>JARYHS010013630.1:241391568-242044182 GCA_031002005.1 Vandiemenella viatica
GGATTACTTTATTCAGCATTAATTGAAGTAATGACTACAGAGAAATGGCTGTTGAACTAGAGATAGTGTTGTGCCCACTTTACATTGTTTTTTTCTAAGGAATATTGGTGGTCATTCTGATCTAAATTTCATTTCAACCTAACCAAAACTTCCTCGCATATTTAAATACAATCACGCAATCCCTCTTCATCATATTACCGATGGCCCAGTAATCTACTGTATAATTTCCTAAGCTCACTCATTCACCTCGATAGCTATTGGCTGGAAAACGGTGACGTCATTTGCCAGTTTTCACTCCCAAACTAACAGCGACCGCACTGTTTAATGCCTAAGCAACTGCTATTAAATTGCCATAATACATTCATTAATTTTGATTTTCGTAGCATTTACAATTAAAAAATATCGATAAACTTTACTGTTAAAAAAACGTGGAACTACTTTTCAGTAACATGTCAACTTTCAGAAATTTAAATTACACATGATATCTACTCTAACAACGAATACCAATTGTCATTCCGGCCTAGGCTAAGTTTTAAGACCAAAGTTTATATATGTGTCAGCTATTAACTGAGCTTTAAGCTTATCTTTTTATGTAGATTTAAATCACCATATACTATATACACGCCATGTGAAACATTAACTCACTTGATTTTTTCCTTTAGCTACGGCATTAATATTCATTAATTTTGCTTTTCGTAGCATTTCATAGTTAAAAAAACGCGGAACTGCTTTTCAGTAACATGTCGACATTAAAAAACTTAAATTACTCATGGTCTGTGTTGTAACAGAAAATGCTTATTGTCATTCCAGCCTAGGCTAAATTTCTATTTAATTAAAACTTTCGCTAATGTTGCTGCTTGACCAAAGTTTAACATTTCGGTTTATTCGCTTTTTACGTGTTTTACTGATCACTTTCGTTAATGGTGTTTGTTCCTGTTCGCTGTACGTGAGTTATTAGGTTATTTAAAGTGTATATCAGGCCAAATATGTCACCGAATCGAGTATTCTGGCAATCCACTTCATCCGAGTTGCTCAACTATTTAATAAATCTGGAATCGGTATTAAGTTCTCTGGCCGTTATAGACACAGTGACCAAAGATTACATTATGAATGCTTGTCCAACCTTAATAAAGAAACAAAGTGATGCTTTTGAAGCAAACAGGGAGTCTTCAAATTTTGCAGAGTGATCTTGAGGGTTAAATACAAGTCAAGGGTGACAGGCATTGGGACAAATTACCAAGTGTAGTGATGAATAATTTTCCAAAAACGGTTAAGGAATTTAAAATTAAAATTTGTAAATCAAAATAGCAAATGGGGGAGGAATTTAACATTCTAATTATAAAAGAAAGTTTACACACACACACCCCATATATATATATGGGGTAATTAGATGACTAGGGAAATTGTCACCGGAGTGTTGCCTCCATCGCAATTAATAATAATAATAAAAAGTTTGTATTTCCGCGAGTTCCAGTCTACGATCTTTGAAACAATTATACGATAGCGCGATTGTACCTGTCCGTGTTTAATATGTCTATTAATACTCCAAACTCAAGAGATTTTGTTCGCTCTAAGGGAGACATACAGGTCAAGCTCGTATTTGGTCAGATCAGGTAAACCTGTAATAACCTTTGACCCTAAAAGCTGGAACTATTTTAGACCCGTGAAGATACGCAAAAAACGGCCACGGGCTTACACTAGTATTAGATAAATTATATATTTCCTCTGACGCCAAGTAATGCTTGCAGTTTTGTTTAGTTTTAAAGATGGGTTTACAAATGTAGGAGAAGTGCTTGAATGTTTTTATTGCTAAACTGTCCGTTAACGATGGCCAATAACCAAATAAAATATTGTTAAGTGTTTGAAATTTTATGTAAATAAATATATTTTTATTAGCTGTTTAGAATAGACGAAAGGCAAAGACCATTAAATAAATCTTTTTTTTTATATGAAGGATGTAGTACAGAATGTCCGCCAATCAACCATGGAGGAAAGAAATATATGGAGACGACGGAAGGGACTTCACCACGCGTTGAAGTGACGCCGGGCGGAGGAGGTGTGGGGAGGCGTTGCCGCCTTATTACCTATCCATAGAAACACGGGGAATACGTACAAAAACCACAAGGGGACTCTAGGATAAACGTGACGCCGCAATCTGGTGATGGATTATTATGTAACTCAATGTGACAAATTAAAAAAGAAGAATATTTTTTTTTTTTTTTTTTTTTGATATCCTGCTTAGTTTTCGAGATATTTTGTCACAAATGTGAGATGTTTTTGGTTGGAATTCAGAAGAAAAAAATTGGTCAAAGCCAAATTTGATGATGGATTCTTATTTAAAAAGACGAGACAAATAAAAAATTTCGATATCTCGCCTAGTTTTCGTGATATACTGTCTCAAAAGTGAGGTGCCTTGAGTTGAAATGCAGAAGACAAATATCGGAAAAGTCAAATTTGATGATGGATTCTTATGTATCATGACGAACAAAATCGAAAATAAAGAATAAAATTTTTCGATATCTTGCTTAGTTTTCGGGATATACTGTCTCCAAATTGAGGGGATTGGGTTGGGATGCGGCCTGGACCAAAAATTAATTCTGCCAAAGCCACAATGAATTACATGGTGGACATGCAGAATGGATAATTCAGTTTTATTACTACCACTTGTAGTTGAGTTGAAATGCAGCTTAGACCAGAAGAAAAATAGTTATCTTTTTACCATACATCGTAAGCTTAATTGGGAATAGCTGGAAATAGTTTACCTCGCGATACACGTTTTGTCACTAACATGGTTCTCATGAAATTACTAACGATAATAGATAAATTCTTTCTTCCTTAAGGAACAACAAAACCATTCTGTTACAGACTGCATTTAGACCTAACCACAATCTCCATTAAATTGCCGCTACAGAATCCAATTATGTAGACACACCCACACACGCGTATTTAAATCGCAAACTGCAATTGGCGCAACAACATCGTTTTCATCATCAAGATTCTTAGATTGCATAGTATAATTTAACACATTTAATTTCATCATCCGCTGTCAGTATAAACTGCAACGCGACAAAAGAAAGCGCAATACTAAATTCACTGAATAGCGATGTAAAAATCACCCCTATAAATTTCATTTTCAACACTCGTTAAAAATTAATGCTAGTCTATTATGTGCAAAATAGCTAGGTATGCTGATATTCTACGCTACACCAACAAAAATTTGAGAACAAAGTCATCCTATTGAGAGCTATGACTAAATATTTATAGACAGGCAGCAAACTTGCCAATACCTACTGCACACTTCAAGAATATTAATTACAATGCAACTTACTTATGAAATGATATTCCAGGTTCTTTACTATCTGGCTTATTTGTTCAACCGTATGCAGCACAAGATGGCATTATAAAAAACTTAGACACATTAGAAAATGAAATAATCACAGCATCAAACACAATTTTTTTTAGATTTTCAGAATGCCTTTGACTCTGTGCCACTCAACCGCCTTTTAGTGAAGCTTTGAGCGTACGGTGTATCGGATCAGCTATGTGAATGGATAAAGGATTTTCTAACTGGTAGGTTGCAGTATGTCGTCGTTGAAGGAGAAACTTCTTCTAATCTAGATGTTACATCGGGTGTACCTCAAGGAAGTGTAATAGGACAACTTCTTTTCTTAATTTTTATAAACGATCTCGGAGACAAAGTGAAAAGCCTATTTAGATTGTTTGCTGATGATGCGGTTATTTATAGGGAAGTAAGAAATTTGGCCGATTGCTTAGAAATTCAGCGTGATCTGGATGTCATTTTGGCTTGGTGCGCTGAGTGGCAACTTACTCTAAATTGTAAAAAGTGCAAAACAATGAGCATAACTAACAAAAAGAATCCAATTGTTCAGAAATACAAGTTAAACAATACAGTTATTATTGATATGGTCGATTCCATGAAATATTTGGGAGTAACAGTACAAAGGAACATGAAATGGGACATACATATTAATTCTTTAGTAGGTAGAGCTAATTCTAGGCTGCGATTCATAGGTCGAATCTTGAAAAATTATAATGAACAAACAAAGGAGATGGCGTACAAATCTCTTGTGCGTCCATAGATACATAGATATCAGCAATCTTAGCAAACATAATAAATTTTGTTTAGTTACTGTTATTAGTTTGGAAGTTATTCATCTCACCGATTTTGTTATATACTCACTGATGATCGTTAAAACTAACTTTAAGATAATTTCCGGCGACGTAGAAAACTGAAATTTGGTTCACAGATTAATTTTTACTCCCAAATAATAAGAAAAGCCTAAAACTAATAAATTTCCATTTAACTACCCTAAACGAGTAATAACTCTCTACCCTAATAATTTCATATGCGACAGCAGTATCATTACCGTGGAGCAATAATCTGATAATAGGATCTTATAGAACTCTATGAAACAAACCAGACATAAAGCATAATTTTTTTGATATCTCACTTGGTTCTCGAGATATCCTCACTGAAAGGTAACGTAATTAGGCTGATATGATGCCTGGACCAGAAAGGAAATAGGCAGTGCCATAACTTTTCTAGAAAAAGTGTACATGAAAGCAAAAAGAAACATACTATAGACTTGATACAACAGGAAAGTTACGATACAGCACAGAGTTAAAAGTACAGAGCAACAACCATCTTCAATGGCATTATTGACGCCAAAGATAGTATCGAAGCGAAGAACAAATTCTCGCTAATGTCTCGGAATATCATAAGTAAAAATATTCTTAAGATTGCGGCCAAAATGAAATTTTACTTCTGGTATAGGCAGCACTTAATCCTAACCACATCGCCTTCGACGTAGGATATCTCTAGAACGAAAAGTTCCGTTCACTTATATAAGAATGCATCATCAAATGGTAGCAATAAGGGAAATTTTACTTCTGGTCCTAACCATGGAGGAAGGAAATATATGGAGGAGAAATGACGTTAAATCTGTGATGCCGCCTCTAAACTCTCGGCTGATACTGCGCATGCGCGGTGGCGGCAGCGCCCTTAATGAGAATCCATACAAATGCAAAGTTCACATTGTGTTTGAGGCTGTGATTATTTCATTTTCTAATGTGTATAAGTGTTTTATAATGCCATCTTGTGTTGCATAAGGGACAAAGAATTTATCTATTATTGTTAGTAATTTCATGAGAACCATGTTAGTGACAAAACGTGTATCGCGATGGAAACTACTTCCAGCTATTCTCAATTAAGCTTACGATGATGTATGATAACAATATAACTATTTTTATTCTGGTCTAGGCCGCATTTCAACCTAACCACAGTGGTAGTAATAAAACTGAAATATCCATACTGCATGTCCACCATGTAATTCATTGTGGCTTTGACAGAATTAATGTTTGGCCCAGGACGCGGCCCAACCCAATTCCCTCAATTTAGAGACAGTATATCCCGCAAACTAAGCAAGATATCGAAACATTTTATTCTTTATTTTCGATTTTTTTCGTCGTGTTACATAAGAATCCATCATCAAATTTGACTTTTGCGAAATTGTTCTTCTGCATATCAACTCAAGACACCTCACTTTTGAGATAGTATATCTCGAGAACTAGGCGAGATATCGAAAATTTTTATTCTTTATTTTTTATTTGTCTCGTCTTTTTAAATAAGAATCCATCATCAAATTTGACTTTGACCAATTTTTTCTTCTGCGTTTCAACCAAAAACATCTCACATTTGAGACGAAATATCTCGAAAACTAAGCAGGATAACAAAAAATTTTATTAATTTTTTTTTGTCTCATCGAATTACATAATAATCCATCAGCAGATTGCGGCGTTACGTTTATCCTAGAGTCCTCTTGAGGTTTTTGTACATATACCCCGTGTCTGTATGAATGCGGCCTAGCCCCCCCACTCCTCCTCCGCCCGGCGTCACTTCAACGCGTGGTGAAGGTCTCTTGCGTCGTCTCCATATATTTCTTTCCTCCATGGTCCTAACCGCATTTTAACCTATCGACATAACCGTTTGTACACGATATGTTTAGAACTAAGCGAAATCTCGAAATGTTTCGCCTTGTTACATAAAAGATTGCATCCTCAAATTTCTGTTCACTGGAATTTATTCTCCTGGTTCAGGTCGCATTTAAACTCAACCACACAATCTATGAGATACGAAATCTCTAGAACTAAGCGAAATCTCAAAATATGGATAGTTGTATACTTGTTTTTAAGCAACAAATGTCCTTTCTTAAGGGCCGCATATACACAGCAACTTGTTGGCCAACTTGGTTGTGTTGTAGCTGAAGTTGGTGTGTGTATGGGTAAGTTGGCAGACAAAATCACAAGTTGGCCAACCAAGTTGGTGGTTTTCAAACGCTTTTGATATTTGTAGGCGGGGCCTATTGTTGTGCCAACGTGTTGTAGTGTGTATGGGCAAGTTGTCCAACTTGACTGCCAACATCAGTCTGCTCCGGTTTCTCATCGAGGCAGTGCTAGTGATCTATGCTAATAGTGGTATTGTGATGGCTACTATTCAGAACAACGATGCGTGTAACACCGTCATCGAAAAGTTTCGCAGTCTACCACAGTTGTGGTAAGTGAAATCTGATTTATATAAAAATTCAAGAAACAAGGGCTGGGAAGAATTGCTGATTGCTTTCAAAGAAGTGGAACGGGATGCCACACTCGAAAGCATGAAAAAACGTATAGCAAATATGCGTACATGCTATCGACGGGAACTCAAGAAAAAAATAAAAAGTGAAAGATCTGGAGCAGGAGATGAAGATATATATGAACCTACCCTGTGGTACTTTGATAAGTTAGATTTTTTAAGGGACCAGGAAACACAGTTGCCGGGAATATCGTCCTTTGACAGTGCAGACGACGATGAAGACGACAATGACGACTCTGAGGTGAGCTCAAGTTTAATTAATAGCTTTACAATTAAAAAGATTTCGGTGCAATATCGCGAATTACAAAAGTATCTTAAATATTTAAGTAGATCAGTAGACCATCCGTTGACCGAAATCAATCTAGAAAAAAAAAGAATAGTTTGATAGGTATTTTTAATAATTTTATTGCAAATTCGATAAATGATATGTACTAATGTTGATTGTAATTTAAAATTTCTAAAAACTTTTAAAAAATAATAATAATAAGTGAATAATATGAAAGTGTACTAGGAAACCAGGCTTCCTCAATTTTTTCACTCTGTTCATCAATTTTTGGCTCCCCTCTTTCCCGATTTTTCCTGTTATTATTTCTTAAAACTTCCAATTTTATATTTCATTCTTCTACACGAAATTTTCAATCCAATTATTTCCAAACGTTTTCCAATTGTTATTAAAACGTAGTTCATTTCATTGTTAGAAAATGTGTAAATGCCGAGCTTTTTCATGAAAATTTTGTGTGCAGTACGTGTAGGCCTATATTTATATATAAATTGGACTTGTGGGTCTCATATATTTCGGATGATCGAAGGTCTACTGTATTTAAAATACTGACTATCTCTGTTTAAAAAAGCTTGATTAAACATTTACTAACTTATATTTGCATGTTTGGTAGGAGTCCTTAGAAGTAATTAAGAGAAAGAGAACCAGTAAAGTTGGGAAGGAAGACTACCTAAAGAGAGCAGTTAAACATTTGGAAGAAATTAAAGGAAAAAGCCTGAAGGAGAAAGATGAAGCAGCAACATACGCTGAGTCTTGGGCCATCTCATACAGAAAGCTGAGCGAGGAACAAAAGCTTTATGCAAAGAGAGCTATAGACGAAATATTAATTTTAGGACAGTTAAATCAGCTGAGCCTAAATAGTGTAATCTGTCCTGTAGGTAATCGCACCTCAAACACATCAGATCCCCATCCACCAATCTCATCAAATTCCTCTGAATTTTCTATACAATATTCCCCCTCACCAACGAGACCGAACAATGTGGTATTTATAACACCTTCACAATCCAGCAGAAATGCAAATAATAACGATTATTCAAATGTGTCTCAGTTATTTCAAGATCAGCAATACCAATAATTATTAATTAATCTTAATTAGCAATGTACAAAGTTTAGTAATTACTCAATAATATTAATTTATTTATTTTTGCTATATTATAAATTACATTAATTGTTAAGGTAAGATGTGTACAATATTACATTAATTATTATTAAATTACATTAATGATTTGTTTTAGAAATAGCTTTGTTCTTCATTATTTGGTGAAGGTTCTGCGTGGCCTACCATTTTCCATTGCCAAGGAACTGCCCCAGTAGTGTTGAAGTAATTACAAAAATGACTTCTTACTTTTTTAGCATTGGTTTGCGGATTTCTGCTTCGAGTTGGTTTACTTGTGACACTGCTTATATGGCTGGCCCTTTTACAGCCAGCCAGCTAACTCCTTTTTTTAACTGGTTGGCCCTTCTACCGCCAACCAGTTAATGTATGTAATTTTATATTCTAGTCTCAGTTTTATATTTTATGTTCCCGTCTGTGTGGCCGATCTCTTTACAGTCGGCCACGCAGACGGTATTTTAGTTAGTACGGTATGCTAGTATTTTATTGTGCTGTCTCTGTGGCCGACCCCTTTACAGTCGGCCACACAGACGGCAATTTTGCCACGTTGTGACGCCTGGTTTTTGTTAGGGCGCTAATGACCCCGTCGTCGACGCGCCCTAAAACCTAAACAACAACAACAACAACAAGCTTCGAGTTGGTTCCAGTGGTAATAAATGTCCTCCTTCTCCTCTCCATGGACCATCCTGAATATGCCCCATCCTTAAGTTTTCTACATCGGTGCTTCCAGCAAGATATGCGGATTTGTTTCTTTGTATAAGAAAATTATGCAAATAGCAACATGTTAGAACAATTTTGCTAACTTTTTCTGGTGCTAAATTTATATTTTTTAGCAAAATACGAAATCTACTGGCTAATATTCCAAAACTATTTTCTATAACGCGTCTCGCACGGGATAGTCTGTAATTAAAAACTTCTTGCTCCTTATTTACTGAACCGCTGAAGGGCTCCATGAAATGTTCTGAGAGAGCAAAAGCTTCGTCGCATATGAACACAAAAGGTATTTCGCCATTGTTTCCAGGTGGTAGATGCTCTGGATCAGGTAAACAAATACGACCCTCTTCATACTTGGAATAAAATTTGCTGTTTGATAAAACTCCGCCATCTGATACTCTTCCATTTGCTCCAATCTCTACCATTATAAATTCATAATTGGCATTTTCTATTGCAAGGAGAACAATGCTGTACGTTTTCTTGTAGTTAAAATAATATGAACCTGAGGCAGTTGGTTTTCATACGTGAATATGTTTCCCATCAATAGCCCCAATGCAATGCGGAAAGTTCCATTTCTTTTCAAAATTATTAGAGATCTCCTTCCACTCTTCTTGACTTTGGGGCAGCTAAAAAATAAAAATATTACGAATAAATTATTTCAAGACCTTGCACATTCTTGCAGGACCACAAAGATGATTTAGAAATATTTTTACCTTGATAATTCTTTTTCTCATCAGCGCACAAGTGATTGCTTCGGAGGTTTCTATAACAATTTTCCCAATTGTGGGATAGCTGTCAGGAACTTCAAATCTTCAAAGGACTGACCTGTAGCAAGAAATCTCAATGTAGTGGAGATATTGCATCCCTCATTCTGGTGTCTTCTTTCTTAATTGCAGGCGAAATCATGTCAAGGAGCTCTTGATAAATAGAATCATTCATCCTCAGAAAATTTTTGTAATCTTCCGGTGCAGTTACTTTGAGCTCCGACAGTAAATTTGTATGTGAAAATCTGGGACGTTTTAGGAGCCACTTTTTTGCCCAAATTTTTCTTTTTCTCTTTTCCCTCTCATTTTCCAAGCAGGCAGCAATGATAACTGTATATAAAGCTATTTCTTCTAGTTCCAACGTTACTGTATAAATAAACACCTTGTTCTCCGTATGCTTGTTCTTTCTCTACTGATGTCGGGCAACAGTGTTGGCCAACATGTTTTTGTATTGGCCAACCAAGTTGGGAGACATGGTTGGCCAACAAGTTGCTGTGTGTATGGGGCCCTTTACAATGGGCGCCGGCAGGATTATTATCTTTTTTCTACATTACATGTAACACTTATTAATTAAGGATACTGAATTTATTGACGAGGTGTTGAACAAATTTGGATAAGAACCTAGGTGCCTTAAGTTATTATTCAAACAGTGAATTTAATAGTAAAATGTTTGTTTCTTAATTTTTTTTCTGTGTAATTTCTTTCATAGGAGGGGGGTGCAAGTGCTACGGCGACCATGTTTCCCACATACAGTACATCCGAGGAAATTATTCATGTGGTATCGCGAAAACTTGCCAGCGATTTTACATTCGTGGTTACAGAGTGAAGATACAATCTTTGGCGTAAATAATGTCACTCGAAATGGTTATTGTTCTGTACCATTAATTGTATGTCGTATAGTAACTTTTCTGTTGCATCAGGTCCAAGGTACGTATCTTTTACTTTTATATACAGTTTTTCTAGAAAATTTAATCCTCAAAACGGATATGGTGAATTTTAAAGCAAAGGCACTACTAATTTCCTTTCTGGTTCAGGTTGCATATCAGCCAGACTGCTTCACATTTCAGTCAAGATATCTGGAAAATCAAGCGAGATATCAAAAAAATTGATTCTTTATTTTCGACTTCTTTCGTGGAGTTTTATAACAATCCATCATCAAATTATGGCACCAGGGTTATGATAGAATCCCCTCATATGCCTCAGATTTTCATTATAGACCGAACTTACAAGTTTTAACCAGTGTCTTAAATTTTAGTTCCTTTCTCTACTTACCTTGAAAGTTAGTGAAATTCATTTTTTTTTTTTTTCGAATACGACACCACGACATCAAAATTCCACTGTACTACCCGCGATCCTCAAAAGAGTTAATTTGGTACACATATATGGTTTCATCCATAAATCGTAAGAAAAATATGATGTTTGTGATTTTCCCCGTTTTATTCAATTACAACCCGCCAACGGAAAAAATTGGCTCATATTTGCAGATTAATTTCTTTGCTCTGAATGAGGCTATCTGCCTCAAACTTTTTTATGCGGAGAGATCAGAAAATATAACTAATGTCTTAAATTTTATTTTGTTGCTAAGCTTAGTTTGAAAGTTAATCATTATTTACTTTTGGTGGCAGTTAAATCTGCGGCAAACGCCATTGCTCGGCCATGGCGCACACTGGCACACCTGTTGTTTGCAGAGAGAGTGGGCATTGTAGGTAACGAACACACGTTTATTTAATTTATTATTTGTGTCTTGAATTCTGAAATGTCGTTATGTACCCGTTTTCAAATGAAATCGTAACAGCTAAGCGACGACTAAAAAAAAAAAAAAAATCTACACTTAACATTGAGTATTTACTTCCTATTCTAATTAGGGGGGTTGATATTTTTTAAAATATCTGATTTTCGATATATCGATATTTTTAGAAGTATCAATATCGGATTCGATATATCGGAGAAAAAGTATAGATATATCGACTCTATTATACAAAAACAATGTCACAAAACGTTGGATTCCGTAGAGGCAAGGGGACAAACGAAATCTTAGCGCACCTAGTCACCGATATTTAGCTGTGTCATGGTAATAACCAATATCTAACCGCATTGTTCACTGACCTCTCTAAGGCGTACGAAATCGTTATTCTCCCTATCCTGGCTAGTAAATTAAGGATATTGAAACTCCCGGACAGTTTTATAGACAACATGATTGCATTACCCGAGAATAGAATATTGATTATACGAGAGGGGAAGAAAACATATGGTCCTAGACTGTCGTCCAAAGAATTACCACAAGATTCGATTCTGTCACCACTACTCTTTAATATTTACTCCAGTGACCTACACGAAATTGCATTACTGAATGTTAAGATCCTTCAGTATGTGGACGACGTATGTATTTATACAAGTTTTCTGTCATTGCAGGCCTGCAAAAGAGCATTAGGTGCTACCACTAATAGATTGGCGACTTGGAAGTTGAACAACGGCTTCGACCACTGCCCTGAAAAGTCGTCCGTCATCATATTTACACGACATACAGGTCTATACCAAAAGTAGTAGGACTGATTTTAAAAAAAAAAAAAATTATTGAAGATATCTTTACAATTCCTTAATCCTCTTCGAAATAGCACCCTTAGGCAGCTACACGCCAAAAATTACGCTGCTGCCATTGGCCATACGCCATCTGGAAGTCAGTTTCGGGGACGCTGTTGAGAGCCCTCGTCGATGCTGTTTCAACGTCCTGGATTGAGTCAAACCGCTGTTCCTTCAGCTGCCTTTTCATCCGTGGGAATAAAAAAAAAAAAGTCAGTTGGAGCCAGATTGGGACTGTAGGCGGGGTGCAGCAACGTGGCAACGCTGAATCGGGCCAACAGTTACCTTCTTCATCCTCCCGTCCAATGAAGGCTCGCATGAGCAAATCAAAGATCAAGACAATGCTGATCGTGTTTTTTTTTACCATCGCGGGGTGATTCATAAGGAGTTCGTTTCCCCTGGGGAAACTGTCAATTCGAACTTTTACGTGCAAGTGCTAAACCGCCTGCGAGACCGAGTGAATCGCGTCCGACAAGTCATCTCCGCCAACTGGACTCAGCATCACGACAATGCGCCGTGCCAAGGCGCGCCGTCAAGAGACAACTGTTGGCCCGAATTGATATTGCCGCATTGCTGCACCCCGCATACAGTCCTGATTTGGCTCCATCTAACTTTTCTTACTCACATGGATGAAAAATCAGCTCAAGGAACAGTGGATTGACTCAATCCAAGACGTTGAAGCAGCATCGACGAGGGCTCTCAACAGCGTCCCCGAAACTGACTTCCGGAAGGCGTATGGCCAATGGCAGCAGCGTAATTTTTGGCGTGTAGCTGCCTAAGGGTGCTATTTCGAAGAGGATTAAGGAATTGTAAAGATATCTTCAATAAATTTTTTTAAAAAAATCAGTCCTACTACTTTTGGTACAAAGCATGTAGACTACCTCAGACGACAAATATGTCCCTGGAACCTTTCAACTTCCCAGTGCGGAAAACCGTATCATACCTTGGTCCAAAGCTAGACTCCAACCTGAGATGGTCAGGTCATATCCAGCATATACTCAAAAAGAGCGAAGCGGCGATCAACATCATTCGAGCAGTGACAGGTAAAGCTTGGGATGTAGACATTAAAACTACAGTAATGCTGTATCGAGCACTCGTCTGTCCTCATCTCGACTATGGCAATATGTTTTTTGGATCTGCCTCTAAAGTACTACTAACCAAAATCGATAAATGCCAGTATCGATCGTTCAGACTGTGCACCGGGACCATGACATCCACACCTACAAACGCACTGTTGGTGGAATGTTTAGAACCGCCGCTACACATCCGTTGGTCATTCCTTAGGCGCAAGTTCATTCCAAGACTACTTGAAATAAAGGATAATCAACTCATTGCAAAAATATCTGCTCTTACAGTTCAGCTCACGAATCGGAGGTGCTGGCAACAGAAGGAGGCCCCTCCCCTCACAACTGCCTTCTCGGAGGTAAAACAACACAGGTCATGCCTCTTTCCAGTACATTTGCATAAAACTATGAGTGCCATGATGAGACTAGATATTATCCTGGACATAAAATTTATGACGGAAGGTAGTAATAACGAAGCTATTTTGAAGAACCACATTGCGAATCTGGCAGGCAATCCCACATTCCTATACACGGATTGCTCTAAATCCGAAAACTTGGTGGGTTGCGCCTTTGTGGATCCTGCGAATGAAAAGTGAGGCCTATATCACCTACCAGAAGAAACATCGGTCTACACTGCTGAATTACAAGCCATTGTGAAAGCTTTAGAATACGGCCTACAGTTGCGGACAGACCGGCTGGTTATTTTATCAGATTCTCGATCCGTCCTACTGAGATTATCCAACCTTGCAGCTGACAACGGAAGAAGCTGGTTAATATACGAGGTCCTACAGTTGGTAGCAAGGCTTAGAGAAAATTGCTCGGAGGTAACATTTATCTGGACTAAAGGTCACGCCGGAATAGAAGGCAATGAATTAGCTGATCGGCTGGCTAAGGCAGCACCACATCACGGCATAAAAATAAAACATATTCCGGCCTCTGACTTGATCGCCCTACTCCGTAATAAAGCTAGAACGGAATGGAACAGAGAGTGGAGATCAAAAGACCTACACAAAGCTAGTCATTATAGACAGATCCACCCAACAATCCTACGGACCCACTGGTACGACAACACGCCAACTAAAAGGAAGGTCACATCATTTGTCTCCAGATTGAAATTCAACCACGTTCGCTATCCGAGTCACCTTTACAGGATCAACATAGTCAACTCCTCCATGTATGAGTGTAATGGCAGAAGCTTTGGGACTATTGACCACATATTTTTTTTTTTTTGCCTGCAGACGACATTGGGATGAATCATCAATATATTAATAGCAGAGTTGCGCAGTCTCGGGGCAGAACTGCCTAACAAGGTGCAGACCCTCCTTCAAAAGAATAAAATGGAAATTTTCATCGCCCTCTTCATGTTTGCAGCGAGGAACAACATCGAAATATGACACCTGAACGAGCCAAATAAAGAAGTCACACGGGCGGATCTTAAACAAAACCATATACACTCAACAAAAAACAAATCCTATAACAACACTGACCAACAGAATAATCTGAGTGAAACATTTTAATATCTTGCATGTTAAATATTGTATTTTATAGATTTGTATGCCACATATTTTTGTACATATATTGTATGCCTTAAATCGATAAATGTATATGCATTTATAAATTGTAAATCTGACCTTGTACTTAACCAAAGGATAATATGCAGTATTTGATTAGATGTAATCCGCTGGCTGTATGGTACACACCAAATGCCAATAAAAATAAATAAAAACAAATAATTTAAAAGTAGGGCCAAGTATTGTGGCTATTTACTGATGAAGAGTTGTGTGTGAGATATTATTCTGAATAAAATTTCGATTTTCTGAAACAGAATGATTTTTCACGGCGTTAAAGATTTTTTTTTTTAAAATTGTTATTTAACCATTATTAGTTTTTACTAAAAGGAAAGGTATAATGTGTATGACTTATTCTAAGGCTTGTGAATCCCGAGAGAATATCGAGGGAAATCTTGGCTTTTGTGAATTTGAAACCTCAATAATGCAACCCTGTAGAGTGTAGAGGCATTTATTTAGGTAGAAGTTCTACTATCAGAGTTCGCATAATGGCCAAGTCACTTTTCTTTTTAGTTTATTCTAAGTTCTTAGCTTTTTGCATCTAATTTTTGCACCTTAGCAAAGATTTGGTATCCGAATTTACCAATACTCCTGCTTACATCCAATTTTCATGTTGAAATACTCCACTTGACAATGCACGATCATTTAAAACAATGGGCTCGCGTCCGATTCGTTTTGTGCTAGCGACGCCGTGCCGCATTGTCACCATCAGTTTAGGCCAACCAATAACATCCAAATTAAATATAGTAACAAAGTAAAATTTTATGTGTTTCTTAAGCTCCTAATCGTTCTGCAAAACTGAAATATAAGGCATATAATCTCATTAGGAAGAAAGCAATTAAAGTACAAATTTTTTCTGATACTTTTTTACTTTTGGATTGGCGTTGGATAAACACAGGGACTTTTCTTATGCTGTGGGGATGAAACCATGTGTGTGTGCCAAATTACAATATTCTATGTCAACTGAAAGTTGCGTTGAATTATTATGAGGGAGTTTCATAGTCATTTCAAAGGGTTTCAGTTCCACAAAATTCCAAAGTAAGGTGATAAATAAAGTAAAATTTTGCACAATAATTAAGCTTACTAAGCTCCGTTTACAATAATCTTTGTGACATATAAATAGTAAGATAGAAATGTGGGGCCTAACAATCATGTCTCAAAGGCGGCGACTTAAGATGCGGCGAACTTTTTTTTTTTTACCTGACTTTACTATCACTCTAGGCGGCGAAACAATGCGTTTGGACAACAATCGGCGACTCTCGGGGTCGGGCTGGTAACAATGTTCAAAAAGGCGGTAATCCCCGTTTTTGCCCCGGCATGGAAAATTCCTAGAGCTGCTATTGTTAAGGTGGTTGCTTTGACGTTAATAAATTGTTTTTAAAGAAACAAATCTATCGTAATAAGTTTTCAGCAAGGCGCTTTATACAGACAATCCAAAAGCGGGAAACTCTTTTTTTCAATTTCTTCTCTTAATAAATTCATTACTGGTGTAACTAAACTGGCTGTGACTTACTTTTTGAGCTCAAATCTTCTGTTGATATGGAACAAGAAACGAAACCAATTCGCCTAAAATATTTAACTGTCGAGTGATACCATACCTGGTACATTACGATTAGTTATTAATGCTAATACTTTTGTGTTGATTGAAGACAAATTTTAAAAAACCTTTCCAGATTGCCCATACAAGAAATCGAAAGAATATTAACTGCTTGAATGATTTATTTTGCCTTCTTTTTTACTTCTGCTTATGCCTGGATCGTAATAATCAGAAGCACTGAGTGTTTAAGATGAGGTGCAGATGATATAATGTTATATAAAAGAATCAAAACGATAGAGGATTGTAAACAGTTGCAGGGTGATCTGGACAGGATATCTAGTTGGGTTGGTAAACGTGGGATGAAGATAAATGCAAAGAAGAGTCAGTTTATTAGATACACAAAGAAAAAACAAAAGGTTAATTATGGATATAAGGTGGTGAAAGAATTGCTTGCTGAAGACTTGAAATGTAAATACAGGGCGTTCGCCGGGAAACGCTACCCACTGTTAGCGCTACAAGGAAGAAACTGCTCCCGGCGAGCGAGCGGTCAGCTTCCGGCATTATTCGACCGTCGGCCGCGGACTATTACATAATAATTACGCTTCATAAACTTGTATGTGCTAAGCATTTAAATGTGACGTCAGTTGCGGATCAACAGAGCCATCGTGGACATTCTGCAGGTACCAGTTGCAAAATCTAATCCTAGGCCCCTGGTCTATTTCTGTAATTTTATGCACCACAATTGTTTTGTACGGCTTTAAGTGAACTACGGTAGCTTTGTTACTTTCCAAGCTGACGTCTTAGATACGCCTGTCTGCTGCCCTAACTGACTTAATGATTTTTTGGGTGACTGTTCTAGTCGAAAAGCGATATCGTCAATTTTCTCCTCTGTGAGAATACGGTTGACCGACAGTCTCTTTTTGTTAAAAAATGAACCCGTTTCTCTTACTTTTTTAACCAGACGCAGAATTGTTGATTTAGCTGGCAGTAAAGCGCCAGGATATTCGCGACGAAATTTACTGCGACACTTTTTAAACGACTTCTTCTTCACATATGTATCGTAGAGAAATATTCTTAGTTGCAAACTGTAACGTACCATAATTTTACTCACACTCACACACGGTACAGATTAGTAAGAGTATGAAGCCCCAAACCAGCCAAACCGCAAAGAAACGTTTATTCACAACACTGTTGGGGCAGCGGAGGTGTTAAACAGTGCGGTGATTCACGGCGCCGTGTGGCGGGATTTGCTGGCTCCACTGTCCCAGCAAGTTGCCGACGGCAACAGACTGGGAGGGTAGCGTTTCCCGGCGAACGACCTGTATCTTGGCATTACATTTGATAACAAACTTAACTGGGCAAGACACATTGGACAGGCGGTAGCAAAAGGTTTCAAAATTCTGTACTTGTTGAAGAGAGTGATGAGGGGATGTACGAGAGAAGTAAAGGAATTGGGTTACAAAACTTTGGTAAGACCATTGCTCGAATTGGTAGTGTAGTATGGGACCCTCATTTTAAGTATCAAATACAGGAGTTGGAGCGGGTGCCAAAAAAGGGCTGCTAGATTTGTTTCTGGAAATAATCGCAGAATGCAATCAGTGACAGATATGAAAAGGAGCTGGAATGGGATTCATTGCAAGACAGGAGGAGGATGAGGAGGGTCATGGGAGTGTACAGGACATATACTGGTGATGAGGCATGGAAAGATATTTCAATAGGTATGAAAAGTAGTGCATCGAAGGGAAAAGATAACCATGACCACAAGCTGGCACTCGATATCAGACATTAGGATGTGGGAAGATTCTCTTTTTTAGGTAAGGTTGTCAGGGACTGGAATGAGTTACCCAGAGAAATGATGAATAATTAACCGAAAACGTTGAAAGAATTTAAAGTTAAAATTTGTAGAGAGCAAATGTAGGTGATTAGGGGGAAGATGGGGGTGCAGGGAAATTGCCACCGGAAACTGTGCTCCATTGCAATTAAATTAAATTTTTCAGATAAGTTTTAAAAATGTTCATTTTTTCTTAAAATTCTATATGTGATTAAATTGCATTTGCAACACAGGTATTCGTTTTTCTCTTTCACAATAACTTGGAATACTTTAATTAATTTATTTATTTTTATTGGCATTTGGTGTGAATCATACAGCCAGCGGATAACTTGGAATATTCTGCGAGGAAAACGGAAAATGATAACTTATTTTTAACCGAATTCAAATAAAGGAGGAGGTTCTCAATTCTTCTGTATTTTTTTTTTTTTTTTTTTTTTTTTTTTTTTTTTTTTTTTGTATGTATGTTCTGCGGTATCTTCACCAATTTTGAACTGATTTAAATGAATTTTTTTTTAGTGGATAGGGTATACCTCCAATGTGGTTATATATGAATTTCATTGAGAAAACCACCCCTTCTACCTCCTTCCACCCTTAATTTTATATAAATCCACATTTGTTATTCGATCCCGATGGAACTTTGGACATATATAGCCAAAAATAAAGAGAAAAATACTGTCAATTTTTGGTAAAAAAATCTGAACCCGTCTCCCCCTATCCACCCCCTTAATTTTTGCCAATTTTCTTTATTCAAAGCTACAGTCGACACCATTTAACTGATCTCCATTAAAGTTGGCAATTACATGTAATTGTTCATGGAGAAGGTTTCTGACCAAAAAATAAATATAAAAAACCACTCCTCTTATCTTTACACTCCTTAACTTTATAGAAACCTACATTTCTTATCTGATTTTTATTGAACTTTGCACATGTATACTTTAAAACAAATACAAAAATCCTGTCAACATTTGGTCTGCCAAAGCTCAACCCCCTCCCTCCTTCCACCCCTTTAATTATTGTCAATGTTCTTCATAAAAAGCTACACTCGACATCGTTTGACCGATTATCATCAAAGTTGGCATATACATGTAATTGTTCATGGAGAATCTCACCAATAAATAATAAATAAAAAAACCACCCCTCTCCCCTTTACACCCCTTAATTTTTATTCAAACCCACATTTTTTATCCGATTTCGATGAAACTTTGGACATGTATATTCAAATATAAAGAGAAAAATACTGTCAACCTTTGGTTTGAAAAAATTGAAGCACTCTCCCCCTACTCACCCCCTAAATTGTTATCAATATTCTTTATACAAAACTACAGTCAACACCATTTAACTGGTCTACATTAAAGTTGGCATATACATGTAACTTTTCATGGAGAAAGTTTCAGCCCCCTCCGAAAAATAAATAAATAAATAAATGAATAAAATACCACCAAATGTCTCCCCTTACACCCCTTAAATTTATAGAAATCTACATTTATAATCTGATTATTATTGAACCTATTCCATGTATACTTTAAAACAAAGAGAAAAATCCTATCAACATTTGGTTTGCCAAAGCTCAACCCCTTTCCCTCCTTCAACCCCATTAACTTTTGTCAATGTTCTTTATAAAAAGCCACAGTCGCGTTAGTTTGACTGATTACCATGGAAGTTGGTGCTTGTATGTATTTCAGACCAAAAGATCTAAAAACCATCCCCTCTCCCGATTAAACCATTTAATTTTTTTTATACACAACCACAGTTTTTATCCGTTTTACACAGAACTTAGAAATTTTTTACTATAAAACAAAGAGAAAAATAATGACAGCTATGGTTTGCAAAAACTGAAACCCTCTCCCCATTTCCACCCCCTTGATTTTTGTCAATTTCTTTTTAGAAAGCTACAGTCGACACCATTTGACCGTTCTTTGTGAAAGTTGGCACATATATATGTAATTTTTTATGGATAAGATTTCTGACCAAAAAAAAAATTACCCTAGCTCCCCTTCCCTTAATATTTGTACAAAACCCACATTTTAATCCGATTTGGTGGAACTTCGCATGTGTATATTTTAAAACAAATAGAAAAAGAAAAATACTGTCCACATAACTTTCACAAAAACGCAAACCCTATCCCCCTTTCTACCCCTGTAATTACTGTCAATGTTCTTTATACAAAGCTACTGTTTCTTTCGTGAAAACCAATTAAAAATCTATATTTTCTGTGTGATGCCATAGCAAACAGATATATTCCAATACAGATTTCTGTATGTGGTATGTATTAATGCCCAGATGTTACATGTTTCGGTTATAGACCAGCAGCTTTACCAGTTGTTATGGTACGATCGAAACATATCTTTATATATAAAGATGAATGTATGTATGTTTGTTCTTCATACAAATCCACAGTTTTCGTCCGATCTCGATAAAACTTTGCACACTTATCCTTTGAAACAAGGAGAAAAATACTGTATACATTTGGTTGAAAAATTATCTGTATAAATAACACATGTTGTCTCATAACTTTGAAATACGGCGATAGACAGACACGTTGGATATGGACGTCTCCGTACCAAGTTTCCGTGTAACTGGCGGCTCAGTGGTTAAAGCGCTTGCTTACAAACCGCGTGGTCTCCGGTTCAAATCTGCGTGGAGGCTAAGATTTTTAAAAATTGTTTTTCATCCTAAGAGTCAGGCCTTGGCCGTAGGTTATTCGGATTTAATGTTAAACTGTAGATTGATTGATTGATTGATTGATTCATTCATTCATTCATTTTAGTTGGTCCTATACATCATTTACATACAACTTGTATAATGAATTAGGACAAGTCAAGGTACAGTATATTCAATATTATTCTTATCTTACTTAACAATTTTATGCCTTAAATTAACTATAAATCGTTTAATACAGTTTTTTTTTACTTGTTATTGACAAATATGTGCTGTAATATCCTATATAAGTACATACTACTACTACAAACAATTTTTTCTTCTGCCTTTCCTTCCCTCATTCATCAGTTAAATACTCTTTGATTGAGTGGCTTTATCACATAAATACTCTTTAAGCTTATGTTTGAACTGTTCTTCCTTGTTACTAATTAATCTTATATCTGTCGCAAGCTTATTGAACAGTTGGGCTCCCGAAAAGGAAGGACATTTTTCAAATTTTTTTGTGTTGTGTGCGTGTAAATTGAAATTAATTTTATTACGTGTTTCATATTCGTGCACTTGCTCATTCTTTTTAACAACCTTCTTTGTGTGTAAGAGCAGTATAGTCTTATATATGTATATACAGGGATATGTTAGAATCTTCAAATCTATAAAATATTTTCTACATGAAACTATTCTTTTAGTATTGTTCTAATCATATGTTTTTGTATTTTTAATATTCTCATTAGGTTATTTTCTGTGGGCCTTCCCCACGCTGATATACCATATCTCAGTTGGCTTTCAAAAAGGGAGTAATAGATATTCATCAGTATATCCCTGCTGTAGAATTCTCGGAGGTAGCTGACCATAAAGAAGTTAGGGGTGCAATACGAGGCAAATCGTAGGTAGTCTTGCAATGTTGTAGGTGTACACTTTTTTAGGTTATAATGATCCATCAGGTGTTGTTCCCAGTCAGTGGGTGAGTGTGAACCACAGTAATATTATTATAAATACGGAAGTAAGTCTCTGTCTTTTTGTTATGTTTTGACGACTAAATTGCTATATCGTTGTGATGGAATTTTATAAGGAAATCTGTATGAAGGGCACAGGATATTTTTTCCAGTATGATTAACAGTTGTAGTCACGAAATTTTGAGACCTTATCGAATGGTGACAGAAATATGTTGGAAATTGATTCTCTTCAAGAGACAGGTTCGACGGTACAATGATATAGTGTCAGCTTTCCTGTCATATTATTCCGACTCGATATTGTTTGGGACCAATCCTTCGTTACCAACAACTTTCTATATTTAATTCTGGCAAAAAAATTCTTAATCCACGCTTACGAAGTCGCGGGTACGAGCTAATTTAAAATACAAAACAAACTATAATACCACTAAAAATATAAAAATAAAACAATTGTTTTAAAAACCATAAAAACCGCCTTAAAAAAAAGGCACTAAAAACTTAAAAATAATTTTATACCTTGCTTAGAAGAAAGTAAATCCAAATGGACATTATTTGACATTACTGTCATTGCAATTTTTACATTAATTAGTTATTTTTGGAGTCGGTGCCAGCGAAAGCAAGAAAATGATAAAAAAAATAATGAATAACCATAAAACATAAAAAACCATGTAAGAACGAAGACTTTCCCGGCGTTTGACTGCAATGTAGTCTTCACGGATATACCGCCGGATAGTGTTGTGGAAACACAATATTTCGACGGCTATATAAGGAAGAGCGGCACCCGTACCAAATCAGTATCTGTGGGTCAGCCGACCATTACAGATGTCTCTACACATGAAGAAGACGGCAGAGCCAGCCGTCGAAATATTGTGTTTCCACAACACTATCCGGCGGTATACCCGTGAAGACTACATTGCATAAAAAACCATGTTACTGCTTTCCTACAATTAATGCTAGAAACATGTTTCAACAAAACTGAAACATACAGATGATACGCCAATATTATACTAACTTTAAATCGTTTACTCCATTATGCAGCCTACCAACTGACACTGTAGCACCAGAGATATGCCTGGATGACCAATAAGGCCAAGCCACAGATTAAAATACTATTAATTTGTTTCCCTAAGCTGTGTCCCACAATAACACTATCTGCCTCACGACATGCTCTAAAACATTGGGAATTTTTGTTCGTACTCCCCGTTTCGTCCCTAACACCAAACGAAGTTCAGTAATTCGATCTTCGTGATGTGAGAGATGGCACCGACTCCAAAAATAACTAATTAATGTAAATATTTCAAAGACAGTAATGTAAAATATTGTCCATTTAGATTTATTTTCTCCTAAGCAAGGTATAAAGTTATTTTAAAATTTTTAGTGTGTGTGTTTTTTTTTTAATGGCGGTTTTTATATTTTTTTAAACAATTATTTTATTTGCCCTCCTTCCTTTTCTTCACATAGTCATCCCTTGTCTCCTGTGTCCTCTGCTTGAACCATTCCCTAAAGGCCCTATTCTTGAGTTCCACTGCTTGTTTAACTCAATCATTCCACCATGCTGTTTCTTTTCACCTTTGGTGTTGCCAGTCCTTCCACACACTGTTTCTGCTGCTTGTACTAAAGTTGTTTTAAAATATTCCCACTCCTCTTTCACTGTCCCCATTTCCACTATTGGCATCTTACTCCTTATTATTCTCTGGTATTCCTCTTCATTGCTCTTATCTTTCAACTTCCATACTCTTAATCTCCTATCCTGTCTTTCTGATTTTCTCCTCTCTGTCGCAGTAATGTAAAATATTGTCCATTCAGATTTACTTTCTCCTAAGTAAGGTATAAAATTATTTTTAAATTTTTAGTGCTTTTTTTTGAAGGCGGTTTTATGTTTTTTTTAAACAATTATTTTATTTTAAAATATCGACTTCGATTTACAGATTTCAATATCAAAATATCGATTTTTTTTTTTTTTTTTGCTGTCATCAGTCTTTCGACTGGTTTGATGAAATCCACCATCCCTTCCTATCTTGTGCTAACCTCTTCATCTCTACATATCCGTTACAACCTACGTCCTCAATTATCTGCTTCATATATTCTAATCTCTGTCTCTACAGTTCTTACCTTCGACTGTTCCCTCTACCAGTAAATTAACTAATCCAGCATGTCTCACAATATGACCTACCAGCCAGTCTCTTCTTTCTGTAAGCATCTTCCACAAAATTCTTTCCTCACCCATCATTTCCAAACCTCGTTCATTTCTTACTTTGTTCAGCATTCTTCTGTAGCACCACATTTCAAATGCCTTAATTTTCCTTCTTTCCGGTATTCCTAAAGTCCATGTTTCGCTACCGTAAAGTACTGTGTTCCACACATAGACTTTTAAATTCCTAGATCAATATTTGAAACAAAAAGATTTCTCTTTTTCATGAAGGCCCTTTTTGCTAGTGCTAATCTGCTTTTAACACCATTTCTGCTTCGGCCATCGGTTGTAATTTTGCTTCGTAAGTAGCAGAATTAACTTACTTCTCCTATTGCATCCGATCCTATTTTATATTTAATCTACTAGTATTGGTATGATTTCTGCTACATTTCATCACTTTTGTCTTGTTTTGATTTATATTCAATCCAAAATCTTCCTTCAGTATTTTGTTCATGCCATTCAGAAACTTCTCAATATCCTCAGCCCTCTCTGCTAACAAGACAATGTCATCAGCAAATTGTAGCATACTGATTTTTTCTCCCTGTAAATTTATGCCACATGGAAAATTTCTTGATTGCTTCTTCTAAGTACAAGTTGAATATTAAGGGGATAGACTACACCCTTTTTAACTCATGCATGTCTCTCATGATTCTCTACTTTTATTATAGCGACTTGATTCTTATATAGTTTACAAAAGTATTCTTCTATCTCGATACTTTAGACCTGACTTCTTTAAAATTTTGAACATCTTGTCCCACCTAACATTATCAAAAGCTTTTTCTAAGTCAACGAATGCCATAAAAGTATCTTTGTTTTTCTTGATATGCCCTTCAAGTATTAATCTTAAAGTCAGAATTGCTTCCCTTGTACCCCGATTTTTCCTAAACCCAAACTGATCTTCACCTACTCTGTCTTCTACTACCCTTTCCATCCTTCTGTATTAAATTATTATGGTCAGTAATTTTGAATATGTGATGTTAGACTAATGGTGCGATAATTCTCACATTTTTCGGCATGTGCTTTCTTCGGAAGTGTGAAGATGATATTTTTATTAAAATCAGTTGTAATTTCTCCTGTTTAATATCTTTTTGATATCAGCTTAAATAATCTTTCGATTCCTTCTTCTCCTAGGGATTTAAGCAGTTCTGCAGGGATCTCGTCAATTCCAACTGACCTAATTGCTTTCAAATCATTCAGAGCTCTATGAAATCTGTCCTCAAAACAGGATCTCCTAAGTCATTAATGTTGATATCGCCTTCCTTTTCCATTACGCTATTGTTCAAGTCTTCCCCATCATACAGTTTTTCAATGTATTCCTCCCGTCGGTTAGCTCTATCTTCTGAGCTTAAAAGAGGTTTCCCATCGGCAGTTTTAATGTTCATACCTCTTTGCTTCATTTCTCCAAAATTCTGTTTGATCCTCCTATATGCAACATCTACTTTACCTACGACCATTTCCTTTTCTATTTCTTCACACTTTTCTTCTAGCCATTTTTGTTTTGCCTTTTTGCATTTTCTGTTTATTCGATTTCTAAACTGCCTGTATTGCTCTCTTCCTGCTTCAACCTGAGTATTTTTGTACCTTCTCCTCTAATCTATCAGTTCCAAAATTTCTTCTGTGATCCAAGGTTTTCTGGCAGCTTGTTCCCTAAAGCCTAATGTTTTTTTACCAGCTTTCATTATTTCAGTCTTTAATGCATTTCATTCGTCCTCGGTTTATCTCCTTTCGCAATTACTTCTGAGACCTAAGTCTACAATTTCTGCAAATTTTTCTCTCGTATTAGATTGTTTCAGTTTATTCACTTCCAGTGTGTTCTGCTTATGCTGTTTTCCTTATTCGCTTGAATTTCAGCCTGCACTTCATTATTATAAAATTATGGTCAGAGTCTATGTCTGCTACTGGGTACGATTTACAATCTATAACTTGATTCCTGAATCTCTGTTTGACCATGATATATTCTAGCTGGTATCTGCCTGTATCCCCAGGGCGTTTCCAGGTGTATATCCGTGTTCCATGGTTCCTAAACAGGGTGTTCGCCACTTCTAGCTTAGTTCTTTCACAAAATTCTAGCAACCTGCTTCCTCGTTCATTTCTTTCTCCTAGACCAAAACTTCCTACAGTATTCCCATCTTTCCCTTCTCCCACTATTGCATTCCAATCACCCATGATTATTAGATTTTCCTCCCCCTTCACATATTGGATTAATTCTTCAATTTTGGTGTACATTTTCTCTATTTCTTCGTCATCTTCCTGTGACTCATCAAAATAATCCTGCCACTAAACTGTTCATAATAACTCACCCGTTTCCCTACTCTCTTATTCATTACAAATCCTACACCAGTGACTCCATTGACAGATTGTGTGCTAATTATCCTGTGTTCCCCAGACCAGAAATCCTGTGCATCCTTCCATTTAATCTCACTAATCCCAACAACATCTAACTTAAGTCGTTCCATCTCTCTTTCTAGGTTTTCTAATCTACCTGTCCTACTCAGAGTTCTAACATTCCATGCTCCGACTCGTAGAATGTTTCTATCCATTCTGATGACTCCTCCCTGAGCAGTCCCCACCCGGAGATCAGATTGGGTGACTATTTTACCTCCGGAATATTTTACCCAGGAAGATGCCATCAGGATATATGTAATTTGAGAGGATTACATGTCCTCGGGATACCCTTTGGGTCTTTAATGCAGTGGTTTCCCGTTGCCTTCTGCATCCCCATGCCGTTGATCATTTCTGATTCATCCACCTTTAGGGGCCGTTTTCAACCCCAAGAGCAAGAGCAAGAGGGTGCCCTGAACCGCTCCCCGCTCGTCCGCCCTCGTTTCGGAGGCCGTTGGCAAGCAGTAGGTGACTCCTTATACCGGGAATCTTTCAGTCGCCAGAGCCTCATCTGTGCAAACAGGGTGCACCACTTGAAGTAGTGGTTGACATTTGGTTGGAAAGGGCTAGTATAGTCTCTCCCAAACCCTTATATATCGTCCTAAAAATATCACTTATAAATATCGATAAATTTTAAAAATAATATCGATATTTTATTAACTGCCTTACTTCTAATCCAGAATGGTTTCTCTCGGTGTTATAGATCGTTTATTTAGAATTTAAAAAAATTCTGGCAACTTTGCGGTTATGCTTGTCATAATTTGTGCTGGAATGGAAGGCCTATTATATATGATTTATAGGACTTGTTAAACCTGAAAGACGTGCAAGGGAAATCTTGACTTTTGTGCAATTGTAAGATTGGTAAAGCAACACATTTAAAGTATTTATATAAATTTACTAAAACATGGCACCCATAATGACCAAGTCACACGATGTTTTTTATTTTTTTTTTTTTTTTTTTTTTTTTTAATTATAGCTCCAAGAGAAACCATTCAGGTACAGAAAGAAGTGAATCCCCACTGTAAAGTAAAGACAAATCTGGCAGCACTTCTCTGAACCCCCTCAACTCCTGTATTTGATACCGAAAATGTGGGTCCTTTACTACACCACCATATTGCAGCAGTGGTCTGACTGAAGTCTTGTAACCTCAATTCCCTTACTTCATTAGTACATCCCCTCATCACTGTTTCTAAAAGGCTGCCAGATTTATCTTTGGAAATTATCGCAAAACAGAATCGGTAACTAATATAATAAAGGAACTGTATTCATTGGAGGATAGAAGAAGGGTGAAGAGATTCATGGGGGTGTACAAGGCTTATTGGTGAAAAAATTAAGAGAGGAAGGGGGGGAACGGGAAGGAGTTCGGCCATGGCCTTTTGAAGGAAGCATCCCGGCATTCACCTGGCGTGATTTGGGAAACCATGGAAAACCCAAATCTGGATACACGGACGGGGATTCGACCGCCGTCCTCCAAATGCGAGGCCAGAACGCTAACCGTTACATCACCACTCTAGGTGTACAGATGACCATGACCACAAGCTGGCACTTGATTTCAGGCATAAGGGAGTGGGAAAATTTTCTTTCGTGGGAAACGGTTTAAGGGATTGAAATAAATTGCCGAGAGAACTGACGAATAGCTTACCAAAAACACTGAAAGATTTTAAAGTAAAAATTGATTGAGGGTTAGATGTCAAACATACGTAAGTTTGTCAAATAAAGGAGTTCAGTCTATCACCAATATTGCTGCAGATATGGCTGGTATTCATAAATTGGTCGTTTAACAGCTCATTGTTTGAAATGACTAAAGAGATAAATTAACACAACACAAAGAATTTAGGGCAGCTCCTGATGACCTCCCCCCCAAATTTATTAAAGTTCTAAATCATCAAGAACAAAACCTAAAGCTAAAGGACAATGATACTTCCGCGTTCTCTATTTTCCACCTAACGCATGGCACAACCTACTCCTAACGCTCATGTCCTTCGTCAACCAAGCTTCTTTAGAACACTGACTTCAACATGACCGCTCAGGCGTCTTTTATAACCGATCGGTTTTCTGATGCAACCCTAATCCTTATTTTTTTTTTTGTTGATCTTCCTGAATTTTTTTTGTATCATAGCTTTCAGCCTGAATGTTAAATTAAGTACTTATAAATTTTTCTCTATCTGTAAGTGCAATCATTCTTTAGTAAAAACATTCCTGAAGTTTTAAAACTTAAAATTTCATCTCTTTCGAAAAGTCTTAGAGCTTATGTGCTGATTCTTTATTTAAAATATTCTAAAGAGCCTCCCCTAACTTTTGATATATAACATGGCATAGTTCCAAATGTATTATGTAGTGAAAACAAATTTTTACTGATATTACGCCGTAATTAAAAAACTTAGATATTGCTTATTTCCGAAAATATAGGTGCTACTGAGCAGTAATGTATGAAAAACTTTATAGATTTTAATTTTCTACCCGATGGTTCCTTTTTTATTTGCTTTCTACCTTCCTCAATATAGCTTTCTTATATACTTTCAAAATCTGTTGTTTAAGCTCTATGACGTCATTCCATGATTTTCTCATTTAAATTTCTTCTTTTCCCCCTTTCCAGTCAAAATATTACTTTAATCTTTACAAAACTCGCTCTATGCGCACAGTAAAGAGCCTACTTTGTTTTTAATACCGGTATACTAAGTTTATGTAACTAACTGAACTCCGCACCATTTAAAACGTGTGAGTCATTCCATATCCATCTTTTCTTTCACAAAGCTTACTTCTGCTTCACCTACAAATTCTAATTTTCTATATAGTACAGTTCGAATTTTTCTGCATCTTCTGGACTATGAAGCTTTACAGTTGTGAAAAAAAAAACTGTTTTGGCGCAATTCTTTCCCTCCTGATTCACAGTAAATCTCAAATATTTCTTAGTACCAACTATTTTATTAACCTAAAGTGTTGCATTTCGCTTGAATCGTAATTTTCTTCTGCACATCTGTACATGAAGGGAGAAAAATCTGTTAGAAAATAAACCCCACCTCCTATATAGTCAATGTTTACATTTAATCGTGATAAAACTTTAGTTTATCCTACTTTTTATCTAAAAAAAAAAACTACTAGAAAATGACTAAACGTATTTTACTGTTGGATTCTTATGAGCTCACAGCTGTTTTAACTAATTTTGATCATGTATTGGCAAAATTAAGGATATATGGCAAACTGTTTGTCTAATTTCAGGAAAAAGGTGATATTTCGGTATGACAAATTTAATTTGAGAAATTAAATCAATAGAAACAAAGAGTGGAACAGACAGAATAAGAAAATTAAATTGCCATAGCAACAAGTTACAGTGAGATACTTAATATTGAATTTCGAGAGTATGTAGATACAGGCAAGCAAGAATTTTGTTCGCTTGTAATTTATCGATTAAAGGTTTGTTCAGCGGAATAATAGGTAGTAAACAAAACTAGGAGTATTAAAGAATACTAATATATAAAAAAGGTGTTTTTCCCAAAGAGATGACATGTTAGAGAAAAATCGAAAGTTTTCAAAATTTCATTCATATTGAAGTTGAAAAACTTTGAAAGGAAGATAGTGGCTAAAATATAGAGAACTTCAAGAAATCTGAAGAGGAATTAAGTCTTGGATGAATTCTAGATTACATTATTTAAAATTTGGACAATAATGGAGCACTTTTTGATTTTGTATAAAAATTAAAATACATGACGCGGGGAGACAGTGAAGAACAGAGATGAGTGCAACAAAATCCGGTGAGATCCTGGTTTTCATTAAATAAATAAGAGGCGAGTGTAGCCACCAGGAATCACTGTGAAGCAATGTGCGGGCAGTTAATTATGCCAGCACATGGAACAAAACTAGGCGCCTCACCCGTCGGAGGAAGCCGATACCACCACTCTACGGCGAACGCGGTCTCGCATTCCTACCAGAAGACAAGGCTAACCCGCTCGCCGAAAGCTTTGAGAGAAACTTCCAACCTACTAATGACGTTGACGACGCCATATCGCCGCAATACGTCGCTGATTGCAGGTGTACCTGTTAGCTGACGACGAACATGATATCACCGAGATTGGACCGCCAGAATGCAGCCACGAAAGGCACGACCAAGTGGAAAACCAGGAACTCCAAAATCTACCAACAGTAGCCATGAACTACTTGTCGCGCCTCTTCAGTACCATATTGCAAAACCAAATGTTCCTGATAGCATGGAAGCATGCAGTTGGGGTCGGGATCTATAAGGGTGGAATAGATCAAATCTTTCCCCAGAATTGAATATATCCTTAAATATAAGAAATTACTCACTACCGGTCCATCAGCCTGCTTCCCACGCTCAACAAAATGTTCGAGTGAATTATTCTGTACGGTATTGACACTCACATCTGGGTGGCAGGCATCATACCCGATCTTCACAGCTTACAGGAAGATGGTGTCCGATCCCACCAGCAGGATACAAAGGAAAACGATTGAACTTCTGCGAAATTCCGTACCCGACGATACAGCCAAGAAACTTCGCCCTCATGCTGCCGCACCACCTAGGCTCTATGGACTGCCGAAAGTGCACAAGCCGGGCTTGCCCATGAGGTCCATAGTAAGCACAATAGGTGCGCCCACGTATGGTCTGGCCAAATACCTGACGTCAGTCTTGAGTCCATCAGTTGGAAAATGTGAGCACCACATCAAGAACTCAGCTCAATTCGTCAAAAAACTAAGACTGTCCGACTCTGATCTCATGGTCAGTTTCGACGTAGTGTCACTATTCACCAGAGTTCCCCTCAAGGAATCACTGGAACTGATTGGCGAAAAATTTGGGCCTGAGCTCACAAAACTGTTCAGCTTTGTCCTAACATCCACATACTTTCTCTTCGATGGACAGTATTATGAACAAACGGATGGGGTAGCTATGGGTAGCCCACTGTCACCTGTGGTTGCCAACATGTACATGGAGCACTTTGAGGATGAAGCACTGGAATCGGCACAGTTAAAACCAACGGTGTTCTACAGATATGTTGATGACACATTTGTCGTCTGGCCACACGGAAAAGAAGAACTTCAATCTTTCCTGCAACACCTGAACTCCATCCACAGCCAGATACAATTCACTATGGAGGTGGAACAGAATGGCCAACTACCATTTTTGGATGTACTAGTAAAGAGAAAACCGGATGGTACATTAGGGCACAGTGTTTACCGGAAGGCTACTCATACGGACCAGTATTTACATGCCACAAGCTGCCACCACCCGTCACAGAGGGAAGGAGTGCTAAATACACTGGTTCACAGAGCACGTGTGATTTCTGACAAAGACAGCTTGTCTGCTGAACTAATACATCTCAAGAACGTGTTCCAGAGTAATGGCTACGACAACCGCCAAATTCGGCGCGCCTTCAGGCGGAAGACCTCGCAAGAACCAACTGAGGAAGAGGACAAGCCAAGAGCCACAGCCTTCATCCCGTACGCCGGTAATGTATCAAGCAAAGTTGGCAGAATTCTACGCCGACAAAACATCAAGTGCATGTACCGCCCGCCGGCCAAGATTAAAGTCCTACTTGGCTCGGTTAAAGATGATTTGGGTCTCAGGAAACCTGGCGTATACCACATACCGTGCGAGTGTGGAAAAGCATACGTCAGGCAGACTATTCGTATGATCGAAGAATGGTGTAGGGAACATAAACGCCACACCGAACTACAGCAGCCGTCAAAATCCGCAGTTGCTGAACACTGTCTTGAGACACGGCATAATATTAAATATGAGGACACCGAAGTTCTGAGAAACACATCTCACTTCTGGGACTGTGTGTACAAGGAAGCCATCGAGATCCGGCTACGGAGTAGCCTCATAAACAAAGACAACGGGTTCCAACTAAGCCAGGCTTGGAACCCAGCACTGAAGCGGCTCTGCAAACACCAGAGCCGAGGCACTGTGCGCGACGGAGGTGGCGTAGAGACTGATGGACACTGCTCGACGCAATGTAACGCACCGCCCCCACCACCGCCATCGGAGCGAACCGGCGGGAGTGGGAGGGCGGGATCGGAGGGTATAAATATCGATGCGCGCGGAGCAGTCCAGCAGTCGCGTCCTGGACTGCGTTCCTCACGCCGACCACTGGACGCTACCTGAAGATGATGGCACGGTACGCCATCGAAAATTCGTACATTTACGACCAAATGACCCGGCTGCACGCCCGAGAGATCTTCAAACATAATTATAAATAGATGGCGTAGAAGTTGCTGTGATTTGAAAAAGGCAAAGACATTAACGCTGTTTTGAAGATACTATTATGGGCTATGATTTAGGAATGGTAGGATGTAAATCAGAGGAGACCACATAACCAGACTAAACAAAATTTGAAATTCACTCTGAGGATATTATGAAGGACCAAAGAAAGCCAAAAAAAAGCATAAAGTAGTGGGTGTAGATTGTATTACAACAGATATCTTGAAATGTTATTATCAGAAGACTGGTGAAGTGTGATAGTAGTACCTGCCCATAAAGGAATAACAATTAAAATTACAGACCAATTAGTTTGATAGCGGTGGTAAGTAAATTAATGGGAAGATTGATATACATTGACATCAGAATTGTCTGTGAGAATGGAAAGTGGCTTGCAAATTGACAACATAGCTCTATGCAAGGATATTTGTACGAATCTACATCAGTCGGTTATTTCAAGTTATTTAGAGTACCGGATTAACCACGTAGCAGGAGGTAGCAAATGCTATGGGCCTCGTGCCTTTTAGGGGGCCTCGCGCCTCCTAGGGGGAGCCCCACACCAAGGCTAGCCGGCGAACTTTTTTTTTTAGCTCTACAATTTTCCCCCAGACGGCAAAAAATCAATGGCCTCTTCTTCACATTTGCTACGGGCCTTATGATGTACAAAGTTGATGGATAGGTCACTAGATCTTTTAAAGGTATATTGCAGAGTGGTCCTTACTCACATATCTATGCCTTTTGTGTTTCTTAGTTTTAATTTTCCCAGTTGACAATTGAAAAAATTCATCTCTCTGAATAGGATTATAACAGAGAAGTTAACGAGCTGGGTCAGACAATAGTTTCAATTGGTGGTGTAGAATGGCGCCCACAATATGGATGTCAAATACAGGAGTTGGAGAGGGAGCAAAGGAGGGCAGCTAGAGTTGTTTGTGGACATATTCTCAGAATACAGTCAGTAACTGATATGTGCTTTGAGTGTATTGTGATTAGGCTTGGGAGGATATTGTTTAAAGAATTAAGAGTAGAGCATTGAAGTGAAAAGTTGAGAATGACCAGAATTGTGCCACGCTATGATACAGAGAGATTGCCTGCCCAATCAGGCAGCACCATTAGGGGTGGCTTCAGCAGCAAAATCAAAATAAGAATTTAACCATTCAATAACTAAAACTTATTAGGCAACACTTTTCTAGGTTGGTCTATGTTACTGTAATAATGAATATATGATTTATCACATGCTTCTGCCTATACGCTTCCGGTACCATTTGTTTTCAATTTATGATACTGATGCATCAGTTGTCAGTGCTCACCAAAAGAATTTTAATTTGTGAGCATAAAGATATTATTTTAGTTTGTAATATACAATGGGGCCACTCCTAAAAGCTGTGGCAACCATCATCACAAAAGATAACTGCACATTTTACATGCTGATAGTGCAGTAATGAGCTAAAAGTTATTGACAGTATTTTATTTTAATGTTAGTTCATTTTGAGAATTGTATATATTTCAATCATTAATTTAAAATAGTTTTATTTTCAAAATAAAAATATTATGTGTATTTTGATATTTTTCTAAATAAAAAAATTATTTTAAAGATAAATTTAAAGAGAACATTTCCGAGTAATGGATCACACACACACACACACACACACACACACACACACACAAACAAACACACAAATAAATATATCTACCAGTTGTAAGGACAAGGCCGATACCGGGGCTATAGTATCGCCTTAGTGCCTCAACTAACAGTTTATGTGGATTCAAAGTTGTGCGGAAAGTTCATAAAATAATTTGAATTTGACCATGTAGCTTCACAGACACTCAACTAAAAATGCTTAGAGGTCGCCACTAGATCTGTTACTAAACCACAAATCTAGAATAGGTTTACTGTCTACTATGAAATCACAAGCCCACTTAACTCGAAAATTTTGAAGTTTATTTAAAAGAAATCACAAGTTCAAAAATAGCATTACACAGTTGAGTAGGCAAATCGAACACACTTTTCCGAAAAGGTTGCAAGTTGTGAAGAGAAATTTAACCGACCGACCCCTTTAGTGAATTTATAAGTTCATATTAAAAGTTGACCTCGCATGCCATCACACCCAAGTCCCAACATGGCTGACTCGGTAGCTTCACCTTCAACCGACTTCCTCCCCGCTTCTACACTAAACTTACGCAGACTATTCAAACATACTGCTCCACGGAAAAAGAAAAAGATTAAAGACAAGAGACCAAGTATGATGGAGGCACGAGCTTATATAGCAAGTGGCCAAACCAATGACGTCAGCAGCTGTATCACAACTTTTTGCTTCCGCGTAGCTAAAAGTGTGTGTAATTTATTTGACGATCCAGATTATTAAAAATGTTTAAACTTTGACAATGTCTAGACTTATCTGCTAGATGTCCAATGGCAGTTTTGTGAGAAATTTAGAGTGATTAATTAATGTGAGAGATAATGTGCATCACACAGGTACACTTAATTAAATAGAATTTTTGACAAGAATGACTGTGAAGAAAAAAAATTATGGGTATAATTATCATGCAATGGGACACAAGAAAGCAGGTGTAAACATGTAAATAAAAATAACATAGTAATACACCATGTAAATTTTGAAAATACATTTTATTGATTTGTTTTACAATTTTTGAAGACATATATTTGTATAATATACTAATTTATTCATTGTAGACCTTATGAATTTTTATCCTCATTTTCACTCAAAGTAGTCATATTTCCAGAGGACAGTTCATATATCTGCTCCCTTATACGATGAAGCAGTCTGAGTTCATACAGTGTTGTTGATAATTTGGCTTCTTGTTCCTTTAGTTTGGTATCTTGACACTGCACAGTACCTCTGAGATATTTCAATTCCTGTGATTTAAAAGAATCAATCAGTTATTGCCAGAATGCAATTTCAGATACTACCATACAGATAAGCAAGAAAATTTGTCTTCAAAAATATATTCGGAATTAGACTTCCTCAGCTGAAAATTATATATTTACCCATGTTTAATTTAATTGTGATGGAGTGCACATACCATTGGTAATTTCCTTAATCACATGTTTACTCGTTTCCTATTTCCGCCTACTTTTAACCTCTACTAGTTTCAACTTTAAATTCTTTCAGAATTTTTGGTAAATTATTCACATTTATCTTGGTAATTTATTCCAATCCCCCCCCCCATATCGGAGAAATCAAATCTTCCAACATCCTTAAGTCTGAAATTGACTGCCAGCTTAAGGTCATGGTCATGGTCATATCTTCCCTTCCAGGCACCTACCATAATTCTTCCACCAATATCTTTCCACACTTCATCAACAATATATGCTTTGTACAATCCCATGACTTCACCCTCCTCTTCTATCCACATTAATCATGTTTCAGTTCCTTTATCATATTAGTAGCTTATTGTGTTCTGTGGTAATTTCCAGAGACAAATCTAGCAGCCCTTGTTTGTGTCTTCTCTAACTCGTGTATCTGATACCCATATGTGGGTCTTATACTAAACCATCATATTCAAGCAATGGTCTGACTTCCTTACTTCTCTGGTACATACTCTTATCGCTCTTTCCAACAAGGATTTTAAAACCTTTTCCTGCTACCTGTCCAATGTTTTCTCATTTCCAGAGATGATGGGGTCAGAACTGTGCCATTTTATAGGTTAGGGGGTGCTGGTGAGGGGTTGGAAATAGATAATCAAAATGATACTAATTGTAGATTGACAATGGGGAAAATCACAAATGCTAAAGAAATCAATGAAGCTGCAGAAACAATAACTGAGCAGGGCAGAACTGGAACTGAGGAGGTTAATACTGAAAATATCATAAAGCCAGTAATAAGCATGTTACTGGTGAACTGTAGGAGTATAATGAGCAAAGTAATGGAATTTACAAATTTATTAGAAATAAGCCAACCACAAGTAATTTTAGGTGTATGTATGGTTAAAAAAAGAAGGACCAGTCAATGAGGTTTATCCTGATGGTTATAGAGTGTACTGCGGAGATAGAGGAGTATTTGGTGGAGGAGTTTTCAAACTGGTTAGCAAAAACTATTACAGTTCACTGGTGTTCATAGATCATGACAATCATTTACCTGGGTAGATTTCTGGGGTAATAAAAAAAGAGACAATCAGGGCATTGGCTGCTTACCGCAGAATGACTGATGAAGATGAGGCTTTTGGGAAGAAATTAAATTCAAACTAATATTTCAGAGGTGAGAATAGAATGGTCATTATTGGTGGCAATTATAATTTACCAGGTGTAAGCTGGGTAGGAAATAAGATTAATAACCAAGGGAACAGATATTGGCAATTACATTGATAAGAGTAGGAGGGTTTACACAAATCGTAGAACAGAACACTAGGGGACAAAACATGTAGGACAGCTTCATAATAAAGCTGGATTATAACCTTGTGGGATGTCAAAGTAACTGAAGTTATAAGTGATCATGAAGTAGTTGTGGTGGATATTAGAGTATTCAGTAAACCAATAGAAAAAAAATTATAAAAAGGTACATATTTTGAACATAAAGAGATATTTTCGGGGAAGTATCAGCAAATGGAAGGATGACACAAGTACCAGTAGAATCAAGTTGGGAAGAGTTCAAGGAGACAATAGGATTGGGGGAAGAAATATTTAAACCCAAACAACAAATAAAGAGAAGCAGAGAACCTGTGTACTATTATAGGGAGGTGAAGAAATTAAAGAGGTTGGTAAAAAAGAACATAACAGAGTTAAGAGACAGCAGGGTAGTAGGGAATATTTATAACAACTAAACAAGGACTTAATAATAGCTAAGAAGTTGGCTAAAGATGTGTTTATGAAGAGAATTATCAGTGCAGGGGCCACTGACTGATATATCTAGAAATTTCGATGGCTACGTATGTTAGAAAACTGAGGGAAAGGGAGAGTGTTGAGACAATTATAGATAAGGATGGAGAAGAAGTTACTGATTATTTGAAAAAAGGCAGAGATTTTAAGTAACTGGTTTAGTGATGCCATTAGGGACAATGAATCAGAAATGGGAGGGTGTAAATTGGAGAATGAGCTTAAAAAGACAATTAGAAATGAGCAGAACAAAAAATTTGAAATTCATGCTGATGATATCATGAAGGAACTAAGAAAGCTGAAAAAATGTAAAGGGGCTTGTGTAGATAATATTACTACAGATTGTAAGAACCTTAGAATTTCGTCAAATTCTAGTTTTGCTTAGGCTGGACTTAGAAATTTTGAGAAGAATAGTTTTCAACTTAAAGGAATTTTCCTGTAATCTTTCCCATAGTGACAATTCACCATAAAAATAATTTTAAAGTGTATTTATCATATCGCTAGACGTTTATTTTAAGAGATATTCTGGTTTGTCCATGTTTTGAAACACGTGATCAGAATAGTAAAATTCTAAGATTTGTTATATATTCAAATCGAGTAAAGCAACAGCTGAAATTTTATCACCAGCTATAGTCAGCTTGTTCCGGATATTTTGGCAGTAAAATTAAATAATTTGGCAAAGTTTAATAAGCAGTTTTAATTAAGAGAAAAAAATGAACTTTTTAATTAAAAGGAATATTAATTTGAAATTTACATCAATAGATAGCCCTAATTAAGACGATTACGAACATATAGTTTAAGTATTTGTCTGGTAATTAAGTTTTGGAAAAATAGATTGTCGCGGATTGTTGGTTGGCGGGAAAAAAATTCCCCTAAGTTGGTTATGTGATGACTTTAGTTTTAAGACTATAGAAACCTTTGGGAATAATAAATTAAATTAAAACAAATAGAATATGACAATATAAAGTCCTTGTAAAATCTTCAAGTTAAACTATTTTGTACTTTTGAAGATATTAATTAAAGAAAGATTGGCCACACAAAAAAAAAAAAAAAAAACCGAGTTGCCGACCCCGACGCCGTTCCGGGCCTCCAAGCGAAACAGTCACGAGTAGGAGCCGGATTCTTTCCCAAAAAGCAATGTCTCGTGACTTCCAAAATCTGTCCATCAGCCTAGAAGAACGCCATTTGGAGGGTGCAGAATGGATAACCACCTCTTTGAAGGCTACAGACTTCGTCGCAGCATATAACGATGATAACTGCATGCTGTGGAGGAGCCGACTGAGACCAGACAACCCAGAGCAGTGGTCATTGAGTGTACTTGTACACTTAGACCATGATCACAACTTCATGTACAATCTCCCATGCACCTACAGGAGCTTAATGAACTGCCTGACGAGGAGGGAATGCAGCCACCTTGCCAAGCAACGGATCATCAGGGGCCACGCAAGATGGACAGAAGAATGGCCCGAGGCGCTGGTGTTCCCCTCAGTGTGGGCCAAGAACTTCAATATACAAGAATATATTAGAGTCCTCAAACAGCGATTTCTTCTCATGCCCTATGGCGATCTGCAAGAAACACTCCCAGCATTAGAAGAACAAGATAGCTTACAAGAAGACACGCTGAGGAAGAGGAGCAGCCACTGGAGGGGGGACCGGAACAGGGGCCGGTCCTTCTACTGACGGCGCAGTACGACGGTGGATACTTGGAGCTTATTACAGAGCTCCAAGCCTTTACAGCTGAAATCATCATAGCCATCCCCATCAAGGGTGGACTGAAGTTCATCCCTCAACATCCTCAGCAAAAGAAACTGCTCATCAAGTTCCTCGAGGTGTATGGGATAGAGCAGGCCACTCAGCTGCCTAGGAGACCCGCCAAACTGGTGGTCCGTGGACTACCAGGCGACACCACCAAAGAAGCGGTAGCCGCATGGCTAAACAGTTGCGGGATCGCTACCCAAGCGGTCCACCAGATGCGGCGACCAGGCATGGACGAGCGCATCCCGCTGTACACTGTCCAACCAGTGGATAAAGTACCGCGGACCAGCGACCTTCGGAGCTGCTGGGACACAAGGTGCGGCTGGAACCGAAGAAAAAGCTGCCACTTCCACTGACGCTGTGTTTTCGGTGCAATAATTTCGGACATCTAGCTCGAAATTGCACCGGAGAACAGAGGTGTGTAAGATGTAGTGGAAATCACAGGGTGGCGGACTGCCCGCAACCACGGAACGCAACAAAATGTTGCAACTGCGGGGCAACTACCCACGCAGCGAGCTGGGGAGGGTGCCCAGCCCGAATCGGCCTCCGCCAGACCAAGTCAACGCCCCCCACCATCGAGCAGCAGTGACCCAGGCAGCCGCGGAAGATATCAAATCCGCGGCCCGCTGCGGACACTACCGGGGCAGAGCGATAGGCGCACTCGCCGCCCAGATGCCGAGCAGGTCGGTCGGGATGGGCGCATGCGGCTGCTCCCTCCCTGCCACGCCGAGAACGAAGCCAAGATGGCTGCGCTCCTCCAAGCAGTTCATGCCATACCGGCCCAAGTTGCTGCAGCCATCATGGCTGCTCTTACAAGCATTACGGTGGCAAACCAGCAGCCGTAATCGAGTGAGCCGTTTTCTCCCATATTAACAACCCAAATTTATCTTCCCTGTTCCTTTTACTTAAATAAAGAATTATTTCTCTGTCTAGTATTAAGATACTGGCTGAAAAGGGCCCATCTGGCCCTACACCAGCCTGCCCCTGGGCTTCACCCAGAGGGAATAGAAAGATAAAAAAATAAAATAAAAAAAAATAAAAAAATAAAAACACATCGTCTCACTCCATGCTAGATTTTGAATGAGGTAACATTGCATCGGTTGGTTTTGTCTCGGGTCGTAAATTGCCATGCAGGCTGTGAACGGTCTTCGACCATGTGTTATTCCACAATTTTAATGACTATTAAGAACTTTTGATTTCTGAATAGGGGTTGGTTCTGTAAATAATTTTCTCTCCAAAATCTGCAGCATTTTGGAAATGAATGTTCGATTTGCCTACTCAACTGTGAAATGCATTTTAGTAAATGTGACTTTGAAAACAAAACTTTAAAATTTTCTGAAAGTGAACTCTTGTGATTCAGTAGTTATCTTGGAACTTTTTCTAGATTTGTGGTTTAGAAACAGATCTAGTGGCGACCTTCATGCATTTAAGTTGAGTTTCTGTTAGGCTACATGGTCAAATTCAAATTATTTTATGAAAATCATACAGAACTTTCCATCCACATGATCTGTTAGTTAAGTCACCAAAGCGATACTATAACCCCGGTGTCAGTCTTGGGTCTTACAAGATGTCATAAAGATAGCAGGATGTGACATTGTATCTTATCTTAAAATATTGTTTAAATTGAGTCTGGATACTTGCTGCTTACGAGGAGACTGGAAAAGTATCGCTATATAAAGTAGTGATGAGAAATAGAGTCGAAAATTATAGGCCAATTAGTTTGACATCAGTGGTAGGTAAATTAATGGAGCAATTTATATGCAACCACATCAGACTTATATGTGAGAAGCGATAAATGGTTTTCAAATCGGCAACATGGATTTAGAGAAGGATATTCATACGAAAATCAGTTAGGATTATATATGCAGTATATTTCGGATAAAATTGCCAAATTTATGGTGTTGCACTAGATCTTTCAAAGGCCTTTGACCAAGTAAGCCATAAAATGGCAATAAATAAGGTAAAACAATAGGTGTGGATGATAAAGTGATTTTCTGGGAAGAAGAGTTTTTGACAGGTAGAAAACAAAAAATAGGTAAGGGAGCAAGGGATTGGAATAAATTATCAAGAGAATTGATGAATTATTTACCAAAACTGGTGAAACATTTAAACTTGAAATTAGTAGAGGGCAAAAGTAGGGGGGGTACAGGAAAGGGGGGAAATGGATAGTGTAGGGAAACTGCTACTGAAGTGTGCTCTCTATTGCAATTACATTAAATGATATGCCAAGGTATTTACATTTCAAGTCTTCAAGAAGCAATTCCTTCCTCACCCCGTAATCATAATCAACCTTTAGTGTTTTACCTGTATACCTAATAAGCTGACTGTTCTCTCTTTGCATTTATCTTCATCCCATGATTGATTACCCTGCAGCTGGATGTAGTTTTCTCGGGAGACTAGCCGAGTAAGTAAGATGTTTCCACACGATATTTCGGCGATCTCAGTCTCCGTCGCCATCTTCTGGTGAAGTGAATTTATCGTGTGGAAACATCTTACTTACTCGGCTAGTCTCCCGAGAAAACTACATCCATTCTCAACGCCGAGAAAGACTTTGTTCCTATACCCTGCAGCTGTTTACAGTCTTTCACAATTTTCATCACCCATATCTATAAAATCAAAACCAGATAAATTTGCACTAGAAAAACTCAGAAACTACTGAGCAGATTTCAATGGGGTTTTCACCATTTTAAAGCTTAAAATCTCAAGTGAATTGTTTGGTATACCTTATGATTCAATGTTTCATAATGCCAGAACATTAAATGAAATTCTGAACGTATGGTGACAAATACCAAAGATGAAATTACTAGATGTTGCATACTCCACAATAAAAACACAACTAGGATGTCTCTGACCGTAGCCTTTAATGAAAGTAGTAAAATTAGTTTAAAATAATAACTATTTTGCACACTAAACAAAACTTGAAATATTCTTTCCTTTAATTCAGGATATTCAGTTTTTAAATTGCCATAAATGGCCATAATGAATGCGAGAAACTAGTAATGAAAAAACAGAGATTTCCTTTGATCACAAGATCTGACAGCACAACTACAATGTCTCTGGCTATTGTCTTTGTCATTCTGTTCACAACAAAATGGCACCACAGTTTATAGATCCCTGAAATAAATTGAAAGCAATGAATATTTGTATATATATATATCTCACTTAGTTCTGATTACTTGATATACAATTCTCAATGCCTGATATTGAACTGTACAGGTAACAAATATATTTTAATTAAGTGCTCCAGTGCCAGATGAACAAAATCTTTAAATTCCAGGGGAAGATGAGTCTGCATAATGAGACACATCAATGTTTGATACTGTGAAAACTTGGGGTAAATCAATTCAGCAATTTTCAAGTAATGCTAGATTATTCATAAAGTAAATGAGTCGTAATGTCATAAGACATGCATTAAATTTTAACGTTGACCCCCAAGATTTCAAATTTATGAAAATCCATTAAAAATCTGTAATTTCTGAATGATGGTGTAATAAACAGACACATCCCACATACATTTTTATGTATGTGGTAGGTATTAATGAAACCAATGTTTTGAATTTCGAGCAGCAACATTAGCATATGTTACGATGAGAACTGTCATTCAGGACAGTTCTATCATTACTGTGAGGCCACAGTCTGATTAATTCTTATAGAACTTAATGAAACAAATCAAAAATAAACTTTTTGATATCTCCCTTAGTTTCCGAGATACAGCATGTCTAAAATCGGTAATATAGTAATATGTGTGGTTCCTTGTGCTTTTGGTGACCTTTCTTCTGGTCCAGGCCATATTTCAACTTAAGAGTAACACACCTATATTGCATTTCCACCATGTAAATATAGTGGTTTTGGTGATTTCTTCTGGTCCAGGCCAGATTTTTCCTTAACTTCATCATTTTTGAGATACAATATCTTGAGAATTAAGTGATATATATATAAAAAAAATTATTCTATATTTTCAAATTTTCTTGCTGAGTTACATAAGAACCCATCATCAAATTGCGGCACCATGGTTATTTTAGAATCCTCACATTCTTAGATCCGTGCTCCTAAATCACCGATTAGTTTAGTACCGTAAAACAATGAAGTTTGGTACACAAGAATCTTTTCAGACGAATAAAAATAGTGTACGGGTAAGGAACGTAAGTGGTTTTCAAGCAGGCAACATGGGTTCAGGCAAGGATATTCATGCGAATCTCAGTTGGTGGGATATATGCAAGATATTTCAGATGAAATGGAAAAGGGAGGCCAAATTGATAATGTAGCACTAGGCGTTTGACAGAGTGAGCCATAAAATGGTAGTAATTAAGGTAAAAACTATTGGAGTGGATGAGAAAGTGATTTGCTGGGTAGAAGAATTTTTAAAAGGTAGAAAACAGAAAGTTAGGGTAGGAAATGTAGTATCAAAAGAAGTGGAAATACAAAAGGGAGTGCTGCAGGGTAGTGTATTGCGACCATTGCTATTCATTATTCTAATGAATAATTGTGTTGATTGTTTACTATCTGAAATTAGATTGTTTGCAGATGACATAAAGCTATATAAAACAATCAAAACGATAGAGGATTGTAAACAGTTGCAGGGTGATCTGGACAGAATATCTAGTTGGGTTGGTAAACATGGGATGAAGATAAATGCAAAGAAGAGTCAGCTTATTAGATACACAAATAAAAAACAAAAGGTTACTTATGAATATAAGGTGGGGAAAGAATTGCTTGCTGAAGACTTGAAATGTAAATATCTTGGCATTACATTTGATAACAAGCTTAACTGGACAGGACACATTGGACAGGTGATAGGAATAGGTTTCAAAATTCTGCACTTGTTGAAGAGAGTGATGAGGGGATGTACGAGAGAAGTGAGGGAGTTGGGTTACAAAACTTGGTCAGACCATTGCTCAAATATGGTAGTGTAGTATGGGACCCTCATTTTACATATCAAATACAGGAGTTGGAGAGGGTGCAATAAAGGGCTGCTAGATTTGTTTCTGGAAATTATTACAGAATTCAGTCAGTGACGGATATGATAAAGGAGCTGAAATGGGATTCATTGTAAGACAGGAGGAGGATGAGGAGGGTTATGGGAGTGTATAGGGCGTATACTGGTGATGAGGCATGGAAAGATATTGGAGTAGGTATTAAAAGTAGTGCATGGAAGGGATAAGATGACCATGACCACAAGCTGGCACTTGATTTCAGGCACAAGGGTGTGGGAAGATTCTCTTTTTTAGGTAAGGGTGTCAGGGATTGGAATGAGTTATCAAGAGAAATGATGAATAATTTACCAAAAATGTTGAAAGAATTTAAAGATAAAATTTGTAGAGGGCAAATGTAGGATGTGTGCAGGATAGGGGGTAGATGGGTGTGTAGGGAAATTGCCACCGAAGCCTATGCTCCATTGCAATTATATTAACTTCAACCCACTCCATTCTTGGCTGGGTGCAGGTGAATCTAGGTTTGCTTTAATTCCAGAAATGGATGGCGCGAATTGTATGAAACTTGGTACATGTTTCTCATTGCATGAATAAAAATGGTGTATGGGCAAATCAAATCCAACTAAACAGGGCAATGCTGGGAACTCTGCTAGTATCATATAACGCTAGATGACCCATGCAAAAATTTAGTGAATGAAATATGTAAATGAAGAAGAATCACTTCATTTGTAGCATTGTTTAATTGTTTAGTGTAATATGTATGTATCCACTATCCAAATACTTACAGCATGTTATAAAATAATTAGGAAAAACTTTTGGACATGTAAAACATATGTACTCTAAACTGTCACTGACCATAACAGAATAAAACTAACCTGAACAAAATACACATAGCGTAGCCATATATCTGTAATAAAGCCCATGATAAAATTTCACAAATGACACATTTGCAAAGGAATTGAATAGGGAAACAAAATGTTTCCATAACAGAAAATGATATCCAAAAAGCTACTTATTGCAAGGAAAACACAGTTTATTGATATCTCTGTAATATGCAGTGCTGCTATCTATCAGTAATACATGCAATCCTTGTTGATACCAGTCAAGAAGTTAATTAATATTTCTGTGATATGTGCTGCTTTCCAGCAGCTTGGCTCTGAATCTGCAACCTTGATAGTTATTACTTTTGCCCCTTACGGGTCCAAAAATAATAATAATAATATTTTTTTAATTTATGTTGTTAAATAAATGGAGAGATTAAAATTAAAAAAGATAGCTAATTTATTGATTTCAGTTAGGTTTCAAGGGAGATAAATGACTTGTAAAAAAAACATATTGTACAAATATTGATATTTTTGGCCTTTAACAGCAAAATTAAAAAAAAAATCTTTCTTAAAATGTGATGTGACTCTAGTTTGTGAAACGATACCTCATTTAGCGTTTTGTTAGGTATCATCGTCATCATCATCATCATCATCATCAGTTTTCTGCCGTCTGGCAGGTTTTCACTTGGCTGCTCTCCATGTTCTTCCATTTTCTGCCTTTCTCTTTAGAACCATATAGTTGCCATCTTCCTTGATGTTGTCTATAATTTTGTACCTCCTTCTTCCTCTTATTCTCCTCCCACAGACTAGACCTTCCAAGGCGTCTTTATCAGGCACTCCACTCTCAACAAGTGCCCCATCCAGTTTTTCTTTCTCTCCTTTATTACTTGGAGAATTTTTCTGCTTTCACTGACCCTGTCCAGCACTTCAACATTACTTATTTTATCCATCCAGCTTATCTTCTCCATCCTCCTCCACATCCACATCTCAAATGCTTCTAACTGCTTTTCATCCTCTGCTTTTCATCCTCTCGTCTCAGTGTCCATGTCTCCGACCCATAAAGGGCCACACTCCATACAAAACATTTACCGAGTCTTTTCCTAAGTGTTTTGTCTATTTTTCCGGTTAGTATCCTCCTTTTCCTATTAAATGCACCCTTGGCTATGGCAATGTGAGATTTTATCTCCTGATGGCACCTCAAATTTTCGGTGATCATACTCCCAAGATATTTGAATGAACTTACTTGCCTGATATCAGCTCTTCCTAACTTAATATTTATTTTTTTCCTCCCATTTCCAATTACCATTCTCTTAGTTTTTGCTGCATTGATTAGGTATCAAGGGAAATACAATTACTCATTAAAAAACACACATTATGGAAATGATATGACTTCTATTCTCCCTTCCAAAACATTCATGATGTGACCAAAGTGGAGACCTCAATCTTTAAAACAATACCTCATTTCCCAATTTTGGCTCATAACAAAAACACACACATTGTAGAAATATTCATACTTTTGTCCTTTGAGGATTAAATTTGGAAAAATTCCTTTTTTAAAAATAATGTGATCAAAGCGGAGACCTTAAACTTTAAATTATACCTTATTGATTGATTTATGTTTTGAACAAAGGGAGAAATGGCTTGAGAAAAAAAAAAAACTTCACACAAATTTTAGAAATAATATAAAAATTAATTCATCTGCAAACAACCTATAGTGGCAGTCGCAAAATTAGTCCTGTGAAGGTCACGGAGAATCCGAACAGTATTGCAAATCAGCAAAAAAATCAACTTTCAGTAATGAGTGTGAAAAAATTTCTAAGACATAATACTTAACATGTGGAACAAGGGGATCTGCTTTATAATTCCAAACATTTGTGTGACTGTTTTTTAAAAAATAGTAATTTGTTTCCATGAAAATTAGAAATCAAAATACTTTTTCACTTCAACCGACAGAAAAAGCAATAAAAATAATAAGAAATAACTAAAAAAAAATTATGCACCTTCCTGAAAGATAATAGACTCATACCGAATACATTCTATTCATTAAATGTGGAAGCATGTGAATAAAAAAAAAATGTTACACGAAGCGCTTAGTTTTTTCAGCTGTGTAATGTAAAATGTTGTCGCTGACTAACTTCCGTTTCATTTGTTTACGTAAAAAACTTCCAGTGAGAAAGTTTCTAAGAAAATACTGAAATTAATTTTGGTAGCAGGCAAAGCCTCTTTAGACAACCCATTTTGGATTGTTTCACAGTTTATATTTACGTGAATGATTGCGCAGAGCACATGCTCCAGTGCCGGCTGGTCAGTCGGTACTTTTACGACTGAGAAACATATTTCCTGTCCTGCACAGAAAAGCTGTTTTCAGCTTCTGTAAGAATTATTATTGTCATTGTACACAATGGACCATACATGACAAATTTCGAGAGAAATCTTCAAAAGCAAAGACAAAACGAAAATTAATTTATCAAATATAAGGGACCAATTTACATAGAAATGACTGCCACAAATACCTCCATGTCAGTGTTTGTAATTTATTGAAGTATTTTTTTTGCGTATTAGTTATTGGTAATATTCCTTAAAAATACACTAATACACTAATTGCATGATTATGTTCCTGAACATCACCACCAGGAACATTACTCGAATAGGCCTTAAGCTAAGGAAATAAAGCGACCGCGTGTATAGATACGCATGGACGACTGGCAAAAGCTAATGTGGCAATGTCGCTGGCCCAACCAAGGGACAGAGGGTTGGTGCGGGCAGGGTAGGCAGTGGAGACTACCTGATCTTGGCAGGTCTAATTTCATGACGCCAACTATAACTTCTGATAGTAAACCATCAACACATTCATTCGTTAGAATAACAAATAGCAATGCTCCAAATGTGCTACCCTGTGGCCCTCCCATGTTCACTTCCGCATTTTTTGATACTGAATTTGCTATCTAACTTTTAGCTTTATACCTTATAGTAATTCTTGTACCCACCGTATCAATTTTTCATCCATTCCAATAGTTTTTACCTTATTTAGCACCATTTTATTGCCTACTATCAAAAGCCTTTGAACAATCTAGTGCTACACTACCAGTTTGCCCTCCCTGGTACATTTCATCTGAAATTTTTTGCACATCGCCTACTAATAGATATTCCCATAAATATCTTTGCCTAAAGCCATGTTGCTGACTTGAAACCCACTTATATTCTTCACAGTCACCTATGATTTGGTTGTACATTGACTCTCCAATAATCTACCTACCACTGGCATAAACTGATTTACCTGAGATAATCTTCTATTCCATTCGTCACCCTCCTTTATGAACTGCTGCTACAACCAAACTTTTCCAGGAATCTGGTAAGAAGCAAGTATCCAGTCACAAAGTCACAATTTAAATAATGTTTCAATATAAGGTACAATGTCACATCCTGCAGTCTTTAAGACAATTGTAGTTACATTATATACAACAGCCCCTTATGTTGTTGTTTTATTAGCTTTCTTAGTTCCTTCATGACAGCTTCAGAATGAATTTCAAATTTTTTAGTCTGCTCATTTCTAATTATGTGGATAAGCTTGTTCTTTGATTGGCATCCTCCTATTCCTGAATCATAGTGCCTAATGGTCTCACTAAACCAGTTGCTTAATGTCTCTGTCTTAATCAAATCCTCAATAACTCCGTTTCCATTCTCCTTCTCAACCTCTTAGTTTTTTTAATATAGTGATAGAAATTTCTAAATGCATCCACCAGCGGTCCCCCTGCACCAATAATATTCTTCATAAACCTATCTTTAGCCACCGTGTTTGCCATTAGTTATTCTTTATTTAGTTGTTTCACGTTTTCCCTAGTCTGTCTCTTAACTCTCTTATAGTCTATTCTCACCAATATCATTAATCTCTTCACCTCCCAATTATAGTATGCATGTTCTGTACTTCTCTTTATTTTCTGTTTTGAAATAAATATTTCTTCACCCTTATTTATTACCTCCTTGATTCTTCCTACTTCAACTCCAGGACATTTGTGCCATCCTCCCATTTGCTCCTCAGTTCTGAAATTTGTACCTGTTTATAAATGTATCTATTTCACCCTTCAGTGTTTCCCACTGGTTTACTGAATCCTCTAACATCTATCAGAACTGTTCCACGATCACTTATTCCTTCAGTTACATGACCCCCTGTCTCCCCCCCCCCTCAAAGTTATCATACATATCCAACATTTTTGGACTCTTTGTGTTCTGCTCTACTACTTGTGTAAAGTCTCCTTCCCTTACCAATATATTTGAAAATCTCTGTTTCCTTGTGTTATCAATCTCATTTCCTTCCCAGTTGACACCTGGTAAATTTAAGTCCCCTCCAACAATGACCTTTATATGAACACTTCTGAACTCTGAATATGAATTCAGTTTCCCACAAGAACCTCATCTTCGTTATTGATTCTTCCAGAACAGTAAGCAGTTAACACCCTGATTTTTTCTTGTTTTACTATTACAGAAGTCTATCCCAAGTACCTCATGGTCATGATCTATGAGCACCAATGAAGAGTAGTAGTCTTTGCTAACCAGAATTAATACTCCTCCACCAATTGATCCTCTATTTCTGCTGTACACTCTGTAATCAATGGGGAAAACCTCATTGTCTAGTACTCACATAATTACTTGCAGTTTATGTATCTCTATTAAGTTTGTAAATTTTATTACTTTGTTCATTATACTTCTATTGTTCACCAGTAATAGTCTTATTACTGGCTTTGTAATATTTTCAGCATTAACTGTTGGTTTCGCTGTTCTGCTCTCCATCTGTTATTGTTTCAAAAGCTTCATCTATTTCTTTACTGATTTTTCCCATAGCGCATCTAAAACAGCTTCTCTTCAATCACCTATTTTTTATCACCAGTAGTCCACAACCTAAGAAAAAGGTACAGCTTGACCCCACCATCACTGGAAGTGAGCTCTCTTTCAGTTTTAGCTATCAACCTTGAAAATAACTTAACTTAGTCCACAACCCGAAGGTTGGTTGGATCCTCCCAAAGGAAGCATACTAAGCTATTGTGTCAGAGGTAGGACGACCAGTTTCTTTCCTCTGAGACCTACAGTTTAACATGGAATCCGAACCACGGAGCAGCCTGGTATAGCTCATATGATCAAACACAACTCTCAAAATTCCTGTGCCTTAAGGGATTCGAACCCAGGACCAGAGCAGCGAACATTTTTGAAAGCAAGTGCCTTAACCACTGACCTACCAGACCACTCTACCTTGAAAGTACACACTTCTATTTACATGAGGGCCATGCCTAGTGAAAACCCACCTACCAATGGTGACCACTGGTACGATCTCCGAGACACCACCATTTCCACGTTTACCTGCCTCACAGTCTGTTTCAACTGTAGCTAGTCATGGTGCCTTAGGACATGCATGGATCACCCCAGTATGCTGTCCCTCCATTAATGCTTTCTTCAGATCAGTCTCTATAATATAATAATAATTGATAAAATTGCAATGGAACACACGCTCCGGTTGCAATCTTCCTATACACCTATTTTTTTCCTTTCCTCTTCCCACCTACATTTTCCCTCTACTAATTTTCACTTTAAATTCTTAAAGTGTTATTTCTAATTATTCATCATTTCTCTTGGCAATCTATTTCAATTCTGTACACACTTTCCTATGAAATAAAATCATCCCACAGTCTTTTGCCTGAAATCAGCTTGTGATCATGGTCATCTTTACCATTCCACACACTTCTCTTAATTTTCCCACCAATATCTTTACATGCTTCATAACCAGTATATCCCTTTTACACTCATTTGACTCTCTTCACCCTCCTTCTCTCCTCCAATGAATCCCACTCCAGCTCCTTTATCATATTAGTTACTGATTGTGTTTTGCGGTAATTTCCAAACCCCCTCCGACTCTTGTATTTGATACCAAAAATATGGGTCCCATACTACACCACCATATTGCAGCAGGCGGTTTGACCAAAGTTTTGTACCCCAATTGCCTTACTTCTCTAGTTCATCCCCTCATCATTCTTTCCAACAGGTAAAGGATTTTGAACCTTTTCCCTACTACCTATCCAATGTGTCCTGCCCAGTTAAGTCTGTTATCAAATGTTATGTTGAGGTATTTACTATTTGAGTCTTTGATAAACAGCTCCTTCCCCACTTTATAATCATAAGCAACCATTAGCTTTTTATCTGTGTAACTAATAAGCTGGCTCTTCTTGCATTTATCTTTATTCCAAGTTGACTAATGCAATTAGTTATACTATCTAGATCACCCTGCAGCTGTTTACAGTCTTCTACCGTTTCGATCCTTTTGTATAATATCTGCAAACAATCTAACTTCTGACAGTAAACCATTAACACAATCATTCATTAGCATAATGAATAGCAATGGTCCCAATACACCACCCTATGGAACACCGATTTTCACTCCCACTTCTTTTGATACTGCATTTCCTACCCTAACATTTTGCTTTCTACCTTTTGGGAATTCTTCTTCCCAGCATATCACCTTTTTATCAACTCCAATAGTTTTTACATTATTTAGCACCATCTTAAGGCTCACTCTGCCAAAAGTTAATGAAAGATCCAGTGCTATACTCTCAACTTGACCTCTCCTGACCATTTAATCAGAAATATCTAGCATATAGCCAAAAGCATATCTCCCACAGTCCAACCCCTCCTCCACATGGTGGGAGATGGGTAATGGCATAAAGTAGGGGATTGCCTGTGGGGGTGAGGTACAGTGGGGACCTAGTGTACCCTGGGACCGATACAGTAGCTGTGAAGGTCCTACAGGAACCCTGAAAAAATGGTGGCCAAATGGTGAAGCTACGACGGGCCTAGCAAGCCGGTAGTGGATAGAGCCTGCTTACAAAACAAAAAAAAAGCCTCGGAAAGAACAGAACAATGGACAAACGACATGGCTATGGAAACGGTATAAGATTTGGATCCTGGAATATACGGACATTAACCGGGAAAGTGGAGGAAATTGTAGACATGATGGAGAGGAGGAAGTTGGAAATTTTGGGGTTGAGACAAAGTGGAAAGGAAATGGTAGAAGAGAACGGAAATGGTTTCCAACTGTATTGGAATGGAAATGAGGAAGGGAGAAGAAATGGAGTAGAGGTAGTTGTGAGGGAGGGGGCAGAAAGAGGAAGTGGAAGAGATTATTGACAGAATGATGAAGGTTAAGATAGCGGTAAAACAGAGAAAACTAGACGTACTTTAAGTATACGCCCCACAAGTAGGCTGTCCAATTAAAGAGAAGGAGGAATTTGAGCAGGAGTTGCAAAGACAGTTAAATGGGCAAAATATTATAAATATGGAAGACCTAAATGCCCATGTAGGCACAGAAAGGCACGAGTATGAGGAAGTAATAGGGACAGAAGGATGGGGGGCAAAAATGAAGAAGGGGAAAAGCTTCTGGATCTCTGCAAAAGAAATGGATTGAAAATAGGAAATTCCTGGTACAAAAAGCAAGAGAGCCACAAGGAAACATGGTACAGTAAGGATTGGCAGAGGAAGTCAGTTGTGGACTACTTTATATTTGTAAGACTGGAGATTTTCTCGGCGTTGTAAATGAATAAAATTTTCTCGGGTAACTAGCCGAGTTAGTCCATTGTTTGACCACGACGTTTCGGCGGTCACAATCTCTGCCGCCATTGTCAAGTGACTGCTGCCGGTAGGTTATTGAGGTGCTTATACATCACACGAAGTCCGCGCTACGTCATCCTTTTTCCGGTCGGCCAATGGCTAGTGACGGGAAACGTTGGCCACTAGCGGGAAGCGTTCCTATTGGCGGAAGCCATTAGCTGCTGGTGGGTTCCGCTGATTGCTGGTGCGCAAGAGAGGTGCGTGTTTCCCAGTTGTCCTGCTGCACTCTCATTTTCTGGATTGCTGGGCTCCAGGCTTTACTTAACTGAAATCCAGTATCTCTGTTAACGAGGTCCTTCGAGATACGAATTTCGATAGCTTCCGAGAAAACACTGTCCCAATAACCTCTCGTAAAGAATTCTTGTTGCTTTGAAATTAAAGCCATGTCCCGTGTCAATACTGTGTTCAGCAACCGCTGACTTGTCGATCTGGCCCAGAAGGACGTTGCGCGCATGTTCGGCGCACCTTTGGTCAATACATCGTGTTGTTTGTCCGATGTAAGCCTTTCCGCATTCGCAAGGAATGCGATATACGCCAGGTGTTCGTAAGGCTATATCGTCCTTGGGTGACCGCAGTATATTCCTAATTTTGGCCGTTGGTCGGAAAATGGTTTTAATGCCACATTTACTTAAAATTCTGCCAATCTTAGCGGTAGTCGTTCCGACATAAGGAAGGAAGGCGAAGCAGCTCGGGTCTTCCTGCTGTCGTATTTTCCTCCTTTATATTTAATGATGAATTAAAGCAGAGTGTGTCAGATTTGAAAGTAACACTATCAGAGGCACTGGACAGTGGTCACTGATTTTTAGTAATGGAGCTGGGAATTGCGACAGAGAGGAGAAAATCAGAAAGACAGGATAGGAGATTAAGAGTATGGAAGTTGAAAGAGCAGAGCAATGAAGAGGAATAGCAGATAATAATAAGGAGTAAGATGCCAATAGTGGAAATGGGGACAGTGAAAGAGGAGTGGGAATATTTTAAAACAACTTTAATACAAGCAGCAGAAACAGTGTGTGGAAGGACTGTTAACACCAAAGGTGAAAAGAAACAGCATGGTGGAATGATAGAGTAAAACAAGCAGTGGAACTCAAGAATAGGGCCTTTAGGTAAATCTAAATGGACAATATTTTACATTACTGTCTTTGAAATATTTACATTAATTAGTTATTTCTGGAGTCGGTGCCAGCTGTCACATCACGAAGATCGAATTACTGAACTTCTTTTGGTGTTAGAGGCGAAACGGGGAGTACGAACAAAAATTCCCAATGTTTTACAGCATGTCGTGAGTATTTTAATCTGTGGCTTGGCCTTATTGGTCATTCAGGCATATCTCTGGTGCTACAGTGTCAGTTCGTAGGCTGCATAATGCAGTAAACGATTTAAAGTTAGTATAATATCGGCGTATCATCTGTATGTTTCAGTTTTGTTGAAACATGTTTCTAGCATTAATTGTAGGTAAGTAGTAACATGATTTTTTATGTTTTATTGTTATTCATTATCGTTTTGATCATTTTCTTGCTTTTGCTGGCACCGACTCCAAAAATAATTAATTAATGTTAAAATTTCAATGACAATAATGTAAAATATTGTCCATTTAGATTTACTTTCTCCTAAGCAAAGTATAAAGTTATTTTAAAATTTTTAGAGTTGGGTGTTGTGCTAAGGAATGTCAGTTTATATTTTAATCCAGGCAATGTTTCGATCATATCATAATATCTGTTAAAGCTGCTGGTCGATAACCAAAACATGTAACATCTGGGCAGTAATACATACCACATACAGAAATCTGTCTCTGGAAGATATCTGTTTGCTCCGGCATCAAACAGAAAATATAGATTTTTAATTGGTTTTCATAATGTGAAAGCTTGGGATCCAAGTTGAAATCTGAAGTACATATTGAGACATTATGACACATTTATTTTATAAATGTCATGCCCTGACATAAAAACAGATTAATTGATTTTGACAGGATTTAAGGGGACACAGTCACGAACAGGCTCAAAAAAATTGATTTTTTATTTTTCGACTTTTTTAGTGCTTCCATTATTTAGCTACAAAATGCTGTTTGTTTCATGCAAATTTGACGATTAGATTCGGAGTTATTAATTTTTTCGTGATGCGTGGTAATAGTGTGTCTTTATTGTAATGCATGTTAGTTTCTCGTATGTAAAACTTTTAGTACAGTTTTTTCTCAAAACTACATTTTTTGATCTTCTGGTACACTTTTCTCAAAAGCTAAGACTGATAAAGACATCAGACTTTCAGCATCTCTTGTTAATAAAACGATGATTAATCTAATTAAAAATCGGACCTGTCATAACAACAAGAGCAAAAATACAACCTCCAAGGTATTTATAAAGGTAATAATTTTTTTGTCTTTTAGAACAAAAACTCATTATTCATAAACTATATAAATTACAGTAACAAATCTTTATGTGATTTGCAGATGATGTTTTATCTGTATACTCCGAAAGTTTTCAGGTCTTTATCTCCATTAGTTTCTTCAGAAAGTGTACCTGAAATTTGCTTGTTTTAACAGTGATTTCTTATGGGAGGCCCTTCGCGGCTGTGTCCCCTTAAAACTGTGGGTTTTTGCAAAGAACATTGGAAATTAAAAGGGGTGAGGGTAAAGGAGAAGAGGGATTCGGCTTTTGTATACCAAATGTAGACTGCCTTTTCTGATTTATTTAAAGTATACGTGTGTATATTTCTATTAATATCAGATAAAACTATAGGTATGTATATAAAAAAAAGGGGGTGTGGAAATAAAGAGTAGTTTGGTTTCTGTAAAGTTAGTGCGGGCAGTATTTTTCTCTTTATTTTAAAGTATACATGTGCAAATTTCCATCAAAACCAGATAAAAACTGTAGCTGTGTGTAAAGAACATTTGCAAAAATTAAATGGGGTAAGGAAGTGAGTGGTAGGGTTTTGTAAACAGAATGTAGACACTATGTTTCTCTTTGTTTTTAAGTATATATGTGCAGTGTTCCAGGGAAATCTGATAAAACTGTGGGTTTGTATAAAGGACATTGGAAATTAAGAGGGGTGGGGGTAGAAGGGAAGAGGGGTTGGGCTTCTGCAACCTAATTTAAACATAATTGTTCTGTATGTTTTAAAGTATACGTGTGCAAATTTTCTTCAGACTCGAATAGAAACTGTTGATTAAAGGATGGTAAGGAAGGAGCGGAGTTTGGACTCTCAAAACCAAATGTAGACAGTATTTTTCTGATAGTTTTGCAGTACACATGTGAATACTTCCTTCAAAATCAGAAAGAAACGGTAGCTTTGTATAAAGACCATTGACAGTAATTTAAGGGGTAGAAAAAGGGATAGGGTTTGCATTTTTGCGAAAGTTATGTGGACAGTATTTGTAATTTTCTGTTTATTTTAAAGTATACACATGCGAAGTTCCACCGAATCAGATTAAAATGTGGGTTTTGTACAAATATTAAGGGAAGGGGAGCTAGGGTGGTTTTTTTTGGTCAGAAATCTTATCCATAAAAAATTGCATATATATTTGCCATCTTTCGTAAAGATTGGTCAAATGGTGTCATCTGTAGCTTTCCAAAAAGAAATTGACAAAAATTAAGGGGGTGGAAATGGGCAGAGGGGTTCAGTTTTTGCAAAGCATTGGCATTATTTTTCTCTTTGTTTTATAGTAAAAATTTGATAAGTTCTGTCTAAACCGTATAAAAACTGTGGCTGTGTATAAAAATTAAGCGGTTTAATGGGGAGAGGGGATGGTTTTTAGATCTTCGTGAAAAAATACATATAAGCACCAACTTTCATGGTAATCGGTCAAACGATCACGACTGTAGCTTTTTATAAAGAACGTTGACAAAAGTTAATGGGGTTGAAGGAGGGAAAGGGGTTGAGCTTTGGCAAACCAAATGTTGACAGGATTTTTCTCTTTCTTTTAAAGTATACATGGGCAAAGTTCAATAAAAATCAGGTAAGAAATGTAGACTTCTATAAAATTAAGGGAGTAAAGGGAGACATGGGATGGTTTTATTTATTTATTTTTTGGACAGAAACCTTCTCAATGATGAATTACATGTATATGCCAACTTTAATGGAGACCAGTTAAATGGTGTTGACTGTAGCTTTGTATAAAGAACATTGGCAAAAATTTAGGGTGTGGATAGGGGGAGAGGGCTTTAGTTTCTTCAAACCAAAAGTTGACAGTATTTTTCTCTTTATTTTTGACTATACATGTCCAAAGCTCCATCGAAATCAAATAAAAAATGTGGGTTAGTATAAAAATTAAGGGGTGTAAAGATGAGAGGTGTGGTTTGTTATTCATTTAATTTTTGGTCAGATTCTCAATGATAAATTACATGTATATGCCAACTTTGATGATAAGCAGTCTAACGGTGTCGAGTGTAGCGTTTTATGAAGAACATTGACAATATTTAAAGGGGTGGAAGGAGAGCGGGGGTTGAGTTTTGGCAGACCAAATGTTGACAGGATTTTTGTATTTGTTTTAAAGTATACATGTGCAAAGTTCAATTAAAATCAGATAGGAAATGTAGGTTTCTATAAAATTAAGGGGTGTTAAGGGGAGAGGGGTGGTTTCTTATTTTTTAGGTCAGAAACCTTCTCCATGAAAAACAACATGTAATTGCCAACTTTAATGGAGATCAGTTAAATGGTGTTGACTGTAGCTTTGAATAAAGAAAATTGGAAAAAATTAAGGGGGTGGATAGGGGGAGAGGAGTTCAGGTTTTTTAAACCAAAAGTTGACATTATTTTTCTCTTTATTTTTGGCTGTATATGTCCAAAGTTTAATCGAGATTGAATAAAAAATGTGGATTTGCATAAAAATTAAGGGGTGGAAAGGGGTAGAAGGGGTGGTTTCTCAATGAAATTCATATGGGACTACTTTGGATGTATACCCTATCCACTAAAAAAATTTCATTTAAATTGGCGAAAATATCGCAGAACATAAAAAACAAAACAAAAATTCAGATGAATTGAGAACCTCCTCCTGTTTTTGAAGTCAGTTAAAAAATAGTAATGGACGAAAGGAGGAAGTGGCTGGAGAAATAGACGAACATAGATAGCAAAGGAAATAAGAAAGTATTATATGGAATGGTAAAAAGGAAGAGGAAGGAGCAGATAGAAAATGTCAACATTCTGGATGAGGATGGAAACTAAATAAGCTGATTGGTGTATAGTTTTTGACCCTATATGTCACCCCTCCTTTATGGACCAGTACTACTGTCACTTTTTCCATTCATCTGGTAAACAACAAGTATCCAGACTCAATTTAAATAATATTTCATGATAAGATACAATATCAGATCTCACTATCTTTAAGACATCCATAGTAACATTATCCTCACTGGTCCCTTTACGCTCATTTAGATTCCTTAGTTTCTTCATGATATTTAATTACAAATTTTCTAAACTGCTCACTTCCAACTGTGGAGATAGGCTCAATTACTGATATAACTCCTACCATTCCTGAATTATTGCTCCTAACCAGTTACTTAATAACTCTGCCTTTTGTAAATCCTCAATTACTTCTTTCCCGTCCTTATACATAATTGTCTCCACACTATCTCTTCTCCTCAGTTTCCTGATATAGCTATAGAAATTTCTAGATGCATCAGTCAGTGATCCCCCTGCACCAATAATATTTTTCATAAACTCACCCTTAGCCAATTTCATAGACATTATTAATTCCCACTGCCTTGCTATTTCTTAGCCCTGTTATGTTCTCATCTCACCAACTGCCTTAACCTCTTCACCTCCCTGTTACAGTATGTAGGTTCTGTACTTCTCTTTATTTTCTGTTTTGGAATAAACATTTCTTCACCCTTTTTCATTATTTCCTTGAACTCTTCCCACTATATTGAGCCATTCTTTCATATAATGAAATTAATCTTGAAATATCTTTTCAGTTCCAAAATTTGTGCCTCTATTTCCCCATTCAATTCTGGTCACAGGTTTACTGAATTCCCTTATGTCCATCAGAACTCTGCTTTGTGATCACTTATTCCTTCAGTTACTTGACACTTGATAAGGTTTATCATCAGGCTTTATTAAGAAGATATCCAACATGTTTGGTTCCCTTGTTTTCTTCTCAACCATTTGAATGATGTCTTCTTCTCATACTAAGGTATTTACAAAACTCTGTTCCCTTGTGTTAATTTCCTACCCAGTTGAAACCTGGTAAGTTTAAATCCCCACCAATAATTGCCATTCTATGCTGATTTCTGAGCTCTGAATATGAAGTTAGTTTTTCTCCAAGTGCCTCACATTTATTAATCATTCTTCCACTATGGTATGCAGTCAACACCCTGACTTTTTCTTTTTTATCCCCAGAAGTCTACTCCAAGTAAATTATGGTCACGATCTCTGAACACCAGTGAACTGTAGTAGTATTTACTAACCAGCATGCTCCTCTATCTCTGTGGTACACTCTGTAACCATCAGGGAAAACCTCATTCTTTAGTACTTCTTTTCACCAAGACTCTATCCCTATAACTACTTGAGGTTCTTGTATATCTATTAGATTTGCAAGCTCCATTACTTTGTTCATCATTATTTTACAGATTACCAGTAACTCTCTTATCACTGGCTTTGTGATATTTTCAGCACTAACATTCACCTTCTCTGATCTGCCCTCCTGTTATTGTTTCAAAAGCTTCATCTATTTCTTTAGAATTGGTGATTTTTCTAACTATGGATCTATACTCAGTATCCCTTTGATTACCTCTCCACTACATGCCCAATGAAACTCCTTCTTACACTTTCTTCATCCCATACAATTCTTCATGTTCCTGCAACAGGCATCACACTTTCCAGACATTATCCCAAATACTTCAAGTACCTTCCAAACAAATTTTAAAGTAGAAAGAACAATATTATATTAAGGATCAAAATGTAATATTACCAGTGCTAATTTATTATTGAATGGAGTAGCTTTTTAAAAACCAGACTCTGATTTAGGACAGTTAAACCAGACTACCTAAACAACACCCACTGTAATCTTCATAACTGTAACTACACTAGTTAAGCATTAACCCAGAATAGTACCACTAAACTCTGTTATATATGAGTTAATCGAAGCTTAATTAAATAATTTCCCTACTCTCTGCCGAAGATTATGACATACAATTTATTTTAAGATCTGATAGCTGTCTCAATCTCTAGGAACTACTGTATTGAGCCAATAATGTGTGAAGTGTCTGCGACAGTAAGACCCCAGAGAGTTCCATTCCGCAGGAGGTATAACTTCAAGAGAGCTAACTGGTCCATGTTCACAGAAATATTGGATGCGGCTGTGTCTACTATTGAACCAACACCAGAATCATATGACACATTCACTGAAGCTGTGAAAAAATGCTCCAGAAGATTCATTCCCCGTGGTTGTCGATCATCATATATTCCGGGTCTCACCTCAGATCTAGCTGCCCAGTTCATGGTTTATAAAACACTTTTCCAAGATGATCTATTTGGTGAAAAGACAATAGAAGCTGGTAATCAACTTATCTCATCTCTAAGTGCAGCAAAAAGAGACCGCTGGATCAAAAATTAGAAGAGCTGGACTTGAAAAGAGATAGTCACAAGGCATGGAGACTTCTAAAACGCCTCAACAATGATGCATCGAAGACCACTGGACATTCCAATATAAACGCAAACCATATTGCACATCAGCTACTCATGAACGGGAAGGAGACTCATAAAAGTGGACAATCTAAAAAACAAAGAAAAACGAACAGAAACAGTCCGGAAGATATGAACAACCTCACTGAGCCCTTTAGTATGTCAGAGTTGGAAAAGATTATTCATGAGTGCAAAACAGGAAAGTCGGCAGGCCTCGATGACATACGATCAGCACAAATTAAGAACTTCGGATATAAAACCAAAGAATGGGTTCTACAGCTTTTTAACAAATATATGAGCTCATATCAAATTCCGAAGGTGTGGCGGAAGATGAGAGTCATTGCGCTGCTGAAACCTGGAAAAGAAGGAAACAATCCTAAAGATTTTAGACCTATAGCACTCTTGTGTCATCTCTACAGAATATTTGAACGATTAATTCTGAATCGTATCCTGCCTGTGGTTGATCCAAAACTTATTCCACAACAAGCTGGCTTTCGTCCTGGCAAAAGTTGTACTGGGCAACTGCTGAACCTAACGCAGTTTATAGAGGATGGATTTGAGACCCGTAAAGCCACGGGCGTGGTTTCTGTGGACCTGTCAGCAGCATACGATACTGTTAACCACCAACTATTACTTGACAAGGTCTACAGTCTGACAAAGGCCACCGGATTAACCAAACTCATCGCTACTCTTCTTCAGAATCGTAGGTTTTTCGTTGACTTTCAAGGACAGCGCAGTCGATGGAGGGTACAAAAGAATGGCCTACCTCAAGGTAGTGTACTGGCCCCAATACTTTTCAACATTTATACAAACGATCAGCCATTACATCCAGCTACCAGGAGCTTCGTGTACGCTGATGACCTAGCTCTAGCCTCACAGAGCACAAAACTTGAAGTTGTAGAAAGAAATTTGTCTGCTGCTCTTGAAGGCCTATCAAGCTATTATAAGGAAAACCACTTAAGACCTAACCCTTCAAAAACTGAAGTGTGTGCCTTTCACCTAAAAAATAGGAAAGCTCAGCGTAAGTTAAAAGTAATGTGGTCAGGTATCGAACTGCAGACATGTAACACCCCAAAATATCTGGGAGTGACACTCGATAGAACCCTCACATATAAGAAGCACTGCATGAATTGCAAAATGAAGATCTCTACAAGAAATAACTTACTGCGCAAATTAGTTGGATCACAGTGAGGCAGTCAACCACAAACTATACGTACATCGGCAATGGCCCTTTGTTATTCTGTTGCAGAATATTTATGCCCAGTTTGGTACTCATCATCTCATACCAAACAGGTGGATGTAGCCCTCAATAACACCTGTAGGCTAGTGACAGGTTGCTTAAAGCCTACCCCAGTTGATAGGCTTTACCAGCTTTCGGGCATTGCACCACCCAGTATCCGGAGAGAAGTGGCTGCGAACAAAGACAGGACCAAAGTAGAATGGGAAAGCGCTCATCCACTGCACGGCCATATACCACCAGCCCAGAGACTCAAATCCAGGAAAAGTTTCCTCAGAACATCACGGGAACTAATTGGGTCACCTGAAAAGGCAAGAGTACAGTTATGGAAAATGAGGGTTCCCAACATCTTGGGACCACTGACAGTTGCAGAGCGCTTGCCACCTGGTCATGAAGAAGACTGGAACGTCTGGCGGTCTTTAAATCGATTGCGAACAGGAGTGGGCAGGTCCAAGGAAAACCTAATGAGATGGGGTTATACTGATACTACCAGTATTAAATGCGAATGTGGAGAAGACCAAACTATGAATCATATGCTCGAGTGCCCTAAGTGCCCATGATCCTGCAACAACGAAGACCTGTTTCAAGCAACACACAATGCGATTGAGGTTGTGAAGTACTGGGCGAAGTGTGTTTAAAGTTGTTGACTTACAAAATGTATTTAACTGTGTATTTGATGTTTTTGACACGAGAATAATAAAACTGTATTGAGCCATTACATGACCCTTTACACACTTGTTTTGCTACAGAATTCTAAATCCACTAAATACCAATGCACACTCTACTGTACTGTTAAACTATAAATACCAGCTTTTGTTATGCAAGTGAGTTAAAACTTGTGACCTGGTAGCCTGTATCTAATTTATCCTGTAGAAGAGGGCTTACGTCTCTCATCGCTACTACCTAGCTGCAGAACCCTTTACTACCTATTTTCTTTTCTTTCACAGCCTTGCTCTTACTGGTCTGCTGCACCTTACCTACTCCTGCATCTACATGTGGCTCTTCCCCCCCTGGCTCTGGTAACAGGTCAAACTTATTTCTCTCCACAAGTTCTGCAGTGTCTAGCTTCTTCATCATGTTAATTGTATTTCCCCTATGACCTGTTATTAGCTCCCAGTCAACCTGTTTACTGAGCCTTCCAAGTTTCCTTTCTGCCTCTATAGACTTAGCCTCAATGATCCTAATCATTTTCTGCAATTTCCTGGTAGTTTTGCCCATCTCCTTCTTTTCATCCCTACTACAGAGCACAAAAGAACTTCATTAATTTCCCATGTTCCCTCCTTACTACATGCCCAATGAAACTACTTCATATACCCCATACAACCCAAACCATTTGCTATGTACTTGTGATAGGCACTACACTTTCCAGGCATGATTTTTCCACAAATACTTCTATTACCTTCTAAACACACAATAAACAGTGGTCTGGTACAGATACTACATAAAAAAAAATATCAGATCACTTACCTCAGTAAATGCTTCTGCCTTGGATAGCTATGCTGCAGGAGAGGGAGTGTTTTGTGTTTAGGTTTTGTTGTAGGTTGGTGGGTTTTATGAGTGTGGAGTTGTGTAAGAAACCATTTTTAACAGAGCTATCTTTGTCAAAGAAGGTGATATGGATGTGAGAGTAGGACGATGTAATGTTTAGGAAGTGGCTGTCACAAAAGGAGTTTAAGAAGACAAGATGGAGGTTTCCACCCAAGGTCTGGATCATAAAAATGAAATGTCCTCTGTAAATCTGAGCCACATGGTAGGTTTCAAGGCAATTTTTTGATGAAAAGATTTTTCTAAACTGTTCAGGAAAACGTTGGTATAGGAGGGTACAATGTAAGTGCCCACAACAGTGCTTCATACCTGATGGTACATGTAGGACTGGAAGGTAAGAATTTTTGGTTAGAATAAAATGCACCAATGAAATGAGGAATGCAGTGTTAGGGAGAGTGCACATTTCCATTACAAATAAATGGTTTATTTGAAAACAGTTGGATGGAGAATTATTTATTGAAGGCATAAAGGATTAGCATATACTATATGACAAAAAATTTAATGACAGAAGATTGCATTTACTGGGGAGGGTGTTCAGGAGAAGTGAAGGAACTGGAATACAACAGCTTGCTCAGACCAATCACTGAGTTTGGAGAAGTAGTATAGGACACTCAGTATGAACATCCAATACAGAAGTTGAGAACTTGTGTACTAGAATTGGGTGGTGAGTGGGTAAAAGAGGTTGGTAAGAAGATAACATAACAGAGTTAAGAGACAGCAAGGTAGTAAGAAATATTTAAAACAACTAAACAAGGAGTTAATAATAGCTAAGAAGGTGACTAAAGTTGGGTTTATGAAGAGTATTGTCAGTGCAGGGGGACCATTCACTGATACATCTAGAAATTTCTATGGCTATGTTAGAAAACTGAGGGGAAGGGATGGTGTTGAGACGCTTACAGATAAGGATGGAGAAGAAGTTACTAAAGATTTGAAAAAGGCAGAGATTTTAAGTAACTGGTTTAGTGAGAGCTTTAGGGACAATGAATCAGAAACAGGAAGGTCTAACACGGAGAATGAGCTTAACAAAACAATTAGTAATGAACAGACCAAAAAATTTGAAATTCTTTCTGAGGATATCATGAAGGAAATAAGAAAGCTGGTGTAGATAATATTACTACAGTTATATTAAAGATTGCTAGATGTGACATTGTTCTTTATCATGAAATATTATTTAAATTGAGTCTGGACACTTTCTGCTTAACACAGGACTGAGAAAGTGTGATAGTAGTGCCGGTACATAAAGGAGGGGTGGGAAATAGAGAATGTCAGGCCGATCAGTTTGACATCAGTGGCAGATAAATTAATTGAGAGATTGATATGCAACCACATCAGAAATACATGTGAGAAGAGTAAGTGGTTTTCAAGTAGGCAACACGGCTTTAGGCAAGGACATTCATGTGAATCTCAATTGGTGGAATATATGCAAAATATTTCAGATGAAATGGACAAGGGAGGCCAAATTGATAGTGTAGCACTAGAGCTTTCAAAGACTTTTGACAGAGTGAGCCATAAAATGGTAGTAAATAAGGTAAAAACTATTGAAGTGGATGAGAAAGTGATTTATGGGAAGAAAATTTTTTAAAAGGTAAAAAACATAAAGTTAGGGTAGGAAATGCAGTATCAAAAGAAGTGGAAGGAAAAATTGGAGTGCCACAGGGTAGTGTAAATGGACCATTTCTATTCATTATTCGAATGATTAATTGTGTTGCTTGTTTACAATCAGAAATTAGATTTTTTTCAGATGATATAATGCTATATAAAAGGATCAAAATCGTAGAGTACTATAAACAGTTGTAGGGTGATCTGGACAGGATATCAGGTTGGGTTGGTAAACATGGGATGAAGATAAATGCAAAGAAGAGTCAGTTTATTAGATACACAAACAAAAGACTAAAGGCTGATTGTGATTATAAGGTGGGGAAAAAATTGTTTGTTGAAGACTTGGAATGTAAATATCATGGCATTATATTTGATAATAAGCTTAACTAGGCAGGACACAATGGACAGGTAGTAGGAAAAGGTTTCAAAATTCTGTACTTGTTGGAGAGAGTGATGAGGGGATGTACAAGGGAAGTAAAGAAATTGGGTTACAAAATTTTGGTTAGACCATTGCTTGAATATGGTAGTGTAGTATGGGACCCACCTTCTGAGTATAAAATACAGGAGTTGGAGAGGGTGCAAAGAAGGGCTGCTAGATTTGTTTCTGGAAATTATCGCCGAATGCAATCAGTAACAGGTATGATAAAAGAACTTCAATGGGATTCATTGCAAGACAGGAGGAGGATGAGGAAGATCATGGGAGTGTACAAGGCATATACTGGTGATGAGGCATGGAAAGATATTGGTGTAAGAATTAAAAGTAATGCATGGAAGGGAAAAGATGACACTGGCACTCAATTTCAGGCACAAGGGTGTAGGAAGATTCTCTTTTTTGGGAAAGGGTGTCAGGGATTGGAATAAGTTACCAAGAGAAATGATGAATAATTTACCAAAAACGTTGAAAGAATTTAAAGATAAATTTGCAGAGGGCAAATGTAGGTGCGTGCAGGAAAGGGATAAGATGGGTGTGTAGGGAAATTGCCATTGAGGTGTGTGGTCCATCACAATTTAATTAAATATTATTATATTATTATTATAAGTATTCTAAGAATTTGAGCTAAAACTTGTAATAATAGAGATGTAAACTGTCACATAACCTTACTTATGTCAGTATACCTTCAAAAACAGTTTAAAGCATCCTTAAAACACTTAAAACCAACAGAAAATCATTTTAGAAGCATTCCAGTAGTTTGTGAGTCATAAAACATGTTAGTAAGGATAGTTTGAGCTATTTTATAAGTTTTCAAAAGTACTATTAAAAAAATTAAAAATTTTTAGAAGCCTATTGGCTACTTTCATTTATCAGGGGTGTAAAACGAGATGACAATTCAAATTGGATCTAACACTGGTGTTTTAGAAAATTGTATTAAAGAAATATTGTTAACTTGGTTATTTCACAAGCACATGGAAAATATTGCACAAGAAACTGTTTTCACTTAATTTTTAAGGTACAGTAAAGAGTCATAGTTCAACATGTTCAGCACAAAATAATACACAACATATGAAAAGATAGAGTCGATAACTAGCAGGAAAATATGTTTTTTAGAAAAAATAAGAGATTTTGCAATTCAGACATTTATGCGGAGATGCTGGTCTGAGGAATTGGAAACCACATTCAAATTAAAGAGAAAGTTTTCACTGAATACATGCAGCGATTTTCATAAAGATTCTGACAATACAGGGTGGCGTGAAAAAAAAATGCATGTATTTCAAACTGTTTGGCTTTATTTTGGTCACATAGAAAATGTACTCACATCAATACAATATGTAATTTATCCAGTTTATGAATTGCACTTAACTTGTCACTTAATTTCAGACAGATGACGGCCTTCTTCACGTATACACATTAAAAGTCTTTCTTCGATGTTATCCGTTGCTTTCTTCAAAGTGTCATGTGGAACAGCAGCAATTTCTTCACCTATTGCAACTTTCAGATCATTGAGTGTACGAGGTTTGTTGCAGTTAACTTTAATTTTTAAGTAACCCCATAAAAGAAGTCACAAAGTGACAAATCTGGCGAGCATGCAGGCCAGTGGACATCACCGAAATGTGAGATCACGTGTTGTGGAAACATTTCTCGGACAACTGCCATGGAATCATTCGCCATGTGGGTGGTGGCTCCCTCCTGTTGGAACCACATCTCTGCCATGTTGATCCCTAAAGTGTCAAGTTGTGGCCACAAAAAATTGTGTAGCATTGCAACATAACGTTCATAATTCACTGTTACATGAACACCACCCTCTTAAAAAAATAAGGCCCAAGGATTCCAACTTTTGAAACTCCACACCAAACGGTCACTTTTGAACTGTGCAATGGTGTTTGATGCAGTTCTTGTGGGTTGTCTGCTGCCCAATACCATCAGTTTTGTTTGATCACATAATCGTCTAATTGGAAGTGAGATTCATCACTCATCATAAACAAAACATCATCATTAGCAAGAACATCAAGCATTCTCTCACAAAACAGTCTCCATTGCTCATGATCACATTCGTGAATCTTCTGCATGATCTTAATTTTGTAAGGATGAAATTGTAACTCATCCTTCAGGATGCGCTGCAGCGAATGACGAGACAAACCCAGAGTTGGAGCACGCCACCTAGTGGAGCGGCAAGGGCTTTGAAGAACATATGGCTCCTACTCTGTCGACATTTTCTGGGGTTCGCACTTTATCAGGATGACACTTCCAGTTTTCCGTAAAGAGTTAACTCAACAAATTATTGTGTTGCAATCAGGAATCATACCACTTCACGGAACATTGAACTGTGTTCAGAAAAGTCGTTGAACTGTGATAACAGATTCATTACTTTTGAAAAAATGTTCAACAGCAGAAATGCGATGCTGCACAGAACACTGTGCCATTGCTACTGAAACTGGACACACTAACCTACAAAACAACAGATCCCCCACATCTACATTCCACTCCCACCACTTATACTACTCAAATTAAATCCATGTGTTCTTTTTGCACCACCCTGCATATAAGATGTAAAAGGGAAATTGAGGATTAAATGTAATGGCTGCTATAAAGCATCATTTTGGAAACAAAGGATAACCATTAAGGGAAATAGATAACGAGGAAATAATATTACCATCAGATAGAGAATCAAATTTAGCAAAGTTTGAGATATATTACAGATCGGTACCACTCATATAGTTGGAGATAATTGACATCAAAGTGTTTAGCTGGCTTTGCACTTATAGTCAGAGTAGATTTTCACTATCAAATACATTTTGGGTCGAGACATGTTGTATGTCAAATGTTGAGGAAATTTTTATAGAATATTTTGATAGCAGAATCATTTCACAGACTGAAGAACTGTAGGAATGATGAAAAATTAAAGCTTTTACAACTTTAGCTCAAAATCCACAACACCTAGGAGAAAAACTCTCATAACTAAAATTGTCATTTAAAATATGCTTTACAACAAACCAAAATTTCAGAATGATCGGAGTAAAAATAAGGTTTCACTTTGTCAAATTATGCATATACTGAGTCAGCTGGGCACAATATGGATATAAGGAGGCCAAGCTAGCCTCAAGGAGCAGTAGTATTCCAGCAGAAATTGAACTGAGAGGTCGATGTGTTGGTCGTCGCAGAGATATAGGAAACTTTAGTAGTTATGCAACAGTGGTGTGGGCTCACTTTTCCTGCGAGGTGAACTTTTAACTTTCATCTAGGGGTTAGGCGGAATTTGCTGTGTGAGGATGGTTTAACCTGTAATCATTTATTTCAGATAGAAGTCTGATGCTTTTGTATTAGGCCTATGCTGGTACCGAGTTTATGTAAGAAATTTTGCAAGATATATAATTTTAATTTATCAGGAAGTCTAGAGTTTTTGAGAACATACCTTTAACCCTTGAGGTAATTATGAGGGATTGGCAACTGTTAAACAGAAACTGTTAATGTACCAGACACGATCACAGTTATGACAAGCTGCTTTATGCTACAACCCAAAGCAAGCAATAAGTCTTACAAAACATGATGCTCACTGGAGGTAAAGATAAATACACCAATTATAGTTTATTAGAGATCTAGGCATCTAATAAAACAATTGCATTTATTAGGCTTCCAGTTGATTTTAATCCTGTCAGTAAGGAAAATGCTGGCCTTGTAGTATTTCTAAGTACAAATATGATATTTGGAAATGGGATCTAATAGATTATGTCGTGAAGAATTACATATTTGTTGATTAATCAGTTGGATTTGTTTGCTCTCACTATACGTCATAGATAATTCATTGCCATCAGGAGTATAAAATATCTCTCCGTTAAGCAGCTCTTTACATGATTTTGTTGACAAAAGGGGGGATACAAATTTCAACGCTTTAAAATATTGAAGAGATGATGAGACCATAAATATGCATTTGATTTGAGAAGAAGGAAAGAATAAAGTTTTCATTTGTGGATAAGGGAGTCAGGGGCTGGGATTATTCAATGAAAAATGTGATCAATAATTTACTTTAAACAATGTAAAAATTTAAACTGGGGTCTGACCTACAACATAATTATAACAAAGGGATAGTTTATAGCCTGTGCACATCTCCTGAACCATATGATTCAGTCCCTAGCACATGAATAAGGCTTCAAATTGAAATATCGTTTATGTTTTTTGTTAGTTTCATATGTGGTTTCACTCATCGCAACTTTCAACTTTGGTGAGTGATGAGCCATTTTCCCAAGCCTTCGTTATTCATATTGCCTAAAAATATTTCAATTTTCCTTAATATTATTACTGAATCATAGTTAATAATAACAATGATTATTGATCATAAAGGTTATAAATAATATACTTCTAACAATAAAGAAATTTATATTACAATTGTGTGCATAACATTCTAGGGCATAAGTTATATTACTTAGAAAAAATTGATGAGATTACCTTTTCAGCTTCTGATAATGCCTCTTCTTTACTTTTCAACTGTTCATTTAACTGCTTTAAGCTGGTTTTTTCAACTAAAAAAAATAAAATAAAATAAAAATAAAATAAAATACAATTAAAGTTATTAAAATCAGTGTGCATCTATATTACAGATAAATACAAAATCTAGAATAAAATTAAACTATACCATACTAGTGACACTGAATAACAAAAATAAAAAAAGTTTTATTTCCATTATATTTTTGTGGTGTTGACTTTTTCTTACTGATTATAGCATAAAATAATAAAAAATAAATAAACAAATTGTGAAACCTTGGGAGAAATTTTATATATAAGAACAAAATTATAAATGTCTCTTATACATTTATTTTATTTCCACTTCTTTCCTTTCTTTGTTTTGACGAAACATTATAAAGGTAAACAAAAATAAGCAAAATAATCTAAATAAACAAATGAAGTTAACAGCTTCAATTTTTTTTAAATACTTGAACTCAAATTTTCAGTACAGAATAACTCTAGTTACAGAGTTGAAATTTTATTCTGGAATATGTTACCAGCAAAAGCACTAATAATTCTCCCTTAGCCTAAAAAATTAAATTAATAACACATTTCATTATTATTCCTAGGACTTTAAACATCATCAACAAAGAAGTAATTTATGTGATTATTGCAGGTCATTTCTTCCACAGTTGCTTGTTAAACTAATTATTATTTAGTAAATATGCCAATACAACTGTTGACCACACCTCAAAATGTAAATAAAACATTGCACACTGAAGATACCTCGACGAGAGGCGAAACGCGTCCGAAAAAATAAAGAATATCCAACAACAGTTGTATTGACGTATTTACTAAATAATAATTAGTTTAAAGAAGTAATTAGTGCTGGGAAGGGGATATGTACAGGGAAGAAATCAAGCATGAAGTGATTTTGGATGATTAATATAATGCACCATATTTGGGTAACATGATATTTCTAGGCAATATTTTAGTGATCCAATTCTCTATTCCTCTCTTCTAAAGATAAAACTTCCTATATAAAATTTTGATGGTCTGACATGTAATCTACCTTGATCCTCTCTAACTTACTGCTCACCTATCAGGCATAGTAGGAAACATGTTTCGAGTCCACATAATTTGGTGCCATTCAATTCATGGGATTGTTTCTTCTTTTATATATGAAATTGAAGAAAATATATGTATTTTAATGAATTATTGAGGTTTTTCAACACTGTAGGGCTTCCTGAAGCCATTTCTTCCTAACATTCACATGATATGTAAATCTATAGGCCTACATGAGATTTTTTTTTTTTTTTTGTGAATGTGGTAAAATAAGTAAATAAATAAATAAAGTCTGAGATATCATTTTCATTCATTTTGATTATGGTTTACTGTCTTAAGTTTCAGTATTGTTTGTTTAGACATTTCAAAAATTCATTGGTAGTATGATGGATATATTGAAACTTTAAAGCAAAAGAATAAAAGTGTAAAGTTTGATACATCGAAAACTTTGTTAGTCACTTTTAAACTATTTGTACATGTTTAAATTGAAAAATATAGATAGAAAAATTTTAACTTCTGACAGACTTATACCTAAGATATTATTTCCATCCATCCAATATTTTTTCACTGTAATTTATTTCATTATTTGAGATGTAATTTTGAGCATATTTCTCAATAAATTATGCTACTCCCTGATTCTTCTATCCACAAATAAAAACATTTTAATCCCTTATGCTTGAAATCAAATGTACTGTAGGAATATAATGAACAAGGTAACATAACAGAGCTAATCCAAAATTGAGGCATGATGAAGCATTGAAAGATATTGGTGGAAGAATCAGGAGAGGTTCGCAGAAGAGGGAAGATGATAATGACAACAAACTAACACTAGATTTCATAGGTAATGAGTTGGGGGATTGGAATAAATTACCAAGAGAAATGATGAATAATTCACCAAAAACACTGTCAGAATTTAAAATTGAAATTAGTAAAGGGCAAAAATAGGTGGGAAAAGGAAAAAAAGTGTTTTTGTGGGGAAATTGCCACCAGAGTAACCGCTCTATCGCAATTAAGTTAAATTAAAGTTAGTTACAGGTCTAGAATCTCAAATAAACAAAGAAATGCAAGACAATGGAGTTCTTTCTACACATATAGAGGAGGAGCTGGTGGAGAAGTATTGCCACTAGTTCACAAAGATTACCACAGTTAACTGGTTTTTATAGTAATTGTCATGAGTTTCTTGGGTATATTTCCAGGTAGATGAAAAAGAAAAATTAAGGGGCTTTACAGGCAAAAAGACTAACAGAACCTTAGGTATGAAATTTCAGCATAACTGACTGAGTATAAATAAGGAATTTTAATAATCATAGGAAATTGCCTTCAATTGGAAAATTAAAACTGTAAATAATTCAAGATTAAAAGCATTAAATGACACAACTTTAATAAAAAAAAAAAAATTAAATTGTATAACAAAAAACAATATTGTAACAGTTTAATACATTTTGAAGGTTTTGTTAGTAAAAGGGCAGATTTAGTAGATGGTGATGATATGATGGAACACTGATTTTGGAATAGTCAATTTGTAGTTACAGTGAATTAACAAGAGGCTTATATACTAAAAGAAGGAACAAATTTTAGTAATAAGTGTCGTATAAATTTCAATTCATAATTTAAAAGAGAAATAACACATATTTAAATTTAAATATATACGTAGCAGAATAAAAAAATAACAAATACTTTGACTAATAATTTATAATTATTATTGTAAGTATGGGTTAATGGAAACTGGAATAAACTAGAAATTAAATGCGAACTTGCTGTTATGAAAGGTTTAACAGGGAAGTCATATATTAACAGAAAATTGAATTTTTTCATTTATTTGCTTTTTTAATAATTTTTATGTCTAGCCTATAGCTTATTTTGAAAAATGTGTATTAATGGAAAATGTGTAATAATAGAAAATGTTTGGTAATTTGAATCTATTTTTTTTTCTGTCGTCAGTCTTTGGACTGGTCTGATGCAATCCTCCATCCCTTCCTATCCTGTGCTAACCTCTTCATTTTTACACACCCCTTACAAACGACGTCCTCAATTATCTGCTTCATATATTCTAATCTCTGTCTTCCTCTACAGTTCTTACCTTCGACTGTTCCCTCCACTAACAAATTAAACAATCCAGCATGTCTCATAAAATGACCTACCAGCTTGTCTCTTCTTTCTGTATACTTCTTCCACGAACTTCTTTTCTCACTCATCATTTCCAAAACTCGTTCATTTCTTACTTTGTCAGTCCACTTAATTTTCAGCATTCTTCTGTAGCACCACATTTAAAATGCTTCAATTTTCTTTATTTCCGGTATTCCTAAAGTCCATGTTTCGCTATCATAAAGTGCTGTGCTACACACAAAGAGCTTTAAAAAGTTCTTTCTAATTCCTAGATCAATATTTGAAACTAAAAGGTTTCCCTTTTTCATGAAGGCTCTTTTTGCTAGTGCTATTCTGCTTTTAACATCATTGCTGCTTCGGCCTTCGGTTGTAATTTTATTTCCCAAGTAACAGAATTCGCTTAATTCCCCTATTGCATCCAATCCTACTTTTTATATTTAATCCACTAGTATTGGTATCATTTCTGCTACATTTCATCACTTTTGTCTTGCTTTGATTTATATTCAGTCCAAAATCCTCCTTCAGTATTTTGTTCATGGCATTCAGTAACTTATCAATATCCTCAGCCCTCTCTGCTAGCAAGACAATGTCGTCAGTAAATCGTGGCATACTGATTTTTTCTCACTGAAAACTTATGCTACATGGAAATTTTTCTTTGACTTTCTTCATAGCTTCTTCTACATACAAGTTGAATATTAACGGGGATAGACTACAACCTTGTCTCACACCCTTTTTAACTGATGCATGTCTCTTGTGATTCTCTACTTTTATTATAGCCACCTCATTCTTATATAGTTTATAGAGTATTCTTCTATCTCGGTACTTTAGACCTGACTTCTTTAAAATTTTGAACATCTTGTCCCACCTATCATTATCAAAAGCTTTTTCTAAATCAAGAAATGCCATAAAAGTATCTTTGTTTTTCTTGATCAGTTCTTCAAGTATTAATCTTAAAGACAGAATTGCTTCCCTTGTACCGCGATTTTTCCTAAACCCAAACTGATCTTCACTTACTCTCTCTTCTACTACCCTTTCCATCCTTCTGTATATTATTCTGGTCAATAATTTTGAAGCCTGTGTTGTTAGACTAATAGTGCGATAATTCTCACATTCGTCAGCTTGTGCTTTCTTTGGAAGTGTGAAGATGATATTTTTATTAAAATCAGTTGGAATTTCTCCTTTTTCATAACTTTTTGATATCAGCTTAAATAATCTTTCGATTCCTTCTTCTCCTAGGGATTTAAGAAGTTCTGCAGGGATCTCATCAATTCCAACTACCTTATTTGCTTTCAAGTCATTAAGAGCTTTATTAATTCTGTCCTCAAAACAGGATCTCCTAAGTCATCAATGTTGACATTATCTTCCTTTTCCATTACACTATTGTTCAAGTCATCCCCAACATACAGTTTCTCAATGTATTCTTTCCATCGGTTAGCTCTATCTTCTGAGCTTAAAAGAGGTTTCCTATCGGCAGATTTAATGTTCATACCTCTTTTCTTCATTTCTTCCAAAATTCTGTTTCATCTTTCTATACACAACATCTACTTTACCTACAACCATTTCCTTTTCTACTTCTTCACACTTTTCTTGAAGCCATTTTTTCTTTTGCTATTTTGCATTTCCGATTTATTTGATTTCTAAATTTCTTGTACTGCTCTCTTCCTGCTTCATCCTGAGCTTTTTTGTACCTTCTCCTCTAATCCATCAGCTCCAAAATTTCTTCTGTGATCCAAGGTTTTCAGGCAGCTTGTTCCTTAAAGCCTAATGTTTCTTTACCAGCTTTCATTATTTTGGTCATGAATGCATCCATTCGTCGTCGGTTGAGCTCCTTTCAGAGTTACTTCTTAGACCTAAGTCTACCATTTCTGCAAATTTTTGTCTCATGCTAGATTGTTTCAGTTTACTAGACGACCCGTGCGAAAATTTCGCGAATAAAATGCGATGAATAGTGAGGTTGAATGCTTGTAATATAATGAATAGTAGAACCGTACTTTTGTAGCAAATATTTCATTTAGTGTAATAGGTACGCAGCAAAATACTCACAACATATTACGAAACAGTTAGGAAAATTTAAAACACACTGTATTTATGGCCTTAGTAGAATAAAACCAACCTTAACAAAATGCACACAACATATCAACATCTCTGAAATATTTGTTGCTGTGCGAATAAAATGTTTACATTGGAATTGTATAGCAAAACGACAGTGTTTCCGTAACAAAAAAAATATATCAGAAAAGCTACTTATTGAATAAAAAAGTTTTTATTGACATCTCTGTGATATCCGCTGCTGAAATCAGGGGACTTGGCTCTGAACAGTCTCATACTGCGCTACCACTTTAAGCACCAAATTCCGAACATTTTTTTCTTAATTTATGATTTTACCTAGCTGGAGACCTTAATTTTACAACGATATGTCATTTATCGATTTCGGATAGGTATCGAAGAAGATAAATGGCTTGTATTAAAAAAATTAAAAAAATCACGTTCTATAACTAATATTGATAATTTTGCCCTTTAAGGGTTGAATTCCAAAAAATTCCCTTTATAAAATATCAACCAAGGTAAAAAAAAAAGTTTTGAGAAATGATGATATTTTTACCCCTTAAGGGTGTAATTTGGAGAAAGTTTTTTCTTAAAATATGATGTGACCATAGCGGCTAATTTAATATTTAAATCGATACGTCATTTATTGATTTCGATTAGGTATCAAGGGAAATAAACAGCTCCTGACAGAAAAATGCATTGTAAAAATATTAATACTTTTGCCCTCTAAGGTTAGAATTTTTAAAAATTTCTACTTAAAATGTGGTAACAGGAACCGAAGACATTACGAAGACCTGAAGCTTTTAAATGATACCTCGTTTATCAATTTTGTTTAATTGTCAACGGAGATAAATGACTAAAGACACAAAAAACGCATTTTAGAAATACTGATATTTATGCCCTTTAAGGGTCGAATAACGAAAAATTCTTTCTAAAATATAATGTGACCATGGCGGAGACCTTAATCTTTAATATGATACCTCATTTATCTATATCGGTTATATATCATGGGACATAAATGGCTCGTGACATAAAAATGCAGTATAGAAAAATTTATACTTATTCCCTTAAATGGTTCAATTTCAAAAACATTCTTTCTTAAAATATCATGTCACAAAGCTGAGATACTATTCCTCATAATCCTACTTGATTTATCGATTTTGGTTAGATATCCAGGGAAGGTAAATGGCTCGATATACAAAAAAAGGATTTTAGAAAAATCGTCATTTTTACCCTTTAAGGTTCGAACTACGAAAAAAACCCTTTCTTAAAATATAATTTTACCACGGCGGAGACCTTAATCTTTAATATGATACCTCATTTATCTATATCGGTTAGAAATTAAGGGAGATAAATAGCTCGTGACATAAAAATGCGTTGTAGAACCATTCATACTTTTTCCCTTTAAGGGTTGAATTCCAAAAACGTCATTCCTAAAATATGATGTCACCGAAGCTGAGACATTATTCCTCATTATCTCACTTGATTTATCGATTTTGGATAGATATCCAGGGAGATAAATGGCTCGATATACAAAAAACGAATTTTAGTCAAATTGACATTTTTGCCCTTTAAGGGTCGAATTACGAAAAATTCCATTCTTAAAATATAATGTTACCACGGCGGAAACCTTATTCTTTAATATGATACCTTATTTATCTATTATCGGTTTGATATTAAGTGAGATAAATCGCTCGTGACACAAAAATACGTTATTGAAAATTTTATACTTTTTCCCTTTAAGGGTTGAATTCCAAAAACATTCTTTCTTAAAATATTATGTCACATAGCTGAGACATTACTCCTCATAAACCTACTTCATTTATCGATTTTGGTTAGATATCCAGGGAGATAAATGGCTCGAGATAAAAAAAAACTAATTTTAGAAAAATTGACATTTTTACCCTTTAAGGGCCGAATTACGAAAAATTCCTTTCTTAAAATATAATGTTACCACGGCGAAGACCTCATTCTTTGATTTGATACCTCATTTATCTATACCGGTTACATATTAAGGGAGATAAATCGCTCGTGACACAAAAATGCGTTATTGAAATATTTATACTTTTTCCCTTTAAGGGTTGAATTCCAAAAACATTCTTTCTTAAAATATTATGTCACAAAGCTGAGACATTACTCCTAATAATCCTACTTGGTTTATCGATTTTGGTTAGATATCCAGGGAGATAAATGGCTCGAGATACAAAAAACGCATTTTAGAAAAATCGACATTTTTGCCCTTTAAGGGTCGAAAAACGAAAAATTATTTTCTTGAAATATAATGTTACCATGGCGGAGACCTCAATCTTTAATATGATATCTCATTTATCTATATCGGTTAGATATTAAAGGAGATAAATCGCTCGTGACACAATTACGCATTGCAAAAATATTGATACTTTTGCCCTTTAAGGGTCGAATTCCGAAAAATATCTGTCTTAATATATGACGTCACTAAAGAGGAGATCTTAATCTTTAAAATGATACTTCATTAAACGATTTCAGATAGGTATCCAGTGAGATAAATGACTCGTAACATAGAAAACAGCTTTTTAGAAATATTGACATTTTTGCCCTTTAAGGGTCGAATTCCGAAAACTTCATATCTTAAAACATGATGTGACCAAAGTGGAGACCATAAGCTTTAAAATGATACCTCATTCATTGATTTTGGTTAAGTATGAAGGAAGATACAGGCTTGTGACAAAAAAATACCTTATAGAAATAATATATATGATGATTCACTTCCAGTCTGTTCGGCTTATACAGCTTCCTTATTCGCTTAAATTTTAGCCTGCACTTCATTATTATCAAATTATGGTGAGAGTCTATGTCTGCTCTTGGGTATGCTTTACAGTCTAGAACTAGATTCCTGAATCTCTGTTTGGTCATGTTATAATCTAGCTGATATCTGCCTGTATCGCCAGGACTTTTCCAGGTGTATATTCTTCTTGCATGGTTCTTAAACAGTGTGTTTGCCACTACTAGCTTATATCTTTCACAGAATTCTAGCAATCTGCTTCCTCACTCATTTCTTAATGCTTCCTACAGTAGTCCCCTCATTTCCTTCTCCCACTATTGCATTCCAATCACCCATGATTATTAAATTCTCCTCCCCCTTCACATATTGGATTAATTCTTCAATTTCAGCATATATTTTTTCTATTTCTTTGTTATCTCCATGTGATGTTGGCATATACACTTATACTAATGTGGTTGGGATGGGCTCAGTTTCTAACCTCATGAAAATAATCCTGTTCATAATAACTCACCCGTTTCCCTACTTTCTTGTTCATTACAAATCCTACACCAGGAACTCCATTGACAGCTTGTGTGCTAATTATCCTGTGGTCCCCAGACAGACCAGAGTCTATAACATTTTAAAATTTCGTGACAGCTTGTAAAAGTTTAAGGATCAGGTAGTAATTTTAATTAAGTTTTTTGGCCAGTAATTTGATGTGTTTCAAAACTTCATGCAAACATTTTGGTGACGTAGGATAGCATTTCCAAGGCAACTGGTGCCTCATTATGGGTAGGTATTTAAGGAGGCCAAAGGTGGCTTCCACACAGATTTGATAATTGTGTGTCACCAAGGTTAAGGTTGCTACTGAGAACACAGTAATGTGATGGTAGGCTACCTAGCTACAACAACATCGTGGTTGCCCACCATTTAATTCACAGAATGATGATTTTAGAAAAACTTCTGCTAAGTTAATATTAACTTCAAGGTATTTCAAAAGCATTGTATAAACTATTTAATTCTCCAAGCTTAACTTGGGAGCTCCTTACACAAATATCATGAAGGGACAAAAGCTGTTAAATGTGTGACTTTCACAGGAGGTAACTTGCATCTTGTATCAGTAACTGAAGGTGATTTGGTTTCAGATTTTATGCTATGTAGAAACCAGATGCCAGCAATAAACATTGTTTAATTTGAAATAAATGTAATGAAAAGAGATTTCAACTTGTAAATCTTATTTGAAAACTACCGTAACTGTTGCTCCATACAGTCACAAACGTTTCTAGCAAAGTGTTCTAAGGAGATGGTGCCCACTTGAATTTGGAAAGAACTCTCATAAGCTACCTCAGAATTTGCAAAATTCTGTTTCTTTGGTTTGAGACATGGGGAACGGGAATCTTAGAGGAGCCAATACTGCAGCATATAGCTACACACAGGGCGATTTAAAATCTAAAAACTGACTATACATTCAATAACAGCCTTAAATAAAACCTCAATGATGTAAAGTAAACCTTAAACTCATCTAAATCACTGCAATCATCAATAATCCAGCTTATAAGCACTTAATTTTTGTGATATGACAACTTAGTCATTTTACAACACTTTTTGACACAATAAAAAGTAGTTACAATAGTAATCAAATAGGAGAAACTAAATTTTGTAGTAAATAGGCAGTTAAAAAAATAAGAAAATACATAGTTACATAAACCAGCAGTTTTAAACACCTATAACAATCAATTTAAAGCATTTCTGATACCAAGCGATATTGTAATTAAAACTTAAATTCTTTCTTTACCTCTTACTGAAATTTCAAGCGGTTCTGCACAGTTAATCAAGACTGAGACGAATTCTAAACAAATTGTGTCAAATTTGAAACACCTACCAGCTTATATAAATTATCACAGCCAAACCAATCAAAGTCAGGCAATAAAGATACTTTCAAATGGTGTATTTGAAACCGGGGAATATTATGCTGAAAACCATTTTTCGAGATAGCCCTTACTTTCAGAGCAATTCATGAAAGACTTTTTTAAATTTGAATTTTAGAAATGGTGCTAAGCCAAGCAATTTTAATAAGCATGGATACACTAACACACACAAGTCCAGAGCAGTGACCTCAGATTTTCTACGCAGCAACAGGTGAAAATTAATTACAGCTAAACAAGTGAGTTTACAAGAAACATAATACGGGAGAAAGTTGTTGATTATACTCGTCTCTAACTGATATTAAATTCTGATAGTCCTACAATGCATATCTTAACTGCACTACATTTTAGATGTCACCTGACATGGCCTTTCATATAGGGAAATTTCGGCCATCTTTGGTTAGTTATCGGTGGGCAGGCAAGAAGGAACAACCTATTGCTCGATGGAGCACGAGATCCACCTCAGCTCTTGTATTTAGTTCCAGGGACAGGCCCTCGAAGCGGCCTATATAGAAATTTCGAAATTGTGCAATCAGGACTAGATTTTTAACATGGGAACTTAAAATTTTCTTAGGGGTTGGGTCTGCCTGTGTTCTTCATTTCATGACTTGCAATTCTTGTGGCAATGATTTTTCTGATTGCCTATTTCAACTGTAATGTAAAACTTTTTTAAAAAAATTCAAGAATATAGTGATTGTGAAACTTTCTTCAGTGATTTATTTTTTTCGTAGTTTAGTACTGTGCCTTTTCTCTCCAAAGGCTGAATTAAGGGAGAGTGGTGACCATAAATTTTTACAGTAGATTTTTATCCAAGGAATATCCACGGTCTATAAAATTTGAACAGTTCAAGTTTTGTTGGAATCTTTGTTAGAACTTTGTCAGAAGTGTGAAGCTAGTGTAAGGTATCCCTCACTTTATTTTCAAGATTCCGTTAAAATCCGGCCAAGTTTGGGGTTAACTTTAGTACGCGGTACCACAGTTAAAAATTGAGTTAACAACACTTCAAGTACAGCAAAGTGAATAAATAGCACATAGCCAACATATATAAACAATAAAATGCAATAAATCAATGATAATTCAGCAGGAAATAAGTAATTCCACATAAAAGTAAACTTTTAATACCAGATCCTGACATTGGTTAGGGAGATATTCTGAACGGATTTAAAAGAAGTAAATGTTATATAATAGTAAATAGAGTGCCTAAACAAACTTTCTATCATGATTACTAAGCATTATTCCAGAGATAAATAGATAATTTCAATATAAAGCAAACCTAACCCAAAATTTTGCCATATACAAGATTTTGGTATTTCTGAAGAGATTTTCATACAGTAAAGATTGTAAAGAACTAATAATAGCCAGGCCTCGACCTACAATAACCATAACATCACAGTAATATGTAGTTTCAGTGAGATTTAAAGCAGTCTGTAAAAGTATGTAAACAAATTGCATCAGCTATTTCCATAAACAATTTGAGACCCTTTTAAATAGTTTCAGGACTTAAAAAGTAGATAAAGACATAGTAAATAATCTTATCTTTCAGTTTTAATAAGTTTCAAGTAGTTCTAATCTGTAAAATATGAAATATTAGTGAAAACCGGGAGCCGGTAAATATGCGAAATTTTCGAGCCTTTCAGAATTAATTCCAATAAAGCAAAACCATTTTAAAAGCGCTAAGAACATGTAAATGCCAGTAAACACACATAATTAGTTTTCTGTAACCAATAAAAGACATTTTACTAAACTTCTGTCTGTTAATCCAATTTAGAAGTAACTCGCCATAGGCACAGTACACTTAATATGCTTTTTCACTGATTGTAAACATGTCACACGATATAAAGTAACTAATAAATTAAAACAGTCCTGGAGAGAAGTAAATTTATCTAAATCTGATAGTTTGCAGCCGTTTAAGTATTTTTAAATGCTATCTGAACACATAAAACAGATCACTCAACTTTAACATTTTTTCATTTAAAAGCCTACCAAGATTCCGGCTTAAAAAGTAGTTTTCCTTAAAGATCCATTCTTCTAGCTTCATACACATTAATTTCAGGTCATTTAAAGCCATAGAACCAATGTTATAGAATTTCTAAATTCACTCGACAACCTCCCACGAGGCAATAACAGGACGATTTTATTGTGCCTAAGATATAGCTCCCACAGAGATGAGATAACTTTTAAAATACGCAGTTTAATTCAGGCTACATATTAGTAATTTTTCTGGCTTAATAATCAATATACTTTCAGAGTTATACCTAAAATACATCAATAATAAATATGGAGGATTTTCGGAAATCACTGTTTTTGCAATAACTTAATCAATTCCTGACAGATCTAAATAAAGTTTACATTTCTGAGAGGCTAAAATCGGGGCCAACAATTTGAGCATAGTTTCATGTTTGTAACTAAAGCCGATTTAAAAAATTCTAAAAAAGCTGACCTGTGGTGAAACACCGTAAAGATTTCCATATTTGGTCATGTCATCAGACATGAGAATTAAAGCTAAAATAAATTAAAATTTTTCATAAACCACTACACCCGTATACCCCAATAACTTTTGCTTTTTCAAGTTTTAAATAGAACACTTGGTAGAGAAGTTATAAAATTAAACATAAGGGAATATTTGTGAGTGAGCAAGCGCTCAGCCGGAGCGTAGCATCACGTGAGGTAAAGCTATATAGGCGACGTAGCGCGCGCAAGTATAAGCTCGGTGTTTTCAGTCTTTCGTCAAGTGTGCTCGAATGCGCACGCTCCGTGCGAGCGCGTTGGTAGGCAGGGTAGGTGGGAGAAGAATGGCCAACAGCAGTCACGCGTGACCGCCGCCATCTTCAAGATTCGGCACTGTCCATATACAGCCTAGCAGTTTTCGATAATGTGACTTTCTAATTTCGTTTTCATTTTGGGGGAGTGCGTGTTTGCTCTGTTTCTCAATCTGTTATTTTCGGTGAACGATCATATCCGATTGCCTTTGCTAACTGTGAACTTTTATATTTAATGTGAAAATTTCAAGAATATATTGCAGTTATTTGACCTTTTGACTTTCATTTCTACAATAGCACCTTTCTTACAGGAGGTTAAATCTGTAAGTGGCGACTGTGGTCATTTTAACAGTTAGCATACCATAGGGTTTGACACGGTAACAGAACTTTTCAGGACTTTGAATAATTTTGGAAGACTTCGAGTTCAGGTGATGAAGCCGATACCAACCCCAATATCGGACTTATCCCTGACACTAGTTAAGGTGAAGAATGATATACCAACCCCTATATCGGTTTAGTCCCATACACTCTGTTACAAATAGACTTACCATATTTAGAAAGTTCAGGTTCTGCATAGGCATGGTCAAAAGTTCACATCCGATTTAAATAGTAACAGCCCCACTTCATCCCATAATTCTGCAACATTTTCACTATCACTACTGGTATCTCATCAATTTCTACATCCCTATTTTGGTTCACACCTTTCAAAGGTTTATTAAAAACTATTGTTAAAACAGTTTTTGTGTTATAAACATTTTTCTCTCATTAAAGCATAATGTTGTTCATGCTACTCCTACTGAATGGTTTCTATGTGTACTCCTTCCATTCTCTTTACTTGTAAAGGGTGTCATTTTAAAACATTTAATGTTCGTACTCTTTTTCTCATTTCTCCAAAATTTTGTTTGGTGATAAGTGACTGTCTTAGTTTTCTTAATTCAGTGTTGCTTTCTAATTTTCTGTAACTCCCTTCTGCACTTCATTAATATCAGACTGTGACTAGAGTCTGTTTTACTTCTGATAATGTTTTAAAACTTGGAACTTGATCTCCTTTTAGCCATAACATAATGTAGCTGATCTACCAGTATCTCTACAATGTTTTCATATATAATTTATTCATGCAAGATTTGTAATATTTCCCATGATTAGTTTATACTGTACCGAGGTAGCGCGTCAATGTAGGGCGACGTTTCGAAGCCTGCCTCCGGCTCCATCTTCCGGCGAAGTGTCCGATTCCTGGAAGCGTTCACGCTTTAAAGGGGCTTCGTTTGCCAGGTGACGTAAGTCACATGCGTCGGGGCCAATCAGTGCATTGGTGGTGGGGCAGGGAAGGACCTGGTGGGGGGGCCGGGTAGTGGGGCAGGCGGCGTGGTAAGGGTACGCTTGGCGGAGGGGGGCGGCTGGCAGCGATAATCTTGGCAAACAAAGCCCCTTTAAAGCGTGGACGCTTCCAGCAATCCGACACTTCGCCGGAAGATGGAGCCGGATGTAAGGAACAAGACTGCGTACCGGGGCTATAGTATCGCCTAAGTGCCTTAACTTAACTCTTGATCGCACTTCACAGTTCGCTTTAAAACTCGCTAAATAATTTTGAATTTGATTTTTAATTTTAATTTGACCATGTAGCCAGGATGACTCAACTGAATGCTTAGGTCGCCACTATATTTGTTACCCACAAATAGAGAAAAGGGTTTTATGCTAACAACTGAAGCACACAAGTTCACTGTTAGAAAAATCCAAAGTTTTATTTTCAAAGTCAATAGTTCAAAATAGCATTTACAGTTGAGCAGGCCTATCGAACTCTCTTTTCCAAAAATTGCACGTTGTGGAGAGAAACTTGACCGACTGAAACCCCTTTAACAAATTTAAAAGTTCATGTTAGTTCCTATATAACCCGACACGACCCAACATGGTTGAACTAGCCAGCATGGCGAGCTACAACCAGCGCGACGAAAGACAGACCGAAACAGACGCCAGGCAGGAACAGACAGACCGGAACAGACCAGCAAAAAGACCACAGGCAGGAACAGACAAACCGGTACAGATAGACCCCCGGCAAGAACAGACCGGCTCTTTTATCGAAATCACGAGAACCAGTGACGTCAGCAACTGTATCACATCTTTTTCCTCCGCGTAGCTCAAAGAGTACGAAATTTATTTGACGATCCCGACTATTAAAAATGTTTAAACTTTGATAGTATCTGGACTTATCCACTAGAAGTCCAGCGGCAGTCTCTTGAGAAATTTAGAGTAATTAATTTTAATGTTTTAGCTGTTTAAGACTCCGCGTAGTGATACATTCAAATTTGGGTAAAATCCCTAAGTGTTCTAGAACTTTTTACGCGCGTGCACAACAATCCGCGACAATCTATTTTACAAAAACTTAATTTCCGGACAAATGCTTAAACTTTTTATGAAAACCCATATATGTATGAAATCGTCTTAATTAGGACTATCTGCTGATACAAAATTCAAATTTTAATAAAAAAGCTTATTTTTTTCTCTCAATTAAAAATCACTAATTAGTCTTTACCAAATTACTTAATTTTATTGCCAAAATATCGGGGATAGTGCTGACTACAGCTGGTGATAAAAGATCGGTTGTAGCTTTACTGGATTTAAAGTTATTACAAATCTTAGAATTTAACTATTCTGATCGCGTGTTTCAAAACTTGAACAAACGGGAATAACTCTTAAACCAAACGTTTCCCGATATGATAATTACACATAAAAATGATTATTATAATGAATTACAACTGTGAGCAAGATTACAGGGAAATTACTTAAAGTTGAAAACTGTACTTCTCGAAATTTCTAAGTCCCGCCTAAGCAAAACTAGAATTTGCCAAAATTCTATGACCCTTACACGGAGGCATGCTTTGAAATGTCGCCCTACATTGACGCGCTACCTCGGTGGAAAGCCTTAGAAGATTTTATACAACTGACACACCGAGAAAGCTTACATTCGTTCATCATTAGTTTATACTGTTTGGAAAATGCTGACAGCCTTCTTCCTTACTCATTTCTTCTTCAAGATATCCTATTTTCTCTTCATAACACTTTCCAATCACCCATAATTATTAGATTTTACTCTCGCTTCATCTGTTGAGTTAAGTCCTGAAATAGAACCTAGATTTTCTCTATTTCATCATCATCATCTTTATACTTGAACTAATGTGGTTATTGGATTCTTAGTTTCTACTTTCAGCATAATTCAATAACTACAATGTCCAAGTTGTGGTTAAGGAGATTGCAGGTCCCCAATTTGAAGCCCCCTCTCAGTGGGGATTTTCAAAGGCCTTCACCTCAGGCACAGTTTGCTGTGTAATGCGAAGTAATTTAATTAATCAGGATGCTTCTGTGGCTCGGATTCCATGTTATACTGTAGATACCTTTTACTTGGAAGGATTACCAAGTTAGTTTAGGTAAAGAGAAAAGGAACTGCCTATCCTACCTGTGAAACCAGGTTTATGATGCCCCTTTTGGGGGAGTCCAACCAACTTTCAGGTTGAGGACAGTGTTAGCTTTATGGTGCCCAAGTAACGTACTAATTATCTCACTCTTTTCCATAATGTTCCACACACGACTGATACAGCTGATAGTTTGTGTAATAATAACTTTATTTTGGATGAGAAATCCTGCATATTTTATTTAACGCCAGTAATTCCAATAATATCTAACAATTGCTGTTCCCTTTCCTCTTTAATTTCTCTAATATACTGCCATATTCTGTATATTAATGAAATAATGCTTTTGAATAGTTTTGTTGTACATGCAGAACTAATGGCATTACAATCCCATATATGTGAAACTATAAAATCTGACTACCCATAAAATCAGATATATTACAATTAATTTTGTTCCAGTGTTCTCTTTAATATTAATATACCACCTATTAGTGCTTCATATTTTAGTGACTAAATGCATTATTATTTGTTAATTTAAACTGTTTGGGAGAAAATAATAAATTTTAAATAGAAATTTGAAACTATAATGAATTACTATAGAGATCAACCCTAAATCCCAGTGGCTACTATTGAGCTGTAATCGTACTTTAACAACTAAGGCCAATTTTGTCCAAAATCTATCAGTACTTTTTGTTTTTCAATTATTAAAAAAAAAGTAAAATTCAATGTGTTGTTTAAAAAAATGGGACAATGGTAATTATGTCACTGATTTTTCTTGTGCCTTTGTTTGTCACAATCACATAAACAATGCTTCTATTTCTTCATATTGGGACTTCTCAGTTTTATTAATACTTTTAACATGTCTCATAAATACATATAATTACAACTTATCATTCAGCTATAACACGTTTTACTTGACTACTTATTAAGTTCTACTATCTTCTAATTTATGCTAACTATAATACATCAAGTCACAGAAATATAAAATACAAAATTCATAAAGAAGCACTGATGAAGAACTAAGTGGTGGCTTGATACCAAGGACAACATTGTTAACAAAATTGCATATATTGCATATATCTCTGACTTGAAGGAAATTAAGATTTTTTGAGACCCTCTGTACACAAACTAGACTCAAAGAACAATATTTGTTTTTATTGAGCTAGATGTTGAACAAACATTATGTCAGAGGAAACTAGAGAAAAAACACTAATGAAAGATTGATCATTGTTAAAATCAGAAGATTACAGTAATAATTGTTCTTTCTCACTCACCAGTTATTTGTTCCTGCAACTCCTTATTCTCATTACTGAAGGATTTACATTCTTCCACCTTTTTATTAAACTGATCTGTTAGAGTACCTAAATTATCTTGGACATCATGCAACTTCTGCCGCACTGACTCCAGCTGATCTTTTTTTTGTTCAATCTCTTCACTCAGCTTTTCTATAGTATTCAGCAAAAAGCTTATATGTTCTTCAGAGCAGCTCAGATCATGCTCTCTGCTTGACAACTCATCTGATAGTTTTGTAACCTGTTGTAGTTCCTAAAAAATATTTGCAGATAGTCATAAAACAAATGTTAGATATGTTTATTAAAGATTATGAGTTTTGTTTTGAAGTGAAAATAATTTTGAGCCTAGGCAACTGCCCCAGTCACATTAAAAGTGGAGGTATGGCTCAAAAAATCAAAAATATTATATTATTCTTAAAACTTTACCTTCTGTTTTACAATAGAAGTCCCTAAATGTATGTTGATGATGATAGTATTTTAGGAATTTTCCAGCTTGGAAACAATGGGAAAATCAAATGCATGTTTTTTTTCCTGAATATCAAACTTTTCATAGTAAACATGTTTAGCAGTCATCAAACTACTTGAACATTGAATGTACATCTAATTAAATAATCCATCAGTTGCAAGTTACTCTTGTACATTGAAAAATGTAATTCACTAAAAAACCACAACCTAATTTCCATTTTTTATTTTATATATATATATAATTAAAGAAAACAGTAACAAATGAAATTTCATTGAATTGTCATTAAAATGGTATTATGAATCAACCACAAAAATATTTCTGTTGAGAAAATCTATAACAGACCGTGGAAAAAATTTGAAATTTATCGATAAAGTTTGTGAAAATTGTAAAGCCGAGAAGGAATGGTCAAAATTACTCCAAAATCAGAGGATATATAGAACAATGGAAGCACAATAAGTGATTCAGATGGCAGAGAGATAGATATTATGGAGACATAGCAGTGCCTTCTTTTCTGTGACTGTATAGGTCTGTGTTACACAAGCTAAGTTGGTGTAGAGCAATCAAACAATACAGAAATGTGCAAGTAAGTATTAATATGCCTTATTGGTGTCAAACAGCAAAACATTAGAATGTGAGTGAGTTTGAATATGACAGAATAACTGGTCTCGGGGAAATGGTTTTGCTGTACCATGAAATTGCAGATCATACAGTGCGTGCTGCTATAACAGTGTATTATGTGTTGAACCAGAGAATATAAAGAGGTCGCTCACAGTGGTGAGTAGGTACTGAAGCACATGATGTGACCATAATCTGGGATGACTGCTATTTAATCTACATCACCGTAACCAACAGAACAACTTCATTCAAAATGCTGAATCGACAGTTACAAATTTCTAAATTAAAGGATTCCATAGGAATGAGGCTGTAACAAACAGATGGACAAACAGACAAATGGACAAATGAGTGTCTCAATAATGGTTCTGTCTTTCATTGAAAACGTATGTAACCCCAAAAAAGGTGCAACCATTCATGAGAGCAATGCTCAATTACATTTGCCTCTCCTTATGTCACATATTTAGTTTAGGGATCTATAATAAATAACACAGTTACATTTTGGCCTCTACTTTTTTCTCCATGTAGTCTAGTTTGGTATTTGTCTTGGACTTCCCCCCCCTCCCCCCCCACCCCTTTTCATGTTGAATACATTGTATTTTTCCTATTTTCTCTTACAAGACTGTTGTTAAAATTATTTAATATGTAATGAAATGACATATTTTCTTTATGTACGGTAGTTGTTTGTTATTATAAATATTTTGACTAAAATGTTTATATTAGCCATTTCTGAAAAAAAATCAGTTGCAGTAAAAATATCTTTCTCTGGTACAGCTAGAGGTTTCTTTTCTTCTTGAGATATTACTAAAATACATTCTCCTCATCTCATTCATCATTGTTTATTAATTGATAAAATCTGCTATGTAAACTAAAATAATGGCATTTTTCACTGTGTTTCCACCATCTATCTTTCTATATTACCACGGAATGATACCTTTGTACTATTTTAAAAATTTCCATTGCTATTTGATGCCATTTCAGATTTTTAAAACTTCCAAAATTATCCATTTTAAACACCATTTTCCATCACAGTCACAATTTATACTTGAAATAATACTTCAGTGAGCAATAGACTAAAGAATACATAGATGTTCACATAGCAGAACAAAATTAGAATGATTTTTTTGAATGAGTTGTGTGCTGACATGCTACTCATCTGGAACAAAACAGCTTTGTTTGTAAACATTAAACAATATAATCTCTCACTGGCAGAGAAAATCCCATATGACACCTGGAAACAAATCTGAGTCTAGTTATAGCATGTCTGTTTTTAAAACATGATACCGGACAGGCATGTTGACTAGTTTGAATGAACTAGCCACATGCTACTCATGCACAGTGATTACAAGTCACATGCACACACAGCACTATGAGAATATAACATAGCTAAAATTTAAAGGTAATTAAATTACAGAAATAAATAACCACATGCTTTAGTGTATTCTGTACACTGTTTAACTTAGACCAATAAAATAAATGAAACACTACACAGGTCGACTCTCCTTTCCAGTTTCTACCTCTTCCTCCCCCCTCTCCTGACCAGGCTACATTCTCTGTGGGTGTCCTTGTCTCCCTATTATTAATATTAAATGAGAGATAAATTGGCATTGGAATGTTTTGAAATTATTTTAGTACAGTTTTAGGAAATAAGAAGTAACAATAACTGTAATTAAATATAGGTCCATGAAGAGACAATAAACACAAAAGATTCCTGTTCTCAAGTATCCCAGGATTATGCTTCAGGGTCATGTTCTACTCTAAGCTCCTGGTGGTGAAGTGCAATTCTTGTGCGGTTACTGTACCAAAAAGGTCTCAATTCTAACAAATCATTAAATATGTGATCTCCGGAAATATTGCACTTCAAGTTGAAGTAAGACATAATATGATCTTTATAACATTTCTAATGTAATCATTAGTCACTATGCATGTCAACATTAATTCTGCAATAGCCTCTTTAGATGACTAAAAATAAATATGTAATATTGCCTCATTGAGTGGTATAAGTAGCAAATTATAACCAACAATACATTTCACTTGATTTTCACCTTTGTAAGTTGTTCTTGCACAGCATTTAGTTGTATCTGAGTGTCCTTTATTGTTTTGCTAGCTTCTGTTGACTTTACTTGTAGTGAGTCTACTTCTTGCTGTACTTTTCCCAGTTCACTCTGATAGTGTTTCTCTCGTGCTGTGGACCTTGCAAGCTGTTGCTGCACTTTAGTCAGTTTCTCTTCAGCAGCCTCTAAGCTGACTTGTAGCATGTGCTCAGAGCTAGCTAGTGCTGCTAATTTGCACTGGTACAGATCAATTACTTCAGCTGTAGTTATATTATTTATCTACAAATTAAATAATTTGTAAATTAGCACAGCATTAGTTTTGACAATAAGAAAGAGTTAAAACAATTTTATATCATTTTACTAATATCAAGAATTTTATCCAGCAACTAATACCAAAACAAAGAAAATAATCTTTGACTTATTTCAAGTAAAAATTTGAATTAAGTAGAGTAAACTATATAACTTCTAAATGAAAAATAATTGTCTTTTAGCTTCTTCTACTTACTTACTAGGTCAGGATTACTTTTTACATTCTATAGAGATCTTCAAAGTGGTAGTGTTAAAAGTCAACATCATCCATTAGCTTGCTTTAAAGGTTACAGAAATCATTAGAGAAAGTAGATATAAAGTACATGGTTTGTATTTGTCAAACAAAGGAAAACAGTTAGTTAAGGAGTAACCTTAGGTGTGTGCACACCTCCAGTACCAAATGGCTCATTCTCTAGAGCATGAATAACATTTTATACCAAAATATTGTATTTTTGTGATCGTGTTACATGTTATTCTTTCATTGCAGCCCTCACCTTTGATATGTGATGAGTTATTTTCCCTATTCTTTATTATTTATTATAATGGGAGTAGACAGCAACGAACAATAGAAGCATTCAGAAGTGGGATCCTGTCACAGGGTATGTGTTGTTACTTCATGATAATGAAATCAATTCAAATTCACAAAGAACTTGGCAATATGAGCCCACTTATTAGTATGATGTTACAGCCCATCTGGCCTGGATGCATGCACTAATTCAGTTGCTGTTGCTCATAAATACATTGTATCCTTTTCAAGCTGACTTTAATTAATCTAACTGATCCTTGATATCCTGTAAACTGGCACTGGGATGGAATTGATGTCTGAGCTGGCTCCACACATGTTCTATCAGGGACAGATCTGAGGCTCTTGATAGCCACAGCAGTATCTCAACATCACACAGACAGTTCATACAGACCTGTGCCATGTATGGATGAGCAATGTTGGAAAATGAGAAGTAACACATGACGATGCACGATGTTCCTGCTGTATCGTTGTGTTGTCAGATATTAACAGAGATAGTGGTTTGGTTGAAATGCTGCCTGGACAAGAATGTTTTTGTTACAGCATAAGGCAGAAGGAATTTAGTTATTATTAGTAATCAATAAGCAGCTGTCATAAGCTCCGTGGGGTCTATTGGAGATCGCGATTCTGCTACAACAACATTAAATAATATCGTTGGAATACTGATGCAGTTAGTCGCAAGACCTATTATTTTCAAGAAGTATTTCCATTGTAATACAGCCTGGACCATTATTTTCAACCAGAAATTATGTTGCAATACAGCCTAGACAAACATGAAACCGTTAAATGTACTTCGGAAAGTATTTCTAGTGGAGTCTTGTGTTTGAACACTGCAGTATTATGATGCCAACTCCAGGCAGAATCACGAACTCCAGTAATCCTGCTGCATGTAAATGAGGTGTATTGTGTTGTAAACGACTTCCAGTGTTGCTTCATGAAACAATAAGTTTCTACATTAGCCCATTGAATACATTCGTTTTAAGTGAAGGATGAAATAGATATTTGCAGAATATTGAACAGTAAGTAAAAAGGACAGTTTTGTGAATCATAGTCTACTGTTTGTACTAAAAATTTGAACAAAAAAATAAAAAAGGGTTAGTTAAGTTTTAAATTTTGGCAAAAATAATTTGCAATACAGAGACTGTATAGTAACAAAAAAGAAGACACACAGGAAATAAATTAAACGGAGATAGAATGGAATCCTTTACATTTTTATAAATACATTTGGGGCATGACCATTTTGCACTTTTAGTGAAGCAACTTTCGTGCTGATATACTCACAGCATTTTACGGTGTTTTATTTTCAAGCTTTGATTTTTCATATTTATTATGACGCATATATTACGAACGAAATTATGGTGTAATATTTGAGATTTCATACTATTTTATGTAAGCAAATGAAAACATCTCTTTACGAACTTAACAACAGTACCAACCTTTTTTTAATTTAAGGTTAAGTACAGATTTATATTTCCTGCTGCCAAACTATTATTTGTCAAGTGCATTGGTTTTATGGCTTTGAAACTAAACACAAACTTGCATATATAAGAAGGTTTTTGCTTTTATTTCTGAAAATTACATAAAATAACAAAGAGTAAACGTGGCACGAAGTAGGAAACTCTTTGTTGTTTGCGAATTGATACTAATGGCAATTTCTAAAAGCAATATGTGCTTTTGCACTTCATGCCAAATTTCATTTAAATATGAGTTATTAAGGCGTGATTGATTCCAGAAGTACATCCAAACTCACATCCAAACTTTCTCATTTATATATATATATATATATATATACCTGGTCAACAGTCTTTCTGCGAGGCAGTCTCCCACAACACCCTTCCTTCAAGTGTTCTCCTGTTGACAAAGGGCTAGACCTGAAAATTCTTTATCATGTGTGTTTTTGTCGTTTCTGTGTGCTCATATCCCACATCCATCATCTAAGGATAAGTGGTGGCTCATTTCCCTGTCCTGATTTGTTATTCCTTTTCACTACTTGTTGCCTATTATATATATAAGAGTTGCTCATTTAAAGATATAAGATTCTACTTCAGCCTGATTTGTGTGCCATATATTTGAACTACATTTTTTTTTCTGTTTTTACTGTGGCCTTATACCTCATCAACATCGAGGTTATTAGAGGTGGGATGGGATTGGGGACAAGGAGCAGGAAGGAATAAGGCCATGGCATTTTGAAGGAAGCATCCGGGCATTCACCTGGAGTGATTTGGGGAAACCATAGAAAAAACCAAATCTCGATGCCCGGATGAGGAATCAAACCAGCGTCCTCCCGAATGTGAGGCCAGAGCGTTAACCACCGCCCCACCATGCTCAGTATATTTGTATTACTACAGTATGTGATATCAATATTGGCAAAGTATATGAAATTCATGGGTGATATGATATGATATGATATGATGTTTTGAGTAACACTATCTAATTATGAAGGCAGAAGCACATAAACTAGGTTTGCAAAAAAAAAAAAACTTTTTTTTTTTACTGTTGTATAGTGTAATTGGCCTGTTCCTCTGGTTAACATCATGAACTAACTAACGGAACCTATATATGCAGACTTCTTACAAAACGAATCAGTACTCAAACAAGCCAGGAGACAGAAGTAGACAGAGTAGGCTCTCTAAGAATAAAATGCTACAGATATAATATATTGGGGCAAACTAAGAGTCTGAGACAAGAAACTGAATATGTCGCTACCAGTATAAAGAAATCTAATTTTATAATAAGCAACTCTGGGTCATCTATGACATCATCTGTCATGCCATAACATCACTCTATGATGTTGTGCAATGACATCATGCATTATGTGATTGTTCTTGGTTATACACATTATTTAATAACATTTCTAATGCATCTGCAAATAAATTAACTGACAGAACACTGAAATAAAAGTATGTATATCAAACATTAGATGCTTATATTTACTTAATATTCTTTTGATACACTGGTATAAAAGTATTCTTTAAATTCTTTGTCCATAGATATGTAAGACAAAACCTTTAAGTTTCGAGCATACTGTTAGTGAAAGTTTTGATTAGATTCTTACTTAGCATGGGTGAGAATTACAACTGGCATTTAATGTTACAACAGAGGATATGAATAATTAAGTTTTTTTTCAAAATAATTTAAGCTGTGAAATTATTAAATTGTTTGAACAGAAATAGTTGCACACTGATCACGATCTGTGCAGCCTACACTACAGTTAAAACAAATATCATGTGGCATAACATAAGGTTATATGATTTATTTCAATTTTCTTTGCTTTCACTGAGCAATATTAATGAGGCTATTATTTCAGCAACATGTAACTTTCAGCCATTCAAATGTTGTAATATCGGTCTGAATCACGGATAACAAAAAAGAATTGTAAAAACCATTGAAGATTTTTGATCAAATTTAGCTACAAAAGGAAGTGTCTATGTCCATTCTGGTCCAGGCTACATTCCAACCTATCTACAGGTGCCACTAATGATTCTGGTCAAAAAGATCCAAGAATTGCTTTTTTTTAAAAAAATAAATAAATAAATAAATAAAACAATCATGTTACAAACCTGAAAAACAAAATGTTATCTACATATGAAATTTCATTCAAATTGCTAGAGCCTTTTCTGAGATCATCTGGTTTACCACCTCATAAACTACTTTTAAAGAAAATTTTTATTATTATGTTAAATAGAAATATTAATGCTGATCAGGGATTAATTAATGCTGCAAAATTAGTGATAATTCTCTTAGACAAGCATTTCATCAGTGCTAAATTAATTCACTCTGATAAAACTATGCTATTATCCTGCATTAACCTCACACCATCAAATGTGCCTTTCCATATGATAAGATAACAATTCCCAATTAAAGTAACATTCACTATCAATGTTTGGGATCCGTTTCATAAGGGGTTGATTGACAGTATGGAGAAAGTACAGTGAAGAGCCACTCGATTTGTGACCACCTGCTGCAGTACTTGTGAAAGCGTAACAGAACTGATTAGGAGATTGGCTTGGAGTCTCTGGTAGATAGACGACGCTTGTTTCATTTAAATTTATTGGTAAACATGTGTACTCCCACTTTCACTTACAAGAGTGGTGAAATAGTTCATCCACTAACCTATATGAGTCAGAATGACAGGAAAGATAAGATTAGAGAAATAAAGTGCCACTCTGATTCTTATATGAATTCTTTTTTCCCTCATACTATTCGAGATTGGAATGTAGGGCAAAGAGATTAGTTTTAGTGCTGAGCAACCCTCTTCACTCTCAATTTTGTGACTTGAAGAGAATATATGAAGATGTAGAATAAAGCACAAGGTTAGACACTCAAAGGGCAGGATTGTATTAATCAGCACCTGTTATTTTGTATGGATACACGTTCGTGGCTTTTTGGCTACTCTGTAGATTCTTAAATATTTATTTGTGTGTTAAAGTCCATGATAATCACATTATTACTGCTAATATTGTTTTTAAAGAAGAGTTGTAAAGTAAAGAAGATTGAAAAAATGACTTCTGGCACGCAAATATTTTTTTTTTTTTTTTTTAATATTTACTTTTTAAATGTTTTACAGCTAAACATGTAGTATTTAATAATAACGACTTTTTACAGTAAAATTGATATTTATTACTACTCTTCAAAACAAAACACATTTAATTAGTAAATACTTGCATTTACTTATTTCCTCATTATTATATTACTATTCTGTGACTGATCATGATACTGTGCAAAATATTTGCATGGTTCAGTTAGTAGTATACATGAAATCTTCATTTAAATATATAAGAGATCCTTGCAGAAACTAAAGAGAAACTATCAGTAGGCTTTCTGGTACCTGAAACATCTACAAGATGGCATTAGAGCTGTTTCTGAGATGCCAAACACAAAAATTGTTCATTTTTTATAAAGTCTCATTTTTGTGGGGAAGAGACATATTTAGATAAACTTAAAAGGAAAAAGGTTATCAAAATATGAAGTTTGATTCAAATCATTAGAACCTTTCCCAAGATACCAAATATATATATATACAACAATTGCTCTTTTGAAGACTATAGGAAACACAGCTCTTGCAGAGGTCTTAAACTGGTCACAAAGAAACAAATTGACACTCAATATAAAAAAAACAAACACCATTAAATTCAGTTCTGTTAGTAGATCTCAACAGATAGACTTAAAACTAAATGAAGAAAATATTGAGTGTGTTGTAAGTACAAAGTTTCTAGGAATGATTGTTGATCATGAGCTAAAGTGGAAACAACATGTACAGTCATTGGGTAAGAAAATATCTACTGCATGTTTTGCACTCAGAATTATAGCTCCTGTATGTAATGAAAATTGCCTCAAGACAGTATACTTTGCAAATATTCATTCAATAATATCCTATGGAATCATCTTTTGGGCCTCAAGCAAAACAAATATAGACTCTATTTTCAAATTACAAAAATGGTCAGTAAGAATAATAGCAAAAACTTCAAAAAGAACCCACTGTAAAGATATATTCAGAAAACTAGGCATACAAACAGTTCCATCTTGTTATATCTACAATTGTATCATGCACATAAAAAACAACTTACAAGAATTTACCACAAACAACTCCATCCATAAATATTCCACTAGATTAGAAAATGACTTCCATATACAGCGGAAATTAAAAAGTAAAAGTCTAAATAGTTTTTTCTACAAGGGAGTTAAATTGTACAATAAACTGCCAGTGGATATTAAGGGAGAAAAAAACCCAGAAGTTTTTAAGGGAAAGCTAAAGATGTATTTAATAGAAAATGCTTACTATTCTGTTGAAAATTACCTAAATTAAGGCAATATGTATATTAATCTGACCTGTTAAACCAGAAATTACAGAAAAATTGTACAGAAAGTTATGTATATATCTATGTAACCACACATTGTAGATTACCTTGCAATTTGTATAGTTTATACATTAAAATGACGAAGCCAATATACAATAAATGTATCACATGGTGAATAAAATAAATAAATAAAAAAAAAAAGATATTAGATAATGTTTCAATGGCCCTTTCATTGGTTTCAGGGAAAGATAATGACCTGTTACTAAAGATTGTGGATTGAAATATATTTGGAAATGTTCTTTTTGTGAGACTAGTGGACTGATATCTGACTGGGAATTATCAAGAAAGGTACCATATTCCTTGACTACTATGCCCCTCACATATTTGTAATCCATCTGTAGAAAAGCTTATAGTCAGAAAATTTTCAAATCTGAATTTCGAAGAATTAAAATAATCATAGGTAAGACATTTCATGCCACATATACTGTATATTTTTTCTTGCTGTCGTCAGTCTTTCGACTGGTTTGATGCAATCCTCCATCCTTTCCTATCCTGTGCTAACCTCTTCATTTCTACATACCCCTTACAGCCCAGGTCCTCAATTATCTGCTTCATATATTCTAATCTTGGTCTTCCTCTACGGTTCTTACCTTCGACTGTTCCCTCCACTAACAAATTAAACAATCCAACATGTCTCAAAATATGGCCTACCAGCCTGTCTCTTCTTTCCGTAAGCTTCTTTCACAAACTTCTTATCTCACCCATCATTTCCAAAACTCGTTCATTTCTTACTTTGTCTGTCCACTTAATTTTCAGCATTGTTCTGTAGCTCCCAATTCAAATGCTTCAATTTTCTATCTTTCTGGTATTCCTAAAGTCCATGTTTCGCTACCATAAAGAGCTGTGCTCCACACAAAGAGTTTCAAAAAGTTCTTCCTAATTCCTAGATCAATATTTGAAACTAAAAGGTTTCCCTTTTTCATGAAGGCTCTTTTTGCTAGTGCTATTCTGCTTTTGACATCATTCCTGCTTCATCCATCGGTTGTAATTTTACTTCCCAAGTAACAGAATTCACTTACCTCTCCTATTGCATCCAGTCCTATTTTTATATTTAATCTACTAGTATTGGTATCATTTCTGCTACATTTCATCACTTTTGTCTTGCTTTGATTTATATTCAGTACAAAATCTTCCTTCTGTATTTTGTTCATGCCATTCAGTTACTTCTCAATATCCTCAGCCCTCCCTGCTAAGAAGACAATGTCATCAGCAAATCGTAACATACTGATTATTTCTCCCTGAAAACTTATGCCACATGGAAATTTTTCTTTGACTTTCTTCATTGCTTCTTCTACATACAAGTTGAATATTAACGGGGATAGACTACAACCTTGTCTCACACCCTTTTTAACTGATGCATGTCTCTTGTGTTCTCTACTTTTATTATAGCCACCTCATTCTTATATAGTTTATAGAGTATTCTTCTATCTCGGTACTTTAGACCTGACTTCTTTAAAATTTTGAACATCTTGTCCCACCTATCATTATCAAAAGCTTTTTCTAAATCAAGAAATTCCATAAAAGTATCTTTGTTTTTCTTGATCAGTTCTTCAAGTATTAATCTTAAAGAGAGAATTGCTTCCCTTGTACCACGATTTTTCCTAAACCCAAACTGATCTTCACCTACTCTCTCTTCTACTACCCTTTCCATCCTTCTGTATATTATTCTGGTCAATAATTTTGAAGCCTGTGTTGTTAGACTAATAGTGTGATAATTCTCACATTTGTCGGTTTGTGCTTTCTTTGGAAGTGTGAAGATGATATTTTTATTAAAATCAGTTGGAATTTCTCCTTTTTCATAACTTTTTGATATCAGCTTAAATAATCTTTCGATTCCTTCTTCTCCTAGGGATTTAAGAGGTTCTGCAGGGATCTCATCAATTCCAACTACCTTATTTGCTTTCGAGTCATTCAGAGCTTTATTAAATTCTGTCCTCAAAACAGGATCTCCTAAGTCATCAATGTCGACATCATCTTCCTTTTCCATTACACTATTGTTCAAGTCGTCCCCATCATAAAGTTTCTCAATGTATTCTTTCCATCGGTTAGCTCTATCTTCTGAGCTTAAAAGAGGTTTCCCATCGGCAGCTTTAATGTTCATACCTCTTTTCTTCATTTCTCCAAAATTCTTTTTGATCTTTCTGTAGGCAACATCTACTTTACCTACGACCATTTCCTTTTCTAATTCTTCACACTTTGCTTGTAGCCATTTTTCTTTTGCTATTTTGCATTTCCTATTTATTTGATTTCTAAATTGCCTGTACTGCCCTCTTCCTGCTTCTTCCTGAGCATTTTTGTACCTTCTCCTCTGATCCATCAACTCCAAAATTTCATCTGTGATCCAAGGTTTTCGGGCAGCTTGTTCCCTAAAGCCTAATGTTTCTTTACCAGCTTTCATTATTTCAGTCTTTAATGCATTCCATTCATCCTCAGTTGAGTTCCTTTCATAGTTACTTCTTAGACCCAAGTCTACCATTTCTGCAAATTTCTGTCTCGTGCTAGATTGTTTCAGTTTATTCACTTCCAGTTTGTTCAGCTTATACTGCTTCCTTATTCACTTAAATTTCAGCCTACACTTCATTATTATCAAATTATGGTCAGAGACTATGTCTGCTCCTGGGTACACTTTACAGTCTAGAACTTGATTCCTGAATCTCTGTTTGACCATGATATAATCTAGCTGATATCTGCCTGTATCCCCAGGACGTTTCCAGGTGTATATTCTTCTTGTATGGTTCTTAAACAGTGTGTTTGCCACTACTAGCTTATATCTTTCACAAAATTCTAGCAACCTGCTTCCTCATTCATTTCTTTCTCCTAGACTAAAACTTCCTACAGTATTCCCATCTTTTCCTTCTCCCACTATTGCATTCCAATCACCCATGATTATTAGATTTTCCTCCCCCTTCACATATTGAATTAATTCTTCAATTTCAGCATACATTTTTTCTATTTCTTCATCATCTTCCTGTGATGTTGGTATATACACTTGTACTAATGTTGTTGGGTTGGGCTTAGTTTCTAACCTCATGAAAATAATTCTGTCACTAAACTGTTCATAATAACTCACCCATTTCCCTACTTTCTTGTTCATTACAAATCGTACACCAGTGACTCCGTTGACAGGGTGTGTGCTAATTACCCTGTGTTCCCCAGACCAGAAATCCTGTGTGTCCTTCCATTTAATCTTGATAATCCCAACAACATATAACTTAAGTTGTTCCATATCCCTTTTTAAGTTTTCTAACCTACCTGCCCTATTCAGATATCTAACATTCCACGCTCCGACTCGTAGAATATTTCTATCCATTCTGATGACTGTATATTCATATTTTTAATTTAATTGCAATGAAGCACACACTCCAGTGGCAATTCCCTAGTCATCTAATTACTCCTTTCTTATTTTATTTTTAATACAATTTGAGTGTTAATTTCCTCCGTCATCTATTTTTGTGATTTATGGATTTTAATTTTTAATTTCCTTCCGTGTTTTTGGTAAATTATTAATCACTTCACTTGGAAGTTTGTTCTAATCCCTGACACCCTTATTGAGAAAAGGAAGTTTCCTGATTCCATTATGCATGGAATTGGGTGCTAGTTTGTGGTCATGGTCATCTTTTCCCTTCCATGCACTGTTCCCAATTCTCCAACCAATATCCCTCCAAGCCCCATCACCAATGCATCGTGCATTCACAGTACTCTCTTCACCCTCCTCCTGTCTTCCAATGACTCCCAATCCAGCTCCTTTATCATACCAGTTACTGAATGGGTCCTATGATAATTTACACAAAAAATCTAGCTGCCCTTGTTTGCATGACATCCAAGTCCTGTATTTGATATGAAAAATGTGGATCCCAAACTACACCACCATATTCAACTAATGGTCGGACCATTCCCTAACTTCTCTGGAACATGTTCTCATCGTGTTATCCAGTAAATGAAGGATTTTGTAACTTTTTCTTACCACCTGATCAATGTGCTCTGCCCAGTTGAATTTGTTATCATACTTTATGCCAAGATATTTACAGTTCAAGCTTTCAACAACCAATTCTGACTCCAACCTATGATCAAAAACAATGTTTAGTTTTTTATCTTTGTACCTAATGAACTGACTCTTCTTGGCATTTATCTTTATTCCATGCTGATATACCCATTTAGATATTCTATCCAGGTCACTCTGCAGCTGTTCACAGTCTTCTCATGTTTTGATCCTATAAAAATAATAACTCTGTGTGGACATTATGACTTGGAGGCAGGGTTTCTATTGGCTGCACGTTCCGCCCCTGCTATAGCTGCCTTAACCTTACCCGGCAATCATACCGGGTACAGGAGACCTACAGTTTAACGTGGAATCTGAACCACAGAAGCTTTCTGGCGGACTTCACATTACACAGCAAACTGTGCCAGAGGTGAAGGTCAGGTTAAGCGCCTTTGAAAATCCTGGCTAAGACAGGGATTCGAACCGGGGACCTTTCGATCTCCAGTCAGACACGTTAACCACTGAACCACCAGGCCGCTCTTTTGACTCTACTATATACTATTATGTTATCTGGTAAGAACTTACATTCTGACCTAAACCATCAACACAATCATTCATTAGATTAATGAACAGTATTCACACATAATATGAGCAATGAGAAGATACAAACCAAAATTCCAACTCAGACAAGTGTTATAGTACTTGCAAAAGCCTTGGTATCAGATACAATGGAAGAATCTTATTGAAACTTGATAGGGATTTTAATGAATGCAGAGAGAGTAAGGCAGCGTAGTAAAGTGCAAAGCCAAATTATGAGTTTTACCATTTTTCAGTGCCTAGTCCTTGTGAATTATCACTTTTATGTAAAACAAGTCTGAAGACAACCTATTGGAACGGAGTGTCACTTGGTGTATTGTTGCATAAAGTGGCAGGACTTCCTCTAAGATGCAGAATCAGAACATCTCTACTCATAAGCCAGCTAAGTAGACAAGTCATAAGTACCAAAGAGTCAAGAGGCCCTATATGAGGGGGTACCCAAAAAAAAAAAAGGAATTAGTTTTTAAAAGCTATATATTTTCAAATTTTCAGATAACAACCTTATCCTCTTCAAAATACTCTCCATTAAAACTAATAAATTTGTCCCACTGTTTCTTCCACTGTTTGAAATATTTTCTGTAATCATCTTTAGAAAGTGTCCTTTTATGTCCCTTTTCATGCGTGGAAATAAGAAAAAGTCACACTGAACCAGGTCAGGTGAGTAAGGTGTGTGGGACAGTGGTACCATGCCATTTTTAGCCAAAAACTGCCTAACAGAGACAGGTGTGTGTGCAGGTGCATTGTTGTGGTGAAATCAGGTAATTTTGAGGAACACTGTTGTGTAATCTTCTTAAAACTTCCAAATAAAAGGTTCGATTGACGGTGTGAGTTGGTGGACAAACTCTGAATGAACTACATCCTTGGTATCAAACAAGCAAATGAGCATTGTGTAAGCACTTTAGAATTTGGGTAAATTCTAGTTTTCTTAACTTAGAGCATAATGGAGGGAGTAAGCTTTCCAGTAAATATATAAGTTTTCATTGCAAGTACAGGATATGGGAGAAACTTTTCACGCAGAAGCTGATACTATAAACCAACTCAATGTATAAGCCGATTTAAGAGCAGTAAAGTCACTCAACATATAATATAAGTGCTAAATAAACATTTTTGAATAGTAAAGAACTTTTAAACTAACCTGGAATAGGGTAATCCGTTATTATGCAACTTGTAAACAATAGACTTGGGTTGCGTGATAATTCCACTAATTCTTAACACTTTTAGATGCAGTAAAGTAATTGTAAAATAATAATAATTCAAAAGAAAGTTAAATTCATTAAAATTCCGTAGTTTCAGGCCGTGCTAATAGCTTGAATAAAATTTTAAACAGCTCGTGGAGGACACTTTCACTTTTAACATTTTTATCGTATGTCTTCAGTAATTTCCCGAATTAAAAAGTAGATATTCTAAAAGAACTAAAAATCCAATATAACACATTAAAATTTCAGAATATTCCATGCAGTAGAACAGATTTTATATAGATTTGAAAGTTATTTCGTCATCTATCACAATGTGGTTTCACTCGAGAATTATTTGCAATTAAACCAAGCCACTTCCGTAAATAAAACAACTGTTAAAACACATAATTAAATTCAAAGAAAATTCAGATAACTTCACTTTTTCAATATAAACAACACTTTAATAATTATGAACCAGAAACCGAGTTAACTTCTGAAACATTTCAAACCCGATCTTGTTAAACAGATAACTTTGCTATTACACCACCGATAATACTAAAATTTACAGCACTGGAATCAGGAATTTTTACAGAACATGATGACACTAATTTGATCACGATAATTTGTAATTCAGCAGGGTCACCTAAAAAGTGCTTACATTTAGAAAGAAATCGGGGAATCACTAATTAATTTTTGGACATTTTTTATCATTGCGCACTCAAACTAAATTCAATTACAAGAAAGCTTATCATTTGAGAATTTTTGCTAAATACTTTTCATAATCCTTGAAGGTCAGGCTGCACACGATTAAAGTTAGGACACATTCTATAATTACACCTTTTTACATTATTTTTGGAAAGTTTCGGTATACATCAAGCATGAGGCTGGGGTATAAAGCTTGCTGCTCAGACCGTCTGGCTGTCTTTATTCTTTTGGTCTTTCATCTGTATCCTGGGAACATTGCGTATTGTAGACCTGTGCGAGTATGTGTAGACCTGCGCGAGTATGTGTAGACCTGCGCGAGTATGTGTCGGTTAGGCCAAGCAATAGCCAGAAATCATTGAACTTTGAGTGACTGCATGGATGACATACCACCATGTTAGATTTTCTGATGAGTGAGTGGCGATGATAATGACTATGAACTTTTAAATTTTCAAAAGGGGTTTCGGTTTCTTCCTCTCCATAATTTGCAATTTTTTTTAAGCGTTTGTTCAATTTCCTACTTAACTGTAACAGCTATTTTCTGAAATGTGACTTTGGAATAAAATTCCTTTTTCATCAAGTGGATTCTCAAATATTTTAGTAGTGAACTGTAACCTTTCCTAAGCTTTTGGTTCAAATAAGCTTTGTGGTGGCTGTTAAGCTCTACAGTTGAATATTCTAGTCAGGCACATGGTCATTTAAAATTATTGAATCAAATTTAACAGAACTTTCTACAAGGTAACATTCAGCTAAGGTACTGAAGCCCTATACTTGCCCTGGTATAGCAGCTTAGTTCCTTACAAGTGGTTAAATGTTTGATTGGACTTGACAACATTTTTTTGGACGGGGTGAAAATGACGCCTTCCATTGGCTTGAATGTCGCTTTGTTTCAGGGTCATAACCATACCACCATGACTCATCACCAGTAATGACCTTTCACAGAAAATCTGGATTAATTTGAAGCTGTTGTTTCAAAGCATGGCATGTTTCCATTCAACATTCTTTTTGGTCATCAGTCAGAGCCTGAGGTAAAAACTTCGCAGCAACCCTTTTCATTCCAAAATCTTCAGTTAAAATTCACTGAACTGAGCTCCAAAATAACTTGATCAATTTTTTGTCACAGTCTGAGAGCACAAGCTCTCGAATTTTTCCAACATTTTCGTCGATTTGGGCAGTTGATGGGCGTCCAGAATGAGGTTTGTCATTAATTGACATGTCGCCATTCTTAAACTGAGTGAACCACTTGTACACTTGAGTTTTCCCCATAGTGTCATTTTTATAAGATGTTTTGAACATTAAAACAGTTCTCAGCAGCATTTTTACAAAGTAGAAAACAAAATTTCACTGCTGCGCATTGTTCATGTAAACTTGCCATCATCAAAAATGAAACAATAACAAAACAGCGATAGCAAAAACAATCACTGCAGATTAACAGAACAAGCCAGGTGGCATTGAACTGACAATGAGTTATGCTATAAATGCCTAACAGAAGAAACATATATTACACAATCTTTGCCCAAGGCAATGATATTCTGGTTATTTTTGGGTACCCCCTTCATATCGGTGTCTACAATTTATTAATATACCTACCAATCTTCCTTTTTCCTTACTCAATATTTGTGCTTTTTTTCAACACTGGTTCCTGAACTAAATGCCAACTTTTAGATTAATGTTGAGGTTGATCTATTTAGATCTCTATGTTCAAGCCACTCCAGATGCAACACCACAAATCAAGCAAGTTTTGAGATGAGATCTGTTGCATGGAAAAGATGAATTTTGGCTTTGGAAAATCTAAGGGGAAGTATTTGTGAACCAAAATGTTCTTGAGATTGGGTGGTCTGCTGAGGCATCATGCACAAATTTCAGAATTTGATTAATTGAATTGAGACCAGGAGAGAATACAGGGCAATGGTTGGATTTTATATCTATAGGGCAAGAGTAGTTATGTGGAGTGTGGGTGACAGCATGAGAGAATTATTTTTGTACAGTTGGAAATGAGGGCTTAGGCATTGGGAGCAGTGGGTGAGGTATTCTTGATCAAAATAGATGTGTCTGCCACAAGTGGTAAAAAGGCTGTGAGAAAGGAAATGTTTGATGTGGAATAGATGTCAACTGTCAAAGTTCAGATATAATTGGAAATTGATGTGGAGAGAGCTATTAAGGGCACCTGGGTATAGAGCAATGTCCACATCAAGGAACATGATGTTTAGTAAGTATATGTGAATTTGATGGAATGGCTATTGTTAAGAGAATTGAGGGATTCTAGGAGATGGTTTTCACTGTGCTCAAGACCATAAATATATTATCTAAACCACACAGTGATTTTAAATGGGATATAGTTCATGAAATGTTCCTTCAGATGTTTTTGGAATAGGTTGGCATAGGATGAGCCCGCAGGAATACACATGCCAGTTCCCAAAATCTGGTGACACACATGAGGATTGAAACAGAAGAAGTTTTTGTAAGGAATGATGTACTGAGAAGCCTGTGTAGGGGCCACATGTCTAGGAATTGTTCCAGGACACTGAGGTGTAGTTTATGTGAGAACAAAATAGAAAAATGAATGGTAATGATGAAAATACGTCAAAGTTAGCTACCAGACTGCTATGGAAAGATTATGTCAGTTATTAGTGAAACACTGACCACAATTAGTTTAAGGAACAGAATTAAGGGAAGGATCACTTGTCAGTGAGGTTAGAGTAAGTATAACAAAAAGAGTAGAGGCACTTGTGGGGATTATTCATATTAGTCAGCAACGACTACTGCAGCTTGCTGTCATTCAAAAGGAGACATGCAAAACTAGATGTAGATTTTTGAGGAACAATGAAAGAAATAATAAGGTTTTTGGCTGGATAGAATTATGGAAAAATAAATGAGTAGGATAAAACCCTTGGAAGAAATGTAATTGATTCTTAGAGTTTAGAGTTGGATGATCATTAATCACAGGTATTTAAATACACCAGGTATAGATTGGGAAGGAAATAAGGTTAATAACATAAGTGAGCAAAGATTTTCAAAATACCGTTGTGTGAAGTGGTACATCAAAGCACAAAGGGAAAAACTTTGGTTCTCTCCTAACAAAGCTTGATGATAAGTGGGAATAGTCTCATGTTACAGGTGATCATGAAGCTTTTCTAATGGATATAAAAGGGGCAAACTAAGGGCCAGATTTGAAAGTGATTATGGTATGAATATAGAAGAACATAGATGTAAGATATAAGGAGATATAACTGGGAAACATTCAGTTTGTTGAAAGAGGTCATCAGTGCAGAGGAGAGGAAGTGGGTAGTGGAGTACAGTTCAAAGACAATAAGAATGGTTATGAAAGTTTATTCCAATACACACAAAGATGAACTTGGAACTTACTTATCATTATAGGAAGATTAAGAGGCTAAAAATGTTGGTAAGAAGAAAATGAAATAGCATAAGAAAATAGAAGAGCAGCAGGGAACACTTGAAAGTAGTAAACATGGAACGGAAACAGGAAAGATGGAAGCTGAAGATGGATTCATGAAAAACATCATCAAGTTTATCTTATTGTGCAGTTGCATTAGCACCCTGTACATTTCATGTTCTTCAGCTAACTAAGGGTATACATCTGATAGTCACAGTTTTTGTGTGTGTCTATATTAATTCATGTTGGTGTGTATGTTTCCTAAGTTTTTGTTTGTTTAAATAGTACCTTAAAACAATAAATGAATTACTTAACACAATAATTTAATAAATATAATGTCTTACAAGCAAAGAACAAAAAAAGTTATCTACAGTAAGCACAGAACATAGCTATTTATGCTTAAAACTAATAAAAAGTTAGTTAACAATAGAGCTAACCTGATCATTGTTGAATGCCTCCTCAAGTTTGCCAATGACCCTGTCAAGATGTCCTTCCTGCAATGGTGTAAATAGAAGTACCATTTCTTCTCTTTTCCTCCATATAGATTTTCCATTTGGCATATCATGTAATGCTTTCGCTACTGAAATTAAACTGAAAAAAAAACAACATAATAATAATAAAAAGATGGTGGCCATGATATATTGCTATCAAGCAGTAAAATCAACAGTCAAAAATGAAACAATGGAAAAGTCGTTTTTCTATATTCACTGCTAGGATTCACTATTTATTTATATTTGTGCCTTAGCATTATATGCAACCATTAACCCAACTCAAAGGAGATAAGGCCATCTTCCCTATCCTCCACTAGGAAGATTTTTGTTTAGAAGATCCACACTGTGGGGTTGGGCATCCTGTCTCTATCTCTAGTAGGCCAGAGTGACAGAATGGTTAAGTCCAGGCAAGGACCCAGTCGCACAGGGTATATTGTGGAACTGATTTATTTTTTTACGTCTTGTCAACATTGAGGTCGACAGAAGTGAGAAAGGATATATACAAGGAACAGAAATGTATTTGTCCATGGCTTTTGCATCCAACATTTGCCTGGAGCAATTTGGGGAAACCACGGAAAACTCAAATCTGGATGCTCGGACGGGGATTCGAACTCATGTCCTCCCGAATGTGATGCCAGAGCATTACCGCTCAACCACCATGCTTGGTTCCCATGGGATAAAGTCCTTAATAGCACCTCTTGGTGGGTAATTTGGAAGAGGACACTACTGCCTTGTGGTGAAGAGGAATCTTCAAAAGGTTAAGGGAGTAAACACACAAAAGAAAAATCTCAACTGTGTTTAGCCTCACAAACCACGTACGAGTAGAGTTGATTGCTTTCAAGTATAAAGGGAAAGTGCCTTGAATTAGGATATCATGATAGATTACCTGGCAATGGAAAAGAACAATGAGAAGTATTGAAATTTGGAACCTTGAATGTAAGAATACTCACTGCAAAGACAGAAGAAATTATGTTGTTTTTTTATATATTTTTTATTTTTTATCTGCTTAACATCTCCCTAACAGCGAGATCTTTAGAGATGGGAAAGGATGTGGGGCAAGGAATTGGAAGGAATTTGGCCATGTCCTTTTGAAGGAAGCATCCCGGCATTTGCCTGGAGTGATTTGGGAAACCATGGAAAACCCAAATCTGGATTCCCGGACGGGGAGAAATTATGGATATACTGGGACAAGCAGAGACAAGATATATAGGAGAGGGTGTGGAGGGATTATGGAAGGGATACAAACTGTACTGGATGGAGAACAGTTAGGGAAAAAGAAATGGAGTGAAGCTTGTGATAAGGTTTAAGGCAGAAGTAGTAACAATAAATGACAGGATGATAAATGTTAAAGTGAAAGTTAGAGACAAGCACATGGAGATAATCCAAGCTGGCTGCCCTGAGCAGAAGAAACATTTTGAAGATGATCCACAATAACAGTTAGCCAGGAGCAATCAAATGATAATGCATGTTGGTAGTATATGAAAGGGCAATGAAGCCGTTCTGGGAAGAGAAGGAGAAGAAGGATGTAAACTGTTGGAGTTCTGCAACACGATTGTTTGATTGGTTTATAAAGAGAGAAAGGTATAAGATAAAATGGTATAGTACAGATTGGTCTCAGAATTTGATTGTGGATTAATTTTTAATCAAAACACAGATGAGAAAGAGTACTGTATAAAGGTCATCCCAACAGAAGCCTTAGATAGTGACTAACAATTCAAGATAGCCATCCTGAAAGAGAAAAGGGTAGCGAGGACATCAGATAACTAGGAGCAAAGAATAAGAGTATGGCAACTGAAGGATGACGAGTACAAGAGACAGAACAGTGCCAGGGACAAACTACAAAGAAAATACCTAGGGATGACTTACAGGCTGTGGAGGAGGAACGGGAACACTTTAAAACAACCCTGGTGAAAACAGCTGAAGCAGTATGTGGTAGGGCAGTTCATAGAAGAAGAGGAAAGGAAACACCATGGTGGAATGAGAGAATAGAAGATGCCGCACTACAAAAGAACAAGGTCCTCAGGGAATGTTACCAAAGGAGAATGGAGAAAAGTAAAAGCGTTTACAGCTGTAAAAAGAAGAAATCAAATACAATGGTGCAGAAAGAAAAGAGGAAATGGATGGAAAAATGCACAAAACATGCAGGAAGAGGATAGCGAGGGAAGTAAAAAGATGCTGTTTACCATGATAAAAATGTAGGAAGAAGAGCATAACTGAAGAATATAGTATAAAATGTAAGGTTGGCAGCTTAGTGAATTTGAAAGTAGAGATAATGGAAGTGTGGAGGGAGTATTATGAAGAGCTATTGAATTCAACAAGACCCAGAAATGAAAAAGATGTTAGATAGGAAGGAAAGGACCAGTACCAAAAGGAAGATGAAGACATTGTATGGAAGAAATTGGAGATGATACAAACAGCTTGAGGAGTGGGCAAGCAGTGGCTCTACAGGGTGATGTTGACTGTGTGGAGAAAGGGAAGAATCCCATATGACTGGAAGGAAGGATTTAAAATACCAATATTCAAGAAAGGGGCAAGGACTGATGGTCAGAACTACTCTGATGTGCCATTATGCCAAGATTTATAAGGAAGTTTTGAAGAAAAGAATAAGAAGAGCTGTTGAAAGGCTCCTAATTGAAGAACAATATGGATTTAGATAAGGAACGTCAAGTATTAAGCTCACATTTGCAGTAAGGCAACTACATGAGCACCACTATGAATATGGAAAGTATCTGGTGATAGACTTTCTGGACATTGAAAAGGCAAATGACATTCTCAACAAAAACAGAGCATTGGGAGAAATATCAATAAAGAAGGACATAGTGGAAAGAGTGAAGGATATGAATGAAGAGTAGTAAATGTGTGTCAAAGTGGGAATGGATGAGACCTGATGGACTAAAACAAGGATGTTCCCTCTCACCCCTGTTATTTTTAGTGATTCTGGATGAAATATTCAAGAAGATGATGCCGAGCATTGGGGGAAAAAAGGAAATCAATGTTATTAGTTAGTGACCTACTATTTTGGGAAGAAGATGAAAGAGAACAGCTGTACCATCTGGATATCTGAGAGAAGCTAGATTCATCATATGGCATGAAGTTCTCTGCAAGAAAGAGTGAAATGGTAATTGCAATAAGAAAGAAGAGCAGGACAGACACGGGCATATTACTCAGAGGAGAGTACCTAATTAAATAAAGTGGAATGTCTTAAATAATTGTGAAGCTGTATTGAATAAAATGTTGGAAACAGGATGGAGATAAATGAAAGAGGAATATGTGCAGATAGATTTTTTTAAAAAAGTAGTTGGGGCCTGGTATGGAGTAGGGATATACCACAAAAGACTAAGGGAGCAAGTTTGTGCCAATTTTGACAAATGGATCGGAAACATGGGTGATGAAAGAAAGGGATAAAAGGCAATGGAAATGAAATTTCAGAGGAGTAGTGTAGGAGTAATGAGAAGGGACAGAATGAGGAATGAGTAGATCAAGGAGATAATCAAGGAGAAACTGTTGCAATAAAAAAATAGAGAAAGAAAAATTACAATAGTTTGTGTGAAGAGAAGATACCAAGGAAGAAGCGGGACATGAAGCTGAAAGAAAAGGGGCCCAAAGGAAGACCAGGGGAGAGATGGGTTAAAGGTGCTAAAAAGTGAGCTGAAGAAAGAGGAGAAAATTGGCTGTCGATAGAAGTGAGATGGTGAATGGACAGGAAGTGCTGGGAAGGCTTTTGTTCTATGCAGACCCAGCCAGTAGTTGGAAGTTGCTCAAGATGAGGAACATTTTCTATTTGTATTTTATTGATCCCTTAAGAGGGCAGAACACAGAATTAGTTAATATACAGGTATTTAATAATAATTATAGTTCAAGATAATTCTATTTTACAAACATATAAACCAGATAAAATTCATACAGCTAAAAATTATAAATGAATTTTATAAATTTTTCTATAAAGTCCAATGAGATACAATACATATGCATTTTTTCTTCTTTTTTTTGTGATTTCTCTAGTGGTTCCCTGGGTAAATGTATCATATTTTTTTAATCTCTGGCTACTTATCAACAAATGCTAGATGATCATAATGTCATATACCAGTTAACAGTGTTGCCTATATTATGTATGATATGTGTAAAATTGTTTCTGTCCTTTTTTAATTTTTAATGGAGCCTTGGGTACCAGTTTGAATATCATGCTTGAGATTTGAATCCTGCCATGTTGTTCCTTCTTGACTTCCTTATTGTAGCATGGAAAAACTGGCAGATAGAGAAAACCAAAATGATAGTGAGAAGAGCTGTGGACAAATATTAATATTGATTTGAATTTGTTTGCCACCTTACTAAATCATCGTTTCTAGACCTCAATAATAAATTGTAAAAAATACATAAATCTGTTAACTGAATTTTATCCATACAAAGTTACAAGTATTTAGTAACAGTGGTATTGTAGTATCTATAAGTACAATTTATATCTAAGAAAAACTACAGATTCTTAAAAGTTCTTGTTAAATATAGCTTATAAGCTGGATACATAACTACAGATTTAATTATTAAGACTGTTTATTAATCTATTTGAAATTCATCCTTAGGATATCTTGAAGGAACTAAGAAATCTAAAAAAGCATAAGAGGGCTTATAATATTACTATGAATGTCTTAAAGATGATAGGATGTGACATTGTACCTTATCTTGAAATGTTGTTTAAATTGAGTCTGTTTACCAGATAACTGGAAAAGTGTGTTAAGGGAAGAGTGACAAATAGGGTTGAAAACTACAGGTCAATCAGTTTGACATCAGTAGTAGGTAAAATAATGAAGAGACATACCAGATGTGTCTGTGAGGAACGTAAGGAATTTCAAGTTGACAACATGGCTATAGGAAAGAATATTAATGCAAATCTCAGATAGTAGGCTATATGAAAGACATTTGCGATGAAACAGATAGTGGAGGTAAAATTTATAGTGTATCACTAGAAATTTCAAAGGCTTTTGAGCCATAAAATTGCAGTAAATAAGGTAAAAACAATTGGAGTGGAAGAAAAAGAGATTTGCTGGGTATAAGAGTTCTTAAAAGGTAGAAAGCAAACAGTTAGGGTAGAAAATGTGGTATCAAAAGAAGTGGAAGTGAACATGGGTGTCCAAGAGGGCAGCTTATTGGGGTCGTTGCCCTTTGGTATTCTAATTAATAATTATGTTGATGATTTGCTATAAGAAGTTAGGTTGTTTGCAGATGACATAATTCTATATAATAGGATCAAAATGGCAGAAGAATGAACAGTTGCTGCAGGGTGATCTGAACAGGATATCTAGCTGGATGAATCAACGTGGGCTGAAGAAAAATGCAAAGAAGTGTCATTTTATTAGGTACACAGATAAAAAGCTAAAGGTTGTTTATGATTATAAAGTGGGTAAAGAATTGCTTGTTCAGGACTTGAAAATTCAAAACTTGGTATAACATTTGATAACAAACTTAGCTGTGGAGAAAAACATTGTAGGAGGAAAAGGTTTCAAAATCCTTGTTAGAAACAGTGATGAGAGGATGTACCAGAGAGGTAAGGAAATTGGCTTACAAAACTTTGGTTGGACCATTGCTTGAATATAGGAATGTAGTATGGGACCCACATTTTTGGTATAATATACAGGAGTTGGAGGGGTTACAAAAAAGGGCTGCTAGGTTTTACTTTGGAAATTACAACAGAACACAATCAATAACTGATGCGATAGAGGAGCTGCAATGGTATTCATTGGAGGATAGAATGAGGGTGAAGAGTGTTATGGTAGTGTACAAGATGTATATTGGAGATGAGAAATGGAAAGATACTGATGGGAGAATTATGAAAGGTATGTGAATGGGTAGAGATGACCATGACCACAAGATGGTACTTGATTTCAGGCATAAGGGTATAGGACGATTTTCTTAGTAGGGAAGGAGGTCAGAGATTGTAATAAATTATGATGGGAAATGATGAATAATTTACCATAAGACATTGAAAGTATTTAAAGTTCGACTTACTAGAGGGTAAAAGTAGATGGGAAAAGTAAAGGTGAAAAATCAGTGTATAGGGAAATTGCCACCAGAGCATGTGCTCCATTGCAATTAAATTAATATTATTAAAATTTTAAAAACTAAGTTAAATAAATAACAAATGATAGTAAATAATTAACCAACCTTTCTGATGGGAAACAAGCATTGTTAATAAGCATTAACACTTGCTTCTTAATTAGAAGTGATTCAGTGAGAATTGCATTGGCAAGCAGTCTGTGAACTTGCAAATGCTGGATTGCTGATGTGTATACCATTTGCCACTGTACACTGTATGACGCCAAATATGACAGCAGGGTTAAGGCCTGAAGATTCAAATTTGTACATCATCATTAAATTACAAACAATTTTTCAAATAATTCTATTCACCAGCATTATTCACAAAATGTTCTGTCTATTCTGATTAAGCTATACTAGAAAAGAAAGGGAAATTAGCTGACCACATACCAAAGTGGACAGATGCAATGAGAGGGAACACTTATGCTGACAAACAACTACACAATATTTCGGCATCTGCCTTGTTCACAAGTAGAAAAACGGGCCATTAGGCATCCTTGCAATAGACCCCACTGTAAAACCTACAGCATGCTTCCACCCATCACTACATATTCCAATCCCACCACAGGGGAAACTTTGCCCATTATTCGACATGCCACCTGTTTAACCACTCATCTTATATACCAACTAACTTGCCACTATTGCACCAGTTCTTACTTAGGCCTTACCACACGGCAACTCTCTGTTAGAATGAATGGCCACAGATAAACAGTCCACACCCGCAACCTGTACCTTCCAGTACCAGAAAATGCCAATAGCCATGATTCCAACAACCTCAACGACTGTTTTACTGTGAGAGCAGTCAGAGTTTTCCCTGACAGTACCACTGCAGAAGAACTCCGGAGATGGGAACTAGCGTACCAGAATATCCTGGATACGAGACACCCACCTGGACTTAACCACCGTTAAAATCCAATTAACCCATCACTACCTTCCCCCCCCCCCCCTTGTTTATACCGTACCCTTACTACATATGCTCATTTTACCATCGCCTGCAATATATTATCTCAGACATTGCATACCGATATCAATAGTCTATTCCTTAGCCGTTCCCCCACCCTCCCCCACTACTCGGTTAGTCATTAGGTAACGATCGTTGTATACACACGTTCCGAGCCTAATGGCTCATGTTAACATTTTCTACTTGTGAACAAGGCAGCTGCCGAAATATTGTGTAGTTGTTTGTCAGCATAAGTGTTCCCTCTCATTGCATCCGTCCACTTTGGTATGTGGTGAGTTAATTTCCCTTTCTTTTCTTATTTATATCACCTACAAGCCGCATCCATTTTCCTTAGTTGCATCATAAGCTATACTATAAACCTACAAAAATCTTAACTAAATATTCTTTCACAATATGATATTAATGTGTGCAATTTTAATAGATTTTATAGGATTTCTACTGTAGCAATTAAGTTTGAAGAAGTCATACATTAATAACATCACTTCAAAACTTTATATATTTTTACATCATTTCCTCATTCGAAAGCATACTATGGAATCAAACACCAATAAACATGTGATTATTGTGCAGTAGTAGTACTTTGATGATGAATGGGGAACAAACAACTGCCATAAAGTAATTACTGCAAACATTTTAAAGCATGAATTAAAAAAAAAAACTATCAGTCTATATCTGACTGCCAATAAATATCTTCTTGAGGCTACCTCAGCCTATTAGAAGAGTGGTCAGATGGGTAAAACTGTAAATTTATATATTATTAAACAACCAGTACAATATTAATGTATTGCCCTGGACACATTACAATGCAGAAGGCAGTCACAATGTTCTTCTGGTATTAATTAGCTAAGAAGAGTATAAGGGTTTTGAACTATTATAGATTGTGGCTACCATACTTTCTAAAAAACTTTCCATCAGAAAATAGTTTTAATTATTCATGTTTCATTATAAATATATGATTAAGTGGATATTAGAAACATTTAAATCTCCAGAAGGTATTTGGAAATCTCATGTTAACATTGCACAAAATTAGTTAAGGATTAGAACCACATTATGGTCACAATACCTCTCTGAGGATGTAGAACATTGTGAAAAAAAGGGAGGGAAGTGACTCTTCGTTGCTTTAACAGCACATTCAGGTGGAAGATAAATCCATGAGAACATACTACTGTGATAAATGATTGCAGATGATGTTTTCAATTAAGCCACAATTTAAAATGAATTGGAAAAAGAAAAAAAGTGAACATGAAGTTTTATACATTACAATAAATACAGAACAATTAATAATAATACCATAAGTGAGAGTATCATTGTGAATGGTGGGGTAACATTTTGAGAATCCCTGACATTTACATATTTCAAATTTTTCACCTTATATACTTATTTATGTAAAGAGTAATAGTAAGTAGCCTGGTAACCTTGATTATGCTGCCATCTATAGGCAATAGTGTGAAGTGGTAGCTCACTTAAATAACAATGCTTTTAAAAGATCTGTGGGGGAACTTTGTGATAGTATACACTTATCACAATGTGTAATCATACCAAAGATCAGTATCTGGGCTTGCTGAAAAAACTTGCAAATCTTGAAACAAAATGAGGAAAAACTTGTGGGCCAGCTTAAAGAAGAGTGGTATATACCCATTGAATAGACAGCCACTTCTTGACAGACTCCCATCATATTTCAAGCAAAGTGAAAATGTAGAACTGGCAGACATAATTGGTGACAGTTTCATTGAGCATCTCAAAGGCAAAGAAACAAATCTGTTGACAAAAATATAGAACAAGGCAGAAACAAGTTAATGTCCCGCAGGAAGGTGCATCTCCCCTTTGGACCTCTTTGAAAGAAATATCCAAATTGTCAATGATGCCATTAAACCCTCAACATCAAATCACTGAGAGGCTTTGGCAAATAGTATGCAAAGAAGTATTTAAAAACATCAATTAAATGTCAACAATGAAATGTTTCTTAAGTTTGTGGTGAATTTTTCTAGATTTTTTGTTTTGTTTTTGATTTTCTTACTCAACACTATATTGATTTGTGTGTTCATTCTAATTGTTCTGTGAATGATATAACATTACCAACATACAGCAAAGGTTCAAATAACAAATTTGCAAAGAAACATTGTATCAATGTTATTTATTTGAGTACTAAAAACAAAATAATTCCTCTAATTTAGGAGTAAGATTGTGACAAACAAAATTTCAAATTACAAGAAAGTACATAATTTTCTAAGCTATATTTTTCATTGATAAGTTTGGAAACGATGGAGCTTTCAAGATATGTTTTGTTTCAATGTTTGTAATGCTTCATATAGTAAAGTTTTTTTATTTTTTTTTAACAAAAACAAACATTAAAAACTTTCACAAAGTTAGCCACACTCACTATAATATAAAGAAATCTCTGTTGATAATATTGATGAACACAAAGGAGATTCTTTTTCATTTCACATGCATATGAATCAGATCCAGGTATTGTAGATTATGATGAGTGATAAATGAAACTGAACTATAAGAGCAAAATAGCAAAAAAAAAAAAAAAAAAAAAAATAAGTACAAAGGTGGGGAGGGATTCAAAATTAGGCAAGCATACTACAGAGTATGAGTTTGACAGAGAAAATATTGAATTCTCAAGGAAAGGGGAAGGAGGAGTCGGAGGAGTAACACCTCGTTAAAAAATCCTTGGATCAACTGGCTCCGGTTGATAGCACCATGTAAGGGCCCCTTGCCAGGGTAACGGCGAAGACCTCAACGGCAGCGACAGTGGGGAAGGAGTGCTTCGGAACGGTGTAGCTGGCGGAAGAGGCACCCGTCCGCTCACGGATAAAATAAAGAGTGTACGTAGTGACTGTACCCCAGACAGGGCGGCTACAAACAGTGTCTGACTCAGAATGAGTGGCTGATTTAAGGCTGGGCAACCTACTGCCTATGTGGAAAGAAACGGGATACTACCACATTATATTTTCCCTAGTAGTACATGGTATGGCTCTCCATGTAGAAGAATCCAGAGGTAAAACTTCCCTTCACTCGGATCTCCGGGAAGGGAATACATTGAGAGGGAATACCTTTAAAAACAAGAAAGGAAGAAAAAAGGAAGAATCAATAAGGATTGGAACATGGAATGTGAGATCACTATTACAGGCAGGAAAACTAGAAAATGCAAAACAGGAGATGAGTAAGAATGGTTTAGATGCACTTGGCATGTGTGAAGTGAGATGGGGAGGAAATGGTGAAAATGGAGTGGGAATAATGATAGGCAAGAGACTGAAAAATAAGGTTGTGAAGGTGCAATATATTGATGGAAGACTGATGATGCTAAGACTGCAAGGCAGTACAAAAGATATAGTAATAATACAGGTATATATGCCAACTAGCCAGCATAGAGATGAGAAGGTAGAAGAATATTATGTGAAGTTGGAAGAACTTATGGAGAAAGAGAATAGAAATGCTTGTATCATCATTATGGGAGACTGGAATGCTGTAGTAGGCGAAGGAAAACAAGAAGATATAATAGGAAAATTTGGATTAGGGATAAGAAACGAGAGGGGTGAAAGACTAATTAACTTTTGTAAAAAAAAAATCACTAGTGGTGGGTAACACCCTATTTGAAAACCATAAAAGGAGACGTTATACATGGAGAAAGGTATCAGCTGGACTATATTCTGATACAAAAAAGGTTTAGGAACTGTATGAAGAATGCTAAAGCTTATCCAGGAGCAGATATAAATTCAGATCACAACCTCGTAGCAGGAGAAATACAAGTAAAATTGAAAAAAGTGAAGTGAGGAAAAGCAAGAGAAAGACTGAACATAGAAAAACTAAAGGAGGAAGATAAGGCTTTGGAGCTAGAAGAAAGGTTTTTGCAAAATTACAAAGGAGGAAAATTTGAAGAATGTATAAATGAAAAATGGATAAAAATGAGGGCAGGGCTCATGAAAGCCGTCAAAGAAACTCTAGGAATTAGAGAGCGTAAAGGTATCAGGACGAATGGGTAACAGAAAAAATGCTGGAAAAGATGGAAGAACGGAGGAAGTGGAAAAATTCTGTAAATGAAGAAGGAAGAAAGAGGTACAGAAAACTGAACAATGAACTAAGAAGAGAAACTGAACAAGCAAGAGAAGGGTGGATGAAAGAGAAATGCGAGGAAATAGAAAAACTGGAGAATGAGGGGAAATATGAAATGATGTACAAAATGGCTTCTGACATTGTCTTTGAAAGAAAGAGAAACAAAAACAACATGGAAATAGAAAGAGAGGATGGCACATTAGTCAATGAACCACATGATGTGCTGAGGAGGTGGAAAGAATATATTGAATGCTTGTATAAGGGAGATCAAATACCAAGTAAAATTGAAGAAGAGGCACACGTAACAGAAGATGGAAAGGGGTATGAGATCCTAGAGACAGAGGTAGGAAAGGCTCTGAAGGAGATGAAGAATCGGAAGGCATGCGGAATAGATAATTTACCTGCAGAATTGTTGAAGAGTTTAGGAAACAAAGGAAGAAGGGAGATAGTACACCTTTGTAATAATATATATGACGAAGGGGAATGGCCAGATGACTTTCTCGCAACGGTAATGATACCAATTCAGAAGAAAATGAATACTAATAAATGTGAAGAGCATAGAACTATCAGCCTAATTTCACATGCTGCTAAAGTGTTGTTGAGAGTGCTGAACAGAAGGTTATATGGAAAGTTAGATAGATTGATTGGAGAAGAACAGTTTGGATTTAGAAAAGGAAAAGGAACAAGAGATGCTATCGGCCTGTTAAGAATCATAGGGGAAAGATATATTGAGAAAGGAAGAAACATCTATGCCACCTTTATTTACTTGGCAAAAGCTTTTGATAGGGTGAAATGGAAGAAGCTGATGGATATCTTGAAGAGCAAAGGCGTAGATTGGAAGGAGAGAAGGTTGATACAGAACCTATATTTACAACAGAAAGTATGAATAAAGATCGGAAACAAGTTGTCTGAAGAAAGCAGCATTGGGAGAGGCGTAAGACAAGGTTGTTGCCTTTCCCCATTATTGTTCAATTTATACTTAGAAGAAATCATTGGAAAAGGCTTAGATGGAAAAAAGAGGAGTGCTTCTTGGTGGCAAGAAAATAGAGTGCATACGACTTGCTGATGATATGGTATTGTTGGCAGAAAGCGAACAAACTCTAAACAGAATGCTGAAAGGTCTAGATGAAGCTTGCCAAGAGTTTGGAATGAGAATCAATGCAGCAAAAACTAAGAGTATGGTGATTGGAAAAGGAAGGAATATAATAAATATTAAGTTAGGAAAAGCTGATATCTAAGATCATTTAAATATCTTGGGAGTATGATCACTGAAGATTTGAGGTGCCATCAGGAGATAAAATCTCGCATTGCCGTAGCGAAGGAAGCGTTTAATAGGAAAGGGAAAAATAGACAAAACACTTAGAAAAAGACTCTGTAAATGTTTTGTATGGAGTGTGGCTCTTTATGCATCGGAGACATGGACACTGAGACAAGAGGATGAAAAGCGGTTAGAAGCATTTGAGATGTGGATGTGGAGGAGGATGGAGAAGATAAGCTGGGTGGATAAAATAAGCAATGCTGAAGTGCTGGACAGGGTCAGTGAAAGCAGAAAAATTCTCCAAGTAATAAAGGAGAGAAAGAAAAACTGGATGGGACACTTGTTGAGAGGGGAGTGCCTGATAAAAGACGCCTTGGAAGATTTAGTCTGTGGGAGGAGAATAAGAGGAAGAAAGAGATACCAAATTATAGACAACATCAAGGAAGATGGCAACTACATGGTTCTTAAGAGAAAGGCAGAAGATAGAAGATCATGGAGAGCAGCCAAATGAAAACCTGCCCGAGGGCAGAAAACTAATGATGATGATGATGATGATGGTAGTTATGGTATTGAAGAGAAAGAGTATATAGAATATGGAATACATATCATATCTGCTATAATACTATATTTTATCAGTAAGATGTTGTATCATCATGCTTGCAAGTATATTTGAGAACAATGGGTTGAGTAGGTGTTGGTTTTGCTATACTCACTAATATAATGATATAATATAAGATAAATCCACAAATCATAATTTACTTTGACCAATCAGAAGAATCAGAGGAAGAGTCCACCAAGCAGATATTTGGTGGAGGATATCAGTTAATTGAGAACTTTTATAGAGTGCATTTTGCTTGCAAAGTGAACAGTTGTTTGAATGTTTCTATTATCAGCCAGTTCAATCTTTTACTGATGTGGCCTCTTAAAGTCATGATTTCACATAGCACTTGAACAGTTTCCTCCAGGTCGAACAATCTTGGGTGATCCTCTGCCAGTTAACTCTGACAGCCCTGCTTATCACCTTGTCCTATCAGTCTGGTGGTCTTCCTCTCGGTCTGTGGTAATCTCTTGGGCTCCACTCTAACACTGTTTTTGTCCAATTTTGGTCTTTTCTCTCTGCAATTTGGCTGGCCCATTGTCACTCTAAGATGTCTGTGACCTTCGTAGCTGACCTAATGTCAGTTGTTATTTTCTTGTCTTTTCTCTTATGCCTGGCATTGACATCTCCATAGCTCTTTGGGCGGCCTTAGTTTACCTTTTGTAAATTTATTTAGAGTTAAGGTCACACAGCCATTTGTCCACTCAGGAAGAATGCACTGGTCATAAACTATTTCCTTTTGTGGGCATTTTAGATTTCAGGATAATGTAATGACTCCCAAATGCTTGCCATCCCAGCATGATGTGACGGAAAATTTCGGATCTTACATCACCTCTCATGTTTAGAAGGTGGCCAAGATAAATGTACTCACTGACATTTTCTAAAGATTCATTGTCTAGTTGTACACTTCCCTCTGTGGCCCATTTGTTAGACATAATTTTTGTTTTTGAAGGATTCATTCTTAGGCCAAATTATAAGGGTTAATGCTGATACCGGGGTAGTGTATGTATTCACCTTAACTAACTACTTACTTCTTGAAAACTTCTGCCAAATTCAAACTGCTCAAAATGACTAAACCGTGAAAAGTACCTTGGATGAATCAACTGTATTGGAAACACGTTTGCCACCTTCAACAATTAACCTCGGGAAAAGAAAGGTTAGTTTCTAACTATGAAAATAGAATCACTGTTAAAATGTTAACACATCACTATATTCTTCCAATTTAAAGTTCCAAATTACAGTTGATGAAGGATATTGGCCATACATTTCCAAAAGATTGCTTGTTAGGGAGGAAGACAAACCGCCGGAGTCCCCTAAAAGATTTTCTTAATTCACATTACTGTTAGTAGAGGTGATCCACCTAACACTCAAAAGCTGTCATGGTTGCCCGAGCACATGACTCAAGGAACCATTTACAAGGTGGAATCAGCATAACTCATGCAGCAACTGATAACAGGTCTGCTCGTTACCGAAATCTTAGTCCCACTGACAAAATGCGGAGAAATCCCTAATATAATCCTCCAGGTCATGTGAGGCCCAGAACATAGTTCAGAAAAAAGTTGTAACATAGGGCTTGCAGAATTTTGTAGTAGTTAGAGAATTTGCTAAATTAGTTTACTTCATCATGAATTTTACTGTAAACTTACTCAATTAGTTGTAAAAAATTAAAATATGTTGCCGTGTGGTGAACTGTTTCTTGTGAGTTAAATGCAACCTCAGTCAGTTTACACTGTCCAAACTTAGTATGCTGATACTTTCTTTTGGGTTTAAAAATGCATTTCCTTTTATTCTCCAGTTTCTCCACTTTTCAATGCTGTCCCTATCTTATCTTTGGCTGCTCTGGTTGGCTTGTAATTAATTTTCTAATATACCGGTTTTCTACTGGCCCCGTGCAATTTACAATTTTCAAATTCCAAAGTGTTTTCGTTGAATTATTATGAAAGTAAAGCCTATTTCGAAAATTGGCTTTTGGCATATGTTACTGTGGTTTCTATTACACATTTTAAAAGTATTTCTAGCCACTGACTTTATCTACTTTGTCTGTCATTATTAATGTAAGCAGACAGCATGTAAATTTAGACACATTTGATTTAGAAGATCATCATAGGCTTGATTCACTGGACAGAACTGCTTGAAATTCCGCATGATGTACAGGGCGAAATTAAGTTTTTATTACATCATCAGTTAGTATCAGAAACTGCTTTAAAATGTGTTTTTATCAGTGTTTGAAAATACCAGTTTGTGTAACTGGGTCTAAAACTTGTGTTTTCCAGTTTTAAGTTGCCTGAACTTGTTGATCATGTGTTAGTTACTGAAAGATTTAGTTTCTTATGGTTGATTATTATTATAATCACTTTTTACTGTGGCAAAAAGTGTTGTTAATTAGTGATCTTGTTTTGTAACAAATTTTGTGCCTTTTACAATGGCAGTGCTTTAGTTGACTTTGAAGAATACTTTTTGTTATATATGGTTTATTTACAACCCGTATTATGTGTTTAGTTGGTCTTTGGATTTAAAATCATCTTGTATGTGGCTACCGGCTGTTGTAATGGCTTCTGTATCATGCCTGTTCTCCATTTCTCATAGCATAAGAATTGAATTTAACAAATTCTGAGGTACCTTACAGACTGTTTTACACTCAGAGGTGAGGTTGGTAACTAGGGTTTGGAGTTTGTCAGGGCGTAGCCGAGTACTGGGGTTGAGGTATCGGCTAAGTCACCTGAACCAGATGTTGTCCAAGATTTTCTAAAGTTATGAAACCGTGTAGAATTAATATTGCTAACAGTTCAAATGACCACAGTCGCCACTTGCAGGCTTAACCTTCTGCAAGAAAGGTAGTATGCTAATAAATGAAAGTCTCAAGTCGAAATCAAAAAGTCATATATTCTCCAAAATTTTCACATAAATGTTATAATCACTGTTAGCACAGGCAATCGGATTGAAATCGTCTCCAAAAATTACAAGTTGAGATTCCAGAGCATTAAACCGCTTCTCCCCAAGTTGAAACAGAACAAAAGTTTGAAATTCACATGTTCATCCAAATTTTCAAAATGTCCGCCACTACGCGTTCTAACAAGGTCAATCAACCACACCAGACGCCATGATGTAGGTTACCCATGAACACCTTCAACCAAAACCGCACGAGACCCGAACGTGCTCTCACACGCACTTCTACATCGAGACTGTTCTATGGCTTTTTATAACTTGAAATTAATCTGTAGGAAGCTAAAAGAATGGATTTTTATGATAAACTAATTTTTATCCCGGAATCAAAGTAGGTTATTGAATGATAAATTGCCAAAACTGGGTGTTCAATTTTTACGTGTTAAAACTATATTTAAAAATACTTAAAGTGTTGGAAACTATCAGATTTAATTGAATTTACTTCACTTTCGGACTGTTTTATTTTATTCTCTACTTTATATTGTGTGGCAGTGTTTAAAATCAGTGTTGAAGCATTTTATGTGTGCAGTGTCTGTAACAAATTATTTCATGATCGGATTAACATTCAACAGGTTAGTGAAATGCCTTAAAATGTGTTTAGAAAATTAATTATGGGTGTAAACTGGTATTTACATGCTCTTAGCGCTTTTGAAATGGCTTTAAAGTGCTGGAATTTATTCCTGAAAGTTGGACAAATTAATCGATTTACCGGCGTCTATTTACTCACTGATATTTCATATTCTACGGACTGAAACTATTTAAAACCTATTAAAATTGAAAGATTATTTTATTTACTGCTTGTTTTTCTACTTTTAAAATCCTGAAACTACTTAAAAGACCAAAATTATGTATGTGAACTGTTTAAGCAAAATGAGTATTAAAAATCCAATATAATTTCTTCTTGTGGTTATTAGATGCTTTAAAACTATCAGAAACCTGTTAATTTATCTACTAGACTGTCTCAGGGATTATTATTGCTGTTTTTGGGGCTTTAAGATGGTCAAGTTTCATTACATGAATTATTTTCATTTCTGCTTCAGACTGTTATTTTATCATCCAGTTTATTTCTTTGAAAATCCTACTAAACTATCTTTAAATGTGAAGTTATGGTTATGGTGCATCTAGGCCTGTGTATTATAGGTTCTTTATTGCCTTTACTGTGTGAAATTCACTTCAAAAATACCAAAACTGATATCTGTCAAGATTTTTATGGTTAGATTTTTCCTGTATGGATATTACTTATTTATCTCTGGAATGATTCGTATTAAACATGATAAGGGTTTTATTTATGCATTCTACTTGCAATTATTCAATATTTACTTCGTTTAAATCGGTTCCCAATATCTCGCCAACTAATGTTAGTATCTGTTATCGAAAGTTTATTCTTATGTGAAATAACCTATTTCCTACTGAAATATCCTGGCTTTAATGCAGTTTATAGTTTATTTATGTTAGTTATGTGTGATTTATTCACTTTATTATACCTGTGGTGTAGTTAACTCGATTTTAATTTTGGTACCGGGTACTAAAACAAACCCCAAACTCGACCGAAATCCTACTAAATATTTGAAAATAGAATGAGGGATACCTTACAAGTTCATCCAGGTCATAAGCAACAAGCACAATGTCACAGCAAATCTCAAGTTGTTAAGTCTTCTGTGATTGATTTTAATTCCCTTTTCCATCCATTCTAGCTTTTCCATCTCCAAGAAGCTAAAAATAATTTTGGAGAGATGGGGTCACCATGCTTAACACCTCTTTCGATGCAGAACTCAGTAATTGGTTCTCTAACATTGACAAAGGCTGAGGAGGTTGTTAAGCTTCACCCTTAAGAGTTCATGATGAGTGACATTGAGAGTTAATAGTAATAATTGATAAAATTATGATGGAGTGCTCACTCCGGTGACAATCTCCCTACACATCCTACACATCCATCTTTCTCCTTTCCTCTTCCAGCCTACCTTTGCAGCCAACTAATTTTTACTTTAAATTCTTTCAGTGTCTTTGGTAAATTATTCATCAATTCTCTTGGCAATTTATTTAAATCCCTTACACCCTTTCATATGAAAGAAAATTTTCTCACACCCTTATACCTGAAATCAAGTGCCAGCTTGTGGTCATGGTAATCTTTAACTTTCCATGCCCCTCTCTTAATTTTCCCACCAATATCTTTCCATGCTTCATCACCAAATAGGACTTGTATACACCCATGACTCTCTTCGCCCTCCTTCTATTTTCCAGTGAATCACACTCCCACTCCTTTATCATATTAGTTACTGATTGTGTTTTGCTGTAATTTTTAAAGGCAAATCTGGCAGCCCTTCTCTGCACACCCTCCAACTCCTGTATTTGATACCCAAAATGTGGGTCCCTTGCTACACCACTATTTTCCAGCAATGGTCTGACCAAAGTTTTGTTCCCCATTTCCCTTACTTCTCTAGTGCAGCCCGTAGACAGAACAAATATTGAATTCCAAGGTAGGGACTGTAATGGTACTGAAGAAAAAGTGTATTTAGAATAGAAAAATACATATCATAGTTGCTATTTTACACTACATTTTCTCACTTAGAAGTTGTATCATGAAGCTTGTATGTATATTTGAATACAATGGATTGAGCAGTGAGACACAATATTAGTTTGTTTTATCCATACTTGTCCTATCTCATTAACAGAAATAGTGATAGTAAAACTGCTGTTAAGCACTGGAAATAAGATATGATACAGAAAATACTTACCACAAATGAAGACAGAAAGGCCAGACAAACTTAAAAGAAAAAAAAAAAGCACACACACAAACACAAACAGAATTTACAATATTTCAGTTAATAACCTTAGTCATCTAGTAAGCAAGACATATAGCAGATGGCTAGATTGCAAACACAGCAGGAAGCACTGTGCTATAATTACAGAGCAAGCAAATAGTCCACTGTTGACCATTGCAGAAATTGAAGACAGCAGGCACTTAAAAATGCCAAATACATTTTCAGTTAAATGCTCTAGCCTTATGGGCCACAAACTGAATAAAATTCTACTATGACTCTGACACCAGTTGTGAATTATTATTTTAGTATTAAACATTTTGCATACCTGTACATAGAAGGAAATTTCTTCCTCTTTGAAGATACTGTCTTTCTCATTTCCCACATTAGAGACAAGAGGGGAAAACAGGGCAAGGACAGTTTCATGGCACAGCATTAACATGATCTGTAAAAAATAAATACTTTCAGGACACTAGATCAGCTGCTAAAAATAGTGTGTGTGTGTGATATTAATTACTTAAATTAGCTTGAAATTTGTAGACAAATAGATGCAAGATTACTAAAAGCAAATTAGTTTTCAATATGGTGGATAATAAAAAAATCATAAAGTAATGTTCACATTTACATGAAACTCTACATTAAAATATGAAGTTACTAGTTTTATTTAAAATTTTATTTTTAGTATGTCTGTTTAAGTCATTACTTTTTTATTTTGTTAATGTGTTATGATGTGTCTCCTCTCTAAAACAAAGGATACTGGCAAATCAATTTGAAGTTATTATTTTCTATTTACATTTAATAGTAGTTAATTAATGATAGTTTCCTTGGAAAAATGCATCAGTCACCTTTCCGAGTTTTCACTATGATCACTAGCTGTCGCCTGTATTTTTTTTTTTTTTTTTTTTTTTTCCACATGGACTATTAACATATGGACCATTTTCTTCAACAAATGATGTTGGTAGGGACAGATCGTTCAAGTTTTTGATGAGCCACAAAACTATGGGCAAATGAACAGAAAGTACTGTACAGTTTACATTTTCTTGTGGTCAGAATAGAAAGTAAAAAACAGCAAACACCATTTACAAAGCTTCTTTATATGCAATATTTGCATGTTTTATGTTAGAAATGAAAACATCAAGAAACAATTTACAACTGCCCATAATAAAGGTTTTTAAAAAAAGAAAGAAAGAAAAAAAAAAAAGACTGCTTAATGCAGTGCCTATCACTTTGATTTTTGATCATTGTGCTGAAACAGAATGCCCCTCCAGAAACTAAAATCATTTAAGCTAAACAATGTTAGGTAAGAGCAGTGGCAGATCTACAAATTTTCCAATTGAGATTGCTGCTTCAACAAATATAAGTCTGTCCAAAGAAAGGTCACCACCACCTGAATTTCATTTGCCTCCCCTCTTTAATCATGATTTTGCCACCCCAATTGTTGTTACCTGGGGCAGTAGTGGAGCTAGAAAGAGGTCACTGCCACATGAATATGGCATTTGATGCCCCTAGGAAAATGGTTTTGCCGTGCCCTGGTTCGCATTCCTCATCCTGCAGCTCTGACACTGGGTGAGAGGAGTATAGGCTCAGTCTGCACTACAACTAATAAGAAACTAGTCTTTGATCAGAGCCCTCTGAATCTAATTCACTTTGAGTCCGATTGACTTTATCAATTTTGTACAACCTTTGAAGAAGCATAATCGTAACACCAACTTGAAGTTCCTGACTATCTCACTTTTAAAAGACTATTGTTCCCACTCATTTGTGATTGTAGTGAAGTTCTAATTAAAGATTGTGGTTCTCTCTTCCCTTTCATATACCACTCATTATTATTCATCTGCAGCCCAATTTTTTTACTTCAAGTTACATCTCCTTATTATCTTCTTGAATAGATGAAGGATATAGAACCTTTCACTATTATTTCCATGGTATGTTCCATTAACTGACCTTTTTATTGAATGATATGCACATATATTACATGTTTAATCAGAAATTTCTCAATGTGACTGTAATCGTAAAAGTCTTTCTTTTCAATCCAATATTACCTTACACTTGTTGGCAAATCTATCAAAACTAGGCTTCTCAAAATAAAGAGAAAACTTGTCTTCATGGTTAGACAGTTTAATCATTAGCTTTGACTGTGAATTTATTACTCGACCAGATTTCTATAAGGGTTCTGTCTTTGCAAGGCTCTATCTAAATCAGTCACCAATCTATTTACATTTGCACTACAAGAGATTCTGGTGGAAAAGTTGCCCATAGAAATTATAAATCACAGTTGAAAATCACTCAGTATATTTTCACAAATTAATGAAGTTGAAGCTGATATCAAGTAATAATACATTTGACTGAATATTTAAATCAGATGCAGGTGAAGATGCAGGTAACCGCAACTAGTTATAAATTCACATGCTTTTGTTCAGTTAAAAGTAATGTGTTTGTAAATTTAAATAAAGTTTCCAATGAACTGAAAATAAAAGAGTTTTTAGGATTAAAGAATTTAAAAGTTGTATTACTAATGTTCACAAGAGTTATCATGGAGATAATTGGCACACACATGCTTCCTTGACTGGCCAGTAGCAGTATCTGCTGTGGGAAAACATCTAATACACAGAATACCAATTAGTTATTTTATTCCAATCTCCCTGAAACCTGGTATTTCGATTTGTTTAGGGTAAAATTAAACCTCAAAACTAGATGGTCAAAAATTTTGCTTATTTATTTATAACTTTAAAAGTATCAGATCCCCCATAGTTTCCTACACCAAATGGCTCAATTTTCTTTCCTCTTCAATTTGGTGTATGAGTGAGCTCTGTGTCTATTTTTTTATGTTTAATTATTATTATGATGCCTTGCACCTACTTCATTTTCAAGGAAATAAATTCTTTTGATTAGTCAAAATTCTCTAATTTAATTATGGTTTTACATTCTATTCTTCTTGGAATTTTATGCTCCTTTTGATTAACTTTATCTCACTTTCAACAAATCCCTATTTCTTAATTACATTTTGGCATGTGTATGACTCAACTTCTGAGCAATTTATTAGATTCCATATTTCATCAATAAAACATTATAATTTTCTAACTGTTAGCATATTATTGATTCCTTTCAATTTATCTTTCATTTGATCATATATTTAACTCGATTTATTTACTTTCTAAAAATATAGAATTTACCTAATAACTCAAATTTTTCTTATGAAGTTTACTTCAATGCTGAAAATGTATTTCAATACTTAGTTTTTGTTTATCTTTTTAAATAAATGTCTTTTATTCTCCCCAAAATCTTATTGTCCTCATGTGTGACCTTACTGCTGATTACATTACCAAGCTTACGCAGTTAGAATCAATCTTCAACCTGATTTACCATCCTAAATAAAATTTTCTGACCATATAAACAATACATTAAAATGCTTGTTTTTAATCATAATACCTGTGAAAATGTTTGGCGATCTTTTCAATAAATTAACATTCAAGATTCCACTTCCACCTCTATACACTTACATGATTCCAAACCTATCTTTACATGAAAATTGTTTTAATATTAAGTTTATGGTTATATAATTTGTTTGCAGTGCTAGAGGCTTTATTTTCTTCACTCCTTCAGACTCTGGAAAGCTGTTGATTCATTGCACAAATCAGATTCTTATGTGGTGGCTGATAATGAAATCAAGCAATAAAACATTATATTATATGCAGGCACGCTAAATTCTAATCATAATGCAGCAAAACAGCATTTGTTAGTATAAGAATTAGTGATGGCTCAAAAATGATATTTTTGCAGTAAATGTGTTTCTGCCTTCATATGTTCCAACCTTGACTCTTTGCCAGTGGTGTATCAACAGGTTGGCAAGACAGGCAAAGTGCCTCCACCTGGAGGGACCTGCTGCCCCCTCAACAAACAGCCTTTGCCCATTTTCACTGCCCTGGGCAGTAATGGTGCTACTAAACAAAAAAAAGGTCACCCATTAATTGGGTGCCCAGATTTGCCTCCCTAGATCTGCACTCAAGGGGAGCCCCATGCAATGAACTTGCCACAGGTCTCAATGGTATAGTTATGCCACTGCTCTTCACTTTAACTTGAACTTTTAATAATTCCTTCAACCTGAAACACACTTGATATTGTAGCAATATAAATATTGAAACAAATAATGTTTCAACTGCTACAATGACAGCAATCTCACTGACTACTGGAGCACTCAGTCACTCTTTTTTTATAAGGTCATTAGAGGAATGCATTAACTGTCAGCATGATGTCAGTTAAGTATATACATGTTTGACCAATGGCAGAAGTTTAGCTGTACCATTGCAGCCCATGGCAAATTTTTCAGATAAGGGCCACCCTCAGTGCCACATCTCACGGGAGGGGAGGGGAAGAGAGGGTTTTAATGGGGCACCATTTTAAAGGTGACATTTCTTACCTCCACTACTTCCCTGGGCAGTGACAATGGGTGTGGTCTGTTTGAAAGGGCAGGCCACATCGGCCTCAGGCTGGGGGCCCGCTCCAGCTGGGGCCATGGAATTTGGCCCATCCTGCCACCTGACTATTTTGTAACTGACCACTGAGCATCCTTTAAGTGTGGCAAATTGCTGCAGCAAATTGCTGCAGTCACTTGGTCCCCACCATTATGTATTGTATTTTATAAGACTTTAATCTCCATATGTACGTCAATATGTAAGCACCTTAGAATTTTGGCAAATTCTAGTTTTGCTTAGGCGGGACTTAGAAATTTCGAGAAGTGTAGTTTTCAACTTTAAGGAATTTCCCCGTAATCTTGCTCACAGTTTCAATCCACCATAAAAATCATTTTAAAGTGTATTTATCATGAAAAACGTTTAGCTTAAGAGATATTTAGGTTTGTTCATGTTTTGAAGCACGCGATCGTAAAAGTAGAGATTCTAAGATTGTAATATCTTTAAATTGCGTAAAGTTACAACCAAACTTTTATCACCAGCTGTAGTCAGTACTATCCCCGATATTTTGGTAATAAAATTAAGTAATTTGGTAAAGATTAATTAGTGATTTTAATTAAGAGAAAAAAATAAGCTCTTTTATTAAAAGAGATATTAATTTAAAAATTACATCAGCAGATAGCCCTAATCAAGACGATTTCGTACATATATGGTTTTCCATAAAAGTTAAAGCATCTTTCTGGTAATTAAGTTTTTGAAAATGGATTATTGCTGATTGTCGGGTGGAAGTTTCGGGAAGGTCCGCAAAGTCCGCCAAGATTGGTCACATGATGAATTTAGTGTTAAGACGATAGAAACCTTTTGGAATAGTAAATTAAATTAAAATAGATAGAACTGGATGATAGAAAGTCCCTGTAAAAATCTCAAATTAAACTATCATTTACTTTTGAAGATATTAATTAAAGAAAGATTTGCCAAGGTCATAGGCGCGCGCCGGGCTATAATAGTTCGTGCGGCAAGCACACATTGTCTCATTCTTTCGCCGGGAAGTGATCGAGCAACTCCGCGCATGACTTCAGCAGTGATGTTTAATTAAAATAGGAATTTAGAAAAATGTAGTCTGTCTTTTCTTGCTTTCGGTTTCGTCTGGTCTGTACTTCGGGAACAATATGTGAAGGAACATTACGTCGGTTTTGTCGCGGGTCGTAACTTGCTATGCTGGTCAGTGAACTGTTTTCGACCATGTGGGGTGTCATGTTAAATAGTAACTTTAATGACTGTTAAGAACTTGTAAATTCACTATAGGGGTCAGTCGGTCAAATTTCTCTCCACAACTTGCAACTTTTGGAAAAGAGTGTTCGATTTGCCTGCTCAACTGTAAAATGCATATTTAAAATTGTGACTCTGAAAAATAAAACTTTGAATTTTCTAGAAGTGAACTTGTGTGCTTCAGTAGTTAGCTGACTACCTTTACTCTATTTGTGGGTTAACAAATATTGTGGCGACCTCAGGCATTTAGGTTGAGTTACCCGGCTACATGGTCAAACCAAATCAAAATTATTTCGTAAATTTTCTACAGAACTTTGAGTCTACACCAACTGTTAGTTGAGGTACTAAGGCTATACTTCAGCCCCAGTATCAGCCTTGGGTCTTACAAATAACTTCTGTAATACTACTATTATTCATGTTACCTGATGATGCCCCGTTCCACAAGGGCAAAATATGTCTGAGATTATAGGAATAAAATAACATTTGTTAAGAGACAACTGTGGAAGAAGGCCAATAATCAACAGAATTTTCCACAGTCTTTCATTTGAACTTCCTTTCATTATTTATGAAATAAATACCTTTATAAAATCCCATTCTGTGTGTTGGCAGCCACTTTAGAAAAAAAAAAAAAAAAAAATTCCCAAATAGTGAGGTTAACTGAATGGCAAAGTCAAAATTCATAATAAAAGTATTAATTATCAACAACCGAATATTGACCAGTGATAATTATAAATGAATCCAGCAGCAAACTTCAGTACATCTAATTTGCAAAAATTATACAGCAGCATATGGATCAGATAAATGAAAAAATAAATATCCTAAAACACAAAGTTAAAACACTATAATACAGTAATCAAACCAGAGGAATTATCACTGGAAAATATGATTATTGGGAGGGGGGAATCACTAATTAAAGATATGGGAATGCATGAATGGAAAATTCCAGGAGAAATATCAGCCCAATTTCTACAGGAGGAATTTGGATGAAAAGGTAATCTCAAGAACAATATCAGCATTTCTATGTGTATTTTAAAACATATACTTTGTACATGTACTTCTTAGATATAAAGACCAAGAATGTTATACACATCCATGTTCTATTCCACAATGCCATTTTATTGGTAAAGAAGTTGAAGTGCTATACAGAATTTGGGGTATATGACTTCTTTACCAACACATCCACATTATCAGAATAAGTAATAGACCAATGAAGAGAATTCTTGACTTTGCTATCACAATGAAAGTGAGGAGCAATTAGATATTTGAAAGGCACATACAGGATATTGGAATCACAGGTGATATTATACAGGACAGATGCAGATTCAGCAGTTTTATCAACACTCATCAATTTTCTAACAAACCATATATTGAAAAAAGGAACACCTGTAAGGAGGAATATCGGAACAAAGGAAGGAGCTAAGTGAATGGATGAAGAGATTTTGGAAAAACAAGAAAACGCATTTGGTAAAAAAGTTCAATTGCACTCCTTAGTTTGACATAGCAATGGATGAAGTAGAAAAAAAGGCAATACGGAAAAATTAGGAATTTGCCTAGCCTATGTACCAAAACTCAAGGAGTTACCAAAATTGATTTAATTTCTCACTAACTGATTCAAATTTCACACTGATCCTCCAAATTTACTGTGGCTCAAAACATTAACATTCCTTCAAACCCATGAAATAATACCATAACTAATCTACAGCAGTAATGACTATGATAGTGAAGAGATACTATTATTACAAACTACCTTCATTCTTCAAAATCCTAAGGAACTTGGTTTAAATTGCAGTCTATTTTCAAAAATCTGTTTCATTTCTACATTTACACATTTTTTTTACAAATTATAAATACACTCTCTTGATAGGGTGACCAAGAACGTTTTACTCATGCATGTTCTGTTTCACCAAAAAAGCCATTTCATTGAGAAAGTAGTTGTAGTGCTGTACAGAATTTGGGATACATGAGTTCTTTGCAATGCAGTTTTCATATTTTCATCACAAAGCCCATTAAAATTGAAATAATTCTGGGGAATGGCTTTCTGAATAAACAAAATGAAATGAAATTTCTTACATGTACCCTGTTGAGAATACATGCCATCAGAAATAGTGAGTTAAATAATTATATGTTGGTAGCTAAATGGAAATAAAATATAATTAAAAAGAATAAAATATAATTATCACCATTAATTAAAAATGGTTAAAACTGGTTTACAACTTACCCTTTCTCGAAGTTTTGTTGAGGCTTGAATGAGACCTTGAAAAATTTGTAAAAGAACTTTACAGCGATTTTGATCTTCTGTGACTCTTGGTAATTGAGTGGTCTGGGAATTGAATGTCTCAAGAATCAGTACCAGTACCTGAAAACAAAGACTATTCATAGCAGTTTTTCCACAGTTTTCTTCATACAACAAGATCAATACTGAAATTTTGTAAATGTTTGCTTTATTTTATTTATGCAGGCGTCTTAAAATATATTAGAAATGCAGCAAGGTAACTTGATGTCTATCGAGCTTAGCATGCCTTATAACTGTGTCTATGTTGATGACCAATACTCTAATTTGTGCTGTGATTTTTGCGCTAGAATATAGATTAGCACTCTCCTTCAGTAAATGTGACAGTATTAACTTAACCTCTTATCTTGTCTAGCCTCCTTAAACAAACATTCTACAAGCTACATAGTAGATAACATGAAACATTTTTTGACATGAACTTTGGCTTTTAATATTGATGAGTGCAGAAATATACTATAGGTAATTTGAACATTATTATTTGGAGCCATTAACAAATGGCACTTTTGTCAAATTGAGAAACAGTTTATCATTAAAATTCGAATATAAAACACAGCTTGTTTAGTGTAGTACAACCAACACATATATTGTAAAATAGATATAGGAAATTCAGAACAATTCAGTTAAGAAGTAGCAAAGGTTTAATATCTAGAACTGAAAATTTATCACAATAAAATAATTTTACCATTTCTTGATGACACTGGTACAACTGCACCATTAAATCCAAAATATTCTGATATCATTTCATACTGAGCCTAAGTAGCTTTCTGCTACCTCTCCATCACTATTGGCTTCTGCCTTCCATACAAACCTTACTTTTGTCAGTTCTGTCACTGATGATTCCAGTTTGCTCATTATACGGTATGCATCATACGACCTTATTCAATAGTCTATATCCTTTCATATTGTTCACAAGATAAAGCTAGTTACTGGATGCTATCAAAACTCTCTTACCAGATGAATTTCCCTTATTATTAAATTTTTCTTTGTCCAAACCAAACTGAAAACCCTACAACAATAACTTCATAATGCCAACTGCCATCATTATCCCATCAAATGCTCTCTTCCCTACAGCCTTGGAGTTCATGGCAGGCACATATATTCTAACCAGCAGCCACCAAATTTAATTCATAAAATTCCTTAGTGTGCCACATGATAACCGTGAACCAACCCAAGCCATCAAAAACCAACTAAGGTCCAGGTCTGGTCACCAAGTACTTTCAGACCTGGAATTAATTAATTGAGTCCTCCAACAAGGTTACGATTTCCATTTAGCCTGCAATAAAATGTGAACCCTCCTTCCAAAAATCTTCCCTCAACACCCTAGAACTTGCTTCCGAAAACCTCCAAACCTCAGACAACTCACAGTCCATCTTACAGCTGCCAGGTCTTATTTTAAGATGACACCAAGTAATATTCCTTCTATTGAACTCATTCCCTAAACCCTTATCTTTCCATAGAACTAACACTCGCCAGAAGTTTTCTTTCAATAGTGTATAACATCTTACTTTTATCCAAATTGTTTAGTGCATATATAGATCATATATCTTATATTCATATGAAAGATAATAAAATTTTACTGGTCAGTAATAACATTTTCTGCTGGCTTCTTCCACATGTCTGTGACTTGTTCCTGCAATATGTTTCCAGTTTTACAGTTCTTGATTTCACACCCTTAAATTCCCACTCACAATTCAAACCATGCTGTTTTTCCTCCCACCACAAACTACGACTCCAGTTAGTTGACAGCACATATCGGGCAGCTACCTCACTCTATTGTAGAAGAATGTATATGAGCTTCAAAATTTCAGTGCTCCAAGTGTGTATGTGTAATTCTATGTTTCAGCACTGCAGCAATCATCAACTTTGGCAAGCAGTGTTTTTTTATATATATATATATATATATGAGTCGCAAAGTAGGGCAGGGAAATGTACCACCTAAGATGACAACTGTGCATCGTGAACATATGTACTTAACACATGTTCATATTTATTATGTGTGTTTATAGTGCATCATCTAAGGTAAGCAGTGGTAAATTATAAGTTTTTATCTTTTATTTTCTCGTTAATTTTTCATTATTTTTACATGCACCCTTTGGATTTTATTTTTATTAATTTCTTCAGATGATTAAGATTTTCTCTGTTACTCTTGTTGTTCTTCTCCTTCCTCCCTCTCCACCAGTGTGTCTGCAAGAGTCAAAATCATCATTCTTGTGGTGGTGTTGTCCAAGAGTGCCCAAAATGACCTCAATCACTTGGTTCTCCTTTCTTGAAGTAGGGCATGCTACAAAACATAGGGTTTTTTTGTGTTTGAGGAGTGTTTATTGTTGCTCTTGTCCTCCTCCCTTCTATTCTAGTAAGCATACTTTACCTTTCCTTTCCATTTGAATATAGCCTCATGTCATTTCTTCCAACTCCATTGTCACTAAAAAAGTACATACTCAAAGGAGGCATGTAAAAATAGTAAGCTTATTTTAAAAGTTCAATGATAAAAATACATATACACTGTGTAAAGTACCTTTTAGTTCACCAAAAGCACTCCCACTAGCTACCTCCAGTAGTAAAATATTCTATAGATCGATTGTAAAATTGCTTATGTTGGACTTCGAAATTTCGAGAAGAGTAATTGTCAACTTGAAGGAATTTCCCTGTATTCATTCCCACAGTGAGAATTCATCACAAAAATCATTTTAAAGTGTATTTATTATATTGGGAGACATTTATTTTAAGAGATATTCTGGTTTGTTCACGTTTTGAAACACATGATTGGAAAAGTAAAAATCTATTTGAAATATCTTGAACCGAGTAAAGCTACAGCTGAACTTTTATCACCAGCTATAGTCAGCATTATCACTGATATTTTGGTAGTAAAATGAAATAATTTGGCAAAGTTTAATTAGCAGTTTTAATTAAGAGAAAAAATGAACATTTTAATTAAAAGGAATATTAATTTGAAATTTATATCAGTAGATAGCCCAAATTGAGACAATTACGAATATATAATGGTTTCAGTCAAAAGTTTAAGCATTTGTCTGGTAATTAAGTTTTTTAAGATAGATTTTCGTTAATTGTTGATGGAGCGCGTAAAAATTCTGCCAAGTTGGTCATGTAATGACTTCAATTTTGAGATTATAGAAACCCTTTTGAATGTCAAATTAAATTAAAACAGATAGAACATAATGATAGAAAGTCCCTGTAAATATTTCAAGTTAAACTATTTTGTACTTTTGAAGATATTAATTAAAGAAAAATTTGCTGATGTCATAGTCTCTGAGAAGTCTATAAAAGATCTTGCAGCAAGCACAGATTGTCTCATTCTTTCTCCGCGCTAGTTAGTGGAGCAAATTGTTCCATGCGGTAGTGGTTTAGACAAATTCCAATATGCCGTAGCACTCACTAATGTTAGGGGGACTTTGTGAGTTTTTGTCTTCTCGTAGAATTGTACTTAATCTGCAATCTTCAAAGAAACTGTTGTTCGGTACTTTATTCACGTTTCTGGTTCCGACAATGTACAAGTGAACTATTATCAAGAATATAAGTATTTTTTACTCTCAAATTGTGATAAGTGACTTTATTTTAATTACTCTTTGCATTTGGGGTTTAATACGAGTGCGTGGCGACCAATATATCATAGGTACCAGAAGGCTACACATGGTCATGAACTTAATTGTTCACAGTTCAGGTGAAGGTGTTGCTTAACCCCCGTGCAGCCTTGCCGCCTGACAACTGGTGGAAATGAAAAGTGCAACACCCAGATATAGTTGTGATAAATGAATGAAATTTGGCCCCAAGTATCCCCACTAAAGAGTATTAAATGATTAGAAATTGAAAGTTTTTCATATAATAGTATGAGAATTATGGGCTATTTACTATCAAAAATTGCAATGTTTTTTTTTTTTTTTTAGCGTATAAGTGGTGAACAGAACGGTATAATATTTTTTTGTCCACAAGTTCTTGTTGACCAAGAATGTCAAGGCGAATAGTGATGACCGTCTACACCAAAATGTCTAACTGTGAGAGAGGACAGAGATTTGGCTTGTTTGAAATGGGAGCACCATTTAGGGAAATCTTCCAAAGGATTGGCCTTAGTGCAATGTCAATATACAGACTTGTCACACAGTGGATGAAAGAAGGCTGTACTAATCCTAAAGCAGACACAGGTCCTTACAGAAAGATAATAGTATGTGAAGACTGCCAAACTGTGTGGGTGGCTGCTTCTGGCAGATGGGTGACTGCAGGCCAGATTCTAGCAGTAGTTACAGAGAGAGTCACCCACCAGACGAATGGAAACCAATTACTTGAAGCTGAGTTACACCCTCTGACCCCTATGAAATATATCCATTTAAGTGATTTCATTGCCAGCATTGTCTAACCTGGTGTAATGAAAAGTGCAAATGGACACAAAAATGGCATTCCTTTGTCTTTAGAGACAAGTCTCGATTCTGTCTACATCAAAGTGATCAGCATGTATACAGTCATAGTGAAGAAATGGATAACCCTGCTGTAATTTCAGAATGTTACACAGATACAACCACTGGTGTCATGGTTTGGGGGCAATCAGTTTCGCCGGTGGGACTGAGTTGGTTGTTGTTGAAGGCTTAGTGACAGCTGACCACTATGTGGTTGGGTGCTGTACCCTGTTGTGGCACTCTTTGTGTGCAGCATCCTAATACCATTTTCCAACAGGACAATACCTGTCCTTATACTGTGACCATCACAATTCAAGCCTTGCAAGGGTCTACAATCACTGTTTGGACCACACGGTACACGGATTTGTCCCCAGTAGAGCATGTCTAGGATACCAGGAGTACAGATTAGACCACATGATCACCAGCACAAACTGAACAATAACTAACTACACAAGACATGCAGGCATAGAAAGACATACCCCAAAAAGATGTCCAGAAGGATCCACAAATGTATTGGTGCTCAAGGTGAGCGCATTTCTTACTAACAACTGTATCTACAGGTAATAAACTTAGCCTGGTCCATTTCAATTTTCTATCATTTCTTCTGGGCATTACACTGGATACATCTACAAAGTTTATTAAAATTCCACCATTCCTGTCTTGATGTTGCTCTTTTAATTTCTTTCAGTGTATATTGGTGGATGATGAGTGGTGTATTCTAAATTTTTGGCCAGCGCCATGCATTTGGGAGAGGGGAGGAGTATGAGTGGGTGTGACAGGTTGGAAATGATAAACTGGAGCATTGTAAAATTGGAAACTTTCTTGCAAAACAGCATCACAGACGGGCAGAAAGAGTCAGCAGCAAATATTATCATATATATTATTTCTATAAGGTATTTTTTTGTCACATGCCTGTAGCTTCCATCATACTTAACCGAAATCAATGAATGAGGTGTCATTTTAAAGCTTATGGTCTCCACTTTGGTCACATTATATTATATTATTTTAATGAGGTGTCATTTTAAAGCTTATGGTCTCCACTTTGGTCACATTATAATTTAAGAATGGATGTTTTGGATTTCGAAAAATTTCAATATTTCTAAAATGCTGTTTTCTGTGTTATGAGTCTTTTATCTCCCTGGATACATATCTGAAATCATTTAATGATGTATCATTTTAAAGATTAAGATCTCTGCTCTAGTGCCGTCATATATTCAAACACATAGCATGGTGGTGTAACGGCTAGCGTTCTGACCTTGCACTCTGGAGGACGGCGGTTTGAATCCCCGTCCGGGCATCCAGATTTGGGATTTCCATGGTTTCCCAAATCACTCCAGGCAAATGCCAGGATGCTTCCTTCAAAAGGCCATGGCCGAATTATTCCTTCCCATTCCTTGTCACCCATCCTTTCCCGTCTCTAAAGACCTCATTGTTAGAGAGACGTTAAGCAGATAAAAATAAATAATAATAATAATAAAAAAATATACTCAGACAAAAATTTTTCGTGATTCCACCCTTGAAGGGCAAAAGTATCAATATTTTTGCAAAATGTTTTTGTGTCACAAACCATTTATTTCCCTTCATATCTAACCAATATAGATAAATGAGGTATCATATTAAAGACTAAGGTCTCCCCCATGGTAACATTATATTTTAAGAAAGAAATTTTTCGTAATTCGACCCTTAAAGGGCAAATATGTCAATTTTTCTAAAATGCGTTTTTTGTGTCTCGAGCCATTTATCGCCCAGGATATCTAACCAAAATTGATAAATCGAGTAGGATTATAAGGAATAATGTCTCAGCTTTGTTACATCATATTTTAAGAAATAATGTTTTTGGAATTCAACCATTAATGGGAAAAAAGTATAAATGGTTCTACAACGCATTTCTGTGTCACGAGTCATTTACCTCACTTGATATCTAACTGATATAGATAAATGAGTTACCATATTAAATATTAAGGTCTCCACCATGGTAACATTATATTTTAAGAAAGAAATTTTTTGTAATTCGACCCTTAAAGGGAAAATATGTCAATTTTTCTAAAATGCGTTTTTTTGTGTCTCGAGCCATTTATCGCCCTGGATATCTAACCAAAATCGATAAATCGAGTAGGATTATGAGGAATAATGTCTCAGCTTGGTGACATCATATTTTAAGAAAGAATGTTTTTGGAATTCAAGCCTTAATGGGAAATAGTATAAATGGTTCTACAACACATTTTTGTGTCACGACCAATTTTATCCATTAATATCTATCCGAAAACAATAAATGTGTGTTTTATTCTAAAAATTAACATTTCCCTTGTGGTCACATCACATTTTAAGAAAGGAATTTTTCTGATTTGAGCTCTTAAAGGCCATAAATATCAGTATTTCTAAAATACTATTTTTGTGTCATCAGTCATTTTTCTCCCTTGATAATTAAACAAAATTGATATATGAGGTATAATTTTAAAGAGTTAGGTCTTCATAAGATCTTCGGGTCCATTACACCACATTTTAAGAAATAAATTTTCAAAATTCTACCCTTAGTGGGCAAAAGTATTAATATTTCTACAATGCAATTTTCTGTCACGAGCTATTTATTTCCCTTGATACCTAACTGAAGTTAATAAATGAGGCATCATTTTAAATATTAAATTATCCGCTTTGGTCACAATACATTTTAAGAAAAAACTTTATCCAAATACAGCTCTTAAGGCGCTAAAATATCATTTCTAAAAAAATTATCTTCTTCGATACATAGCTGAAATCGATAAATATCATATCATTTTAAAGATTAAGGTCTCCAGTTAGATTAAATCATAAATTAAGTTTTTTTTCGGAACTTGTTGATTAAAGTGGAAGCATGTATGAGACAGTCCCTTATAACATATCTGTTATAATAATTCCTAAATTGATTATTTTTTTGTGTGTGTATTAATCTTTTCATTATAAATAATCTGTATGGAAAAAAAAGAGATGTAAATGTTTAATTCTAAACTGCCTTCCACAGACAGGAGTGTTTATAATAATGTAGTAAATATATAATAATATCGTTGAATTCAACAAGATTATAGAACCTCTGTGTTAGAGTTATGAGATTAGCTGTGAAGTTGGCTTTGTAAATTAATTTTGAAGAAATTAAACCAAGGCATTTAATAATAGTAAAGTGCTGTTATTTTATTTTAACGAAATTTGGAAGAAAAGGGCCTTAATTATATATAAAATGGGGCTGACCTCCCATGATGCAAATTAGGCAAAAAAAAAAAAAAAAAAAAAAAAAAAAAAAAAAAAAAAACTATTGGTTGGTACGCCGAGAAGGGTGTTACATTTGGCGACCCTGCCAGGATCGGTTCATCAAGGATTTTTCTGAGGACGAAGTGGAGCAGATCGGCGCAGATTGGCAAGTACAGATTCCAGTTCTCTTTGGACTTGCGGTCTCATATTCAACAAAAAGAAAAAGTATCATTTAATATTAATGTTTCAATTAAAGCAATTTGTAATTGAGGCAAGAACTGAGTCAGCAAGAAAATAAAGTAAAGACTTTACAATCAGAATTTATAATTAAATTGTAACGGTGATGTAAGAACTATTGTTTTGCAACGAATTAAGTAAAGACAGATTGTCAGAAAGTAATTAAATTAACGAACGTCAAAAAATTTAAAAGATTTTAAAAATTGCAGTAGGTAAAATAGGTTATAGGTGTCTGTGGAAGACTATAGCTAAGACCAAAGAATAAGACAAGTTTTAAAACAAAATAATAAGGAGGAAATTTTTTTTCGAGGAATATCGTAACTGTAAAGAACTGATTTGCTTTTTGTTTGTTTGTTTGAGTTTGCATGTTGTGACATAGTGGTAGATTAAAAGTTAAAATGATTTATATATATAAAGAAAAAAAAGAAAATAATACAAAGGTTAATAAATATTGTTTGCCCAGAGAGGCTTTAAAAGATATGATCTCTGGAAAAAAAGAAGTGAAGTTAGGGTGAGAATTGTTGAGTAGAGGAAACAACCAAGGTTGATTTAGAAGCAGCTTAAAAATTAAATTGAGAGATCTTGAGTAGGAACAAAGCTGCAAATCTTGGGATGCCAAGGTTGTCTCAAACACGGTCATTATTGGTATTAGAGAACTTTTTAAACAGGCAAACGAAAGAAATAAACTGCAAAAGAGTATAAACGAAATACAGTCTACAAATTGTATTTATTTAATTACATAGATCTTGCTTGCTCGCATAAAGACATTCATATGCGACAATGTACATGGTTGCTTATTTGCAGTGCTTTACCAAGTGGACTTTTGATATTTCTGTCATGCATTTCTGTATGCATTATAGATACTACAAAATTTTGTAAGTGTTTTTGTGGTCCAGTATTCAAGTCTATGCATAGTATTATCGGCGTTGCAATACATCGTTGTACTATTGGTGTTGTGCTGTATAAATCTGAGAGCAGTTATTGTTGAATACAATCGTTTTTTTTTCCGCATAAACAAAATTTGTTATTGTTTCTAAATTATTTTAATTTGTTGCAAAGATGGAAAACGGTTGCCTTAAATTGGTTAGAGAGGATGCGCAAATTAATTTGGGTGAGGACCAAAATAATACCTCAGAATGGCAGACGAGTAGTTCTGGAATTGTTAGTTTTGATAATAAAGATGCATTTAGAATCCGAAGTGGTAATAGTAATTCTGTTCAAGCGGAATTGGCTAGCAGTCCAAATATTAATTCTGAGGTAAAAGGGGTTGCAGAATATTTTGAAAGCAGTAATATTAATAGTAATGATGGTTGTAATGGGTTAAATGATAGGGACAGCGACGATGGGCGAGATAATGATGTAAATGATGTAGTCTCACCAGAATTAAGTCGAACATCTGATGCTCGAGAAAAAAGTGTAGATCCCCAACAGTTTATGTCATGTTTCAAGCAACTCCAAGAAATGATATTAAATCAAGCCATAGAAACAAAAATCAAAATGCAAGAAATGAAAACAGAACTTGTGTCAAATCAAGAAAAAAACAAGTCAAAGAATGGAAACAAAAATTATGTTAAATCAGGAAAGAGCAATTCAGGAACTGAAAATAGAAATTATGTCAAATCAAAAGAAGAATGAAGAAAGTTTCCAGGTTATGAGGGATGAGATGAAGAGAATTCAAGAAAATTGGAAGCAAGAGGTGCGGACTGAATTAGAACATTTCCAAGAAGAGGTTAGACAAGAAGTAGCCGGGAAAATGGATCAACGTATAGCAGATAATAATGAACGACAAAACGCCATTATCGGAAACATCAGAGAAGTCATGTTTGAAAGTCAAAAATGAATGTCGGGAAGAAATAATTTTGGTGAAGCAACAAACTGCAGGCAGTATCATTCAATTGAAAAAACAGATTGATGAAGGAGTAGGACAAAAGATAGGTGTAGTTGAAATTGAACAGATTGGTTCTAGATTCAATCAAGTAGAAGAAAGATTGAAAAAGGTTGAACGCCGACCTAGCGCGGTTGTTACCGGAACGGTGAATATGTATACTCCGCCAATGTTACCTGATGCAGTTTTTAAACTGAACGGAAATATTCACCCTGCAGATTTTGTAAAGATCTATGATAAAGACTTACCTACAGAATGGTTGGATATAGAGAAGATTCGCTATGTCAGAGGTAAAATGAAGGACGAAGCTTTTTCCTGGAGTTGTGAAGTAGCTGAAGAGTGCAATGATTACAATGAATTCTTGAGAAGATTTCGTGAAAAGTTTTGGTCTGCACAAATGAAGAGGTAAGTGATTTTTACAATCGTCGTCGTTTTGGCAGATGCGACGGGAAGATGCGAGATTTTTGCGAAGCAATGCAAAAGGAATTTCGTTATTTGGATCAACCAGTAGGAGAAGTTGAGCAGATCGAAACATTATTGCAGAAACTTCCGAGACAAGTGCGAGATAAACTAGTTGTTAATCAGTGGGATAGGATTCATGATTTCTTAGATGCACTTGAGCGGGTAGATCGGTGTAACGAAAGGTACGAATACAATGTGGAAGGTCACCGAGAAAACGGCTACGAGAATAAAAAGTATGGGGACAGACATCTTGATGGTAAATCAAATAATTGGCCATACAGAGTAGATAATGTGTATGGAAGAGGAGAAGGACAGGTGAATTGGCAAGACAGAAGCAACAGTTTGAAGGCAACACTAACAATGGCAATGAGCGTGATCATGTATCGAACGGACGGGGAAATCAGCGACTGCAATACAAACAAACTATGTACATGAAAATGAAAGGTAACAGGCAACCTAACGAGGAAAAAGGAGCGGAAAACTTAAGTCCGCAACTGTAAAGGTCCTATCAGTGGTGGATACAGTGGTTGCAGGACCATCCAATATGTGTGATAAAAAAGCAGTAAAAGATTACAATGACTACCGGACAAAGCAATCTAACAAAGAAGAATATCTAAAGTGGTGGGAATGTTTGCATAGGATGAATAACAACAACTATGGGACCATGTCAGTGGACAGTGAAAGCAAGTGGTAAAATGAGTATATATCGGAGTTGGCCAGAATCAGTGTACATGATGATAATGGAAAAGATGGTGGTGCAGAACATGGAGTAAGGAGAGCGACGGAGTTACATAAGTTGGAAGAAGATGTGCTCGTAGAAGGAAATTTGTGGCGCGAAAGAAATGAACTACCTCTAAGCATTGATAGTGATGGTGTGTCGAGTAGCGACGATGAAGAGGGCGAAGATATAATTGAAGAAAATAGGTTCAGTAGTGAATCCAATCAAAATGAAGGAAATAAAGTAAGAATATTTTTTTTAAAGAGTGTCAATGGAGAAGTAAATCCAGGTGTGTCTCAGAGAAGAGCGCCTGAAAATGCAACAAAAGGTGTTCCAAACAGTACGAACGCGCAGCACAGCAAAATAACGAAGTCGCAACTTATTCTGATATCAGCAATAGGGAAAGATGCAAGAAATTGTTGGTACAGGGTACAACAGAAGACGACCGACAGCGGTATAATGTAAACAATTTAAAGAGGGAATTTTTGCTAGAGTTTCAAAGAGATAAATGGTCGCATGAAGAAATTGCGAAAGATTTGTTAAGTGAAGAAATGCATGACGTTTTGGAGGATAAAATAAGTCACCCATTAGTTGATGTGAAGATATTTGGAATAGAATGCCAAGCGCTTGTAGACTCCAGAAGCGACCTAACGGCAATATCACACAAGTTGTATGAAAACATTATAGTAAGATATAAGGTGACGGAAATGCCGGTAAACCACATTCAGATCATGGGGGCAACCGGGAAACTAAGCAAGAGACTAAAAACTCAAATTTGGATGGAATTAGAAATGGATGGGATAAGTAAGATTCATGGATTATATGAGGAAGGACTAAAAGACTGGAAGAAAAGGAAAAAAACCAGAACGTTATGGGGGCATAACACTGATCTGATGAAATGTGATGAAAGTATAATGAAGAAGAAAGCTGAAGATAGAAAAAGGCGTTATGACAAAGGGGTAAAACCGACCGAGTTTGAGATAGGAGATTTAGTTTTGGTGAGAATGAAAAAGGAAAAAAAAAAAAAAAAAAAAAATCCAGAGAAATAAATTCTGAAATAAAGAAATTTTTCAAAATATATCACGGACCTTTTAGGGTCATTTCTAAACCGAATATTAGCGTATATAAACTGGCATATCCTAGGTCAAATAAAAGATTAGGATTGAGAAACGTTGTAGACTTGAAATTGTATAAGTCTCGTCTAAAGGGAAGATCAAAAGATTGTGACAGGTAGTAATTGCAAATAGTGATTGTTACTTGAGTTGTGTGAGAAATAGTTGTCAATATAAACAAGGAAGGACTGATAAAGACAGTATGCTGGATTGGTGGACTTGTTTGTAAATATGTTAATTTCATTGTGTAGATATGAGACACTGATTCAATGACATCGAGATGTAAGTTGTGAGTGGAAGAAGTGGACTGATAGAGACAGTGATTTGAAAACTAAAGAACATCTCGGCAAATAAATGTGTGCCATCATTTAGTTGTCCCTCGATGTGGGGGCAATTATAACATATCTGTTATAATAATTCCTAAATTGATTATTTTTTTGTTTGTGTATTAATCTTTTCATTATAAATAATCTGTAAGGGAAAAAAAAGAGATGTAAATGTTTAATTCTAAACTGCCTTCCACAGACAGTAGTGTTTATAATAAGGTAGTAAATATATAATAATATCGCTGAATTCAACAAGATTATAGAATCTCTGTGTTAGAGTTATGAGATTAGCTGTGAAGTTGGCTTTGTAAATTAATTTTGAAGAAATTAAACCAAGGCATTTAATAATAGCAAAGTGCTGTTATTTTATTTTAACGAAATTTGGAAGAAAAGGGCCTTAATTATATATAAAATGGGGCTGACCTCCCATGGTGCAAATTAGGCAAAAAAAAACAAAAAAAACCAAAATAAAAAAAACTATTGGTCAGTACGCCTAGAAGGGTGTTACACCCTACATTGCAGCAGCAGATATCACAGAGACATGAATAAACTTTTTTTATTCAATAAGTAGCTTTTTGGTTATTTCTTTCTGTTACGGAAACACTTTCGTTTTGCTATACAATTCCAATGTAAACAATTTAGTCACACAGCAGCAAATATCACAGAGATGTTGATATGTTTTGTGCATTTTGTTCAGGTTGGTTGTATTACGTTAAGGTCAGTGACAGTTTGTCGTAAATACAGAGTGTTTTAAATTTTCGTAAATGTTTGTTGTAAGTATCTTGATGCGTACCTATTAGACTAAAAAAAAATATTTGCTACAAAAGTACGGTTCTACTTTTTATTATATTACAAGCATTCAACCTCACTATTCTTTGCATTTTATTCGCAAAATTTTCACATGGGTCGTCTAGTATAGCCTATATTATTTCTAAGAGGTGTTTTTTTTTTTATCACAAGCCATTATCTCCCTTCAAACCTAACTGATATCAATGAATGAGGCATCATTTTAAAGCTTATGTACTCCAATTTGGTCACATCATATTTTAAGAAAGGACTTTTTCGGAATTCGACAAAGGGCAAAAATGTGAATGTTTCTAAAATGCTGCTTTTTGTCTTACAAATCATTCATCTCCCTGGATAACTATCTGAAATAGTTTAATGAAGTATCATTTTAAAGATTAAGATCTCCGCTTTGATGAAATCATATATTAAGACCAGAATTTTTCAGAATTCGACCCCTAAAGGACAAAAATATCAATTTTTCTGTAATGCACTTTTGCGTCACGAGCCATTTATCTTCCTCCATATCTAGCTGATATAGATATTAAATAGTAAGGTCTCCATGGTGGTCACATTATATTTTAAGAAAGATATTTTTGTAATTTGACCTTTAAAGCACAGAAATGTCAATATTTTTTTTTTTTTTTTTTTTTTTGTGTCTTGAGCCATTTATCTTCCTGAATATCGATAAATGAAGTAGGATTATGAAGAGTAATATCTTAGCTTTGGTGATGTCATAGATTAAGGAAGAATTTTTTTGGTATTCAGCCCTTAGAAGGGAAATAATATCAATGGTTCAACAACGCATTTTTGTGTCATGAGCCATTTATCTCTCTTTATATCTAACCAATATAGATAAATGTGGAATCAAATTAAAGATTAAGGGCTCCGCCTTGGTAACATTATATTTTAAGAAAGGAATTTTTCATAATTCGACCCTTGAAGGGCTAAAATGTCAATATTTCTAAAATGCATTTTGTGTGTCTCGAGCCATTTAACTCCCTGAATATCTAACTGAAATCGATAAATGAAGTAGGATTATGAAGAGTAATGTCTCAGCTCATGGCCAACTAAAGATACAGGCCTGGGTACACTTTTGTGACATCAGCCGAACCATGGCCGAGTGCTGAGCCATGCACATTCTCGTGTACTTACCGTTTCCGCTGCGCTAAATTAAGTACACACACACACACACACATGTACAAAGATATTCACATATGATTACTTTATACTTATTATACAATTTTTTATGTCAACTACTTTAAATTCAGTCTCATCAATAAATTTTATAATACTCAAATATTCTTAAATAAATGCTGTGTTCTTCACTACATCAGTTTTTATGTCAAATATTGTACTTCAAATTTAGTCACACCTCTCCAGTTTTCACACACACACACACACACACACAAACACAGGGATTTTCAAGTGCACATGTCAAAATATTAAATTAAAATGCTCCAAAATCTTCACTACTCATACACATACAAACTTAAAGATAACATCATCTTTATATTATTTTAGGTTTCAATGAAAGGAAAGAAATGCCATGAGGCAATATTTACTTGGAAAAGAAAGGGAAAATACACCCAACACTCACCAAAGTTGAAGGGAGGCAGGCAGCAGCAACACAAAACAACATACAAACAAAGAAAAAACAATATTTTCGGTGAAAACCCCTTTTTTAAGTTAACAGTGGTAGGTGGCTGGGCTTGTGCAAGACTTGAATTTGATGTAGCCACTCATAGAACACAATAGACTGTGATAGGTGATGGGGGGAGAGCAACGATAATATAACCGTGAGTATAAGAAAGATTAAAATGGTTGAAATAATAATAATAGTAATAAAAAATATAAATAAATAAATAAAAATAAAATTTAAAAATTTTGAAAAATATATGAATCTATTGTGATGGGTGTATAGGGGTGAGGATGGAAAATATTAACAAAAATTAAGGCCTGAGGGATGTCTAGTCCGCAGGATGTGTTCATATGCCAATTCCCACCTGTGGAGTTCAGATTGAGAGGTAATGTCTGGAAGTACTCTAATTTCTCTGATTGTGAAGCAGTTATTAAGGTCGCGGGTGTTGTGAGTATCACCTTGTGTCAGACTGCTATGCGGCCTTCTAAATCTGCCTCTCTTTTTTACTATTAATCACGTTACTTGGCTCCGTCAATTTCTGACCTTCTCTTCCAATACCTACACTGTCACTTTGGAGCACCGTTAAAATATATTTACGAATTACTCTCTGAATATTCCTTGACCTAGAAAGGGTCAACATTGGCACATTACAAAGTCACCACTACCTTCATCACACCAGTATCCAGGAAAAGCTTCTCCATCACTGGAATCCCACATGTGTGTCGTCCTATCTAATATAGCAACTAACCTGCACAATTGTCAGCCTTATAACAGAACTCTCACCACAATCCAATTGCCATCAGAATAAATGGACACACACAAACAGTATTTACCTGGTACCCTCACCAACCTGAATCTCATCATGCCACCATGCATGATGCAAACAATTTTTATTCTTGTTTCACCTTCAGTGCTATCAGAGTCTTCTGAGGTAGGAGCAGCATCTTTGAACTTACTTCGCTTACCAGTATAAATTGGGTGCTGAACAGCTGCAGAGTCTTAATTTAAGATAACACCCAGTAATCTTCCTTCTGTTCCAATCATTCCACACCCCCTCACTCACCAGAGCTCTTATTTTTATAACGTGTAACATCTTTTTATATTAAAATTGTTTTGTACATATATATATATCATATATTTCATATTCATATTAAAGCTAAGAAAAATTTTCTGGTTAATAGTAATATTTTCTGCTGACTTCTTCTATGAATCTGTGACTTGTTTCCATGATGTTTAAATTTTACAATTCTTGTGTTCATGCCTTTAAACCCACATCCACAATTCTCACCATGTTTATTTACCCCCACCACTAACTGCCAACTACCAGTCTGCAACTCCAGTAAGTTACCAGCCTCTATCAGGCATCAACCAGCCTCATGAAGGGAATAGGCCTATAAATTTTTTATGTTTTACTCTTTTTTAAAAAATAATTTTAAGCTATTATGCCATCTTTGGATTTTTTTCTGGATTAGCATTTTTATTGATACTCCTTTCTTTCAGTCTGTCCGTTAAAGTCAACCCAATCATTTATGTGTTGTCCAAGGGTGCCTGCATGACTTTAACATGGGTATACAAAATTTTTGTTCAAAAAGTAAGGTGACTTTTTATTTTTATCGAAAAATATTTATTTATTTATTAATATTTATGTTGTCTCCTTCAAAGTAATCCCCCTCAGATACGATACACTTGGGCCGATGTTTTTTCCAATCCTCGATGACCTCTTTCAACGATGCAGTCTTTATTTCCTCAATCGTTGCAAACCTTTGTTCTTTCATTTGTCCTCTCAATTTTGGGAACAGGAAAAAGTCACACAGGTCCAAGTCTGGTGGCTGAGATGTGATTGTGGTGTTGTTTTTGGCCAAAAAAAATCACTCACAAGCAACGATGAGAGAGCAGGTGCATTGTCATGATGCAAAAGCCATGAATTCTTTTCCCACAATCAGGACTTTTTTTCCATATTGCTTCTCGCAAATGGCACTTAACTTCAAGGTAATACTCCTTACTGATCATATGACCTGTGGTAAAAACTCCTGATGCATTATGCTGCAGTAATCGAAGAACACACTGAGCAAAACCTTGACAATGGATCGAACTTAGTGTGCTTTTTTTGGTCTTGGCTGTTTTGAACTCTTCCATTGGGACGACTGGGCCTTGGTTTTGATGACATAACCATATACCCATTCATCACCAGTTATGACCCTTTTGAGCACATCAGGATTATCTTTGACATCATTCAACAGCGGCGGTTCTTCTGGTCAAAATTCAGCAGTTTTAGAACAAATTTTGCTGACACACATCTCATGCCCAAAACATCCAAAAAATTGATTGGCAGGAGCCAACCGAGATGCCGATTTCATCAGCAACTTCTCTAATGGTGATAGGAAGATCCTTCAACATCATTTTCTTCACTTCTTCAACGTTTTCATCAGTTGTTGTGCTGGGACGTCCAGAGCGTGGTTTGTTATTGACATCTTCTCGGCCATCTTGGAAAAGCTTGTACCTTTTACAAACATTTTTTTTCCTACTCAATGTAGATTCACCATATGTAACTGTCAACATTTCAAATGTTTTTGAGCACTTGATTCCAATTTTTACACAAAATTTGATGCAAACTATGTGATCCATTTTTTTCGACAGCAGAAAACTGCCGATCACACAAAACACTTCTAACAATTATGCATCTCATAAACAATGAAAAGAATGCTATATAGTTGAAACTGTGAAGATATGTGCGAGATGAGTGTACCAAAATTAGAAAAACAAAAAAACAAAAACAAAAAATCGACTGTATGATTCCGGTATAATTTAAAAAGTCACCTTACTTTTTGAACAAATCTCGTATTTTCTTGAGGAAGGACCTAGTCAAAAACATTGTGTTTTGTGTTTGTAGAGTGTTTTTTGTTACAGCTGTCCCCCTGTATATATTTTATCTTTTCCTAGCATAAAAAAGGGTGAATTGGAAGAGTGTGGTGATTGGCAATGAAACTTCATGACTGTACGAATAGAAAATGCTCAGAAACATTTTAGTGAATTTTTCCTTTCCAATTTTTTGCCAGTTAGCTAACATCATAATGGATTGGGAAATTAAGGTTTATGCTATTGGCTACACTGTTGACTTATCTACAAGAGTTGACACAACATTCAAGAGAATTATAATATTTTTACTATTCCAAAACTTTGTATGTAATTACAATCCTGTTAATATTGCAGGCTAAAGAGAAATAGTTTTTGAAATGACATATGACTGTACAACAACAAATTAAATTAAATTAAACAACAGGCCATACTATTTTTCACTTCTCGTTAAAACTCTTCCCGTCAAATACTGTTTTTTTTAGTTGTGTCATAGAATTATGGTTCACAGGGTGATTCACAATATCAATTATTTGATCAACCAGAAGTCTGAAGACTTGAAAACGATGACAGAATGGAATAAAAAAGAATTGTAAAAGAGTCATCATCAGAAGCTGCTCTGATTATTAAATATCCCCTATCAGTGTGGTGATTCAAAACACCATGAAAAAAAAAAAAAAAAAAAAAAATTAAAAAGTGCTCCAGGAATTAATTTTTCTCTTGAAGCAATCTTAACAAAGTAAGAACCAAGTTTTTTATCCAAATTCATAATTAAAAATAAAAACTTTCAAGTTCAAAAGTGTTCCGATTCACCTGTTTTATGGTAAATATTGCCCCATTGTATTTCTTCCTATTTCATTGATGCTAATATAAATGCTTGCAAGCATTAGTTAATTATGCATTTGTAACTGGTGACAGGTTAATTTCAATTTTTTTCCTTATAGCCTATATGTCTAGGTCATTAGAGGTGGGGACAAGGAATAGGAAAGTACTGGGGAAAGGAACAGGAAGGAATTTGGCCATGGACTTTAGAAGTAAACATCACAGAACAAGCCTGGAGTGATTTGGGGAAATCATGGAAAACACAAATCTCAATGCCCGGACAGAGATTCAAACCTATGTCCTCCAGAATGTAAGGACAAAACAATAAGCGTTCATCCGCCACTCTTGTTTTCATTGCCTGAAGGGCACTGGAGAAATATCAGAGAGGCACCAGCCGCGGGGTGTAATCAGCCATATGCCATATGGATGGCATTAAATAGATTAAGAACTGAAGTGTTCCGATTTAGATCTAATATCAAAATATGGGGTTACACCACTGAAAATGAACTATGTGAATGTGGTGAGCTGCAGGACCCACAACATCTTCTGGTATGCAGGAATCTACCTGAAACCTGCACTATTGATGACCTTCTTAGGACAAATGAGAAGGCCATCAGGATTGCAGAATTCTGGTGACACTCCATTTAATTATGTTCTATAGTCCATAAGCTTAATATTAAGTAATTAATTTTATTTTCTTTGATTCAATTTGTAATGGTATGTCCTGGATACGGGAAATAAACAATAAACCACTCTCGGTAGGTTAATCTCATTGTTAACATAATAATCTAAATTCAGTAACAATAGAACAAGAACAAAAGCTGTGAGGCAATGTAACAATGGAGCAGGAAAAAATTTAACACTTTTGCACCTGAACCTTCTGTTCTCCCTAGAGCTAAAGTACCTAACTGGCCATTTTTCGTGATTTTTAGATTTCAAATAACTTCTTATTATTAGTGCTACAGCTAAGAAACTTTTTATTATTGTTGTTTGACTTGTACACTTTTTATGTAAATGAGGTATGACACCAGGAGAAAGGTAACAAAGTGTTTATAATCAAATGTATGAGTACGCATTTTCAGATTTTATAAAAAGTCTTACAATCACTTTACGGTACATAATTTTGTCTGGCACAAAAACACTAAAACAATCGGAGGCACTAGAGTTCTCGTTCACTGGTGCAGTAACTCCACCATATACCTCAAAAAGGGGCAAATTCAGAAGAATATTGTCATATAACCACATTGAGACTTCATCTTCATTACAAGATTAGCACATTTTCTTACATGGATGAGGCTCTTATATTGCATCAGAAGCTACTTCATGAACGTTGTCTTGTCCTCTGATGTCATTAACACCACCTTCCTCAGAAGATTACAATACACTTACTTTGAAAATAATATCTTTTAAAGAAACACAAAGAAATAATTTTGAATAATGTTAAAAAACATTACAAACAGTACTGCAAAATACTGAAAAAGGTTATTAAAGAATCTAAAAGTATGTACTACAAACATAAAATTCATGATTCTGAAAATAAAATTAAAACAATTTGGGACATTGTAAAAAAGGAAACAGGAAAGAGTAATCAAACAAGTAATGATATTTTTGTCAAAGAAAATTCAGTAGAATCTAATTTCTCAGTTGCTGATAATTTTAATAAACATTTTTTATCTGTTGCTGATAAGTTGACTGCTAATAGCTCAGTGACACACAGTATGTATTTTGTCAAAAAAGGCTTCCAAGAAAAATTTAACTCTATGTCTATAAAATTAGCTACTCCAGAAGAAATAAGAAAAATTATCAAATCCCTTAAGAGCAAATACTCAAGTGGTTATGATGGGATTTCCAGCAGATTAATTAAATTGTGCTCCACAGAATTAAGTAATATACTAAGTTATCTATTTAATATATCTTTACTTGAGGGTACTTTTCCAGAAAGGCTTAAGTATGCTGTAGTTAAACCACTCTATAAAAAGGGAGATAAGGCAGCCGTATCGAATTACCAACCAATTTCATTACTAACAGCATTCTCCAAAGTTTTTGAGAAAGCAATGTACAATAGAGTTTATGAACATCTAAAAAATAATAATATTCTAACTAAATCACAATTTGGTTTTCAAAAGGGTCATTCAACAGAACAAGCTATATTTGCATTCACTGACAATATTTTAGAAGGAATAAATGATAAATTAATTCCTGTGGGAATTTTTTGTGACTTATCTAAAGCATTTGACTGTGTAGATCATAAAATTCTGATACAGAAACTTAAGTATTATGGTATAGATGGCATTGTTAATAAATGGCTTAGTTCTTACCTTCTAAATAGAAAACAGAAACTGTTAATGGAGAATTTTAAGGCGGCCTTAAGAGGTCCACTGTTTTCTGAGTGGAAATTAATCAGATGTGGAGTACCTCAGGGTTCTATATTGGGGCCACTATTGTTTTTAATATATATAAATGATCTACCCTGTGTTTCATCTAAAAACTCAAAATTTGTCCAATTTGGCAGATGAGACAAACATAGGAATTAAAAACACTCCAGATTTATCTACAGAATATATTTCAAATTATGTCTTTGAACTTATTAATAAATGGTTTACAGCTAATGGCTTGTCTTTAAACTTTGATAAAACTCAGTATATGCAATTCAGTACATCACACAGATTAACACCTGACATAGACATAAAATTTGCAGGCCAGTCCATTCAAGAGGTAGATAGTGTGAAATTTCTAGGTTTGTATATTGATCATAATTTAAATTGGAAAGTACATGTTTCTGACTTACTAAAGCGATTGGGAGCAGCCACATTTGCAATTCGTACAATTTCAGCTTTAGGTGATCTCCGTATGAGGCAGCTAGTTTATTTTGCTTATTTCCACTTCTTAATGTCACACGGGATAATATTCTGGGGCAATTCTACCCATAGAGACAAAGTGTTCAGAGCCCAAAAGCGTGTGATAAGAATTATGTGTGGGGTTAGCAATAGAACTTCATGTAGAGATCTGTTCAAGAAGTTAGGGATTTTAACATTAGCATCTGAGTATATATACACATTAATGTCCTTTGTAGTCACAAATTATACTTTGTTTGAAACAAATAGTAAAATACACAATTATGGCACTAGAAGTAAAAATGATCTTCACAAGACTTACAAGTCATTGTCATTTGTTCAAAAAGGGGTCCGATATTCAGGGATACACATCTTCAATATGCTCCCAACACATATTAAATGTATAGTAGATGATAAGAATAAATTCAGGAAAAAATTGAAAGAATTTTTAATTGACAACTCCTTCTATTCTGTCGAAGAATTTATTTCTAAGGTATCTAAAAAATAACTGCCAGTATCTTGTGTAAATATAGTTCACATAATTAATTTACCATGTATGCTATGACAGTACATCTCCTGGTGTATGTATTTAGTTTGTTACGTAATTGTTTACGGTACCATATATGTTATGTACATCTTGTGGTGTATGTATTATTTTGTAATGGAAGTGTTTAATGTACCATGTATACTATGACTGTACATCTAGTGGTGTACTTATTATTTTGTTATGCAACTGTTTATCTGTAAATTGACAACTTTTCACATCCCACAGAGCCAGGCTCTTATATTGGGATCAATGGAAAATGAATGTATTGTATTGTATTGTATTGTATTGAATAGAATGATTGTAAATGCATAGAATCAAAACGATAGAGGATTGTAAACAGTTGCAGGGTGATCTGGACAGGATATCTAATTGGGTTAGTAAACATGGAATGAAGATAAATGCAAAGAAGAGTCAGCTTATTAGATACACAAATAAAAAACAAAAGGTTAATTATGAATATAAGGTGGGGAAAGAATTGCTTGCTGAAGACTTGAAATGTAAATATCTTGGAATTACTTTTGATAACAAACTTAACTGGGCAGGACACATAGGACAGGTGGTAGGAAAAGGTTTCAGAGTTCTGCACTTGTTGGAGAGAGTTATGAGGGGATGTACGAGAGAAGTCAAGGAATTGGGTTACAAAACTTTGGTCAGACCATTGCTCGAATATGGTAGTGTAGTATGGGACCCTCATTTTACGTATCAAATACAGGAGTTGGAGAGGGTGCAAAGAAGGGCTGCTAGATTTGTTTCTGGAAATTATCACAGAATGCAATCAGTGACGGATATGATAAAGGAGCTGGAATGGGATTCATTGCAAGACAGGAGGAGGATGAGGAGGGTCATGGGAGTGTACAGGGCATATACTGGTGATGAGGCATGGAAAGATATTGCAGTAGGTATGAAAAGTAGTGCATGGAAGGGAAAAGATGGCCATGACCACAAGCTGGCACTCGATTTCAGGCACAAGGGTGTAGGAAGATTCTCTTTTTTAGGTAAGGGTGTCAGGGATTGGAATGAGTTACCAAGAGAAACGATGAATAATTTACCGAAAACATTGAAGGAATTTAAAGAAAAAATTTGTAGAGGGCAAATGTAGGTGGGTGCAGGATAGGGGGAAGATAGCTGTGTAGGGAAATTGCCACCGGAGCCTGTGCTCCATTGCAATTAAATTAAATTAAATTAAATTAAATTGTTCACACTTCGCATCAACTTGCTTACCAGCAGTAAGCGTTTCATTTTTTATCTAAAACACTTTCCCATTCTTCAATTTGCCCTTCAGAACCTGAATTGTCTATCACTTTATCTGAAAGAGCTAATATTTCGTTGTCCGACAATCTTTCCCCCATTATAAAAGAAATTTGCAGAGCAAACAACAACGAAAACTTTCTGCAACAAGCTGCACACACAAAAAAGCAGGAGTTTCTGCAGCCGAAATGATATAATGTACAGCTAAAGATAGGAAAAAACCGGGATCTGACTTACAATGTGGCGGAAATCGACAGTTAACTGCCACCTGAGTCAGGTTCAGGCTCCAGCAGCACGACAGTAACATGCAGCCCGAGCTTGGACTCCGTCGCGAATGTGTTAATTAATTGTATCATTGTCCATATAGTAAACTAAACAATATTCATTTAACTGTAACTAAATCTATCTTTACATCCTATTCATAATTTAATTGGTATTTTAAAACCAAATTGGAATCACATGTAAATTTCTACAAAAAATGGAATATGTGTCTAAGTGCTGGACTATGGTGTAACATGAAATTATAAAACAAAATAGAAACACAACATTACACACACTATAAATGCTGGGAAAGAGGCAGTGGTTAACTGCTTGTATTACTGCTAACACTAATTCCCAGGCGGACACAGAACTCATGATGTTAGTGAAAAACTGACTGTATTGTTACCAGCTCTTAAAAAAAAAGTCCACTGCTGGATGTGACATCACACATATGTATCACTAAACTTGTAGGTGCAGTTCAAAAATTGTGTGCATATTTGAAATCAGTACACAGTATTGAATACAAATTCGCTTCTTTGATATAAGATTGCTATTGCACAGTATTATAAGATTTTAATTTTTGTCAATGTGGTAAGTATAGTTTTCTTATAAATAGATAAAATAAGTAGTCAGGCATGACAGAGAAATATATATAACCATTTCCTGACATTTTGCAAAAAAAAAAAACAAAAAAAAAAAAAAAAAATTCATTTACATACATTGTTAATTAATGTGGAATAGACAACTTAATAGATTTAGCCATACTATGATTTCTTTTAGTTTATGTAACATTCTTCTGCAAAGACAGTAAAACTGTCATTAGCAATGTATTGGACTTGATCAGAAAACAATTGAAAATGTTACTAATGATAAATGAATACTTTTGTGTTTGTAATATATTCTCACAACAAATTTTCTGTACTGAAATGACTTAAGGCAGCCACATACCAGTGAGCCAAAAGACCAAATAGCCCCATGCTGATCCAAAACTCACCATGAGTGGGGGAACTCAATTGGATTACTGTCACTCAACATGTCTGGTTTAATTTTCTTGTTCAAACTCCAAAATGTCAAGCTACCAAGCCATGGCTTAAGCTTACTATGTTTGGGAAATCCCCACACTGTGCCAACTGAGTTGAATAACCTGCTGGATGAACTGTGTGTCTGTGTGTGCGTGTGTAATCCCATATCTAAAATTTTTGCAATAGGAAAGAATAGCCCCTTTTGTTCTCAATATTACTGAAAAGTATAGAAAATACCCACAGCTGTGGCTAGTAATAAATGAAGGCTTTCATAATTAAGCTATAAGAAATATTATGAGATTACATCCAATAATTAGTTTGTAATGCCTAATTAATTTATAGAACCTCACCACTCACCAGTCGTATTTAGCCCTTGTCCTTTCCTTTTGTTTGCAGAAGTTTTAAAAAAATTGTTGTTAATAGTGTGTTCGTGAAATCCAAAATCGGTTAATTCTCAAAGCTCAAAAATATAAGGGTTGATAGAGACTTTAGCAAAAATTAAAAAGTTTTATCTTCAGGCAACAAGATCTGATATTGTTTTAATATTCTGATATTTTGAACTTTCTACATCTTTAGTACTAATTCTTGTTGTTTAAGATTATATACTACTGCTCTTTTTTATTTCTTTTTACTCATTCAGGAAGATGTTGACTACAGAAGAAATAATACTTACAAGTCCTAGATGTCCAAATTGTAGACTCCTTTTATTTTATGTACAAATTTGTACTAACAAAGTTTTTGTCGCTAAAAGTACTTTCTGCTACTGTAGAAAAGTTTAAGTTTCCATGAAATGATATTCATTTTCAATAGTGATTATTAGCTTAAAGAGATCATGTACAAGGCGTTTAGTTTACTTTTTAAATGCCTATGAAATTAGTGTACATTCTTCTTAAAAGGTTTGTTCTAGTACACATGTGTAGAATAAAAGGAACAATTATTACACGTCTCTCATTTACTGTATACAAGTTCTGTTTAAATTTTTCTGTTTTAACCTTTTCAATTTTGATTCTCTCATTCTAATAATATTTTGTTAAATCAAAAATGTTAATTGTAATTAATAATATAACAAATTTTCATAACCTTGTTTTTGTCCATTTTCTTTTGTGTGTAGGGGGCCCATTTATTTCATGTTAACATATTTTATTTATTTGTACCAACATTTTAATGCATATTTTATTGCATATTTCAGCAATCCAGCTGCATATTAATTTTGGCATACTTTAACATTTTAATTTTTTTATATATCCAGTCTCTGTTTATCGGTGTGAACTAATTATGCTGATGAATGTCTGTAGATTTAAGAATTTTCTATTTAAAAATGAATTGGAGCACTATTAATGACACACATAGCTGGAATCAACAGTTGTACACTTGATGGAAAGCCGACCTGACTAGGCATGAAATGATGTTGTCATGAATAGCACTTCGTCAAAATGGACTGGTATCAAATAGCTTCAGGCAAAAGACTGGTATATGGCTACCATTAGAAGCAACTTTTAAGATATATTAGAAGTAACCATCTTTTCTTAAGTAATTTACCCCCAGTCCTGATTCAAATTGTGTCAGAATATTGTCCTTGATTGCATCAAAGGTGAGGAAGTTATCCTTTTTTTCCTGTGAACTTTCCACTGTGCAGTCTCTTTCAGCAGAAATATGGCACACACAATCTTGAGTTCGCCAGACATCCAAAACTATAGCATTTATTAGACTCAGAGCTTCCATAGATATAATTCTCATGTGGACCCATCTATCAAAAAGAAAAATTTGAGTTCATTCATGCAGGAATACAATATAGACATTAAATTCTTGCTGTGGTTTACTGTCATATGAATACTATACAATGTGTATTTAACACTTACATAATTACTAAATTATACTATAACCAGTAAAGAAAGATATAATCATTATTTCTCACAATTGTTCGCAGCATATTGAAGACAACAGAAAAAAATGACAAAATTAACAGAAATGTAATATATTTTGTTCTGTGCTTAATCATTAAAAAAACAGTAATTGCAGGTCATAGTATCTAAATTAGGTCAAACACAGCAGTGAATATGAAACAACTGCATGAGAAGACAGCAAGAAGAATAAGAATAGAAATAGTATCCATAGTGGCACACAAGGAGCATCACGTGTATATTGTTTTGAAATATAGAATCCTTTACCTGATGCTTATTTCTATACTTGTTACGTCAAACAACTGCCCATATCTTATTCCAAACTTGAAGTTTCATTTTGTATTGGTACACACTTACTATTACAATTATAAAATGTTAAGGTACCTGTTCTGAATGGCCCTTGCCATTATGAAAGCTTCATCTGGGGCAGTGGTTCCAAAAGAGTGGTAGGCATCCCCCAGGGATGGTGAGGGTGCTTCAAGAGGTAAGCATGGTAATCTCTTTGCTAAGGTAATTACTATGATAATTGAAAAGAAAAACAATTATGGAAACATTACTATCACCAAAATATATTTTAAGATAAATTGCATTTGTGTAAATTATATTACTGTAATGTTGTGTTTGTGTGAACATTCCACTGTGAAGAATGCATCTATTTATCCATCATGTCAGCTATATGCGGTATGCGAGGATGAGTTCTTCCTCGAAGTGGTACCCGGGAAAAACTAATTTGGAACCACTGCACTAGGATACTGCCAATGAAACAACCACCTTATAGCAGGATGCAGTATGTGAGTATTTCAAGTATTATGGAGAGAACTGTTCAATCAGCATTCTACAAAATGCATCAAATTTAAATATGATCCATTTCCTGTCCCAATGAAACATCCAATTAGTTGAAAATGAGGAAAATTTACACAATACCTATGCTTGACGTTTAAGAGATCCATAAGCAATAGTTGTTTTAGGCATGTTTTGGCTTTATTATTATTATTATTGGTGAATTCTCCCAATAAATGGAAGACGTTAAGCAAATGACCCAATCAGGTTTTCTTTGAGTTCTTGTTGTTCCAATAGGCTTTCATACTATCCGACAAAGCTTGTTTGCGTTCTTCCGACCAGTTTGGTCTGTATTGTTTTTGTTTTGGTTGTCCAGTTATAACTTCCCATTTGCCTACTTTGTGTCTGAAGGGGACTCTTTCTAAAATAGCTGTTGCTCCTATGTTTGTACTTTTAAGATCCTTCCGAATTCCATTCAGCCAAAGTGTTGGACTTTTAAATGAAGTTATTATTATTCTTAAATTTTTAATTGTGATGGAACTAACATTCCAGTGGAAATTGCCCCAGTCGTTCATTTGCCCCCTTTTTTTATATATACAAAAATTTCTTTTATAATTGGAATGTTAAATTCCTCCCCCAATTGCTATTATGATTTACAAATTTTAATTCTAAATTCCTAAAGCATTTTTGGAAAATTGTTCATCACTACAATTGATAATTTGTTCCAATCCCTGACACCCTTACCAACAAAAGAGAATTTTCCCACTCTTAATGCATGAAATCGAGCACAAGCATGTGGTCATGGTCCCCTTTCCCCTTAAATACACTATTCCCAATTCTTTGACCAATATCCCTCCAAGCTCCATCACCAACAAATGGCCTGTACATTCCCAGCACTCTCTTCACCCTCCTCCTTTCTTCCAATGAGTTCCAACACAGCTCCCTTGTCATATCAGGTACTGACTGGGTACTGTGATAATTTCCACAAACAAATCTAGCTGCTCCTCTTTGCACACCTCCCAACTCCTGAATTTGATAGCCAAGATGAGGGTCCCAAACTACACCCTCATGGCATTCAACCAATGGTCTGACCAAAGTTTTGTAACCCAACTCACTAAATTCATTGGTACATCCTCTCAACACCCTCGCCTGTAAGTGAAAAATTTTGTACCTTTTCCTACCATGTGCCCAATGTGCTCTGCCTAATTGAGTTTGTTATCAACCATTTTGCCAAGATATCTACACTTCAAGCTTTCAATAAACAATTCTGACCCCACCCTATAATCGTAATTAAAATTTTGTTTTTTATCTGTGTACCTAATAAGCTGACTTTTCGTGGCATTTATCTTCATTCCATGCTGACCAACCCATTTAGATATTCTATCCAAGTCACCCTGCAGCTGTTCACATTCTTCACCTGTTTTGATCCTATTGTATAGCAATACATAATCTACAAACAACCTAAATTCTGACATAAACCATTAACATAATCATTCATCAGAATAATGAACATCAATGGTCCCAATACACTACCCTGTGGCACTCCCATAATTACTTCCACCTCTTTTGAAAATGTATTTCCTACTCTAACACTTTGCTTTCTGGCTTTTAAGAATTCCTCCACCCAACAAGTAATTTTATCGCCCAATCCAATAGATTTCAGTTTATTTAAGACCATTTTATGACTCACTCTATCATTCCTTAGAAAGCATTGGATCCTTCAAAGGCTTTTGCCAGGGTGAATCACAAAATGGTAGTAAATAAGTAAAAACTATTGGAAATTGATGAGAAAGTGATTTACTGGGTAGAAGAATTTTTAAAAGGTAGAAAACAGATAGTTAGGATAGGAATTGCAGTATCAAAAGAAATGGAAGTAAAAATGGGAGTGCCACAGGGTAGTGTATTGGGACCATTGCTATTCATAATTGTAATGTATAATTGTGTTGATTGTTTTACTATCAGAAATTAGATTGTTTGCAGATGAAATAATGTTATACAAAAGGATCAAAATGGCAGACGATTGTAAACAGCTGGAGGGTGATCTGGACAGGATATCTCATCAGGTTGGTAAATATGGGATGAAGATAAATGCAAAGAAGATTCAGCTTATTAGATACACAAATAAAAAATTAAAGGTTGATTACAACTATAAGGTGGAGAAAAAATTGCTTGTTGAAGACTTGAAATGTAAATATCTTGGCATTACATTTGATAACAAACTTAACTGGGAAGGACACATTGGTCAGGTAGTAGGAAAAGGTTTCAAAATTCTGTACTTGTTAGAGAGAGTGATGAGGGGATGTGCAAGAGAAGTAAAGGAATTGGGTTACAAAACTTTGATCAGACCATTGCTTGAATTTGGTAGTGTAGTATGGGACCCACATTTTGCATATCAAATTGAGAGGTTGCAAAAAATGGCTGCTAGATTTGTTTCTGGAAATTACTGCAGAATGCAATCAGTGACAGATATGATAAAAAAAAAAAGCTGGAATGGGATTCAATGGAAGACAGGAGTAGGGTGAAGAGGATCATGGGAATGTAGAAGTCGTACATTATTGATGAGGCATGGAAAGATATTGGTGTAAGAATTAAAAGTAGTGCATGGAAGGGAAAAGATGACAATAACCACAAGCTGGCACTCAATTTCAGGCACAAGGGTGTAGGAAGATTCTCTTTATTGGTTAATGGTGTCAGGGATTGGACTAAGTTACCAAGAGGAATGATGAATAGTTTACCTAAAACTTTGAAAGAATTTAAAGCTAAAAATTGCAGAAGGCAAATGTAGGTGGGTGCAGGAAAGTGAGAAGATGGGTGTTTAGGGATGTTGCCACTGCTCCATCGCAATTTCATTAAATATTATTATTAAGATGTAGTGCCACACTTTCAACTTGGCCTTCCTTGTCCAATTCATCTCATTCGGGAGGACGGCGGTTCGAATCCCTGTCCGGGCATCCAGATTTGGGTTTTCCATGGTTTCCCAAAGCACTCCAGGCAAATGCTGAGATGCTTCCTTAAAAAGGCCATGGCCCATTCCTTGCCCCCATCCTTTCCCATCTCTAAAAACTTTGCTGTTAAGACACGTAAAGCAGTTTAAAAAAATCCAATTCATATGAAATATCTTGCATATAACCCACCATTTGGGATTCACATGAATATCCTTTCCAAAAGCCATGTTGTCGATTAGAAACCCAGTTTCTTTCTTCACAGACATTTCTGATACAGTTGCATATCAATCTCTCTATCATTTTCCCTATCACTGATGACAAACTAATTGGTCTGAAAATAAGATAGGATAGGGAAAAATAAATAGTTACACGTCACTTACCACAGATGAAGGCAGGAGGGCGAGATGAACACATAAAAACACAGAAACATAAACAAATTGCACAATATTGTGACATTAGTCTTAATCATGTGAGAAGCGAGACATATGGTAGGGGGAATTTCCTGAGAATTTATTTCAAATTTTGTGGTTTTCTCATTTATACCTTTAGGGAGACTCTCCTCTGATTCATTACCTCCCATCACAGGATGATTGTCCCTAGTTGTATCACTAAACCAGTCACTCAATATCTCTGCAATTTTAAAATCCTCAGTGACTTCAACTCCATTCCTATCTACAATAGTCTGAATACCTTCCCCTCAGTTTTCTAATATAGCCATAGAAGTTTCTAGATGGATCGTGCATTGGGCCTCCCGCACTAATAATATTCTTCATAAACCCATCCTTTGCTTCTGTCTGTGCACTTGTTAATTGCTTGTTTAGTTGTTTTAAGTATTCCCTACTGCCATTCTGTATCTTAACTCTGTTGCGTTCCTGTCTCACTAGCCTCTTTAAACTTCTAACTTCCCAATTGTAGTATGCAGGTTCTGTTCTTATCTTTATTTTCTGCTTTGGAATAACCATTTCCTCGCCCTTTTCTATTATCTTCCCATTTTTCCTCGACTGTACTTGTGCAATCCAAGTATGTTTCTAGGATTAGTACTGGTGGGGGGGGGGCAACATCTGAATTAGGGGGGGGGGACTCGTATTTTTTTCGACTGAAACATGATGATTTCTTACAAAATAAAACTCAAACCTATTGAGGAAACTATTTCTATTATTGAATAATATAGTAATCCAAGGACCTACTATGCAGTCAATCAATGTCGAAACTCAGTTATAGTTTTTTACGTAAACATTAATATTCTGGGATTCTCAGAAAATTTTTCAATAACTTTATTTGTCAATATCTCAAGAATATTTCATGAAATTTCGATGCACCCTGTAAGCACCTTTGAATTTTGGTAAATTCTGGTTTCTTAGCTTCAAGTATAAGGAGGGAGGAAGCTTTCATTTAAACATATAGTTTTCATTGCATACACAGGTTATGGGAGGAACGTTTTATGTAGAAGCTGATACCACAACCTAACTTATTAAATAAACCATTTTAAAGGCAGTAAAGACCCACAACAGTTAATAAAAGCACTAAATAAACTTTTTATAACAGTAAAGTAACTCTATGTTAACCGGGAATAGGATAATCCATGATAGTTCAAATTGTAGACAGTTAAACACTTCGATAAATTCACTTCACCTTTAATATTTTTTTTCCACATATTCCTAGTAATTTCTTGATCTAAAAATTAGATTTTCAAAAAGAACCAAAAATCTAGTATCACATATTTAAATATCAGAACAATCCATGCAGTAGAACAGAAGTTATATAAGTTTTTAAAATTATTTCATCACTTAACACATGTGGTCCACTTAAGATTTATTTACAACTAAACCCAACTACTTTCAGAGATAAAATAACTTTTAAAAGACGTAATTAAATCCAAAGAAAAAGAATTATTAATGAAAAACCATATGACTTCTAAACAGTTAATGTACCAAATCTTGTCTAAGCTGTAATTTCATTATCCTGCCACCAATCTCAGTATAATTTACACCATTAAACTCAGGAATTTTTGGAGAACATTTTGACACTAATTTTATCCAGGTAACTTGCAAGTCAGCAGAATTTCTAAAAAAGTGAATAAATCTAAACGTTTAGGTGCATGGGAGACTAGTATCACTACGCAAAATTAAACAAAAATTAAAACTAATCACACTAAGCATCCTTTAGACTTTAGACTTCTAGCAGATAAGTCTAGACACTGTCAAAGTTTGAACGCTTTCGTTACCTTCAATCATAGGGAATGTTCACTAAATCGGAAGCAGAAAGGTGTTGTACAGTTGCTGACGTCATTGGTTTGGGGGGTTCTATAAAAGATCGGGCCGCAACCTCACGGTGTCTTTTTCTCCGGGAGCGATATGTAAGGTAACTCTGCATTAGCTGGTTTGTTGCGGAATGGTTGTGCTGCTCTAGCCTGGGCTTGTATCTGCCATGTTGGGTGTCGTTGTAACAGATTGCGAGTTTAATGACTACTAAGAACTTTTAAATTTCAAAAGGGGTTTTTATTCTGTTGGTATCTTGTTCTCTCCATAACCTATAATTTTCTGGAAACGTTTGTTCAATTGCCTACTCAACTGTACAATGCTAATTTTGAAAATGTGACTTTTTAAATAAACTCTCAAATTTTGTCCAAGTGAACTTTTTTGTGATTTCATAGTAAACTGTTTTAACCTTTTCTAAGTTTGTGGTTTGAACAAATTTGGTGGCGACCATTAAGCATTTTATTTGAGTATCCAGGCAGGCACATGGTCAAGTTAAAATTATTTCATCAAAATTCCACAGAACTTTTAATTCAAGTGAACTGCTAGTTAAGGTACTAAGCCGATACTACTACCCCGGTATCAGTCTTTGTCCTTACAACACTAATCAGGCATAATCAAGTCAGTCTTTACTCCCCTATAGTGCTCCTGAGCCAGTTCTTCACTCGTCGAAGTGTACTGAAGGCAACTTGAATTTTCTTCAGGTGCGGGGGGTGGGGGGGTGGTAGTGCCTCCCCCTGCCCATGGTTCAATCCTTCCATTTGCTGAGCCTTTCCTTGAAATATCTCTTCAATTCTAAAGTCTTTGCCTTTTTGTAATAATACGTTTATCCCACTTCTATTTTGGCCACTGGTTTACTGAATTCCCTAATACCCATCAATACTGCACAGTGATGACATATTCCTTTAGTTACTTGACACCCTACAAGATTTTCATCAGGTTTTATTAGAAACATACAAACTGATCATAGATGACGGTATCATTAATGCTATTATTAATGCTGTTGTAATGTCAGGGAGCATTGAACATTTAACTTATCACTACAATGCATATGATTAAAATGTCTTCATATCTGAAAAAACAGCCCATTATTAATGAAAATAAACTATCTACATAATTGTAAAAGTAACATCAAAGAATCAACAGATGACCATTGCTTCCCCCATCATCAGTCTCTCAAATGGTTTGACATAATCCTCCATGTTTTCATATCTTGAGATAATATGGATCAGAGGAGAAAGTACAAAAATGCTCAGGATGAAGCAGGGAGAGAGCAATATAGGCAATTTAGAAATCAAATTAACAGGAAAGGCAAAAACGCAAAAGAAAAATGGCTAGAAGAAAGTAAGAAGAAGTAGAAAAGGACATGGTCATAGGTAGATTTTGTATATAGGATGATCAAACAGAATTTTGCAGAAATTAAGAAAAGAGGTGTGAACATTAAAGATGCTGATGGGAAACCTCTTTTAGCGATGATAGAACTAACCAATGGAAGGAATACATTTAGAAAATGTATGATGGGGACGGCTTGAACAATAGTGTAATGGAAAAGGAAGGCGATGTCAATATTGATGATTTAGGAGATTCTCATTTGAGGACTGAATTTAATAGCGCTCCGAATGACTTGAAAGCAAATAAGGCAGTTGGAATTAATGAGATCCCTGCAGAACTTCTTAAATCCCTAGGCAAAGAAGGATTCGAAAGATTATTCAAGCTGATATGAAAAATTTATAAAACGGGGGAAATTCCAACTGATTTTAATACAAATATCATCTTCACAATTCCAAAGAAAGCACAAGCCAAAAAATGTGAGAATTATCGCACCATTAGTCTAACATAATATGATTCAAAATTAGTGACCAGAATAATATACAGTAGAATGGAAAGGGTAGTAGAAGACATAGTAGGTGAAGATCAGTTTGGGATAAGGAAAAATCACAGTACAAGGGAAGCAATTCTGGCTTTAAGATTAATTCTTGAAGGGAGAATCAAGAAAAACAAAGATACTTTTATTGCATTTGTTGATTTAGAAAATATTTTTATAATGTTAGGTGGGACAAGATGTTCAAAATTTTAAAGAAGTCAGGTCGAAAGTATCGAGATAACTTTAAGAATACTTTATAAACTATATAAGAATCAAGTAACTATAATAAAAGTAGAGAATCATGAGAGACATGCATCAGTTAAAAAAGGTGTGAGACAATGTTGTAGTCTATCCCCATTAATATTCAACTTCTATGTAGAGGAAGCAATAAAGAAAGTAAAAGAAAAATTTCCATGTGGCATATGTGTTCAGGGAGAAAAAAATTAGTATGCTACAATTTGCTGATGACATTGTCTTGTTAGCAGAAAGGACTGAGGATATTGAGAAACTACTGAATGGTATGAACAAAATAGTGAAGGAAGATTGTGGACTGAATATAAATGTAAGCACGACTAAAGGGATGAAATGTAGCAGAAATGATACCAATACTAGTAGATTAAATATAAATATAGGATCGAATGCAATTGGAGAAGTATGTGAATTCTGTTACTGTGTAAGCAAAATTACAACCAACGGCCGAAGCAAGAATGATGTTAAAAGCAGAATAGCACTAGTAAAAAGAGCTTTCATGAAAAAGAGAAATCTTTTAGTTTCAAATATTGATCTAGGAATCAGGAAAAACTTTTTAAAACTCTATGTGTGGAGCACAGCATTTTACGGTAGCGAAACATGGACTTTAGGAATACCAGAAAGAAGGAAAATTGAAGCTTTTTAAATGTGTTGCTACAGAAGAATGCTGTAAATTAAGTGGACAGACAAAGTAAGAAATAAACGAGTTTTGGAAATGACAGGCGAGGAAAGAAGTTTGTGGAAAAAACTTACAGAAAGAAGAGACAGGCTGATAGGTCATATTTTGAGACATACTGGATTAGTTAATTTGTTAGTAGAGGGAACAGTCGAAGGTAAGAACTGTAGAGAAAGACAGAGATTAGAATACATGAAGCAGATAACTGAGGTGGTGGGTTGTTAGGGATATGTGGAGATGAAGAAGTTGATTTCATCAAGCCAGTCAAAAGACTAATAATAATAATAATAAAAAAGCTAACATGTTTATCCAAAGAATCATTACAACCATTAATTATCTTCTTAATACATTCTAATTTTTATCTTCCTCTATAACATATTTCTTTAACTTTTTCCTCGACCAACAAATCAACCAATTTTCCAGTTTTGCATGTCTTAAAATGTTCTCACCATCCTGTTTCCTCTTCTACAAACATCTCTTACTTTTCCAAAAAGAGGACATTCTGAACATTATCTGTCCATCTACTCAATTTTGCACATCTATCAATTGCACCACTTTAAAATGCCATAACTTTTCTTCTCTCTGGTAATCTTAATAATCAGGCTTCACTTCCATTGCCACAAGACAACATGTTTGATGTGGTTTTAAGGTCTAAAACAGATGAAGCAACTCCCACCATGCGGTGGTCGAGGCGGTGGCCGCTCCTACCGTTCACATGAGGAGATGTTTGGAGCCACGCAGCAGCCATCGCCTCAACCACCGCCTGGTCACCTCCTTGACCGACATGTGGTGCATATAGCTCAATTCTTCGAAAAAAAAAAAAAAAAAAAAAAAAAAGGGATACTGAAGATAAGAGAGAAATTCTTCTGAGGTTACTATACCCATGATGGAAAATAAGAAGAAAAAATTCCCGAATGTAATTCATTTTCCCTCGTAAAAGAAAAATATGGTCATAAAAAATATGATTGCCACATTGTGTGGAACGAAACACTAAAACTGTATTTTATGGCTCAATAGCAGGTATAAATTAAGATATAATTTCGGTTCTGGTTCAATAGAAATATATTAAAAATCAAAGTCTATAAAGTGTATTATTAAAAGAATATATGTTAGATGATATGCATTTAGCTGACGGTGGTGCTAAAGCTATTCGTGCTAAGCTATGACCATTAATGTAGCCTAAGGATTTACTGTCTTGCAGTCACAATCCCCTGTAAAAACCCACAGATGTACGTTCTACAAATAAGTTTCACTGTAGATTGGTATTGAATCTGGACAATGTATAATCTTCAATCACTGTTCATCATACGGTAACCAATTTTTAAAGCATTGAAATTCTTCTTCAAAATTATTGAATGCAGGTTTAAACCCTGAGTTAAGAATAAAGAAATTCCTGAAGCCCCCCTAAACTATGTAAAGTGCTATTAACATTGAGAACAAATTGACTTCTCCCCTAACTGTTGAAGCTGGCTTAACAATGGCCAACTAGCTACATAACTTCTGCCATATATTCTCCTTTTCTACTGCACATGGCACCAAAATTTGCTGCGCACCAACACAACTGCACGCTACTAAAGCTTTCAAATGACTGCCCTCACCAGGCAGTCTTGCGTCTTAATTACAGGTTACCGGATACATTGCGCAATTTTACTAGATACTGTGAAATGCTCAACCTTATTTTTGCTCTGATCATTTTGAAACTTTTGTAGATGGTAGCTCTTTGTCTAAAAGTTAAATGAATTCCTTATAAAATTTTCCCTAACTGCAGCCATTTGCCTATAAAAAAATTCCTGAAGTAACAAAACCTAAAATCACCTTTCATCTGCAAATTATTTGAGCTTAAGTCTTAATTCTTGTTTTAAAATTATCTACTCATTCTTGCCTATCTTTTGATTTATAATACGGCTTGCTTACAATTTTATTTCTTAATGAAAACTGTTATTGTGTATTAACTAACATATTTGATATTCATTATCTTAAAAAGTATCTGTGCTTCTGTGCTGAAATGCTTTCTTAACATTACAGAATGCAATTTCCTATATGATAGTGATGTCTTTTATCAGCTATCCAATCCCCTTAATAGACCTTCCTATTTTGCATTCAAAATCTATGCTCAAACTTCATGATTTCCTCCCACCATTTTCTTATTTATATTTTGAATTTTCTCTGGCCAAAATAATTCACATAAATCTTTACAAAACTTTCTCAGTGTGCACAGAAAAAACTCTACTTTATTTCAAATATACTTTCCAGTCAGTATCTAGCTGAATTCCGCTGTGTGCGAATTTTAAATTCCTTTCAAAATCATAATTTTCAACTAAATAGGTTACTTTCTTTTTACCTACAGGTTCTAAATTTTTATATAATGTAGTTTGAATTTTTACACATTTATTGAGCTATGACTCTTTTCTGTAACTTAAAAACTTGAAGCCATGGAATTAATTAACAATTTTTTCAATTTTATCTACCTAGTGTTCTTTTTGAACTTCAATATCAAACATCTCTTTTGTACGATTTTATAAGTCTGAAGTGTTGCACCTCCTTTCACTCATAATCACCTACTGCATCCCTGTACATGAAGGGAATGGATTCTATTCTGAAATAAGCAATTCTCTTTATGAAGCCAACGTTGACAGTTCATTGTGATCAAACTTTACTATTTACTCCTACTATGTACCTTAAAACTACAAGAAAATGTTTTTAAACGTACTTTACTGTTAGATTCTGATGAACTCGCATCCTTTTTAACTAGTTTTGATCATTTATTTGCAAAATTTAGGTTATATGACGTGGAATTAGAAAATTAATTACAAGAAAAGTAAAAAATAAAAATTAAAATAAAATTTAAAAGTTATCAGATTTAATAGTACCCAATTGAAAGTCAAAACCTGTTTATTTATTTTTTAACATATGTATATTAAACATTAGGATAGGGTAAAAACCACCGCCTACCATTGAAGAGGATTGCTGCGGCGTTGGTACACGAAAAAAAACACATGTACACACATAGAATATAATTTTAAAGCCCCATGGTTCTTCATCAGTAGGAGTGAGAAGGCTGCATGCTGACGGTTGCCTGTTCACAATAGCACATTTCTGCTACCTTTGATAGGAAGTGTATTGAAATGTTTAGGGAATGTGCAGCAGTCTTCGATTTTGGATTTAGCCAAGGGTACCACAAAATTAAGATGGCTCAGGCAGACAGGGGGATGACACTGTTGAGCACACCAGATGGTCATTACCATTATACCCATTTACCTTTGGGGCTAACGGATGCACCTTGTACGTTCCAATGCATGATGAAAATAGTGTTAACAGGCCTAGAAGAGAAGAAGGCCATGATCTACCTCGATGACATTATTGGGTTCAGTGCGATGTTGGAGGAGCATCTGAAGAACTTAGTGCAAGCATTTGAAAGTTTGTGAGAGCACAAGTTTAGGCTGTAGACACATAAATGTGTATTACTATGGCAGGAGGTTGCACACCTAGAAAATATTCTGATGGACAAAGGACTTGAGTTTGACTTACCAAGGTTCTACAATAATATTGTTTAGACTGAGTGTAGAGAGGTGCCGTTCACCAACGGACTGGAAAAGTATGATAGTAGTATTAGTTCATAAAGAAGAATGACAAATAAGGTTGAAAATTAAAGACCAATAGTGTGACTTCTGTGGTAGGAAAATTCATGGGAGACATTGATAACCAACATCAGAAATGTCTTTGCAAATAGGCAACAAGGCTATAGGTAAAAATATTCATGGAAATTTCAGTTATAGATTACATTCAAGATACTTTAGACAAAATGGAGAAGGAATGCCAAGTTAGATGAATAGAGTTCAATCTTTCCAAGGCATCTGACAAAGTGAACCACAAAATGATTTTAAATAAGATAATTATCTTTGGATGGAACTAAAAAGTGAGTTCCTGAGCACAGAAATTCTTAGAAAGCAAAAGCAAAAAATAGGAAATGCAGTATCAAGTGAGGCGGAAGTAAAATTTCAGTGTTGCAGGTTGAGTATTGGATCCATTGATACTTTTTGTTTTAGTAAATTATTGTGTTGCTGGTTTCCAAACATCATTTAATTTTATTTAAAGTTACATAATGGTATATATTAGGATCAAATAGGTGAAAAGGCAGTGAACAGTTCCAAGGTGGGCAGGAAAGGGTATCTAGCTAGATATGGTATGAAAATAAATACCAAGAAATGTGCTAAATAGAACTGTTTTGGAGGGAGTGGAACAAGTTAACTATTTAAGCTTCGACCATGTATATAATGATTTCCTGACATTTATCATAAATATGTCTTTGTCTTTAAAATTGGTTGCCAATCTTCTTGCATTTATGCTGCAAGAAAGTCTGGTGAGAAGGTGAATCACCAAAATTAAAGTCACTGTTGTAAGTCATTTAATATTCTCAAAGTATTGAAGTTAAAGCTGGTATTAAGTAACAGTACACTGGGTGAACCGATCTTCACTTGGTATCTTTCGATTTTTGTTCAGTATGCAAGATTTCATCAAAATCCTTAGAGACGTTTGTAAGAAATTAATTTTATCATGGACTGCACCACCTTCGGAACTGACACGAAATTTGTAGTAACCTATTGAAATTTGGTTTAATTGCTTCGTCATTATGTCCTCATTACGTTTTGCGCTCTTTGCTTTGTGGATAACTTGCTAGGAATTTAATTAAAATGCCGAAATTTCACAGCAACACAAAGCCATTAGATGCCGTCAGCGTTTAAAAATCAGGGATAGTCTCTTAAAATGTTGATTTAATCTTTTATTGTAATGTTTTCTTGCCGTTTCAGCTTTTCTCCATTGGAAAAAGTCACATTTAGTTGACAAATAGACAATTTTTATCTGAGTTGTAATACGGTGAAGCCCGCCATCTAATACAGAAAGAAGCAGTCAGAGATTGCTTCCATTGTAAACAAATACACCATTTCCGATGGATGCCACAGAATGCAAAATTGCGTAAAATTTTTCTCTTGGTCCAGTCTATATTTCAACCTAACCACAAAATCTATGATGAAACAAAACTGTTTATGTTGATATGATCCCTGTACCGGTAATGTTTTTGTTATTTTTGTGGTGCTGATTGCAATTCGCAGTTGCTCAGCCTCATATTTCAGCATTTTTAATTTTTCTATTGACTTTTCCACAAATCAAGAACGAAAAATGTGTAGAGGATATGTTCATGAAGCAATTAAACCTAATTTCAACAGGTTACTATTAATTTCGCCGAGGTTCCGAAAGTGGTGCAGCCCCCATTTTATCTATTTTCAAGAGTTGTTCATGTAATAGTATTAGATTGGATAGAAGGAAGTATATTAAGCAATTCTATTAGAGGTAGGAGGGGCAGTTCAATACAACTGGTAGTATCTAATGATAACCACTTTTTATATATTTTTTTCAAAGAAGTTATGTAAATATAAGTATCACTTCTGACAAAGCCCCTGTTTAAATATCTTATTTTGAAATGTTTTACAATTAAACATTCAGTGCTAGTATTCCCTCAAGTCAGCTAGCATACATGAAATATTCGTTTAAATATATGAGTTCCTTGAAACCAAAGAGAAATATATTAGTTATCTTCCTGGTACCTGCATCAGCTACGAGATGGCGCTAGAGCCGTTTTCGAGATACCTAGAGCAAAAATTGTTCGTATTTTGTAAAATTGTTTTTTTTCAGGGAGGAACACTATTTATATAATCTTAAAAATCAAAACATTATCTAAATATGAAATTTCATCCATATCGTTAGTGCTGTTCCCGAGTTCCAATATATATATATATATATAAGGAATTGCTTTATTAAAGATATAAAATAACCTGGTGAAGAAAGTTCAATCAGACTTCAAAGATCCTATGATAAATATTTCAGGTTATTACAACTTATGTTCAAAATAAATTTACAAAATCCACCCCAAAAAATCATAAATCTTAGTAAATTGACTTTACGTAAATAACCAAATGGCTAAACTGTTCCAAACTAAATTAAAAGCTCTTTGCTTCATGTTTTTGATCAAAAATAATTTCAAAGATCTATCTTGTCTGAATTATTTCTTTCATTCTAACTTGCATTGCACTGAAATATTTTAAGTCAACAGCTACATGCTGGAAAAATTTATAAGCATTGTTACTTCTGCATCATGGAGCCAAGTTTTGTGGATTGTACCTGGTTACAGACTGGGAACTATGGCCAGTGTTTGAAATAACTTTTATTTTACATTTAATTGAGTGTTCTTTAATTTGGTACTAAGCAAGCTATCTTTACTATTGTAATAGTTTAATGTAGAGCCTCATGTACATGTAGGAGTAGGTAACATGCAGCAGACCTTTAGGAATAAGGGCGTGCAGGGCAAGAATAGGAAAAAAAGGGTTCTGCTGCTAGGTAGGAGCCATGGGAGAGGTGAAGGCCCTTCTGCAGGATCAGTTAGGTATAGGATACCAGGTCACAAGTTTTTTCAAACCTAGTGCAACATTAGGCCAGGTAGTAGAGGATATAGGTTCCCTTTGTAGAAGTTTCACTAAGGATGATAGAGTAGTGATAGTGGGAGGTGTGGGAAATAGTATTGATAGAAACGCGAGTTATAGTTTAGAGAGTGACCTGAGGAAGGTGGTGAAGGAGGCACAGCATACCAGTGTGGAGCTCATGCAGGTCCTAAGTCACCATGACCGGTCACAATTGAACTATGCTGTGAGGCGGGTTAATGTGGAAATGGAAGTGCTACTTGGGAAAGGCATTAGTTCTGTGTTGGGGAACATGCCTGTGAACACCATTGGTAGGTGGGGTTTCACTAGGCATGGCCTACACCTAAATAGAAGGGGGAAGGGAGTACTTTCTGAGTTGTTAGCTAAAGCAGTGAGGGAGCCCGTTTCCAGTGATGATGGGGTCAGGACTGTGCCTTTTTTAGGTTAGGGGCTGCTGGTGAAGGGACAGAAATAGATTATCAAAGTGATACTGATTGCAGATTCGCGATGGGGAAAGTCACAGATATTAAAGAAATAGATGAAATGGCTGAAACAATAACTGACTGCGGTAAAAGTGGGAAAGAGGAGATAAATTCTGAAAATGTAAAGCCAGTAGTAAGGGTGTTAATGGTAAACTGTAGAAGTATAATGAACAAAGTAATCGAATTTGCAAACTTAATAGAGATGCACGAACCACAAGTAATAATTGGGGTAGAGAGTTGGTTAAAAGAAGAAGTACTAGACAGTGAGGTTTTTCCTGATGGTTACAGAGTGTACCGCAGAGATAGAGGAGCAATTGGTGGAGGAGTCTTCATACTAGTTAGCAAAAACTACCACAGTTCACTGGCGTTCATAGATCAAGACCATGAGTTACTTGGGGTAGATTTCTGGGGTAATAAAAAAGAAAAAATCAGAGTGTTGGCTGTTTACCGCAGTGGAAGAATGACAGAAGAGGATGAGGCTCTTGGGGAGAAATTAAATTCATACTCAGATTTCAGAGGTGAGAATAGAATGATCATCATCGGGGGGATTTAAATTTACCAGGTGTAAACTGGGAAGGGAATAAGATAAATAACACAAGGGAACAAAGATTTGCAAATATCTTAATAAGGGAAGGAGGATTTACACAAGTGGTTGAGCAAAACACTAGGGGACAAAATATTTTGGATATATTTCTAATTAAGCCCGATGAAAACCTTTTGAGGTATCAAGTAACTGAAGGAATAAGTGATCATGAAGCAGTTCTGATGGATATTAGAGGATTCAGTAAACCAGCAGCCAAAATTGAAGGGGGAAATAGGTACAATTATAAAAAGGCACAGGTTTCAAATTTGAGAGATATTTCAGAGAACAATTCAGCAAATGGAAGGAAGGCTCAGGTACAGTAGAGTCAAGGTGGGAAGAGTTCAAGGAGATAATAAGAAAGGGGGAAAAATTTATTCCAAAGCAGAAAATAAAGAGAAGTAGAGAACCTATGTACTATAATAGGGAAGTGAGAGGTTAAGAGGTTGGTAAGAAAAGAACATAACAGAGTTAAGAGACAGCAGGGTAGTAGGGAATATTTAAAACAACTAAACAAGGACTTAATAACAGCAAAGAAAATGGCTAAAGATGGGTTTATGAAGAGTATTGTCAGTGCAGGAGGACCATTGACTGATGCATCTAGAAATTTCTATGGCTATATCAGGAAACTGAGGGGGGGAGGTGTAGAGACACTTATAGATAAGGATGGAGAAGAAGTTACTGACGATTTGAAAAAGGCAGAGATTTTAAGTAACTGGTTCAGTGAAAGCATTAGGGACAATGAATCAGAAACAGGAGGGTCTAATTCGGAGAACGAGCTTAACAACACAATTAGAAATGACGATAGTAAAAAATTTGATATCATCCTGAGGAAATCATGAAGGAAATAAGAAAGCTGAAAAAAAATAAAGGGGCTGGTGAAGATAATATTACTACAGATATCTTAAAGATAGCCGGATGTGACATTGTACCTTATCTTGAAATATTATTTAAATTGAGTCTAGACACTTGCTGCTTACCACAGGACTGGAAAAGTGCAATAGTAGTACCGGTACATAAAGGGGTGAGAAATAGAGTTGAGAATTACAGGCCAATCAGTTTGACATCAGTGGTAGGTAAATTAATGGAAAGATTGATATGCAACCACATCAGAAATATATGTGAGGAACGTAAGTGGTTTTCAAGCAGGCAACATGGTTTCAGGCAAGGATATTCATGCGAATCTCAGTTGGTGGGATATATGCAAGATATTTCAGATGAAATGGACAAGGGAGGCCAAATTGATAGTGTAGCACTAGATCTGTCTAAGGCGTTTGACAGAGTAAGCCATAAAATGGTAGTAAATAAGGTAAAAACCATTGGAGTGGATAAGAAAGTCATTTGCTGGGTAGAAGAATTTTTAAAAGGTAGAAAACAGAAAGTTAGGGTAGGAAATGTAGTATCAAAAGAAGTGGAAGTAAAAATGGGTGTGCCACAGGGTAGCGTATTGGGACCATTGCTATTCATTATTCTAATGAATAATTGTGTTGATTGTATAAAAGAATCAAAACGATAGAGGATTGTAAACAGTTGCAGGGTGATCTGGACAGGATATCTAATTGGGTTGGTAAACATGGAATGAAGATAAATGCAAAGAAGAGTCAGCTTATTAGATACACAAATAAAAAACAAAAGGTTAATTATGAATATAAGGTGGGGAAAGAATTGCTTGCTGAAGACTTGAAATGTAAATATCTTGGAATTACTTTTGATAACAAACTTAACTGGGCAGGACACACAGGACAGGTGGTAGGAAAAGGTTTCAAAGTTCTGCACTTGTTGGAGAGAGTGATGAGGGGATGTACGAAAGAAGTCAAGGAATTGGGTTACAAAACTTTGGTCAGACCATTGCTCGAATATGGTAGTGTAGTATGGGACCCTCATTTTAGGTATCAAATACAGGAGTTGGAGAGGGTGCAAAAAAGGGCTGCTAGATTTGTTTCTGGGAATTATCGCAGAATGCAATCAGTGACGGATATGATAAAGGAGCTGGAATGGGATTCATTGCAAGACAGGAGGAGGATGAGGAGGGTCATGAGAGTGTACAGGGCATATACTGGTGATGAGGCATGGCAAGATATTGCAATAGGTATGAAAAGTAGTGCCTGGAAGGGAATAGATGACCATGACCACAAGCTGGCACTCGATTTCAGGCACAAGGGTGTGGGAAGATTCTCTTTTTTAGGTAAGGGTGTCAGGGATTAGAATGAGTTACCAAGAGAAATGATGAATAATTTATCAAAAACTTTGAAAGAATTTAAAGATAAAATTGGTAGAGGGCAAATCTAGGTAGGTGCAGGATAGGGGGAAGATGGGTGTGTAGGGAAATTGCCACCGGAGCCTGTGCTCCATTGCAATTAAATTAAATGTGAATTATGATGCAATTGCAAATTTTGTCCTTACTAATAACTTTTTAATGCCTTTGAAACCTACTATAAATGGTTCTAAGTGTTCTTAAATGCCTGTTGAATGATTTTGAAATTGCTACCTGTTTTCTCCGATTTACTATTAATTTTCGAAGTAAATCCTATCTTCGGCTGATGCAACAAGGAAACCTAGCTGCATTAGGCATGTTTAGAAAATCACTACTTTGTTTCATCCTGATTAAAGTACTGCATATCTCTTAATGACACTTACTGGGGACTGTTTCTAATACATTATAGTGTATTCTGAATATGTTTTCCCCCTTTTGATTTACGTATATTACTAAACTGATTAATTTTTCCTTTTGCCATGTGTCTCAAGTTACTATATATCACTCGAAAAACAACCTTTAAACTGTACTGAGATTTCCCAAACTTTAGTATGTTATGTAAGCAAAAATTATGTTTCTTTCTTGCTATAAGTTGACTTCCTATATTTTTCCAAAATGCGACTTCCAAGTTTAAAGAACAGGGTGCAGCAGCATAACTTCCTTTTTAAAATGCGCGCCTTTCAGTCGGTTGATATCGTAGCGCAGCGCTAATGGTCTCGTTCGAGAGGCGTGACTATAAAGTTTTGTCCCGACACAGTTCAGTCGCATCATGCGTTGGAACAGGGAGGAGCGTTCATTTGCCCATTGAGGCCTAATTTTCGAGCGGATGTTCTGTGATCACAACCCAGTGCACTTTTCGGAATCGCTTTAATTTAGCCCCGTTGTCCCCTGTCCCGGACCGGAAATCAATTGTTACGTGGGTCACTACGTTCAGACAAACTGCAGTGCGACAAGACGAAGAACTGTAGGCCCCGGCCCATTAGATTGCCTGAGAACATTGAGACAGTGAGAGCTTCAAAGTTGCTATCAACACAACGTTCTTCGCGCAAACATGCGTCTGCCTTTGGAATTTCGATCGTTCTGTGAGAAGAATTCTTCATGATAACCTTCATTTCTATCCATACAAGATGGCGAATGTGCAGGAACTTTCTGAACGTGACTTCAATTCTCGGAGGAACACATGTGAGGTTCTTCTGGAAGACGTTCCTGAGGACGCTATTGTTTTTTGGGTGATGACGCCCATTTTCATATGTGTGGATCCGTCAACAAATAAAACATGCCCTACTGGGATGACACCAATCCTCGACAATTGCATAAAAGGCCTTTGCATTCACCTAAAGTCACAGTGTGGTGTCCAATTTCCTCAGATGGAATTATTGGTCCCTGGTTCTTTGAGGAAAATGAAGTCACAGTGACAGTGAATTCGGACCGGTATGTAAGCATGTTACAGGAATTTTTTTCCCACGGCTAGATGAGTTGGACTTATGGGACACTTTGTTCCAGTAAGATGGTGCAACATCAAACACTTCAAGAACATCGGTCACTGTTTTGAGGGAACACTTCCCAGAGCGCCTCATCTCAATTAGGGTGATTTGGATTGGCTGGCCCGCTCCCCCGATTTGACCCTTTGTGATTTTTTTTTTTTTTTTTTTTTTTTGTTTTGAAATCCCATGTTTATTTGAACTGTCCAAGGACCCTACAAGATTTGAAGACCAGCATCCAGGAAGAAATTGCCAACATAACGCCTGCTATGACAAACACTAGAAATCGGTTTACTCGGTGTGATTTGATCTTCATAAACTAAGTAAAACAAAACTTTATGTATGTGCCTACATTATAAGAAACAAATAAAAAATTTCTGATTCATACAATGGGTTTTATTAAGTTTTGAAAAAAGGAAGTTATGCTGCCGCACCCTATATGTAATTACGTGTTAAATTTTCAACACCGGCTTTATCTTGTAAAGTACTCAAAATTTTAGTATCATTTCCTTGCCACAAGGTTTATCATGTTTTCACTATTTACTATCCTGAATATCTCTCAAAGTGATGAAAATTTAACTTAAGCGAAATTATACTGAAATCAAATATTGCATATGCAGATCTTATGTTCAGTTCCTCTGCTGCTGCTTAAATAGATTTACTTGACTTATTGACTGAATTATCTGTATAGCTTAATTTATTGCCTGAATTAACTACAAAAATGACTCTAAACCTCTAGTATCATGTTGTTCAACTGAGTCCGCTATTTTGTAAACAAATTTTGTTATGGAATTTACAAAATTCTAGGTTAGCCTACAGTACCCAGACTCTCTCTGTAGTTCATGTTACATGCTTTGATGATATTAAAAAAGGCCAGAATTAAGTCATTCACATACTTGCACCAACTGCCTTGTAATTGATTACTGCTAACATTAAAACCACTATCAGCCTTCCAGGTCTGAATCCAGATTGTTCCATTCAAAATCCACATTCCACCACTCCTCTCATCAATTTCCCTTTCATCTTCAAAAAAATCTGTAGGGAAATTGCCACCAGAGAAAGCTCTCCATCACAATTAAATTAATTAACTCATATGTAGCTCTTTCTTATTCCATTCAGTGTCCTTCTACAGTGTTCATGTCCATTTTTACAATTACTTCTTGATTTCTTCATGTGTCTCCAATTCAACTTCCTTTTTACTGTTTATCTACCTTTTTACTGTTTATCTACCTGACTTTATCAGTTATAACCTGGAACAAAAATCTGTTTTTCCTTAGTACTGAATTCTTACATGTAAAATTCCAAAATAGTATTTTCCTTTGTCTCCTTTTTGAGACTGTTCTCTCACAAAATATATATGCAGCCTTTATCAGTGCCCTTTTGAACTCTTCTCATGGTTGCTGCACTGTCCTTAGTTTATACCCTTGATGCTGTCTTCTTAATGAATATCTGATATTCTTGCATAACTTGTTCCTTTGTTCACTCAAGTTATCCACTAACAGTAGTTGGATACTATCTAATATCTCAGATGGTATGATTTTAATGTCCATGTATACTTTCCTCTTTTATTTGTCTAATATCACATATTCAGCCACAAATTTTCTATCCAATTTGCTCTTTACCAAGTGCTCCTATGCATTTATTCTTCTGTACACCATGAATTTCCAGCAGTCACAATATTTCATTCACAGAATTCCAGACTGTTCTTTCCCTCATTATTCTGGTATACCCAGCCCTTGGATTTCAGGCATAGGCAAATGGAAATTTTTGTTTTATCAGTAAGGGAGTAGGGATTAAAATAAATGAGCAAACAAACTGATGAACAATTCTCGAAAAATGCTGAAAATACTTAAAATTAAATTTATTGAAATGTACAAGTAAGTGGATGGGGAAATTCACAAAAAAATATTTTACATACAAAACAAGAAATGAGAAAATAGACATTTAAAGATGCAGGTGCCATGTTGTGGGTGCATGGGGTTGCACTTGCATCTCCCTGTAATGAAAGAATTCACAAAGAAAAAGATTAAGAAACAAAAAATTTTATTATTAAATTCACCGTTTGAATAATAATGACAAGGTTGTTGTCCAAATTTGTGGAACACCTAGTCAATAAATTCTGTATTTCCTCCTGTCCTTTTGCACAGGCTGTTTAACCTCACATTTCCCATTGTTGACCCAATAATTGATTAGCCACATAGCAAGCAAGAGTTATCAAATGCTACGGGCCCCGCGCCTTCTGTGTGCCCTGCTGCTTTTTTGGGGCCCCACACATTCTGGGGACTCGCCATACCTAGGATTCTTGGGGCCTTCCCCTCAGGCCAGATGGGTGACAATAGGCTGTTTTATCTTAATTCCCAAACTTTAAGAAGTAAAGCAAACCAAGGGCACCTTCCTCACATTTAATCTGGCTCTGTGCTGACTGGTTCTACATCTTGACCCATCATAACATAAAATGATCATTAATTGCTACATGTTGTCACTGGGATAGTTAGGACAAACATGAATGCCTTGATATCGGTGGCTAAAATTAGGTGGCTTGACCAATCAAATAAGAGATTCATTTAGAGGCCACGTCCCTCACTTCATCTGCTTTGCACATATTCTTCCACATGGTAGACTCAGCAATAAAATTCTGTAGAAAATATCCATAATGTAGAAAAAACTCTTAGGATTCTAGCCGCATCAAAGTAATGTCAACTGGCAATGTTTTGAGAGCTGGCACTGCTCTCATTGTCAAGCCTTGCTGCCTTGCTTAACTTACTAGAAACTGCCGCATGGTAGTCTATTACATAGGGCTACATGCCGGGAACGGAGGGGGGATTCGCATTGAGGGGCAATCTAGCTGGTCATAGCCTATTTAGTGCCATCATGTTTTGATTGCTATTATGTCCTAATATAGTTCAGTCCCATGTACCTTGCAATAATCTAATTACTGGCTTCCATTTTTGGCTTAAGCTGAGTCCCTGATTAATGATATTATTACTAAGCCTAATTTCTATCGTATCCAATGGCAAAGGCATGTCATTTTCTCAAACCATGGCTCATGACTCTTGTCAATGGCATGTTCAACTATATAAGATTTTTTTCCTGTCATTCGTTGATTGTCCTTAAAGTTTGTCCTAAATAATAAGTACCGCATTCACAAGGAATTTTGTAGACTCCAGGTGCCCAGATGTTGAGACCATTCTTCAAGGTTCATAATAGATGACCAATTTTGGATGGATGGCAAAAGATCGAGGGAATGCCCCATTTGTTGAGCATCTTAGATATTTTTTATGCCACTGCTCCACAGAATGGCAAGAAGGCACACAGTTTGTCTCAATCTCTGTCACCTGTTTTGGTTTCTTTTTTCTTCCAATGATTGCATATCAGATTTCCTTAGAGCCATAACCATTGTCACGATACATGCATTCTAAGTGTTGCCCTATTCACATGATTATTTAATGCTCCATGCTTCTGAGAAGGATGGTGGAATCTTAGAGCATTAAGGAAGTGATCAGTGTGTGTAGGTTTTCTGTAAACACTGTGTCCTAATCTTCCATTTGGCTTCCATCTCAGATTTTGCGGTTGTCATAGCCATTACTCTGGAACACGTTCTTCAGGTGTGTTAGTTCAGCAGACAGACTGTTTTTGTCAGAAATAACATGTGCTCTGTGAACCAGTGTATTTAGCACTCCTTCCCTCTGTGACGGGTGGTGGCAGCTGGTGGCATTAAATAGTGGTCCATGTGAATAGCCTTCCGATAAACACTGTGCTCTAGTGTGCCATCCAGCCTTCTCTTTACCAGCACATCCAAAAAGGCCAAGCTTGGAACCAAGCATTGAAGCGGCTCCACAAATACCAGAGCTGAGGCACTGTGTGAGACGGAGGTGGTGTACAAACTGATGGTCACTGCTCAATGCGCTGCAACACGCCACCCCCACCACCGCTATTGGAGTGCCGCGGTGGGAGAGGGAGGGTGAGGTCGGAGGCTATAAATATCGATGACCCTGGAGCAGACCAGCAGTCACACCCTGGACTGCATTCCTCACACCAACCAGTGGACGCTACCTGAAGATGATGACGTGTTACGCCATAATTTTTTGAGCTTTATATATATATATAAATATATATATATATGAGCGAGCTCCAATATCTCAGTGAGACTGAAGCACATCCATTAATTTATTTATGCAATCATGTATTGTCTTTATATTTACTTGTTGCACACAGGTTCATGTTTGGTGGAATAGGCAACACTAATACTGTCACAATGTTTGTTGGAATCATTGCAGTAATGTAGAACCGATATGCTTTGATTCGAGGTAGATGTGTTGTACAAATGACCTTCTAAAACTTGTTTAATAGTAATGAAGTTACGTCAAAATTTTCTTTTACATTGCTGTACACAATGTTTCACATAAGAGGGCAGGATATTTTGAATTTTATTTTGCCACAATCTACTCTTTCTGAGAAAAGTATGATGTCCTTTGTTGTCCCAGCAACACTTCTCACTTCACTGACATCATTCAAGTCATTGATGACAAGATTCAGTTTATGACTTGCACAGTGGAAGAATCAGACTGTAGGATACTAATCATTAATAATTTTCTGGACACCACCTATATGACCATCCATTACAACCCATAACTTTGACCAAAAAGTTTATTTAAATTAAAATTGCAATCTTCTTGAAAGTGAATAATAGTCAATCAACTCTTGTAGCAGCACATATCCCAGGAATTATTCACAAATTATTGGTTTTTATTATCTTTGTTACAACATAGATAGTGAATAGTAATCTATAATTGCTCTATACCATTAATATGCGCAGTCTCATTAGCAAACATCAAAAAAGCCGAAACATGCTTCACCTCCTCAATTATTTTGCTTTTCACAGCATAACAACAAATCTCTATCAATTCATTTTGAATTTGATGTGATATGTAAGTACAAGGAGTTTCTTGCTCCTAACTCTAAATGATTTTTTAAAATCTCATCCCTCAGTCAACTCGAAAATGTAGCAGATCTGTTAAAACGGAATATTAATCAATATTTCTGTGAAGTGAAACATCAAGCTGTCAACAAAATAAAATTGTTGATGCAATTGATCAAAGTTTTACATGATTTTCTTCAACTTCCTTGTGATATGCCATATTCTACGATTCATGAACACCCAGCCCCCTTCTATCCCTAATCTTTTCAAATTTTTTTGAATAAGCCAGCATCTCACAGTGCCACTTTCTTGTCAGATGAGTCTGTGCAGCTTCATTTTTAAGGCATGGAGAAATGACAAACTCTGCTTGTAGACCTGAGGCTGAAGCAAAATATATATTTGAAATAAAGGTCCCAGGTGTAGTTTTTAACCTATTCAGATCAGAAGGCTCTTTTAGAATCAAGGTTATTTCAATTTTTTAAATTTATGTTTTACTAGAATTCCAAGGTTATCTTAGTAATTTCAAACATAGATCTTAATTTGATAATTAAAATTAGAACATATGCTGACATTCAATAGTGAATTAGTTGTGCTTTTGCTAGCAGAACTGAGCGATGCACCAAGTTGAAGGTCATTGTTGGCAAAAAAACAAAGCCTGGCCAAATGTTTCAAAGAATATTACGAACAAATGACCAAAACTTAAAACCCACTGACCAACCTACTTGACCTAGTTTAACTTTACTAGCTGTTATAGACGACTTCATTTGTGTTTATAAAATTACCCTGTTTCCTATTCTATGATCATAAACCTTTATTTTAAATTTTTCATTAGCGTCCTTTCAGCCATTACAGTGTGACAGAAGGAGAAACATTCAAACAAGCATAGATTCACATTTATAATATATCAGTAACAGGAAAGATGGCATGGCCTGGAAGAAGCCTATGTCTAGCAGTGGACTTATGGATAACAGTGAATGTATGTTAATTGTAATAATTCTAATGTTAGCATATAATTTTTAGTCTAATTTTTAATGTAAAATTTGAGTACAGGCACAGGCATAACATACATGAAATGAACTACAACATTGCTATCATGTATATTGTAGTGTAAGAAATATCATCATCAACAGACTGATGGATGTTAACATCAGTCTTGCACTTTTTACACAAAAACGTGATATGTCATTCTTAATTTGATACTCACTTGTCTTGCAGCACTGTCAACTGTGTGGCTAATACTCAAAACAATGTTATGTTTGCAAATAATCATCTGGTGTTAGCACAGGTTGGTGAATCTCCTTCCACTCCACATAGGTTTTTAAGTAATTCACTGCTTATGAGTTGTTGGTAATATAATTGATATTGCTAATAGGTGTGTGTACTGTTCCACATAAATAGCAACTAACATAATATAATATGTAGTCACAAATTACAGTGAAACGTATCATGGTAACTGGTTGGTAAGAAAATAACTGGTTATTATATGCTGGTAACAAGTGTATACACTGTTCCACATAATAAGTATTAATTAACTCGGGATTGTATTTGTAGATTACAGGAGATATTGGTTATACTAATGGGTTGTTGCTAACTTGTTGTCAATATATAATAATATTATCAATTATATAGTAATAATAACATTACTAATAAGTGTATGTACTGTTCCACATCCCAGAGATTATTCTCACATGGGATCAAAGTGAACATATCTATCTACCTATCTATAGCATTGTATGTGAGACACACAGCAAGGATACATTCCAGGGATGGAAATTAAAACCCACGTGATTTGATTTTGACATTAATTTTATTGACATGACATTGATGCCTAAATTTATATAAAAACCTACATAGCTGGGCACAGTTAATCCAAAATTTTAAAGATTAAGATCTCTGCTTTGCTGATGTCATATATAAACAAAGGAATTTATCAAAATTTGACCTGTAAAGGGCAAAAGTATAAATATTTCTGCAATGCATTTTTATGTGATGAGCCATTTATCTCCCCTGATATCTAACCAATATAGGTAAATGAGGTATCATTTTAAAGATTAAGGTCTCCGCTTTGGTCACATCATATATTAAGAAAGAAATTTTTTGTTGAAATCTTACTCTTAAGGGGTAAGTAACAATATTTCTACAATGGATTTTTATGTCATGAGCCATTTATCTCCCGATATAGATAAATGAGGCATCATTTTAAAGATTATGGTATCTGCTTTGGTCAAATCACATATTAAGAAAGGAATTACGTTCACGTTACTGGGGGCAGGGATAAAGCAGCTAGCGAAATCATTCTAGACCTCATTCTCAGATCACAATCTTGAACAGCTTGTAACTGAAGCAACACGATGCCTCAACGGTAACGAAAATATTTTAGATATAGTTGTTACAAATAGGCCTGAACTATTCATGGATATTTCTACCACCGCAGGAAAAAGTGATCACAAAGCTGTAATTGCTACAGTAAAACTAACAACCACGCGCAGAAAGAGAAAAGAGAGGATCGTTTTCAGATTCGAAAAGGCTTCAAAAGAGTGTTTTAGAGTGTATTTGAGGCATAATTACCACACCTTCTTAGTAGCAAGAGGCACCATTGAAGAGAGGTGGCATCGATTCCTACATATACTCGGGGAAGGTATGAACTTGCATATACCGAAATGGACAATCAGGGAAGAGAACGATCCCCCATGGTACACACGGGAGGTTAAAAGGTTACTCAAGAAGCAAAGGAAGATACATGCACGATCAAAAAGGACGATGCATCGGACTGATTTAGATAAGTTAGAGGAGATAAGGGGACGTGTTAAGAATGTGATGCGTGAGGCCTTTTATAACTTTCGTGAAAATTCTCTGAGAGCCTCACTGAAAACCCTAAGAAATTTTGGTCGTATGTAAAAAAAAATTAGTAGTAGTGGGAACAATAAGCCAGTTCTAATAAAAGACAGACGGGAAGTTGAAGACAGCCATGACAAGGCTACCATATTTAACACCGAATTCAAAAATTCATTCACGCAAGAAAACATGGAAAACATCCCCACTTTACCACAACGTGTGGAATTAGAGATGGATCCGATAGAAATTGATAGTGTAGGAATTGTAAAGCAATTAAAACTCCTGAAGTGGGGTAAAGCACCGGGTCCTGATGGTATACCGGTAAGAGTATTTTCTGAATACGCGGAGGATATTGAACCATTTCTGTCAGATATATTCCGTAAATCACTAGAAGAGAGAAAAGTACCTTCTAGCTGGAAAATAGCCCAGGTAATTCCCATTTTTAAGAAAGGAGATCGGAGTGACCCTAGGAATTATCGACCCATATCTCTAACATCGGTCTGCAGCAGAATTCTGGAACATGTCATATGCTCGAACATAATGAAGTTTCTAGATGAGAACGAATTACTTACACCATGACAACAAGGATTTTGGAAGAAGAGATCGTGTGAAACACAATTGGCCCTATTTTCCCAAGACATAATGAAAGTTATAGATGTAGGTTCACAAGTTGATACAGTTTTTTTTTTGGGATTTTCAGAAAGCTTTTGATTCTGTGTCACACAACTGACTTTTAGCGAAGATTTGAGCTTACGGTATTTCGGCTCAGATTTGCGTGTGGATACGTGATTTTCTAACTGGTCATTCACAGTATGTCATTGTTGACGGGGAAGCCTCTTCTAAGATAAATGTTACTTCGGGCGTTCCCCAAGGAAGTGTAATAGGTCCACTTCTTTTCTTAATATTTATAAACGATCTAGGTGAGAACGTCAAATGCTGGTTGCGATTGTTTGCCGACGATGCGGTTATCTATAGGGAAATAAGGTGCTCTGATGATTGCTTAGAAATTCAGCGTGATTTGGATGCTATTTTCGATTGGTGCCGTAAATGACAGCTTACACTTAATTGCAAAAAGTGCAAGGCAATGTGGATAAGTAACAAGAAGAATCAGTTCGTTCACGAGTACAAAATAAACAATTCAGCTGTTGACACAGTTGATTCCGTGAAGTATCTGGGGGTGATAGTACAAAGCAACATGAAATGGGACATGCACATAACTTCCGTCGTAGGCAAGGCTAATTCTAAATTACGATTCATAGGTCATATTTTGAGGAATTGTAATGCTCAAACAAAGGAGATAGCGTATAAAACACTAGTACATCTGCATCTGGATTACTGTTGTGGGGTTTGGGATCCGTATCGCAAGGTTCTGATTGACTCAGTTGAGAGGGTGTAGAGGAGAGCCGCTAGATTCGAGACTTGTTGTTACAGCCCTTATGAAAGCATCACAGAATTGATACATAGATTGAGCTGGGATAGTTTGGAAAACAGACGACGTAGCTTGCGTTCGAATTTATTGGAGAATATGCGAAAAAATTTAAATTTCAAGTGCAATGAAATACTTCTTCTGCCAACCTATTTAGGTCGCAATGACCGGAGGGATAAGATAAGAGAAATAAGATGCCTTACTGATACTTATATGTATTCCTTCTTTCCTCGCACTATTCGGAATTGGAATGGGCGGGTTTAGGATTAGTGCTTAGCACCCTCTGACACCCACAATGTTTGTGATTTGCAGAGTATGAATGTAGATGTATATGTAGAATTTTTCAAAATTCTACCCTGAAAGGGTAAAAGTATCAATATTTCTACATTGCATTTTTGTGTCACGAGCCATTCATCTCACTTAATATATAATTGACTTAGATAAATGAGGTATCATTTTAAAGATTAAGAACTTTGCTGGAATCACAATATATTTTAAGAATGAAATTTTTTTGGAATATGACCCCAAAAAGGCAAAAGTATAATTATTTCCATTATGTGGGTTTCGATGTGTAGATAAGCTCCTCATGGTTTATCCTGGACAATGGACTGCTGATGCAGGGTGGCTGATATCTATGCAATAGGCATCTAAACTAGATCCTGTATCTCTCACGGTCACACAAAGCAACATCAGACAATGAAACATATGAAGAAGAAACTCATCAATGGCACTTGTAGAGCCAACTAACCAGAACATTTGGACACAGCACTCACATTCTGCAAATAAATGCAAAAGGATTAACAATTGCTAAATGTCAATACCTTAGTAAACTAGCTACTGATCTAAAAATTGACACTTAGCAGTTCAAGAAACCTACATGACCGAAAAAATATTTGGAAAGCACAGACAAAATTGCAGGACACAGAATGATAGTGAGACTGCTCTCTTCTATACATGGATCAGCCATGTATGCCAAAAGTAACATTTGCAATTTCTCGGAAGTGAGCTGTCAAAAAGACAGTGAAACAAAAATAATTACTGCCAAACTCAACAATTTAACTGTTGCATCAGTTTACAAAACAACCTCTTTCCAACTGGCCAACTCCATCACTGCCCTCACTATCGAAACCTTGCATAAATGGAGGAGACTTTTAACAGCTGACATACATCCTGGTGTTACCCAAATACTGATGAAAATGGAGAGAAACTTACTGTATTGTGTGAAAGTCAGCTATGATGCTAAAGAAAAGAAAATATTCCATTCCGCTAGATGGGAATCTGACGCAAATCCTGATCTGGTTTTTGTTTCCACAAATGAAAGAAAACATTTAATCCACACAAGGAAGGTCCTTCAGCATTTTCCAAGAAGCCAACAAAGACCCACACTAATCAGTATTGGTATCACAATACCTTATCAGATCAATTCATAAACCAAGGTGGAACTTAAAGAGGGCAAACTGGGGCCAATATAGCTCCGAGGTAGATAGTAACCTGCGATGGATAACCCCAAAAGCCAAAAACTACAGCAAATTTGTAGGTATTGTTATCACTGCAGCTAGATGGAACATCCCTTGAGGATACAGGAAACAATACAAATCTACACAAACTTTGTATGAAAATTATCAAAAAACTTGGACCCTGAAACAGGAAAAAGAATACTAGAAAAACTGAATGAAGGTAGGAAACAGAAATGGAAAGAACTAACTTCTCAAATGATCTTTACTCAACCCAGTAGAAATGCATGAAATCTCCTTAGGAAAATGGGTGCAGCCTCACACAAAAGCAAAGAGGAGCCATGAATTAGACTAACTGAAATGGCATTACACACCAAAACAAGAGCTGATAAAGTCCCAAGAGATCCTGCCATGAAGAAACAGATGAAGAGAGAGATGATTGATATAAATAAAAACCTTAGAAATAACCCTACTCTTTCTAATCCATTCAGTCACGATGAAGTTGAGAAAGCAATCAAAATGCTAAAAATGAGGAACGCTGCAGGATTAGATGATGTTTTCCCAGAATTCATAAGACATCTTGGCAAACAGGGAACAGCATGGCTGAAGAACTTCTTCAGTGATATCCTGGACACTGGGATTATACCCCCCAGAATTCAAATGGATCACACCTTGGTGATCCTCAAACCAGTAGATTATGCTTCAAGCTATCAACCCATTGCTCTTCTCAGTGTTTGCTATAAGCTTCTAGAACACCTCATCCTTAACCATATTTAAGGAATAATAAATAACATGACACCAACATACCAGGCAGGTTTCAGACTAAAATGGAGCTTTTGAGAAGAAGTATTAGCACTGACATCATATATTGAGGCTGGATTTCAGAAGAAGTTAAATACATCAGTAGCTTTTGTTGATTTAATAGTGGCATATGATAAGGCTTAATTGGATGGACCGCTACTTAAACTTAAGAAATATGTGCCTTGCAGGAAACTAACATCACTCCTGAAGAACATGCCGACCAACCGATATTTCAAGGTCACTTTATTTATTTATTATTTATTTATTTATTTATCAATCTTGTTCCATGGATCCCTGCTGAGGAAGTACCTCTGGGATGTGAAACATGTCATTGTTGATACATATACACATAATATGAGTCATATCATAGTAAATATATATATATATATACATATTTACAAATACAAGAAATAATAATAAACATACATTTTTGCAACTGAGTTTTGCTAACGTCATAATGAGTACAATTAATTATTTTCTTCAAATTCTTGAATGGAGTAGAAGGAGTTGCCAATAAGATAATCTCTAAGTTTTTGTTTGAATACATCTTTATTATCTGAAAGCTGTTTTATACGATTAGGTAGTTTATTAAACAGATGTATCCCAGAATAATTAACTCCTCTTTGTACTAATGACAGAGATGTTTGTGTTTTATGCAAGTTATTTCTGTTTCTTGTATTGAAACTGTGTACCTGTGAATTAGGTGTAAACAGGTTAAAATTTTCTATGACAAAGCTCATGAGAGAATATATATACTGAGAATACATTGTAAGAATATTGAGTTTCTTAAAGAGTTGTCTGCAAGAAGTTCTTGGTTTTACCCTACACAAAAACCTAATAGCTCTTTTCTGTGCTATGAAAACTTTTTTACTTTGTGAAGAGTTTCCCCAAAAATTATGCCATATGACATTACTGAATGAAAATATGAGGAGTACACCTGTTTCATTAATTCTAGATCTGCTGTTAGAGAAAGTGTTCGTATTGCGAAGGTGGCACTACTTAACTTTGCCAGTAGTGTAGTGATATGATCATGCCAACAGAGTTTCTGATCTATTTTAATACCAAGAAATTTTATACTCTCTGTTTCTAAGATTTTGTTGTTTTTATAGTTTATACATATATCTGGCTGTGCATAGTTTTTTGTTTTAAACCTAATATAATGTGTTTTTTCAAAATTTAATTTTAATGAATTTGCCTTAAACCAATTTGCTACTACTCTAAGTACTTCATTTACATTAAATTCTATAGTACTGTTTGGTGTTTTACGCACAGTCAGGTTAGTGTCATCTGCAAATAAAACACTCTTAACTTTGTCTGATAAATTTCCAGGAAGGTCATTGATGTATAACAGAAAGAGGAGGGGACCTAAGACAGAGCCTTGTGGAATTCCATGTTTTATTTTCTCCCAGTCTGATGAAGCATCTTTACTTATTTTAGAATCAAAAATTGAAACTTTTTGCATTCGGCTTTCAATGTATGATTTAAACCATTTACCTGCGGTCCCAAAAATACCATAGTATTCCATTTTTTTCAAAAGTAATTCATGATTTACACAGTCAAATGCTTTTGCAAGATCACAAAATATTCCTACAGGATTCATTTTATTATTCAGTTCCTCAAATGTGTTATTTAAAAATGAATATATAGCCATTTCTATGGATGATCCTTTTTTGAACCCAAATTGTGAATTAGTTAGGATATTATAGTGTGTAACATGTTTTATTACTCTACTATACATGACTTTTTCAAAAACTTTTGAGAATGTTGAAAGTAATGAAATGGGACGGTAGTTGTCTACACATGTTACGTCTCCTTTTTTAAATAATGGTTTTACAACAGCATATTTTAGTCTATCGGGAAAAACACCTTGTATTAAGGATTCATTACAAATGTGAGCAAGTACATGACTGATACAGTCTGAACATCTTTTCAGTAATTTACTTGAAATATTGTCATAGCTGGAAGAATTTTTAGGTTTTAATTGTTTAATGAGTTTATTTATTTCTGAGACTGTTACTGGTGGCAATTTCATCTCCACAAAGCTATTTGGGAAAGCAGTCTCAAGAAGCCTTAGAGCACTATGTGGGGATTGCTTTTCTATGCCTAATTTATCTACTACTGACGTAAAATGTTTGTTAAATATTTCACAAACCTCCCCTACTTCGCTATACACATGTCCATTTTGTTCTATTTTTATGTCTTTAGAGTGATTTACAGTTTTTCCTGTTTCAGTCTTTATTATATTCCATATTGTTCTCATTTTATTGTCTGAATTTTCTATTTTCGCCGATATGTACTTGTTCTTGGCCTTCCTTATTACATTTCTTAGTATTTTAGAATAAAGTTTATAGTGAACTTTCAGCGCATAGTTATCTGATTCTCTCATTTTTAAATAAAGGTCCCTCTTTGTTTTACTAGAGATTCTAATACCCTTTGTTATCCATCCCGTGCCCAGTTCATTGTTTGGAGTGTTGAGAATTTTCCTTTTTTTGAAACTACCTTCAAAAAGTGTTAGAAATATATTCAGAAAGGAATCAAATTTCGCATTAACACCCTGCGTATTATATACTTCTAACCAGTTTTCATTGTTTAAGGTATCTATGAAGTGTTTTATATTATTTTCACTAATATTTCTTCTATAAACCCAGCTTTTCTTTATCTGTTTAACAGTGTTCCTGGACTCGATACATAATAGCTGGGCATCATGATCTGAGATACCATTTATTACTGGATGTATGCTGTAATTACTGCACTGAGAAATATCCATAAAAAAATTATCAATTGCAGTCCTGCTATTATTTTGTATTCTCGTAGGAAAATTTACAAGTGCTGTTAAGTTAAAAGACAACATCAAGGCTTCCATATCTAATCTATCATTGCTGTGATTTAGAAAGTCAACATTGAAATCTCCACATAATACTATTTGTTTGCTATTTGTAAAACTTAGTAGCAAAGACTCTAAATGAGATAAAAACAGTCTGAAATTACCTGAGGGGGCCCTGTATATTGCTATCACTATCAGCTCTTCCTTATCATATTCTAGTTTAGTAACACAACATTCAAAGTGTTGTTCTATACAATACTTACTTACAACTACACTACTGCATTCAATATTATTTTTAACAAAAATGGCAACTCCCCCTTTCTCCATTTTACATCTGCAGAAATGAGAGCTTAATTTATAATTTGGGATGGACAGCTGAGATATTCCTGTATCAGACAAATGATGCTCAGATATACACAAAACGTCTACATTAAAATTTCTGGAATTTTGAATCTCTTCTAGGCTTAAGGTAATGTCATCAGTTTTACTAAATATTCCTCTTATATTTTGGTGGAAAATACTGGTCTGAACACTTTGACGCAATGACTTTGAATTGTTTATTTTATTATTACATACTGGTATATCAGTTGGAATTTTTAATTTCAACAAATTATGATCATCAGAGACATTAATTTCCTTAAGACATCTTAATAAATCTATTTTATTTACCCTAAAAAAGGCAAAAGACAAGTAAGTCATTTACAATAAAAAATGGATTACCTCAAGGGTCAGAATTACCTCCATTGGTCTTCAACTTGTACACCAGTGACATGTCTGAAACAACTACAATAAATTCAGCTGGCGACCTAGCTATCACTGTCCAAACTGGCACATTAGAGGAAGGTGAAAGCACTCTCCCAAACGACTTATAAACCTTGAATGCATATTATATAAGTAGAGACTTTGTCCGAACCTAATGAAAACAGAAGTATGCGCATTCCACTTTAGCAATAGAATAGCATATCAGCAGCTCAAAGTGAACTTCTGCCACCAGAGAGTGAAACATAATTTCTATCCTAAATATCTTGGCATCACCTTAGACCATTCACGAACATTCAAAAGACACTTGGAAAACACAAGTCAGAAACTTAAAACATGGAACAACATCATGAAGAAGCTAGCTGGTACTTCGTGGGGAGCTGATGCAAACTCACTGTGAACAACCGCTCTCACCATGGTATACCCTGCGTTGAGTACTGTGCTCTGGTGTGGCAATGCAGTGCTTACACTAGAAAAATTGATGTCCATCTGAACGAGTGTATGAGAGTAATAACTGGCACACTAAAATACACCCCAGTCTCCTGGTTTCATCTAATCAGCAATATACCACCTTCAGAGGTAAGACGCTAAGAAGCAATGGCATGTGAGTGGATAAAACTATACCATCATGACCATCCACAGGATCTCCCAATCCACTATGTCCTAAATGACTTACCCACCATGATTCTAAAATCCAGAAATCCAGTATGGCAAGATGTATTTGACTTCGATGTCAAGGAAAAATGGTGACAAAGCTGGAACTCTGCATCTGTTAAACATCCAGAGATTAAAGATCCCACAACTGGACTTCTGGGATTCCACCTGAAGAGAGACCAGTGGCTCAAACTAAATTGCCTAAGAACAGGCTATACCAAATGCAACACCATGCTGTGTAAATGGGGTCTTCAGCATTCTCTTGCATATGACTGAGGAGCTCCTTTCCAGTGTGCTTAGCATATCACCAAGGAATGCCCTTTATGGAAGTATGATGGACCATTTCAAGATGTTTTCAGTGCTATAACCTCCTTCATAGAATGGCTCCAAGAACTGAACTCAGTTTGTGAATGCTACCAATGTTCTTGTCAATATATATATTTGTATGTATTACATTATTTGATTAGTTATATGATAAATAAATAAATTTCCATCATGTATTATTTTGTCACGAACCATTTATCTTCCTTCATATCTGTCTGAAATAGATAAACGAGGTATCATTTTAAAAATTAAGGTCTCCACTTTGGTCAAATCATAGATTAAGAAAGGAATATTTTGAAATTCAACCCTTAAAGGGTAAAAGTATCAATATTTCTACAATGCATTTTTGTGGCATTAACCATTTATCTCCCTTGATATCTAATTGATAAATGAGGTATCATTTTAAAGATTAAGAACTTCGCTGTGATCACAATTTATTCTAAGAAAGGAATTTTTCGAAATTTGACTGATAAAGAGCAAAAATATCATCATTTCCATAGTGTATTTTATTTGTCATGAGCCATTTATCTTCCTTGATATCTAACTGACATAGATAAATGAGGTATCATTTTAAAGACTAAGGTATCTGCTTTGGTCACATCATATTTTAAGAAAGGAATTTTTCAGAATTTGACCCTTAAAGAACAAATGAATTATTAAATTAGGAAAGAAATTTTTTCGGAATTTGACCATTGAAGGACAAAAGTAATAACAGTGAATCTGTGGAAGTCATGCATTTGAGACAGTTTAGATCTAAGCTGCTAAATATCAGCAGAAAAAACTACTTCACTAGCGTTAACTTTTGTTATGCACCTATTGCACTAAACAAATATAAAACTGCTACTAATGAGATGATTCTTCTTTAATGCTATTACAAACCACCAACCTTACTATTCATCATATTCATGAAATTTTCACATGGGTCTTCTTGTACGTATTATTTCTATAACGTGTTTTTTTTGTCGCAAGCCATTATCTAATTGAAATTGATAAATGAGGAATCATTTTAAATATTTAGGTATCGGCTTTCGTCACATCATATTTTAGGAAAGTAATTTTCCAAAATTCGACCCTTAACTGGGAAAAATATCAATATTCCAAAAGTGTGGTTTTTTGTACCATGAATTATTTACCTCCCTGTATTCCAAACTGAAATCAACAAATGAAATATCATTTTAAAGATCTCTGCTTTGGTGACATCATATACTAAGATATACATTTTTCAGAATTCGACGCTTAAAGGGCAAAAGTATCTATATTTTTACAACACATTTTTGTGTCTCAAGCCATTTATTTCCCTTGATATCTAACCAGTATAGATAAGTGAGGTACCATTTTAAAGACTAAGGAGTCCCGTAAGATCACAACTTATTTTAAGAAAAGAATTTTTCTGTATCTGACCGTCATAGGGCAAAAGTATGAAGATTAAGGTCTCCACTTTGCTCACATGATATTTTAAGAAAGGAATTTTTCCGAATTTGACCATTAAAGGGCAAAATTATCAATAATTTTACAATTCATTTTTGTGTCATGAGTCATTTATCTATCTTCATATCTAACCAATATAGATAAATGATATAACATTTGAAAGATTAAGAACTTTAGTATGGTACAACACATTTTTTTTTTAAAAAAAATTTTTCTGAATTTGATCCTTCAATGGCCAAAGTATTATTATTTCCTTAACATATTTTTTGTCAAGAGCTATTTATTTCCATTGATATCTACTCAAAATCGAGAAATTTCCTAAAAAAATCTAGCTGCTCTTCTTTGCACACCCTCGAACTCCTGTATTTGATAATCAAAATGTGGATCCCAATCTACACCACCATATTCAACCAATGGTCAGACCAAAGTTTTGTAATCCAATTCCCCAACTTCTCTGGTACACCCTCTTATCACCCTCTCCTATAAATGAATGATTTTGTAACCTTTTCCTACCACCAGCCCAGTGTGAACTGCCCTGTTGAGTTTGTTATCAAACATTATGCCAATATAGTGAAGTCTTCACGGGTGTACCGCCGGAACACTATCCGACTGTACACCCGTTAAGACTTCATTTCAAGCATACGCCAGGAAAGTCTCCGTTCTTACGTTATGCCAAGATACTTACACTTCAAGCCATCAACAAGTAATTCTGACCCCACCCTGCAATCATAATTAACTTTAAGTTTGTGTTTTTTTTTTATATCTGTATACCTTATAAGCTGAATCTTCTTAACATATATCCTCATTCCATGCTGACCTACTCATTTAGATACTCTATCCAGGTCACCCTTCAGCTATTCACAGTCTTTACCTGTTTTGATCCTATTGTTTACTAATATATAATCTGCAAACAACCTCAATTCTGACCTAAACCATTAACACAATCATTCATTAGAATAATGAACATCAATGGTCCCAATACACTAGCCTGTGGCACTCCCATATTTACTTTCACCTCTTTTGATAATGTATTTTCAACCAAAACACTTTGCTTCCTTGATTTTAAAAATTTCTCTCCCCGGCTGGTAACTTTTTCATCCAAATCCAATAGTTTTCAGTTTATTTAAAACCATTTTATGGCTCACTCTGTCAAATGGCTTAGAAATATCTAGTGACACACTATTAACCTGGCCTTCCTAATCCAATTTATCAAATTATCTGGGCATATAGCCTACCATCTGAGATTCCCATGAATATCCTCCCCTAAACCACGTTGTTGATCTCCAAACCAGTTTTTTCCTCACAGACATTTTTAATATAGTTGCACATCAATCTCTCCACCATTTTGCCTAACAGTGATATAAAACTAATTGGCCTTTAATTTTGAACCCTGTGTATTATTAACTTATTAACAGCATTTTGTTTGTTGTGCAGGGCCACCTGAATTTTTTCTTTTCTTTCTCTGTACATCCTATTTATTTTCTTGTGTACTTCACTTTGCAAAGCAAGCTGTGTCAAAGGTGAATGCCTGATGAAGTACCTTTGAATTCCATCACTGAAATAAGGATTCAAACTGGGGATATCTGTCTCTTAGATGAATTTTTGCTTTAGTGTTATGGTCATTAATATGAACTCTTCAATATGGTCTTTACCTAATTATGAATTCCCGCACATTACTCTTTATAGCATAATTTTTAGTGATATTTGATTACTTGTGTACTTTCACTTGTATGCCAAATTTGAATTTCATGACACTATCTTGAGAATATGAACTCTCTGAACTGTATGTGTCTAATTGTTTGTACTCAGTTATTCACTTCATACACAGTTGATAAGCACATTGATATACCCTTTATCACGGCATAAAGATTACCGAATAAAAGTTAGATGCACTCCAGTTACATTAGATAAAAATGAATAGGTTTCACTGTAGTGCAGTGGCTCAGTGATTAAGGTGTTTCACTGGATGTTGCAAGGTCCACAGTTCAAATCCCTGTATCAATGGGGAATTTCAAAGGTCCTTCACCTGACCACCTGACCTTCACCTCTGGCACAGCTTGCTGTGCAATGTGAAGTATGCAAGAAAGGTTCCATTCAGGGGCGGATCCAGGGGGGGGCTAGGGGGCTCAAGCCCCCCCAAACGTATCTAGGTCCACCCCTGACATTGTAGTTTTGAGACTTTTTTTTTTTTTTTTTTTTTTTTTTTTTTTTTTTTTTTTTTTTTTTTTAGCTCTACGGATTTGAGGCCCGAGGAGGCTATAAATACTACCTTTTTTACGACTGAAGCCCCCCCAAAAACAAAAATCCACTGAACGCAAGCCCTCTGAACCAAAATTTACTCAAGCCAAGCCCCCCCCAAACCAATTTCCGCTCAAGCCCCCCCCAAAACAAAATCCTGGATCCGCCCCTGGTTCCATTGTTCAGTTTCCATAATAAACTGTAGTTCCCTCTGTACCTGGTAGGCTTGCCAGGTTAGGTTAAGGTGGACATGACATAGGGGCATGCATAACAATTCTAAACTCTGTCAATAATGCAATACACACTATTATTATCATCATAGACATTATATGGATTAATCCTTGAGAATAGATGGGCACTTGTACAAAGGCAACCACAAGTAAACAGTGATGTGGATATTACATATTGAATCACTTCATCTCTGCATTAGCATACATACAAACTACAGAGCTAAGATTTAAAAGCTTGGATGGGATTTTCTGAACAGACACTACTGCCACATGTAGCAAACAATATGATGTTGGTACCAACGCTGCTTCTTTAATACATTTCAACCTTAATTTACATTACATTTACACAATGACAGGAGTTTATGCTTAGTAATGAGGAGTTAATTGTTGCCTGGAATATGCACCTACCTGAATGCCACTGAAATCATATCAGGATACAATGGTACAATTGCTGTTACTCCCATAGCAACTGCTGAAGCAAGTAACTCAAAAGCAATGGCAATACTCTTAGGTTGTTGCAGCTCTGATAATAGGTTAATGAGATGGTTCAGATCATTGCTAAAACTGTAAAATTAAAAAAAAAAAAAAAAAAAAAAAAACACAAAATATGAATGTTTGTAAGTTAAAAGCCATAAATTGGATGACTATCAGAGAGAGGAAACTTGTAGTTTGTAAACATTAAAAGAAATAATCTTATTTCATTCACTTATCCACAAAACAAAAATTAATAGGAAATATAGTTATCTGTATTTTCCAAGCTTTTGATATACCTTAGGTTCTGCACTTATAACTTTGAGTTCATATAAGATAAAACTATTTCCTTACTGCTGTGGACTATAAAGTTCAGATCTGAAGAATGAAAGAACAACTTGATAAATTCAGTTCCATTAATAATGTGAAGAAAATTGTTTGCAGGACAGGAAATGTAAAATTATCACTTATCAGAGATAAATGGAGCAGGGCAGTAGTGAAATCAAAATTATGAAGACATTTTCCAATATTTTAGCATAAACTGATATTGATGTAAAGATATGGGACTTGCAACATGATGGCCAACCATTTCTAACAGCTTCAACATAGTGAGCTTATAAAATGATTTAGGTCAACTTCCCCTAGTTTAAAAAAAATTGAGGTCAAAGGTGATGGCATTGTATCACTTTTTGACTGGGGGAAAAAAAATTGAGTAATTTATAGAACTAGATATGGGTGTAAGGTATCCCTAGTTCTATTTTCAATATTTAGTTAGAATCCGGCCAAGTTTAAGGTTAACTTCAGTACACGATACCACAGTTTAAATCGAGTTAACAACACTTTGAATACACTAAAGCAAATAAATAGCACAGAGCAACATAAATAAACAATAAACTGCAGTAAGTCTATGATATTCCAGCAGGAAATAGGTCATTTCACATAAAAGTAAACTTTCCACAACAGATCCTAACATTAATCAGAAAGATATTTTAAACAGATTTAAAAGAAGCAAATGGTTAATAATAGTAAATACATTGCCTAAATAAACCTTTTATCAGGATTATAAGCGTTACTCCTGAGATGAATAGTGAATTTCAACATAAATCAAACCTAACCATAAATTTTGGCATATACCAGATTTTGGTATTTCTGAGGTGATTTTCATACAGTAAAGAGTGTAAAGAAATAATAATAGCCAGGCCTAGACTCACAATAACCATAACTTCACGGTTAAATATAGTTTAGCAGGTATTTTAAAGAAATAAACGAGATGATTGAATAGTAAACTGAAGCAGAATGAAGATATCACATTGTGATGGAATTTGACCATTTTAAAGCTCTAAAAGTAAACAGAATTATGCCTGGGACAGTTTAGTGGGATATTTAACAGGTTTCTGATAGTTTTGAAGCATTTAATACTCATAAGAAGTAATTATGAAGAAATTTGATCACTCATTTTCCTAAACAGTTCACATAAACAATTTTGGGTCTTTTAAGTAGTTTCAGGATTTAAAAAGTAGATAAATACGCAGTAAATAATCTAATCTTCCAGTTTTAATAGGTTTCAAGAAGTTTCAATCCGTAAAATATGAAATATTAGTAAAGAACAGAAAGCCGGTAAATCGAGTCTTTCAGAATTAATTCCGATAAAATTAAACCATTTCAAAAGCGCTAAGAACTTGTAAATGTTAGTAAACACACATAATTAATTTTCTAAAACCATTTAAAGACATTTTACTGACCTTCTGTCTGGTAATCCAATTTAGTAGTAACTTGTCATAGACACTGTACACATTATATGCTTTTTCACCGATTTTAAACATTGTCACACGATATAAAGTAAATAATAAATTAAAACAGTCCTAGATAGAATTAAATTTAACTAAATCTGTAGTTTCCAACCGTTAAGTATTTTTAAATACACTCTGAACACGTAAAATAAACCACTCGACTTTAGCATTTTCTCATTTAAAAGCCTACTCAGATTCCGGGTTAAAAAGTAGTTTGTCGTAAAAATCCATTCTTCTAGTTTCGTACATATTAATTTCAAGACATTTAAAGCCATAGAACCGATGTTATAGGGTTTCTAAATTCACTCGACATTAAATCCACGTGGAATAAACAAACGATTTTGTTGTGTCTATAATATAATAGCTACAGAGATGTAATAACATTCAAAATAAGCAGCTTAATTCCGGCTACACATTGGTAATTTTTCCGGCTTGCTAATCCTTATATCTTCAGAGTTATACCTAAAAACTTAAAATAATAATCATGCCGGATTGTTAGAAATCATTGTTTTTGCAATAACTCAATAACCACATGACAGATCTAAATAAAGTTTACATTTTTGTGAGGCTAAAAATGGGGCCAATAATTTGAGCATAATTTCATGTTTGTAATTAAAGCCGATTTTAAAAAGGTTCTAAAACTTTGTGGTGACGTCATCTCGTTAAGGACTTCAGAAAATCACCATATTTGGTAGTCTTCGGAGAGACACATTTAACGCTATATTCTGACACTAAACACTGTAACTCGAGACTCACATAACTTTCCCGTTCCCGCGCTTAAATTAAACATATAATAAAGAAGTTATTAAGCCAAACATAAGGGAATATCTAGCAGCATGGAGGCGCTCAGATGTAGTACGGCATCACGTGAGCCCAGTCTATATATGTGAGGTAGGCAGGGCCTACATACACTTGGTCTTCAGTCTCGGTTTGAACGTGCAAGCGGGAGCACGTTTCGGCAGGCACGGCTCGGCCAGCCACGTGTGGTGTTAGGCGGGAAGCGGGTCTACAATGTGTTAGGCACGCTTAGCGGCAGCCATTTTCGGAATTTGAAACAACCTTTCTTTTGGGACTAACAGTTCTGGACATCTGAATTTCTAATCTTCAACTCAGTTTTGGGGGTTTAGTGCGGTCTTTGCTCTGATTCTCAACCTGTGATTTTTGGTGAACGATATATCCGATTGCCTTGCTAACTGTGAACCTGTATTATTTACGTGAAAAATTTTGAGAATATAATCCAGTGATTCAACTTGTGACTTTCATTTCTACAATAGTACCTTTCTTGCAGTAGGTTAGAACTGTAAGTGGCGACTGTGGTCAATTTTAACAGTTAGCATAAATATTTCAACACGGTAACAGAACTTTTTTGGACTCAGAATATTTTGGAAGACGACTGGTTCAGGTGAAGAAGCCGATACCAACCCCCACTATCGGCTACGCCCTGACATGGGGTCCATACAACAATTTCTGAGAAATAGCAAAAAACACAATTTTTAGGTGGGCCTTTAATTCAAATAATATTCAGTCTACTCCAACACGCTTCATTGATCTGATGCTTCAAAGCTCCAAATTCAAGTTTGTTTGTAGTAAATTTTGTTCAGCAAAATGTATTTCTTCACAAGCACACATTTGGGGATAATGGATATTACAAAAAATATATTTGTGTCAGGTGCTGAGGGAGTCTAGTAGTGACTAATAGAATCTCTAAAGCCTATGTAAATTTATCCAATGCAACCTACACTAACATCAGTACAATAACAATTCTCCTCCTCCACTCTTTCACCTACAGTCTAACTTCCCATTCACATTGCACGGGATGAAGTTTGTAGAAAAAAACAAAGAAAGCAGATTAATTTCCTGAAATGATCAAAAATAGTTTAAAGGGTTGCAAGCCAATAATAATCCAACAGTAAATGATGTTTAAAACCATTTTCTTGTGGCTTTTAGACAAATAATAGGAGTAAACACTAAAATCTGATCATAATGATTTGTTAACATTGCTGCTATAAAGAGAAATGCCTATTTTTGAATAGAAAACACTACCTTCATGTTCAGAGACACAGTAGGTGATTAGGATGAAAACAAGACACTTCAGGGTTGTAAAATAGTACTGAAGATTGATTCTGAAGTAGAAATTCACACGTGTTTAAAATGATTGTAAAACATAGTTAAAAAATTTCACATCTTTCAGTTTTCAAGTTACAGTAAAGATTCATAGCTCAAAAGATGTGTCTAAGCTTAGACTATATTATACAAAAAAAATAAAAAAATACAAAATAAAAAAATAGAGTTAGTAGGTAATGGTTAAGTAACATTTTTTTAAGAGAAAATGATGATTTTGAGTAGAAAATAGAAATTTCACAAAGCAGTATTCAGTCAGATACAGACTGGAAAGTATGTTTAAAAGAAGGTAGAACTTTTCCTATGCACACTGATCGAGGTTTTGTAAAGATCCATGCAGTATTTTGGCCAGAATAAGGAAAAATAAATTAATAATATGCACAGAAAAATGGCGGTAGCCGATCATAAGATTTGAAAATAGATTTTAAAGGGGAAAGTGAAAACTATATGAGGGAGACTAGTTAATAGTTAAACAACATCACTACTATATAGAAAATTGCATTCTGTAGCATATAAAACATATTTCAGCTCCATATCACAAATGCTTTTGGAGATATTAAAATAAAGATATTTTAATTGAAGACGCAGTTGGGGATTGCACTAAGATAGAAAATTGTAAACAAGCTGGTTATACATCAAATGATCGCGGAGAATGAATAGATTATTTTAAAATAAGAGTTAACTCAAATACTGTGCCAATGAGAGAAAATTTTAGGTTTTGCATACAAATGGCTGAAGTGAGAAAGAATTTCATATGGAATTGTTTTAACACTGAGGTAGAGGGCTACATCCCCCAAAAGTTTCAAGCTGATCAGAGAAAACATAAGTTCAGATATTCCACGATTTCCCAGATAGTTGTGAAATCTTTCCAGTCTTCTATTAATAGAGTCCCAGAACCCATGTATGGGGTGGACAGGGAAGTTGTGTCTGTGTGCTGTCCATTTGACGCATTACTGGGAGAAGAAGGAAGCAGCTGTATGTGGGAGTGAGGTTAATATGTCCGCCATGTTGGACCAACTTCAACAGATATTGGGGAAGTGTTTCTACCCATGATGTAATTGAACTGTATTCAGTTAGGGGATCATTGGGAGTTGCTTGTGGCTTATGTCAGGATTTAAAACCTGTGTTGTTTATTTTGGAGAAAAATTTTGATTCTTTAATATTGGTTACCGTAATGTACTAAAATCTTAAATATATATAGTTTGAACATTTCATGAAAGTCTAATGTGTAACCTACCTTCATTCCTTGAGGTTATAACAGATGATTGGCAACTTTACAAACAAATATCCTAAGGCCACATTAACAGTCACAGTTTAGTGAAGCTGTTATGCACAACCCCCCTAATATTAGCAGATAGTCTAACAGACTGATGTCAAGTTAGGCAAATATATTTACCAGTTTCCCATGTTTCCAAACACAAACAATTTTCAAAAATATATATTACCCTAAATATGTGGTTGTGTGGGAATTGTCAGATTATGTGCTAGATGGCAGGTTATAGTATATAGCACTTTTCGCTGAGCTGTAACCCTGCCCTGGTTCCTCATAGTTTCTATCTTATGGCAGCCAATCTATTGATTTAATTCCAACAGATAAAGGTATCTATACAAATAAAATACACTGTAGACTGCTTGTTGATTTTAAAACTGTTATATTGTGCAAAAAGTTCTTTACTTACTCAGTACCAGAAAATTCCAGAAAGGCATCAGACTTTGATTCAAAAATTTAAAATGATCACAGGTTAATCATTCTCAGTCGGTAAGCAACTTTCTCCACCCCCCCCCCCCCCTCCCCCTGTAGATAGGAATGAAATCTGTAAGTCCATCACAAAAGAATTTTAACCGCCATTACCCAGCTACAGAGAAATTTCCCTACATCATACCAAGACCAACACGCCCATCATCACTGAGCAAATCCGACAAAATAATGCTCATTTTCCTTGTCTGCAGACCCCCTTTTAACAAATTCTGGGTATTGTGATATCAGAGTGACTCAAGATTCAACAAAGAGAATCCTTATTTTTACTCTGATTATTTTGGAATTTGGTATGTGGTAGATTGAATGTTATTTTATCTTATGAGAGTCTTTCTTCTAGGTGTTGTAAGTTTACAAAACAAAAAAATCATAAAGTTGAAAAAGCTGTGTAAATTTACAATTAATCAAGATATTCTTAATCTGATTATAATATCAAATGATTCTACAAAAAATTCCTCAACTTCTGATGTAAATTTATAACCAATTCTAATAGTATTTAATAGCAAAAACCACCCTTTTCCTGGAATGGTGTAATAGCTACCCAGCTTTGTTATTATATATTTCCAGAAGTATTACTCCTATCGGTCTGAAGCCAGTGTCAATCTTCACCAAATTTTATTTCCTATCTGATGGTTATGTTATTTAATTGCTACAGTAGTTCATTACTATAGTGTTCCTTATGATGTTGAAATCTATTGTTAATACATTACTTGTGAAGTGTGATGTCACCAACATCATCTTGATATAAATTTTAAATTTACTTTTAAGGCCTAAATATTACTGAAATGGCAAACAAGTTGGCTAACAAGTTGGCTTTACAAACTCAGGGAAAATTACTCTTTAATTTGAATGTACTTTCCTTGCTGTCAGCAGCATAATTCCACAAATTTTAAAATTGTGAAGTTTATAAATTTTTCATCTAAAAACCCTACTTCTCTTTTAGCTATAGACTCTATTTTTTTGTATGTTGTGTATCTTTATGCTGATCATTTTTAGCTATAAATCATTACTGTAACTTGAAAATTAAAAATTTCAAAGTGTCAGACGCAATTTGAATTGTAATTTAATTCTACAGCTCTGAAAATGAAAGCAAGAAATATATTCCAAAATCAGAAAAATCCTATATACTACTTTCAATGACCTACAAAACTGATTCAGCTCTACCTATTAACATGTTTTTTACCCTGAAACTACTTGAAAAATCTTTTGAAAATGGTTTGCTGTAGGTTTTGTGTGTGAGTGCAGAAACTAATTTTGATGATATATCAGAAAAAATGAAGTTATATGACAGAAAATAGTACATAGATTTTATTTTTTTTGGAGCAAAAGACAAAACTTGCTACTTCTAGAAATAGTCCATATTTCAAAAGGCTGAACATTGTTGGAATATAACCTTTGGCTGAAAATCATTTTTTCTTCTATTTCACAAAACCAATTAGTTTGATATCCCACTTCTTTACCGTCCAGATTTTGGTAACATATGTGACAATATGTCTCATAAATTATTCTATTACCTCTATGAGGCACATCTTCATTCCCCGTCAGGCTCCTTGCACTTCTTAAAAATGTTTCTATATACATCTCTCTTTCACTTATAAACCCATTAATCATTTTACATTCTTCCACACATGTTTAAACCTATTACCTTTTTACAGCTATCCTCCTTGTGTTATAATGCCCCCAGTTAGCCTCTCCTTTTTTCTGGTTGTAATCACAGTCACATTTCTTTGCATTGAATTTCATATTATACTAAACCCACAATCAATATCTGTCCAGAACCACTAACTACCACTTTACTTTCTCTTTCCATATCATTAGATCATTTTTAAAAGCCATCAGCTTCATGTTTTCTTGTTCTATTCTTTCTGACACCTTTTCCGTTTTCTCATGTAGTATTGCTGAGAGGGGCACTTTCTTGTTTGATTCATTTCCTTGTTCCAGTCAATCCGTCTCTTTGGCCATACTGTCATATAGCTCGTACCCTTCACATACCGTTCTTTCACTCTAATTATGTTTCTTTCTTCTGTGTACCATGATATGCTTCCTCAATATCCAAGAAGAACTACAGTAATTTATTTCCACTGTCACACTATTTTTCCTGCAGCTGTATCATCACAAATATAGAATATGTTATTGATCTTCCTGGTCTAAAGCCACACCACTCTTCTCTTAGCTCTATTTAAATCTTGTCATGTATGGTTTTCCCTGAAATTTTTTCTTATACTTTGATACAGTGGTACATGATTGGAATTCCTCTATAGCTCTTACACACTTTCATGTTTCTTTTTTTGAAGGTAGATTCACTTTTATCATTTCTTCCAGTGTTCATGATCTGACCTCTTTTTCTCAAATTTTCTCACTTAATATAGACATTGTTTTCTTAATATTCCTGCTGTTCTAGCCATTTCCAACCTCAATATCTGGTGTCTTTCCTCTCTTCATCTTATCCAAAGCAGTTCCAACTTCTGCATGATTTGGTTAGGTTAGATTTTGATCTATTACTTTTCCTGGGTTGTTTCCCTCCCCCTTCTTCTGTCATAATGTCTCCTCCTTAGTTCAATTTGGATTCAATTGGACACTAAAGAACTGCTTCCACAGGACTTTTAATTTTTCTGTATTGTTTATCTCATTTACATTTTCAAGCGAATGGGAAAATTTTCTTTTTTGGGTAAGGGTGACAGGGATTGGAACAATTTACCAAGTGCAATGATGAGTAATTTACCAGAAATGCTTAAGGAATTTAAAATTAAAGTTTCTAAATTGAAAAAGTAAATGGGAGAGAAATTTAACACTTTAATTATAACTAAAAAATGAAATCAGATGACTACGTGAATTGCCACCAGAGCATATGCTCGATCACAATTAAATTAATAATAATGACATCAGCTATCTAACCTCTTCTTCTAAACATACAATTACTTCCCATGATTTGCCTCATCTTGGCTGCATGATGCAATAGAAGAATGAATGTTAAAGGTAAAGATCTTGGAGATAATTTAAATTCATTCTCAGAGTCCAGAGGTGAGCATTGAGTGGTTATTAATGATTGAGACATAAATTTATTGGGTACCAACTGCAAGGGGAAAAAAGACAATTAACATAAGGGAACAGAGATTTACAAATAGTTTAGTGAGTGTAGGAGGTCTACACAAGTGGTAGATCAGAGCACAATGGGACTAAATATGTTGAATAATATCCTATTTTTTTTTTTAAAAAAAAAAAAAAAAAGAACTGGTGATAACCTTGTGGGGTCTCAAGAAATTGAAGGCATAAGTAATCACAAGGCAGTTCTGGTGTATATTACAGAGATCAGTAAACCGGTGGCCAAAACTGAATGTGCTTAAAAGTACAGTTATAAAAAGGCAGACATTTGAGAACTGAAGGGACATTTTCAAGAACGGTTCAGTATATGGAAGGAAAGAACAAGTACAGTGGAGCTGAACTGGTAACAGTTCAAGGAGAAATAAGAATGCAGGAAGAAATGTTTATTCCAGAACAGAAATAAAGAAAAGTATGGGATCCACATAATATAGCAGGAAGGTGAGGAAGTTTAAGAAACTTACTATAAAAGAGATCAACAGATTTAAAAGACAATGGGATATGGAAGAAACTTGAAACAACTAGACAAGCAATTAACAGCAGAAAAGAGGGAAGCTAGAGATGGTTTTCTGAAAAAATATTACAGGTGGAGATAGACCACTAAATGATGCACCCAATTTTAATAGCTATATTATATAACTGAGGGGAAGTAATGGTATTCTGACTATTGTAGATAAGGAAGAAGAAAAAAATTTTAATTTAATTTCAGTGGAGTGCACACTCTGGTGGAAACTTACCTACACACCTATTTTTCCCCCTTTGTTTCACATGCCTAATTATGTCCTCTGCAGATTTTAATTTTAAATTCTTTCAGAATATTTTGTAAATTATTCATCTCTTCCCTTGGTAATTAATTCCAATTCCTGACTACCTTATCTATGAAAGAATATTTTCTCACATCTTAATGACTGAAATCGAGTACAAGCTTGCGGTCACAGTCATCTCTTTCCTTCCATGCATCACTCTTAATACCTTTCCATGTCTCATCACCAATATATGCCTTTTAAAAAGGCAGAGATATTAGGGATTATCAACCAAGGATGAGATGGTGTAAATCACTGGCAGAGCCTAGCCACGTTAGTAGCAATGGGCAAAGTAAATGATTTGAAACAGATCTTGTGGATTTTTATTTGTATTTATTGGTCACTTATCATCTCATGAGTACAAATGATATGGGATAAGTAAAAATAGTCTGTATATAGACAGATACTCACACTGAGACACTCACAAATATTGTATCCAGTCTGTGACTACCCACAAGATAACAGTGTACAAGTTTGATAAAAACATGTTATAAATGTAAGAGTAATACATTACTTAAATAATTTTTCACTACCTAAATTTCTGATAAACGCTGTGATTTCAGATGAAAATTTGGTATGCAAAAACTCATCAATACTGTAGAAGCAGTGGACAAGCAAGTACTCTTTTAATTCTAAGCTGAATTTAATATTTTTTATTACAGGCTTGACCCTTTGCAATCTGATTCCCATATGGAATGGTCATTTCTGACAAAGGGTAGTATCTTTTTGTAGTATTCGTAAATCTAATGTCTGTCTAACATTATGTGTGTGTACATCTTTGTATATATTCTCAGATATGCGGTAGAATTAATACAATTTAATTGCGATGGAGCACACGCTCCGGTGGAAATTTCCTCAATCATCTAATTACACCTTTTTTGTTTTATTTTTTAACTAGCGGAGTTCCTGGCATTGCCCGGTATAGTTGGCGTAGATTTAACCCTACCCTATTTTTATTCCCGCAAAACATTTGTACAAAGTTTCATAAAATACGTACAAACTTTTTTGGAATTAAAGCAAACTTACATTCAGCCGCCCCCTACCAAGAAACTGGTGGGCTGAAATTTATTTGCACGTATACTACTTTCATTCGTCTGAAAAGATTCATGTATATCAAGCTTCGATAATTTGGTTAAGAAATTTCATTACTACATTACTGAACAACCCTAGATTATGTTAAAAACTCACATTTGATTCAATTGCGAAGTGAATGGATATACTTGTGTCTCGAAACGCCAGATCCTTTAACTCTGCAGATAAAATATCAAAAGTGAATCCAGAATAATATTATCGTAAACAGAAGACTAATGCTGAAGGCCAGAGATATTGTCCAGAGATCGTGCTTAAAGAAAATTTCTGTTGTTTTTACGGCTATCTATGTCGTTTAAAAATTGATATCCCGAATTAAAGGAAAGAATACTTCAAGCTATGGCTTTTAAAAACTGAATTTATCAAATTAAAAGAAAGAATACTGAAAGTTTTGTTTAGTGTGAAAAGTAGTTATTACTATAAGTTATCTTATTGCTTTAATTAAAGGCTATGGTCAGAGACTATGTGTTATGTGTTTAGCGCGGAGTATGCAGCATCTACTGATTCCTCCTGTGGAATTTCTCACCATACGTTCAGAATTTTATTTAATGCTCCTACATTATTTAACGTTGAAACATAAGACATGCCAGACAAGTAAATTAAGATTCTAAGCTTTAAAACGGTGAAAACTCCATCGAAATTAGGCCTGTATTTTCCGAGTTTTTATACGACCAATATGTCCGGTTTTCGTTTTATAGATATAGATTATCTTACATAATTTGAATGTTAAATTCCTCCCCCAACTAATTTTGCAATTTACACATTTTAATTTTAAATTCCTTCAGCGTTTTTGATATGCATCACTTCACTTGGTAATTTGTTTCAATCCCTGTCACCCTTAACTGCAAAAGAAAACGTTTCTACCCCTTTATGCTCAAGATCGAGTGCCAGCTTCTAGCCATGGTCATCATTCCCCTTCCATGCACTACTGGTGAAGTAAGATCTGGTTGTGTGTGTGTGAACTGCTGTGCACTAAACCTGAAATAAGTTCATCATCAGCAAAGTTTTACCATCTAAATTAGTTTAAAGCTTTCAATTATAAAGTAAATAGTTAGGATTATTGTTAGTGAGCTCGGTAATAGAGCTTCCAAAATTGTGTATTCTTAATGGCTAATACTCATTTCTTTTTCACTAGTTTTTGATTTAGAACTAAGCTGAAAGCTTGGTAGTTAGATTAAATACTGCAAATTGTAATTGAACTTTTAAGTATATCTCATTTAACAACTCAATTTTTTTGTGTAACTAAAAAAAAAGTGTTATAGATTTGGATTGTTGTAGATTGTTGCTAAGACGTATTTGGACTTTTGTTTTGTCTGAAATATAACAGTTTGTTATTTTCATTTGAATCAAAGCATAAAAATAACAATAATCTGCAAGAAATACAACAAATAAATATAATAAATACATTATTGTTATTATCTGACTTCTGCTTCAATAGTATCGATTTAAAAAGGTACCGAATGTAGATGTAATTTCGTAAATCCTAAAATATATTTTTAAATTATTTCAGTCTTAAATATAATAGTTTTGTATTTACTTATTTCAAAAATATTAAAATAGTAACTTCTAAGTAAAAATAAACTGCATGCACATTAAATGAACATTATATGAGTAAAGCAGACAAACTGACAAACAATCACAGCAACAAATGAAAGGGCAATGAATGCTTAGGTATTATTGTTAATACAGATTCAGTATTTCTACGTCCAACTACAGAAAAAGAAATCAGAAAATTTATATAGTCATTAAAAACCAAAACCTCTACAGGAACTGATGAGATATCAAATATCCTTATAAAAGAATGTAAAAGGTATCTCTTACAACCTATGGTACACATAATAAATCATTCATTTACAAGTGGAATATTCCCAGAATCTCTGAAGATTACTAAAGTTATACCTGTATTCAAAAAAAGGGAACAGTCAGATGTAAACAACTATAGACCATTGTCCCTAATCTCTAGTATATCAAAATGTTTTGAGAAATCAATGGAACAGAGGCTTATTGACTTCCTTAATAAGCATTACATAATTACAGATGCTCAAGATGGATTTAGGAAACATAGGTCCACAGAAACAGCAGTTACAACATTTGTAGATTTGGTAAAAAAATCCTTGGATGTTAGAAAGTATACAACAGCAGTTCTTATAGATCTATCAAAAGCCTTTGACACAGTCAGTCATCAAAGATTACTCAACAAATTAGAAAAATGGGGTATAAGGGGAAAGGCTTATGAATGGATAAAATCATATTTGCCAAACAGAAAACAACATACAGTTATAAGAAGCAACACTTTAACAATATTACATCAAACACACTCACTATAAAATCAGGAGTGCCACAGGGTTCAGTGCTGGGGCCTCTGTTGTTCATTCTATATGTAAATGATATCCCAAGACCAAATGGAGAGAATGATGCAATGGTTATTTATGTAGATGATGAAACAGTAAAGATGTAATTAACCTAAATAAAACTCAAATGATAACATTATGAAGGTACTCTGTAAACTTAAATATAAGCAATGAGCTAATATGTCTACATCTACATCTATACTCTGCAAATCACAAATACTGTGGGTGGCAGAGGGTGCTAAGCACCAATCCTAATTCTGCGCATTCCAATCCCGAACAGATCGAGGAAAGAAGGAATACATAAAAGAATCAGTACAAAAGCAGCCAACTTGCTATGGATTCAAATTGACAACTACATGAACTGGGAAAATCAGGTGGATCAGTGCTGTAAGAAACTAACCCATATTGTATTTATGATCAGCTACCTTAGATAATTCTGTACTAGGGATATTTTAATGACCATCTATTTCTTTTTGAAATTCAATTAAGATATTGCATATCAGCATTGGGAAGACTCACAGAGAATAACATGAGGAGAATATTGAAAATACAGAAACACATAATTAGAGCTATCCTAAAAGAAAGAAGAACAGTATCACGCAAAAAATATTTTGTAGATTTTAAGATTCTGACATTTCATTGTATGTATATATATATATATATAAGACCATAATGCTTTCACTCATGAAGAATGTTATTAAAAAGAATGAACTTGTAAAAGAGTATGAAACCCGTAATAAAACTGACTTCAATTTACAAGTACGCAACACAAATTTTTTTTGAAAAATACCCAATTGTACAATAAGCTTCCTACAGAATTAAGGTTCATCAGCAATAGGAGAGAACAGTTCAAGCATAGTCTTAAAGAGTATTTATGTAACAAAGCTTTCTACTCAATCAAAGAGTATTTAAATGGTGAAACAAGGGAAACAACAGCATGAGAAAAGAAATTGTGAATAAATAGTGTATAATCTTATCACATATTTGCCAATGAAAATATAATATGTTAAAAAAATAATGTAAATGTATGATTAGTAAGTGACTGACATAAAATTAAAAATGTACTAATAGAGATATTTATATTTAAGACATTAAACTTATTATCATTGACTTGTCCTAAATTTCATTGTACAATTTATTGTATGTAAGTGATAAAAATGGGACCAAATAAATGAATGAATGAAAGTATTTGATTAAAGTATTTTTATCTACTTATTAATTACAATAAGCTCCTATCCAGTTTAATGAAAACATTACAAATATAACATAAAATTTATTAGACTACTTTATAAAATAAATTGAAGATTTGTTTTGACGGACTAGAAGTATTTGGGAAAAATCATGACGGAAAATGTGACAACTGTCACAGGTATGTTGCGTAGGGGTTGGGTTGTAGTTGGTTAAGAAGTGGTTTTATTGGGCATGTAGGGAAGAGGAAAAATGTGGAATAAAAGAGGTTCTCCCCTGGTTTTGTTCCCTTTGTCTTAGGGATGAAAGGATGATGGAGATGGGTGAAACAATGAGGGATTTGCATGAAAGGATAAGGATTCTTGAGGCTCGTCTTATGGAGGTTCAGCCTATGGTGGCATGGTCTGTGGTGGGTCCACCTGTGGAGGCTCAACCTGTGAGGGCTCAGCCTATGGTGATTAAGCTTGTGGAGGCTCAGCGTATGGAGACTCAGCTTGTGGAGGATCAGCCTTTGGAGGCTTAGCTTGTGGAGGCTCAGCCTGTAGAGGCTCAGCCTGCAGAGCCACAGTCTATGGGGTCTGAGCTTGTCGAGACTCATGCTATAAAGGTATCGCGCACATTGGCCGAATGCTGATAGCTGTGGGTGTGTGGGAGATAAGATGGTTAAAAGTGGTCAATGTAGGGCATTTTCATATTTCAACCAAAGACTTGTGTCTCCTTATACTTCTCTTTCCTGCCTCAACTACATAGGATAGAACGTTGGTTTTTGTGTGTGGTAATAGCACCGAATCTTCCATCATGCAATATGGTGGTTAGATATCAGTAGCTACGGATGTGTGGGAGATGCAGTGGTTGAAAGTGGTCAACCTTTGGTACTTCATACTTCTACCAAAGATGTATGCGTCCGGGTGTATCACTTTTCAGCCAAAACTATCTAGCACAGATCACTGGTGTTTGTGTGTGGAAGTAGCACAGAGTCACCCATCGAACACAACAATGGATGAATTTCAGTAACTGTTGGAGTGTGGGAGATATGATGTTTTAAAATGGCCGATCAAGGATAGTTTCGTATTTCGACGAAAGACATGTATGTCAATGTATGTCACTTTGCTGCCTCAACTACATAGCTCAATGATTGCGTGTGGCAGTGGCTTCAAGTCTCACATTGTGCACTATGGTGGTTACATGTAGGTAGCTGTCAATAAAAATTCTTTACAATCATGAACTAAGTTGTGGGCAGCAGCTAGTACCCTAATAAGGGAAGGAAGATTTACACAAGCGGTACAGCAGAACCCCAGGGGACAAAATATTTAGGATATATTTCTAATGAAGCCCGATGATAACCTTGTGGGGTGTCAAGTAAGTGAAGGAATAAGTGATCATGGCACAGTTCCGATGGATATTAGAGGATCCAGTGCACCAGCAGCGAAAATTTAATGGGAAAATAGGAACAATTATAAAAAAGCACAAAATTCGAATTTGAAGAGAAATTTCAGAGAACATTTCAGCAAATGGAAGGAAGGCATAAGTACAGTAGAATCAAGGTGGGAAGAGTTCATGGAGATAATAAAAATGGGGGAAGAAAAATTTATTAAAAAACAAAACATAAAGAGAAGTTCAGTTCCTGTATGCAATGATAGGGAGGTGAGGACGTTAAAGAGGTTGGTAAGAAGAGAACATGACAGAGTTAAGAGATAGCAGGGTAGTTGGGAATATTTAAAACAACTCAACATGGACTTAATAACAGCTAAGAAGGTGGCTAAAGATGCCTTTATGAAGAGTATTGTCAGTGCAAGGGGGCCATTGACTTAGGCTTCTAGAAATTTCCGTGGCTATGTTAGAAAACTGAGGGGAAGGCAGGGTGTTGAGATACTTATAAGTAATGATGGAGAAAAAGTTACTGAAGATTCGTTAAAGGCAGACATTTTAAGTAACTCATTTAGTGAGAGCAATAGGGACAATGAATCAGAAACGGGAAGGTCTAACTCAGAGAACGAGCTTAACAACACAATTAGAAATGAACACACAAAAAATTTTGAAATTCATCCCTAGTATATCATGAAGGAAATAAGAAAGCTGAAAAAAATATAAAGGGGCTGGTATAGATAATATTACTACAGATATCTTAAAGATAGTCAGATATGACATTGTACCTTATCGTGAAACATTATTTAAATTGAGCCTGGATACTTGCTGCTACCACAGGACTGGAAAAGAGTAATTGTAGTGCCGCTACATAAAGGAACGGTGAGAAATAGAGTTGAGAATTACAGGCCAATCAGCTGGACATCAATGGTACACAAATTAATGGAAAGATTGATATGTCACCATGTCAGAAATATATGTGAGGAGTGTGAGTGTTTTTCAAGTATGCAACATTGCTTTAGGCAAAGTCAAGTAAATCACAGTTGGTGGGATATATGCAAGATATTTTGCGTGAAATGGACAAATGAGGCCAAATTAATTCTTTCAAAGGCTTTTGACAGACTGAGGCATAAAATGGTAATAAATAAGGTAAAAACTATTGACATGGATGAGAAAGTGATTTGCTGGGAAGAAGAATTTTTAAAAGGTAGAAAACAGAAAGTTTGGGTAAGAAATGCAGTATCAAAAGCAGTGGACGTAAAAACGAGGATGCCACATCGCTATTAATTATTCTAATGAATAATTGTGCTGATTGTTATTATCAGAAGTTAGATTGTTTACAGATAACATAATGCTATATAAATGGATCAAACTGGTAGAGGACTGTAAACCGCTGCAGGGTGATCTGGACAGGAAATCTAGCTGAGTTGGTAAACATGGAATGAAGATAAATACAAAGAAGATTCTGCTTACCCAATACACGAATAAAAAGTAAAGGTTGATAATGATTATAAGGTAGGGAAAGAATTTCTTGTTGAAATGTAAATATCTTGGCAGTACATTTGATAACAAGCTTAACTGGGCAGGGCACATTGGTCAGTTAGGTCGAAAAGGTTTCAAAATTCAGCACTAGTTGGAGAGAGTGATGAGGGGATGTACAAAGGAAGTAAAGGAACTGGGTTACAAAATTTTGGTTAGACCATTGCCTGAATATGGTAGTGTAAAATGAGACCCACATTTTGAGTACCAAATATGGGAGTTGGAGAGGTTGCAAAAAAGGGCTGCTAGATTTGCTTCTGGAAATTACTGCAGTATGCATTCTGTAATAGATATGTAAAAGAGCTGGAATGGGATTCATTGGAAGACATCAGGAGGGTGAAGAGGGTCATAGGAGTGTACAGGGTGTGATGAGTCATGGTAACATATTGGTGTATCGATGAAAAGTAATGCATGGAAGGGAGAAGAGGACCGTGACCACAAGCTGGCACTCAATTTCAGGCACAAGGGTGTAGGAAGATTCTCTTTCTTAGGAAAGGATGTCAGGGATTGGAATAAATTACCAAGAGAAATGATGAATAATTAATCAAAAATGTTGAAAGAATTTAAAGTTAAAATTTGCAGAGGACAAATGTAGGTGGGTGCAGGAAAGGGAGAAGATGGGTCTATAGAGAAATTGCCACCGGAGTCTTCACTCCATTTCAATTTAATTAAATACTAGCAGGTATCCACGACTTCATTCGTGTTTGTAAAGAATTTGTATTGACAGCTATCAACATCTAACCACCATAGTCCATGATGGGAGACTCGATGCTATTACCACACACAAATGTCAGTCATCTTTGCTATGTAGTTCAGGCAGCAAAGTAAAATATACGTACATACATGTCTCTGGTCGAAATATGAAAATAATCTTCATCGATCAATTTCAAGCACCATATCTCCAACCAGGGCCGCCGTAAGCGAGCCGGCGACACTCGGGATGGCGACAATGGGGGCGGCAAAAAATGCTCAAAGGGGCGGCAATCTCACAGGTTTTTGACCGGGTTCAGAAATTTTCGAGATCCACCACTGGCTATAATTAAACAAGGGGCGGCATAATCGGTATCGCACACGGGCGCTCAAACAGCTAGCGGCGGGCCTGTCTCCAACATCCCACAATTACCGAAATTTGGTGAACGTTGTGATCAATGGTGACTCTGTGCTACTACCACACACAAACACCAGTGATCTGTGCTAGATAGTTTTGGCTGAAAAGTGATACACCACGACACACACGTTTTTGGTAGAAATGTGAAAGTGCCGCAGGTCAACCACTATCAACCACCATATCTCCCACACCCCCATAGCTACCCACATCTAACCACCATAGAACACGATAGGAGACATGATTCCACTACCACACACAAACACCATTGTTCTATGCTATGTAGTTGTGGCAGCAGAGTGACATATAGGGAGACATATGTCTTTAGTCGAAATAAAAAAATGCCCTGCATCAACCACTTTTAACCATCATATCTCCCAGATCCCCACAGATATAGACATTTGGCCTATTATTTGTATGACAGGAAAATCCTTGATACTTCCACACATAATGACCAGTGATCTGTGCTGGGTTGTGGTGGCTGAAATACAGGAAAACACACTTCTATTTATATATATACATATATATATATATATATATATATATATATATATATACATAAAAGATTATTATCCTTAATTTTGTGCATATTTCTGAATAAAAATCTACATGAGGCTCTACTTTGTACCCCACTTGGTGAGGAGATTCCCCAGAATGTAATACCATACCTTAACAATGATTGCACATATCTAAAATAAATATTCTAATTGTTTCATTTTATATGCAGCAAACTAATATTCTCATCATGTAACAGACAGTATTTGGTTTTTTACAAAGGTATTCAATATGTTTCTTCCATTTTAAATTATCTTGTATTCATATACCCAGATATTTTGTATTTTCTACATTTTTTAGTAGTTCATCACACATTTTTGCTGTAGGTATTAGAGTACCTAAATTCTTGCTTGTACAGAAGTGTATGGCATATGTTTTTCTGAGTTTATTATTAAATTGATTTGAAAAAACAAGATTGCAAAATTTTTAGAATAGTGTTTAATATTTTAGTTAAGTTTTCTATAGTACATTCTTTGATTAAAATTCTGGTGTCATCTAGATGATTTATATATACTAAGAACAGTAATACTCCAATAACTAACCCCTGTCACATGCCGTATTTCATGTGTTTACAATCTGAGTGAGCATAGTTTACACTGTTGTTTGTCTTAAAACTATATTCCACTATCTGTTTCATGTCATGAAGACATGACTTTAGCCAATCCTTAGCTAATTAGCTAGTAGTTCTAATTTCATAAGCAGTATATTACACTCAATTACATCAGATGCCATTGAAAACAAAGAAAGCTAAATATTAAAAAAAAAAAGCACAAAGGGAGCAGTGTTTATAGTATTACTACAGATATCTATACCATATAATAAAATTGTAGTCTCTAGGTGAAATTTATTTTAAGAATAATTTCAATGTGTACTACTGATGATAGAGATGTCGAAATTATAAAAATTCGAAAATTTGTATGTTCATGGACAATGCAAAAAATAAGATTTTCACAAAACTGCACAAAGTGATAGCATTTGTCTCTGATTAGGATACAGGGTACTTTTCATTCAGATTGGCAAATGGTTACAAGTGCTACAGATGCCAAAATAGTCCAAAAGCATAAATTTCACATTTTTGTTTTTCTGTCAGGACATTATATGGTACAAAACTTTATCAAAAAATTTTAACGAAACTACACCCACTGATGTATTATGTTACTGTATAACATGCAGCGTACTTTATATAATTATTATTTACTTAATTTATGATGATACATAAATAATAACATTTAATAAAAATTGCAATGTAGTGCACACTCCAGTAGCAATATTCCTACAAACCCATCTTTCCCATCCCCTTTCCTATACACAACTACATTTCCCCTCTACAAATTTTTTTAAAAAAATAAATGAAATACTGCCTGTTACATGATGAGAATATTAGTTTGCTGCATATAAAATGAAACAATTAGAATATTTTTTTTTTATATATGTGCAATCATTGTTAAGGTATGGTATTATATTTTGGGGGAAATCCTCACCAAGTGGGGTACAAAGTAGAACCTCACGTAGACTTTTATTCAGAAATATGCACAAAATTAAGAAGAATAATAACAATATTTAATTAAATTGAAATGGAGTGAAGACTCCGGTGACAATTTTCCTATACACCCATCTTTCCCTTTCCTGCACCCACCTACATTTGCCCTCTGCAAATTGTAACTATAAATTTTTTCAACATTTTTGGTTAATTATTCATCATTTCTCTTGGTAATTTATTCAAACCACTGACATCCTTACCTAAGAAGGAGAATCTTCCTACAGCCTAAAATCAAGTGCCAGCTTGTGGTCATGGTCCTCTTCTCCCTTCCATACATTACATTTTTCTCCTGTATTCCAATGAATCCCATTCCATCTCTTTTGCATATCTATTACTGATTGCGTTCTGCAGTAATTTCCAGAAGCAGATCTAGCAGCACTTTTTGCAACCTTTCCAACTCCCATATTTGATACTCAAAATGTGGATCTCATTTTACACTACCATATTCAGGCAATGGTCTAACCAAAATTTTGTAACCCAATTCCTTTACTTCCCTTGTACGTCCCCTCATCACTCTCTCCAACAAGTGCAGAATTTTAAAACCTCTTCCTACTACCTGTCCAATGCGCCCAGCCAAGTGAAGCTTGTTTTCAAATGTAATTCCAAGATATTTAAATTTCAACAAGCAATCCTTTCCCCACCTTATAATCATAATCAACCTTTAGTTTGTTATTGTGTCTTGGGTAAGCTGAATCTTCTTTGCATTTATCTTCATTCCATGTTTACCAACCCAACTAGATATCCTGTGATCACCCTGCAGCTGTTTACAGTCCTCTACCATTTTGATCCTTTTATTATTATTATTATTATTACTCCGTGATTCACTAAATGTGTGTGGTGGAGGGTGCATTGCACCTGTCGAAAAGGGTGATTGTTTGGAAGGGATATACGGGATATGGCAGCAGGCACCCATGGGCAAGGAACCAACCCAGCATTCGCCTGGAGTGATACAGGAAAACCATGGAAAACCCAGATCAGGATGGTCGGAGTGCTTTATCGAAAGCTACTCCTGTCGGATTTTAAATTTACTCGCCCGGTAAATCCTTTCTATTCAATTCCCTACTCACTCGTGGGTAAAAATGAGTACAGAAATGAATCGATTCTGACCCTGATTTCTCTTATCTTACCTTCACGGTCATTCCGAGATATGAATGTTGCTGGTAGCAATATTTGCTGGATGTCATTCTGAAATACGTCAGTCGTGAATTTTTCAATTAGATTCCGCATTATATTGCATTATGTCATCTGCAAATAATCTAACTTCTGATATTAAACAATCAACACTATTATTCATTAGAATAATGAATAGGAATTGTCCCAATATGCTCCCCTGTGGCACTCCCATTTTTATGTCCACTTCTTTTGATACTGCATTTCCTACCCTAAATTTTAAAAATTCTTCTTCCCAGCAAATCACTTTCTCATCCATTCCAATAGTTTTTACCTTATTTACGACCATTTTATAGCTCACTCTGTCAAAAGCCTTTGAAAAGTCTAGTGCTACACTATCAATTTTCCCTCGTTTGTCCAGTTCATGCAAAATATCTTGCATATATCCCACCTACTAAGATTCACAAGAATATCTTTGCCTAAAGCCATGTTGCATACCTGAAAATCACTTGCATCCTCACATATATTTCTGATGTGGTTGCATATGAATCTCTCCATTAATTTACCTACAACTGATTGGCCTATAGTTTTTTCCTAAAGTCCAACCCCTCATCCATGTGGTGGGAGATGGGCAACGGCATAAAGTTGGGGATTGCCTGTAGGGTTGGGGTTCAGTGGGGACCTAGTGAGCACCAGGACTGATATGGTAGCTGTGAAGGACCCACAGGAACCCTGAAAAATGGTGGGACACTGGTGAAGCTACATCAGGCCTAGAATCCGGTAGTGGGTAGAGCTTGCTTGATAAACAAAAACAAGCCTCGGAAAGGACAGAGCAATGGACAGAAGACAAGGCTATGAAATAGTTTAAGTAATAGACGGACATTTACTAGGAATGTGGAGGAAATGATGGACATTATGGAGCGAAGGAAGTTGGATATTTTGGGGTTGGGTGAGACAAAATGGAAAGGAAAGGGTAGGAGGGAACTTAAAAATGGTTTCCAACTGTACTGGAATGGAAATGAGGAAGGGAGAAGAAATGGAGTAGGGGTTGTTGTGAGAGAGGGGCTGAAAGAAGAAGTGGAAGAGATTAGTGAGATGAAGATTAAGGTATCAGTCAAAGGAAGATGCCTGGATGTACTGTAAATATATGCCTCACTGGTAGGCTGTCTAATCCAAGAGAATGAGGAGTTTGAATAGGAGCTGCAGAGACAATTAAAAGGGTAAAATATAATAATTATTGGAGACCTGAATGCTCATGTAGGCACAGAAAGGCAGGGATATGAGGATGTAATAGGAACAGAAGGATGGGATGGCAGAAATGAAGATGGGGGAAGGCTACTGGATTTCTGCAAATGAAATGGATTGAGAATAGGAAATTCATGTTACAAAAAGTAAGAGAGCCACAAGGTAATCTGGTACAGTAGCAACTGGCAGAGTAAGTCAGTTGTTGACTACTTTATATTTAATGGTGAACTGAAGAGAAGTGTGGCAGATTTGAAGGTAATACCATCAGAGCAGAGAGGAGAAAACCAGGATAGGAGATTAAGGGTATGGAAATTTAAAGAGAAGAGTAATGAAGCAGAATACCAGAGAATAGTAAGGAGTAAGATACCCACAGTGGAAATGGGGACAGTAGAAGAGGAGAGGAAATATTTTAAAACAATGTTAGTTCTAGCAGCAGAAACAGTGTATAGAAGGAAACGGTAGAAATAAACAACATGGTGGAATGATAGAGTAAAACAAGCAGTGGAGCTCAAGTATAGGGGCTTTATTGAATGGTTCAAGCAGAGGACACAGGAGGCAAGGGATGACTATTTGAAGAAAAAGAAGGAGGCCAAAAAAATAGTAACAGAGGAAAGGAGGAAGTGGCTGGAGAAATGGACCAACATGATGGAAGAAGATAGCAAAGGAAATAAAAAAGTACTATACGTAATGGTAAAAAGGATGAGGAAGGAACGGATTAAAATGTAAACATGCTGAACAAAGATGGAAAAGAGATAAACAGCTCAGAAAGCCTAAAAAAGATGTGGAAGGAACATTCTGAAGCCTTACTGAGCCCAAATTGGTCACAGGATGATACAGTTGTTCAGGAGAAGCAGCAAAATAACACACATGTCGGAGAGAAAGGGAAGGATTTAACTTGGAAAGAAGTGAAAACAGCTCTGGGTAGGATGAGGGGTGGAAAGGCACCAGGAATCGATGAAGTGAGCATGGAAATTATAAGGGCAGCGGAAGTAGTAGAAAAGTAGTGGCTACACCGTTTGATAAGAAAGGTATGGAATCAGGTCGCAACTCCTGAAGACTGGAGAAAAAGGAATAATTATACCTATATTCAAAAAAAAGGAGCAGGATGGAGTTTAAAAACTATAGAGGGATTACACTGATATGCCACTGTGCCAAAGTGTATGAGAAGATCATTGAAAAAAGGATATTTGACAGGGTGGAAAAAGGACTAAGGGAAGAACAGTAAAGCTTCAGATCAGGGAGATCGACGGTAGATCTGACATTTGCTGTGAGACAGCTGCAGGAAAAACATTATGAGTATGGAAAGGATCTACTGCTGGTATTTCTCAATATTGAGAAAGCATACAATTGTGTACACAGGAATAAGGTATGGAAGGCCTTGGAGAACAGAGGAGTTCCCAAAGAAACTATCAGGGGAGTGACAGAACTGTACCAAGGAAGAGCGTGCTATGTGAAAATAGGGGAAGGAAGAACAGATTGTCTGAAACAAAGGAATGAACTAAAACAAAGAAGTGCCCTCTCACCACTACTCTTTATTGTAATCATGGATGATATAATGCGGAAGGTGGCATTGAGGATGGGAGAGGAAACCACGAAGATGATGGCTTTTGCAGACAATCTGATGATCTGGGGAGGTGATGAAGAGGAAGTGCAGTGGCAGCTGGATGTTTGGACAGACAGTATGAAGGAATATGGCCTGAAATTTAATGAAAAGAAATATGAGTGCATGGTAACAACCAGAAAGAATAGGATAACCCAGAGAATTGTGATGGCAGGTGAACAACTAAAGAAGGTAAACAGGTTCAAGTACTTGCAGAGGAAATGATGGAGAGATAAATGAAAGAAGAAGACAAGCAGAGGCGTTTCTAAGGAGCATTAGAAACCTGATATGGCATAAAAATGTGCCTCAGAGAATCAAGAGACTAATCTATCACACATACTATGTGCCTATCTTGACTTATACTGCTGAAACCTGGACAAAGAAGAAGTGGGACATCAGCAGAGTACAAGCAAATGCAATGAAGTTTTTAAGAGGTAGAACAGGAGTTACTAAAATGGACAGATAAGGAATTAAGTGGTTAGATGACCATAAAAGAGAAACTCCTTCAGGAAATGGTAGAGGAGAATAGACTGAGATGGTATGGACATGTAAAGAGAATGGAGGTTCAGAGAATCCCAAAAAAAAATCCACGAAATTAAGATGCATGCTAAACAACCATGAGGAAGACCAAGAGATGGATAGCTGAAAGGAGTGAAAGAGTATGTACAGAAGAGAGGATGATTTTTATCTATATAAGTAATATAGTTCTTGAAGTTAAATAAGTAAAGACCATAAATTTGTGCTTCATGCAAAAATTAATAAAAATGTAAATAGTAATATATTGTCTCACTAGTTGACATGCAGTGTACATTAGGAAGATTAGGACTAAATTTTGTCAGTGAAACAGAGACCAAAACTGGAAATTTTGGAACTTTTGAATGTGTGTGAACTGATCAAGCAAAGACCAACCATTTAAATAAATTTTTATACAATTATGGCTTATGTAGTGTGACAGCTTGAGTTGTGTTTTCAAATGGCTACCACATGCTGAGAAGTAATAAAAGAAATATGTGCTAATTTAATTATTCCATAACAGAACCTATCCATTTAATATTGTCTGGATCAAGCAGTCTCACAGTCGGTATGTTTACCACAATTAGCCCTGCATAAGCAGTAATGATGTGTTGAAATTGTACAAATGATAACAGATGGACTGTTTTATACCACAGTTTATACTTATACAAATAAAGCAATTCTTTCAAACACAAGGCAGACAGAACCTTTCAAATATTGCTTACAAGAGAAGTTATGTGAACAATATCAAAGTATTTCTGTGGGTCACCACAATCATAACCTTCCCATTTAGTGGAGTGGTAGTGGCAAATAATGTATTGTGGCGAGACAGTATAAAAACCGTATGTGTGTTCGTGTTTGAGCGGTGGAATCGGGACGATCCGATTGTTGAAAGTGTGACGCGAGATGCGAATGGGATTGTTGAAGGCAGTTTGTGACTTACTGTCTTGGAGGTCGGACATGGTTGGTTGCGCAGGGCAGTGATTGTTTGGCGGTGCGCCTGGCACTTGTATGGATCTGATGAAACATTATAAGTATGCCGCCGTCATGCAGATAAACTGCAGTGTTTCGTAAATAGCAGTGAACTCGTGGGCGTTGAACTAAAGCATCCAAACCAAGTAATAATAGTGTAGCTCAGAACTTGCAGTTTGTAGGAGAAGAAGTCCTGGATAGCTTTTATATATGGTCAAATTATAATCGTTGGTGGTGGTGGCTTAGTAATTGTATGTTCGGTGAATAAATTGAAAGATTATCTCTATGGCAACCTTGTGACTTATTAGTAGAAGAACCTGCAATCCATTGATACCAAGACGAACAACAATTACCCTACCCCAAGCTGCTAGTGCATTATCGCCGCTAGCAGACGCCACTTTATCGTTACAGTATACACAAGGGTTTACAACATTTGCTTATAAGATAAATTTAGAAGAGCTGGAGGGGATAAATAATAATAATAATAATAATAATAATAAAAATAGCTGCTCCTCTACTTTTTCTTTGATATTTCATCTTGAATAATACCATGAATCCTAATGTTTCTATGGACAAAGTTGCTGGCCCTTCACAGTAATCCACTGACCTGGGAGATGATTCTCAAATTTCCATGAGGAAATGAGATGGTACACCATTTTGCTGGTAGTAAACCATTCCATCTTAGTCATCTCATTGATCTGTGGAATCTCGAGCATATCCAGAAACACAATACCAGTGAAAGCTCTCTCCATGAAGAAGATAGGGCCATACACTTTCAATTTGTTAAGGGTAAAAAGCACATTAACTTTGTGGCTGTCACAAATGTATTCCAGGTTTGCATGTGGATTTTCATTGCACCATATCCTGCAGTTGTGGGTGTTCACCATGCCACTGTTATGAAAAGTTGACTCATCACTGATGATTATTGTGTTATTGCAACATTTCAGCACAGAATTCTCGACAAGCACCTTATCTGCATCACTAATGTGCTGTGCCATTTTTAATCTGTATATTTTCAAGTGTTAATGTCTATGCAATACTCTCCAAGCAGTCTTTTGTGGAATGACAGTCTCGTGAGATGCATGTCACATTGAGTTTTTTTTTTATATACTGCGGGCAAAGCTCTCTCTAACTTGTTCGACATAATCATCAACACGCGTTCAACCTGGTGATTTAGTATCATGTTGCAGTGAACTACCTGTCTCAACAACGTCCTTGTGCCAAGAGATTCTTTACCATATTCAGTGTGAAATTTACACGAACAGTTGTTGCAGAGTTCACTTCATGAAACCAGAAACACACAGCAAGCATGCTCTGCACCAGCGGAAGTAGCTAGCGCTCCTGGTGGTGGAATGGTGTGTTGATGCACTACGTGCATCAAACTTGAAGTTATTTGCTACAAAATGACACATCTACTGATTTTGTAAATTACCTCAACCAATTTCTATATCATTCAGAAGTAGTAAAGTCCTTTTTGATTCACCCAGTATATATAAGATTAAATATAGATGGTACTCACATTGTGCCCACCTTACCCTTAAATGTTATTTACATTAGTCTGGAGACTTACTGCTTAGCAGAGAACTAAAAAGTGTGGTAGCTGCATAAAGATAGGACAGCAAACAGAGTTGAAAATTGTAGTGTGATCATTTTGACTTCTGTGTCAGATAAATTGACAGAAAGATTGATATGCAGTCACATCAGAAAAATCTGCGAGGAAAGTAATCAGCAAAGCAAACTGGCAACATGGCCCTGACAAGTATATTCATGCATATCTCAGTTATTATGCTATATGCAAATGCTTGAGATTAAATGGAATAAGGAGTCCAATTGATAGTGTATTGCTAGATTGTTCCAAAGACTTTGACAGAGTGAACCAAAAAGTGATGTTAATTAACATAAAACCCATTGGAGCAGATGAAAACATGATGGACAGAGGAATTATTAAATGATAGAAAGTAGTAAATGAAAAAGATGACACAAAGGTAAATGTGCTATGGGTTAGTGTACTGGGATCACTGCTGTTCATTATTTTAATTCTGTTAATCGATTAAAATCAGTTGACATAAATGGCATATGATTGAATTAAATTGGAAGAGGTCTGGGAACAGTGACAGATTGACCTTGACAGAATATCTAGGAACATAGTTCAACGTGGAATGAAGATAAATACAAGAAGGTTCAGCTTATAAGTTACTCAGATAAAAGACTAAAGATAGATTTAGATTAAAAAGTGACAAAGGAATTGCTTTTTGAAAAGTGCAAATATCTTCCCATAATATTGGAGGGTAAACTCAATTGAGCAGGAAAAATTCAGAAAATTCAGTTAATGATTAGGAGTTATTGGAAGAATGGAGTTGAAGTCATTAAGGATTTTAAAATTGTAGAGATATTGAGTGACTGGTTAGTGAAACAAGTAGGGACTATCATCCTGTGATGGGAGGGAATGAATCAAAGGAGAGTCTCCATAAGAGTATAAATTAGCAAAATACAAAATTTGAAATAAATTCTCAGGAAATTCTGAAGGCACTCAGATAGATAAAAAGAAATAAAAATAAAAAAAAAAACAACATAAAAGTGCTGGTGTAGATAATATTACTACAGAATTATTAAAGCATCTGGGATACAATATTGCCCTGTGCCTTGAAATTTTATTTAAATTGAGTTTTTAGTCTTGCTGCTAACCAGAGAATTGGAAAAGACTGATAATAGTACCGGTTCATAGTGGAGGGGTAATAAATAGGGTTGAAAATTATAGGCCAACTAGTCTGGCATCAGTGATAGGCAAAATGATGGACAGATTGATATGCAACTATATAAGAAATGTCTGTAAGGAAGGAAACTGGTTTTCAGATCGACAACATGGCTTTAGACAACGATATTCATGGGAATCTCAGATGGTAGGCTATATGCAAGATATTTGTATGTTTGAAGTATTTTTCTTACTTGTATTTTAGATTAAAATGATCACTAACTTAATAATAATTGATAAAATTGCGATGGAGCACCCGCTCTGGTGGCAATCTCCCAACACCCTTTCACCTTCCAACCTACTTTTGCCCTCTACTAATTTTTACTTTAAATTCTTTCACTGTTACCAGTAAGTTATTCAGCAATTATCTTGGCAATTTATTCCAGTCCCTCACTCCCTTTCCAATGAAAGAAAATTTTCCCACAATCTTATGCCTGAAATCAAGTACTGTCTTGTGGTCATGGTCAACCTTACCCTTCCAAGCACATCTCACAATTTTCCCACCAATATCTTTCCATGTTTCATCACTAGTATAGGCTTTGTACACTCCCATGACTCTCTTCACCTTCCTTCTATCCTCCAACGAATCCCACTCCAGCTCCTTTATCATATCAGTTACCGATTGTGTCCTGCAATAATTTCCAAAGACAAACCTGGCAGCCCTCCTCTGCACCCCCTCCAAATCCTGTACTTGAAACCCAAAATGTGGATCCCAAACTACACCACCATATTCCAGCAGTGGTATAACCAAAGTTTTGTACCCCAGTTCCCTTACTTCTCTAGCGCATCCCCTCATCACTCTTTCAAACAGGTGAAGGATTTTGAACCCATTCCCAATCAGCTGTCCAATGTGTTCTGCACAGTTAAGTTAGCAATCAAATGTACTGCCAAGGTATTTACATTTCGAGTCTTCAATAAGTAGCTCCTTACCCACTTTATAATCGTAATCAACTTTTAGCTTTTTATCTGTGTACCTAATAAGCTGAATCTTTGCATTTATCATCATGCCATGTTGACTCACCAGCTAGTTATCCTATCTAGGTTACCCTGCAGCTGTTTACACTCTTCCATTGTTTTGATCCTTTTTATGTAACACTAGCTGGTACCCACAACTTCATTCGTGTTGGTAAAGAATTTGTATTGACAGCTACCAACATCTAACAACCATAGTGCACGATGGGAGACGTGATGCTATTACCACACACAAATGCCAGTCATCTGCGCTTTGGAGTTCCACAGCAAAGTAAAATTTACGGACACACATGTCTTTGGATGAAATACAAAAATATCCTTGATCTACCAATTTCAACCATCATATCTCCAACACTCCCACAGTTACCAAAATTCGGCCAATGTTGTGATTGATGGGTGACTCTGTGTGACTACCACAAACAAACGCCAGTGATCTGTGATAGATAATTTTCGCTGAAAAGTGATACACCATTCCAGATGCTTCTTTGGTAGAAATATGAATTTGCCGCAGGTCGACCACTTTCACCCCCCTTAACTCCCACACCCCCATAGCTACCGACATCTAACAACCATAGTGCATGACAGTAAACACAATTATACTACCATACACAGACACCAATGCTCTATGCCTTGTATTTGTGGCAGAAAAGTGACATATGCGTAGACACATTTTTTCATCGAAATACGAAAATATCTTTGATCGGCCACTTTCAATCACTATATCTCCCACACTACCACAGTTACTGAAATTCAGCCGATGTTGTGATCGAAAGGTGACTCTGTGTTACTAACACACACAAACGCCAGTGATCTGCGATAGATAGTTTTCTCTGAAAAGTGATACACCATTCCAGATGCATCTTTGGTAGAAATATGAAATTGCCGTAGGTTGATCACTTTCAACCCCCATAGCTACTGACATCTAACAACCATAGTTTACGAAAGGAGATACGATTCTACTACCACACGCAAACACCAATGGTCTATGCTATGTAGTTGTGGCAGAAAAGTGACATATGCGGAGACACATGTCTTTCGTCAAAACACGAAAATATCCTTGATAGGCCACTTTCAACCACCATATCTCCCACACTACCACAGTTACTGAAATTCGGCCAATGTTGTGATCGAAAGGTGACTCTGTGTTACCACCACACACAAACGCCAGTGATCTGCGTTAGATAGTTTTCGCTGAAAAGTGATACAGCATGACACATGCTTCTTTGGCAGAAATATGAAATTGCCGCAGGTCGACCACTTTCAACCCCCATATCTCCCACACCCCCATAGCTACCAACATCAAACAACCACAGTGCACGTCAGGAGACATGATTCTACTACCACACACAAACACCAATGGTCTATGCTATATAGTTGTGGAAGGAAAGAGTAGTATAAGAAGACACAAATTTTTGGTCGAAATATGAAAACGCCCTGCATTGGCCAACTTTAATCAACATATCTCCCACATCCCCACAGCTATCGACATTTGGCCAACGTTGTGCTACTTCCACACACAAAGACCAGCGATCTGTGATTGGTAGTGGTGGCTAAAAAGTGAAATATATGAAAACACACGTCTATATATATATATAAGATTATGTCATCTGCAAACAATCTATCTTCTGACACTAAACCATTAACACTATCATTCATTAGAATAACTAATAACAATGGTCCCAATACACTACCCTGTGGGACTTCCATGTTCACTTCTACTGTTATTGCATTTCCCACCCTAACGTTTTGCTTTCTACCTTTTAGGAATTCTTCCACCCAGCAAATCACCTTTTTATCAGCTCCAATAGTTTTTACCTTATTTATCACCATTTCATTGCTCACTCTGTCAAAGGCCTTTGAAAGATCTAGAGCCACACTATCAACTTGACCTCCCCTGTCCATTTCATCAGAAATACCTTGCATATATCCTACTGAGATTCACATGAATATCCTTGTCGAAAGCCATAGTGCCGACTTGAAAACCATTTACTTTCCTCACAGACACCTCTAATATGGTTGCATATTAATTTCTCCATTACTTTACCCACCACTGATTTCAAACTGATTGGCCTATAGTTCTCAACCCTGTTTGTCACTCATTCTTTATGGACCGGTACTACTATCACGCTTTTCTGGTCATCTGGTAAGCAACAAGTATCCAGACTCAATTTAAATAATGTTTCAAGGTAAGGTACAATGTTCCTACTATCTTCAAGAAATCTGTAGTAATATTATCAACACCAGCCCCTTTATGCTTTTTTAGATTCCTTAGTTCCTTCATGATTTCTTCATATTTGATTTAAAATTTTCTAATCTGCTGCCCTCCAACTGTGCAGATAGGCTCATTTCCAGATATAATTCCTGAATTATTGTCCCTAATGAACCAGTTACTCAATAACTCTGCCTTTCTTAAATCCCCCGTTACTTCTTCTCCATCCTTATCTATAATTGTCTCAATACCTCCTCTTCCCCTCAGTTTCCTGATATAGCTATAGAAAATATCTAGATGCATCAGTCAGAGGTCGCCCTGCACCGATAATATTCTTCATAAACTCATCCTTAGCCTGTTTCTTTGACATTATTCATTACTTTATTACTTGTTTCATGACCTCTCTACTGCCTTGCTGTTTCTTAACTCTGTTATGTTCTCGTCTCACCAATCTCTTTAACCCCCTCACCTCCCTGTTAAAGTATGAAGGTTCTGCACTTCTCTTAATTCTCTGTTTTGGAATAAACATTTCTTCACCCTTTCTTATCATTTCCTGGAACTCTTCCCACTTTGTCACCACTGAAATTGTAACATTCTTCCATTTAATAAAATTAACCCTGAAGTATCTTTTCAGTTCCAAGATTTGTGCCTTTTTATTGTTGTATCTATTTCCCCCTTCAATTCTGGCAACTGTTTTACTGGATCCCCTTATATCCATCAGAACTGCATTATGATCACTTATTCCTTTGGTTACTTGACACCCGATTAGGTTATCATCCGGCTTTATTAGGAAAATATCCAAAATGTTTTGTCCCCTTGTTTTCTGCTCGACCACCTGTGTAAAACCTCCTTCCCTTACTAAGGTATTTGCAAATCTCTGTACCTTAGTGTTATTAATATTATTTCATACCCAGTCTACACCCTGGTAGGTTCAAATCCCTACCAATGATGACCATTTTATGCTCACTTCTGAACTCTGAATATGAATTTAGTTTCTCCCCAAGAGACTCATCTTTATCATTCATTTTTCCACTATGGTAAGTAGCCAACACCCTCACCTTTTTCTTTTTTATTTCTCCATAAGTCTACCACAAGTAACTCATGGTCATGATCTCAAAACACCAGTGAACTGTAGTAGTCTTTGCTGACCAGAATGAATACCCCTCCCCCAGTTGCTCCTCTGTCTCTGTGGTACACTCTGCAACCATTGGGAAAAACCTCATTGTCTAGTACTCCTTCTTTTAACCAGGACTCTACCCCTATAACTTCTTGAGGTTCATGTATCTCAATTAGGTTTGCAAATTTCAGATGAATTGGACAAGGGAGGCCAAGTTTATAGTGTGGCACTAGATCTTTCTAAGGCATTTGACAGAGTGAGCCATAAAATGGTTTTAAACAAACTGAAATCTATTGGATTGGATGAAGTTACTTGCTGGGTAGAGGAATTCTTAAAAGCCTGAAAGCAAAGTGTTAGAGTAGAAAATATGTTATCAAAAGAGGAGGAAGTAAATATGGGAGTGCCATAGTGAAGTGTATTGGGACCGTTTGTGTTCATTATTCTAATGAATGACTGTGTTGATGGTTTACGGTCAGTCTAGTTGTTTTGCAGATGATATAATGGTGTACAATAGGGTGAAAAAAGTTGATGATTGTGAACAGTTGTAGGGTTACCTGGTTATAATATCTAAATGTGTAGGTCAGTGTGAAATGAAGATAAACACCAAGAAGCGTCAACATTTTAGTTACACGCACAAAAAAAAAAAAAAAAAAAAAAAAAAAAAAAAAAAAAAAAAAAAAAAAAAAAAAATTAAAAAACATGGACAGAAGAGAGAAAACTTGCCTTCAGTAAACGGATGCAAGAATACTGGAATGGCAAAAGAAACTCGGACAGAAAATGACTACGTTTTGCGTGATCTGTATAGGTCTATTCGAATAAAATAAAAAAAACAAAAAACAAAAAAACTAAAGGTTAAGTATGATTATAGGGTGGGGTCTGATTGCTTGTTGAAAGGTTAAAGTGTAAATATCTTGTCATAATGTTTGATAACAAACTCAATTAGGCAGAGCACATTGGGCAGGTGGTAGGAAAAGGTACAAAATCTTTCACCTACTGGCGAGGGTGATGAGAGGATGTACCAAAGAAGTTAGGGAGTTGGGTTACAAAACTTTTGTCAGACCATTGGTTGAATATGGTGGTGTAGTTTGGGACTCACATCTTGGTTGTCAAATACAGGAGTTGGAAGGTGCACAAAGAAGAGCAACTAGAATTTTTTGTGCAAATTATTGTCGCTGGAGGAAAGGAGGAATGTGAAGAGAGTGCTGGCAATGTATGGGGCATGAAGGGATATTGGTAAAAAAAAATCAGAAATAGTGGATGGAAGGGAAAATGTGATCATGACCACAAGCTTCCACTCGATTTCATTGATAAGTGTGTGAGGAATTGTTTTTATCTTTTGTTGGTAAGGGTGTCAGGGATTAGAACAAATTACCTAGTGAAGACATGAATAATTTACAAAAAGCGATTAAGAAATTTTAAATTTGTAAATCAGAAAAGTAAATGGGGGAGGTATATAACATTCCAATTATAAAAGAAAATTTATGTAGGTAACAATGGAAGGAAAGAACTGCCATGAGGCAATATTTATATGGAAAGGACAGATAAAATACACCCAACTCACCAAAGTAGAAGGGAGAAGGGCACCAACAACACAAAACAACACACAAACACAGAAAATACAATATTTTGGGTTAAATTCTATGTCAAGTTAAAAGAATTGGCTGAGGTCATGCAAGACTTGTGTTTGATGCAGCCACTCGTAGAATAATATATATGAAAAGGGGTAATTATATGACCAGGGGAATCGGCACTGGAGCCTTAGCTCTATCACAATTAAAATTAATAATAGACAGTAGGAGTGTGAAGAGAGTGCTGGGACTGTAAAAGGAGTATATTGGTAATGATTATTTGGGAGGATATTGTTAGGAGAATTAGGAATAATGCATAAAAGGTAAAAGGTAATCATGACTGTAATATGACACTCAATTTCAGGCCTAATGAAGTAGAAAATTTTTCTTTTGAACTTAAGGCTGTCAGAAATTGAACTATGTTACCAAGAGAAGGGCTGTATAATTTACTAAAATAATTTAAAATTGAAATTTATTATGAGGGAAACAGCATTAAGAGAATTTATGATAAAAAAGGAACAAAAAATGGGAAAATAGGTGTAGGGAAAAACCCAAGAGAGTAGATTCTCTATCTCAATTAGATTAAATTACACTAAATAAGGTAATTGAACATTCTAATTCTCACTATGTAAAAAAATACCTTTTGTACTGTTGCAGCAAAATGTCTTTTGATTGGCTATCAGCAAAAAGATCAAGACAAAAGTCAGCTGTCTGCCTTAGAAGAAAAATATCTCCAGAGTTCAATGCTTCTGTCACTGTTTTGAAAGCTGAGCTGCAGAAGTTCAGAATTTCACCCTCAGGAATGTCACCAGCCTTTAGAATACTCATCATCTTAAAAGCCTGAATAAGATTTTTAAAGTTACATTACCTAAAATGAGGATAAGTTTACGAACTATGATACTAAACAAAGGTACTGACTATCTAGCAGAGATAATGTCTGTAACTATTAATAAACAATCTAAGTAATACACTAAAAACATGAATAAAAGTTAAATGTCTTCATTTGTTTATTGTTTTGGTCATATTTCTAATAAAAATTATCCTTTAAAAATTATTCCATTTTCATTTATCACTCAAAAATCTACACATGACATTTATCATTTAACAACAATTGCTTATATTTTTCAACATACTCCTTATTTAGTCATCTTTTTCAGTAAACTTGTTCTGTTGTAAATAAACATTTTGTGAAGAGATAAACTATCTTGGGTTGGAAGGATAGATGCTGTCATTAGATTTAACCATGTCTTGTTTTTCTTTCTCTGATAGTTATGACACTAATAAATTATAATTTCAAAGTTCTGCCCTTAAGGTAGTTGCCAGATCCCTTAACTTCTACTAAATGGTTTTCCACTGCACGGATCAACAGTTAGAATATATGGTAGTCTATTGTTAGAAAATTTTTATACCAGAAACCAATTATCAATGAATTTATTTTGAATTACTGCTGTTATCATGGAAACAATAGAATATTTAATAAAAATGTTTATGAGACTTTGAGTCTATTTGAAGATTGCAGATTATTCTTCAAACAAATGCATGTTCACCAAATGACATCACTTAGGGAAGCTTGTAGCAAATGTTTGCACCCAAAATGTTTCTAGCTTCTATTTGTACCAGAAAATATTCTATAAACCACAACTGCATCTTTTGTCAATAATTCTATGTCCAGTATTGCAATACCATCCCACCAACTGCTGCGGAATACACATGCACAACTCAAACTCTGTTCACCAACTGCTATGCAGATTTCCTATTCCCTGTTGTAGTCTTGCCTCAGAACTGTCCAGAATAATGATGAACCTCCATGGTGAAACACTTTTCTAGTGCAAAATGCTAAAATTACATATGTAAGAATGGAGACTTTCCAGGTGTATAACAGCAACGAAGTCTTTTCGGGTTTACTGCAAGATTGTGCTGTGATAATTTTCACAATAATATTCAGCGGTACACTCATGAAGACTTGATTACTAGAATTACAAGTTCTCATGGTACCAAAAATCTAATGCATATTTACCAAAATTTTGGGTTTCATAGATTAAATTATTTGGTCGAAATATGAAAATATCCTTGATCGACCAATTTCAACCACCATATCTCCCACACTCCCACAGTTACCAAAATTCGGCCATTATTGTGAACGATGGGTGACTCTATGCTACTACCACACACAAACACCAGTGATCTGCGCTAGAGTTTTGGCTGGAAAGTGATACACCATGACACCCCCAATACGTCTTTGGTAGAAATATAAAAGAGCCACAGGTCATCCAGTTTCAACCACCATATCTCCTACACCCCCATACCTACCAACATCTAACCACCATTGCGCATGATGGAAAACACGATACTACATCACACACAAAAATCAATGGTCTACGCTATGTAATTGTGGCAGCAAAGTGACATATACGAAGACACATGTCTTTGGTCGAAATACGAAAATATCCTTGATCGGCCTCTTTCAACCACCATATCTCCCACACTACCACAGTCACCAAAATTCGGCCAATGTTGTGACTGATGGGTGACTCTGTGCTACTACCACACACAAACACCAGTGATCTGCGCTAGATAGTTTTGGCTGAAAAGTGATACACCATGACTAAGGCCCAGATATATATGCACTTAAAACACCTAAAATATGTATGCAAATATGTACAAAAAAGTCCTAAAATATGTACTAACAATTAATGAATACTAGACGACCCGTGCGAAATAAATTTCGCGAATAAAATGCGATGAATAGTGAGGTTGAATATAATGTCACCAAGTTCAGTCATTACTCTTTATACTCCTACTTCATTTATCGATTTTGGTTAGATATCCAGGGAGATAAATGGCTCGATATACAAAAAACACATTTTAGAAAAAGTGACATTATTGCCCTATAAGGGTCCAATTACGAAAAATTCCTTTCTTAAAATATAATGTTACCATGGCGGAGACCTTATTCTTTAATATGATACCTCATTTATCTATATCGGTTAGATATTAAGGGAGATAAATCGCTCGTGACACAAAAATGTGTTATAGAAAAATTCATACTTTTTCCCTTTAAGGGTTGAATTACAAACACATTCTTTCTTAAAATACGATGTCACAAAGCTGAGACATTACTCCTCATAACCCTACCTCATTTTTTGATTTTGGTTAGATATCCAGGGAGATAAATGGCTCGAGATACAAAAAACGCATTTTAGAAAAAGTGACATTTTTGCCCTATAAGGGTCGAATTACGAAAAATTCCTTTCTTAAAATATAATGTTACCATGGCGGAGACCTTATTCTTTATTATGATACCTCATTTATCTATTTTGGTTAGATATTAAGGGAGATAAATCGCTCGTGACACAAAAACGCATTGCAAAAATATTGATACTTTTGCCCTTTAAGGGTCGAATTCCGAAAACTTTCTGGCTTAATATATGATGTCACTAAAGCGGAGATCTTAATCTTTAAAGTGATACTTCATAAAACGGTTTCAGATAGGTATCCAGGGAGATAACTGACTCGTAACACAGAAAACAGCATTTTTTAAAAAAAAAAAATACATTTTGGCCCTTTAAGGGTCGAATTTCGAAAACTTTCTTGCTTAAAATACGATTTAACCAAAGTGGAGACCATAAGCTTTAAAATGACACCTCATTCATTGATTTCGGTTAAGTATGAAGGAAGATATAGGCTTGTGACAAAAAAATACCTTATAGAAATAATATATATGATGATGCACTAACAATTAAAGAACATTCATTAACAATTAAAGAATATACACTTTTCAAATTATTTATTATATGTCAACTCACTGATATACATGTTTCATTCCTTACAAAATGAAGAATCGCAATATGTCTTTCAATGTTTTCAGGGGTCAGAGATTTTCTATTGTTAGGCAAAATTAATTTATAAGCCAAAAATGATTGTTACACGTCAATGGACGCTATTGGGCAATACTTGTACAATGGTGCTGACTCTTCGGAACATTCATCTGGCAAAGATTGTGTGACTCCACTTAAATACTTGTTAATTGATTGAATATTTTTCAGTCCTTGGTTTGAGTCCAACATCCTGCTGAGTTTATTACCAGGGACGGCATTTAAAGAAGAATTTGTTTTGTGAAGCAACTGAATAGAGTCGTGAAAGGGTGCACCACTAGTTTCTAGACCCTTAATAGCCTTATAAAGTGACGAATAGTGTTCATGGATGAAACTGATATTTCGATATACAGTATCATTATCAAATGCACACTTTGCTTCACGAACACATGCAGAACGCTCATCATCAACAATACTTGTGACTACATCTTTCACTTCATGGAAGGTGTCCTGGTAGAACAGCATTGCACACAACCAAGTTCCCCATCTAGTGAGAACAGGTTCTGGTGGAAGAGGGATCTCAGGCAGATGATCCTTATAAAACTGTACATGATCTGGTGCTTTTAGGAACACTTTTTTGACACTTGAAATTACTTTGTTAACTGAAGGAAATACAGAACATATCTCTTCTGCAATACGATGTAATCCATGCACCAAACATGTAACATGGATAAGATTGGGCAAAAATACTCGAAGCGACTGACCAGATTTAAATATATATGAAGCTGCGTCTGTGATTAAAACACAAAACTTGTAATAATCACTCTCCAATTCAGTAGGCCACAGAAGTCGCAGGGAATCATTTACAAATCTTGAAACTGTACTGTGGTTGGCTTTCTCTAACATTTTGGTTGAAAGTAATTGATGGCTTCTGGGTTCTTCTTGACATAATTTGACCACTATAAAGTTCACTACGTATCGACCACATGAATCAGTTGTTTCATCTACCGATATACAGATACAGTTCCCTCCTATATCAGACCTGAATTAAATCCAGGACAGAAGAGTATAGAGAATGCAAATAATTTTTCCTAATGGTGGATTCATCAGGTATCCTTTGATTAACACAATACTTTTGAAGAAATGCTCGTAGATCTGGATCATTCAATTTATGCAGTGGGATGTTGCTGCATACAAAAGCCTTACAAAGGTCAGCAGAGAATGTATTAATTTGAGACCGTGATACCTGAGTTAAAAGTAGCTGTTGTGTGTTCCCAGTCTTTACTGTTGTCCTGAGATGTACAGCTGTTTTAGAATGCTGTTCAAGTTGAATTTTTTTCTCGCATTTTATATTCTTCTCACATATTTGAAAGTACACAACTTCACCATCACTAGAATAGTTGCTGTTGCCTGAAGTCCACCGCTTAATTAAAAATGATCTTGTGCTTTTTTCCTTAGGCATTTTTGCAATGAAATTAAAAAAAAAACTTTTCTTAGAACACGATCACTCCTGTCGACACAAACTTTGAGAGGCTACTGCTTTTTGAAAGGAATGTACATGTGCCTTTAAAAGTATAGAACCCTGAGATCAGGAAGCAATGAATCTATTCCCAGGAAAACTGGTTCATGCTGCTATTAGGGGAATATTCAGGAAAATAAAACTGCTGGCCTTCCTGCTAGTTGTCGCAAGAACAAACACATGAATATTCCTAGCAGGGACAAATACTTGTGACTGTCATCTCTTCAAACAAGAATTTGCCACCCGATGCAGTATAGAGCTATTCTTTGATTTTGCCTCCCCCCTCTTCCTACCCGTGAATGTTGCCGCTCACGGCTGTAGAGAAGGTCGCCGCCACACAAATTTTCCATTTACAGCACCTCCAAACATGTCACTGTACGAGTTTGGATCAGGTAGAAAGTTCTCTACATATGAACGCCAGTATAAGAAAATCCTGTTTACTCCAAGAATTTCACAGATTTACTGCGGTGCCCAAGGATGTCCAACATACAGATCCATTAGTCTATTCAGTTTCTTCAGAAGTATCGGATATTTCGTTTTGAGATGAAATAAATGCTGAAGTATGCACATATCTTTAGAATATGCACTAATCCTCAAAATATGCATTTGCATTTGCTTTTTTTTAATATCCGGGCCCTAACCATGACATACGTTTTTGGTAGAAATATGAAAATGCCGCAGGTCGACAAGTTTCAACCACCATATCTTCCACACCCCCATATTTACCAACATCTAACCATCATTGTACATGATAGGGGACACTATACCACTACCACACACAAACACCAATGATCTATGCCAGCAGTTCCCAATTTCTTTTTGGCCAGAGAACTCTAATTGATCATACATTTTTTGGCGGATCCCCATTTTTATAAGAGTTAGCTGAAAAACCAGTCTTGCATCGGTAAGTCATCAGAAACAGTAGCTGAACCATGCTAGCCTTCTCACGGTGCGGTTATGACTCTTTCCAACGAACATTTTATTTAAACATTGGATGGAACACGGATCCCTTGTGACCCTTCCACGGAACCCCAGGGTTCCGTGGTCCACCATTTAGGAACCACTGGTCTATGCTATGTAGATGTGGCAGCAGAGTGACATGTACGGAGACACAGGTCTTTGGTCGAAATACAAAAATATCCTTGATCGGCCACTTTCAACCACCATTTTTCCCACACTACCACTGTTACCGAAATTTGGCCAACATTAAGATTGACGGGTGACTCTGTGCTACTACCACACACAAACATCAGTGATCTGTGCTAGATAGTTTTGGCTGAAAAGTGATACACGATGACACATACGTTTTTGGTAGAAATATGAAAGTGCCACAGTTCGACCACTTTCACCACCATATCTCCCACACCCCCATAGCTACTGCCATCTAACCACCATAGTACATGATAGGAGACACGATACCACTACCACACACAAACACCATTGGTCTATGCTACATAGTTGTGGCAGCAGAGTGACATATACGGAGACACATGTCTTTGGTCTAAATATGAAAATCCCCTGCATCGACCACTTTTAAACATCATATCTCCCACATCCCCACAGCTATTGGCATTCGGTCAATGTTGTGCATGACAGGAAACTTCATGTTACTTCCACACACAAACACCAGTGATGTGTGCTAGGTAGTGGTGGCTGAAAAGTGAAATATATGAAAACACATGTCTATTTTTACATAAATACTAGCTGGTACCCACGACTTCGTTCGTGATTGTAAAGGATTCATATTGACAGCTATCGACATCTAACCACCCTAGTGCACCATGGGAGACACGATACTATTACCACACACAAGTACCAGTCTTCTGCGCTATGTAGTTCCGGCAGCAAGGTAAAATTTACGGATACACACAAGTCTTTGGATGAAACACGAAAACATTCATGATTGACCAATTTCAAACACCATATCTCACACACTCCCACAGTTACCGAATTTCGGCCAATGTTGTGATCGATGGGAGACTCTGTGTTACTACCACACACAAACGCCAGTGATCTGCGATTGATAGTTTTCACTTAAAAGTGATACACCGTGACACATGCGTCTTTGGCAGAAATATGAAATTCCCGCAGGTCGAACATTTTCATCCCCCATATCTTCCACACACCCATAGCTACAGACATCTAACAACCATAGTGCACAACAACAGACACGATTCTACTATCACACATAAACACGAATGCTCTATGCTATGTAGTCGTGGTAGAAAACTTAAATCTGCGGAGACACATGCCTTTCGTCGAAATACGAAAATATCCTTGGTCGGCCACTTACAACCACCATATCTACCACAGTACCACAGTTTCTGAAATTCGGCCGCTGTTGTGATCGAAAGGTGACTCTGTGATACTACTACACACAAACGCCAGTTATCTGTGATCTGTAGTTTTCGCTGAAAAGTGATACACCATGATACTTTTGTCTTTGGCAGAAGTATGAAATTGCCACAGATCGACCACTTCAACCCCCATATCTCCCACATCCCCATTGCTACCGACATCTAACAACCATAGTGCACTACATGAGATACGATTCTACTACCACACACAAACACCAAAAGCCTATGTTATGTAGTTGTGGCAGGAAAGAGAAGTATACGGAGATACGAATTTTTGGTCGAAATATGAAAACGCCCTGCACTGACCAACTTCAATCATTATATCTCCCACATCCTCACAGCTATCGGCATTCGGCCAATGTTGTGCATGACAGGAAACTCCATGCTACTTCCACCCACAAACATCAGTGATCTGTGCTAGGTAGTGGTGGCTGAAAAGTGAAATATAGGAAAAAACACGTCTATTTTTATATATATATAAGATATATGATTTATTTTATCATGCAAAATTTGGCCATTTTCTGTCTGAGTTCCTTTTGCCATTCGAGTATTTTCACATCCGTTTAGTGAAGGCAAGTTTCCTCTCTTCTGTCCAAGTTTTCTCTCTTCTGTCCAAGTTGCACCGGTCTTCTTGGCTTTGATTTCTGACATGACTACCCAGTTGTGTATTTTTTGTCTGAAGATTTTGCTTTTTCCAGGTGTTGTCTTCCTTGTTCAAACCAGCTGTTAGGTATTTTTAATGGTTGCACGAGGTTGAATATTTGCTTAGTTAATCTGTCATCTGACGTCCTGTACATGTGACCACAGAATTTTAGTCTCCAGTTTCTGATGTCGTTGGCTATGTATGAGTGGGACTCTACTATTTTGTTTGACTTAAGTCTGTAGCCTTCTTCCTTTTTGGTTGGTACAATAATTTTCCTGGTGATTCTTCTTTCTGGATGTTCTCAATCTACCTCTTGCAGTTTAGTGTATTCCTGTGGTGTAGAGAGCTTTGGGTTTAATAACTGTATTGTAATGCCCAATTTTTGATTGGATTCCTATATTTTTTTGTTGTGGACACAGGTCTGACTGAAGATCTTTCTCATCTTGTTGACTCTGTTTTGTTGTGCATTCTTTTTGAGTCCTGTTGGACTAATAATTTCACCTAAGTATTTAAACCTAGTGACACTGTTGATTTCCCATATTTTGTGTCCAGTGTTTTATTTTGAGTTTCTGTACCAAAAAAAAAAAATGTTTGCTCAAAAGAGATTTTTAGTCAAATTATTTCTGCTAATTCTTTGATGGATTCTTCTTGTTTGATGTTTGTTGTTTGCTTTCTGACAGAATAGCCAGATCATCTGCGAAGGCCAAGCATGAGATATTTAGTCACTTTCTGCCAAATTTTACTGAGGTGTTCATTTTCTCTAGTGACTTTGTTCAGGGCTATATTAAATAAGATTGGTGAGAGACCGCCACACTGTCTAACTCCAGTTTTTATCTCAAATTCTCTTGAGAGTTCTCCAATGAATTATACTTTGTTTGTGGTGTTGGCGAGTGTTTGAATTCTCTTGATTTATTGTCTAATCCATATTCCCTTAGGATGTTCAGTAGGCTTTTCCTGCCGATGGAGTCGTATGCCTTCTTGAAGACTACGAAGATGCATATATTTTCTTGAGCCTGACTGATCTGTGTTTCTGGATAGTTTTTAGGTCCAAAATCTGCTTTGTACAGGATCTGTTGGATCTGAGGCCTGCTTGGTATTCACCAATTTTGTGTTCGATTTGTTCTTGCACTATTTTATGGAGACAAACAGAGAGAATTTTGTAGGGAACTGATAGTAGAGATATTCCTCTGTAGTTGTTCACTTTGGTGGAGTTGCCTTTTTTGTGAAGGAGAAGTTTGAGAGTGCACTTCCAGTCTATTCGGACTTTGTCTCCCAACAATGTCCGATGATTTTGATTAGTTCTTGGAGTGAACTCTGGCCTAGATTTTTCAGGAATTCTGCCACTATGCCATCTTCTCCTGATGCTCTCCCATTTTTGAATTTTTGAATATGCTCTCTGAGTTCTTCTAGTGTTGGTGCTGGTGAAACTGGATTGATTTCTCCTAACTGTTCTGAGAACCCTTGAATTGGTTCTGGGCAATTTAACAGATGCTCAAAGTAGGCAGCAATGAGTTCACAGTTTTCTCTGTCATTTAGTGTTGATATTCCATTTGCAGTTTTAAAGCAAAGACTCTGTGAGGATAACCCTTTAATTTTGTTTGCGAATGTTGTATAATAGTTTCTACCATTATAATTTCTGAAGTTTTCTTCAATTGATTCCAATTGTTTCTTGAGATATTGTCTTCTTGTTTTTCTGAGGGTTATCTACATCTACATATATACTCTGCAATTCACAAAACTGTGGGTGGCAGAGGGTGCTCAGCACCAATCCTAATCTCTTTGTTGTGTATTCCAATCCCTAATGGTACAAGGGAAAAAAGAATTCATATAATAATCAGTGTGGCACCTTATTTCTCTAATTTTATCTTTCCAGTCATTCCGACCCAAATAGGTTGGTGGATGATGTATTTCACTTCACTCGTAAGTGAAAGTGGGAGTACGCACGTTTACCAATAATTTAATGCGAAACGTGCGTCGTCTATCTACCAGAGATTCCCAGCCTAGTCTACTAATCAGTTCTGTAATGCTTTCATAAGGACTGTAACAAGCGGTCACGAATCGAGCGGCTCTTCTCTGTACTTTATCTAAAATCTCAATCAACCCCTTACGAAATGGATCCCAGATGGCACAACAGTAGTCCAAATGTGGACGCACAATAGATTTGTATGCTATCTCCTTTGTTTGTTCATTACAATTTTTCAAGATTTGACCTAAGAACTGCAGCCTAGAATTAGCTCTACCTACCAATGTATTAATATGCAAGTCCCATTTCATGTTACTTTGTAGTGTTACTCCCAAATATTTCATAGAATCGACCATATCAATAACTGAACTGTTTACCTTGTATTTCTGAACAATCGGATTCTTTTTGTAGCTATGCTCATTGTCTAACACTTTTTACAATTTAGTGTGAGTTGCCACTCAGCGCACCATGCCAAAATAACATCCAGATCACGCTGAATTTCTAAACAATCAGCCAAATTCCTTACTTCCCTATAAATAACCGCATAATCAGCAAACAATCTAAAAATGCTTTTCACTTGTCCCCATAATTCTGGCCTGTTAGTAACCATCAAATCTAAAATGTTTTTGCCACCATTATGACACCACGTAGGTTCATTAACTAGCTGCTCAAGATGATTATCTGAGAACAAATTGAGAATTACTTCAGAAGCTGCCGTATCCCTGATACCAGTAATGTGAACATAATTACGCCAGTCGATATAAGGCAGATTGAAGTCACCTCCCAGAATCATAGCATGATCCTGAAAACAGCTAACTATACTGTTGGCATTACTTCTTAATTCCTTGGCGATAGCTATGTCAGAATTGGGTGGACGGTAGAAGGCACCAATGACGAGTTTTGACCCAGAAACATTGAGTTTAATCCATATGATTTCACAGATAGTATCGACGTCTATTTCATTACATGGGAGGAATTTACTCACAGCTATAAATACCCCACCTCCATGAGAATGTAATCTGTCTTTACGAAAAACATTCATTCATGCTGTCTTTAAAAGTGTCGGGTTCCCCAATATCACACCTTCTACAGTAGCTTCCAGCTGTGTAACTTTCGCTAACACAGCTGGAAGCTTAGCACGCAGATCAGCCACCTCAGCTCGCGTCTGCACACAGCAATCACAGTGCCTAGACATTCTGCTTTTTTTAAAAAAAAAAAAAAAAAAAAAAAAAATGAACAGAAACTCGAACTAATCTGTACTTCGGATAAACTGCAAAAACTCAGTGAGAACACTAATTAAATCTACACCCCACTAGAGATAAACTATAAAACAAAAATAAGCTACTGATGAAGTGATGTTCAACTGCTAATAACCTGTACTACTTACAAAAAGTAAACAATCAGAGATAACACTAAGCAAATCCACACACCACTTAAGATAAAATGTGAAAATAAATCATGCTACTTTACTGAGTGACCATCCAACTGCAACTAACCTCTACTTTCTACAAAAGTAAACACTCAGAAATAAAACTAACTAAATCCACACACCACTAAAGATAAAATGTCAAGCTAAATCACGCTACTTTACTGAGTGACCGTCCAACTGCAAATAGTGGCTAGTCTTCTCTTTTCATCGAGTTCTGTTTAGTTTTCTGGTGATTGTGTGAGTGCTATACTTCTTGTATGCAATTACCCTGTATGCCATTTCTTGGTTGCATTTTTCATTCAGCCATGGGTGTTTGTTCTTCTTTTTTAATGAAATTCATTCTTTAGCTATTGAGCTGATTTTATCTTTGAATTCTATCCCATTATTTGTGGGTTTTTCATCCCACCATTTGGTAATTTCTGATGACTGTAGCTTGGAAAGATCGAATTTGGGTAGTTGTGTTATTTTTTATTTTTTAACACTTTAATGACCAGCCACTTAGGTACACTGTTGGCCCAGAAAAACCAAATATTTATGGAATTCTATAAAATGTCACTGACATGTTTGTATTTAACATATTTTAAAGAGAAACTCATATAATAAAAGAAAAATATTTAAGGTTTATTTTAAATATTGTCAGGCACCAAGGCAGCACGGGGGTTATGCAACACTCTCACCTGAACTGTGAACAATTAAGTTCATGACCATGTGTAGCCTTCTGGTACCTATAATATTAAATAGATTGGCAGCCATGCATTCGTATTAAACCCCAAATGTGAAGGGTAATTGAAATAAAGTCACTTGACACAGTTTCAGAATAACACAATACTTATATTCTTGCAAAAGTTCACTTGTACATTATCGGTACCAGATACGTGAATAAAACATCGAATGACAGTTTCTTTGAAGATTACAGGTTAAGCACATCCATACGAGAAGACAAAAACTCACATAGTCCCCCTAACATTAGTGAGTATTACGGCATGTTGGAATTTGCCTAAACCGCTACCGCGTGGAGCAATTTGCTCCGCGGACAAGAGTGGGACTACATATTATGAAGTTACTTCTTTGAAAATCTAGCATGGAGTGAGACAATTTGTGCTTGCTGCAAGATCTTTTATAGACTTCTCAGAGCCTATGACGTTGGCAACTTTTTCTTTAATTAATATCTCCAAAAGTACTAAATAGTTTAACTAGAAATTTTTACAGGGGTTTCCTATGATCATGTTCTATCGGTTTTGATTTAATTTAAAATTCAAAAGGGTTTTATAATCTTAAAATTGAAGTCAACATGTGACCAACTTGGCGGAATTTTTACGCGCTTCAGCAACAATCCGCGACAATCTATTGTCGCGGTTTTGCTGGTGGTTCAGCTACAATACTTACTGTGAACCTTTAAAGCTTCCGCGCGCACATTCACTAAATTCTGGTTCTTTCTCTGACAGTCGCCAACCAACACTATGTTGATAAATGAAATGAAAATGCACTTCCTTATTTGAAACACATGTGTTTAATAGTTAATAAGATAATCTCGCTCCAACTCCCAACCTTTATGAAAGTTCGCTATCGGTACTTCGATCCTTTAAGATTACAGGTAATGTCTCCGATAAATTTAGACTGAATAACACGCACTTTTTCATTCATACAACACCCTTACTAGTTCTCAGACCATGCCTATGGCTCACCATGAAACAATTCATATAAAATTCTGCAAATACTTTCTTCATAACTAAAGTTCCTTCATATCACCAAAGAAATCACCTTCTACAAAATTAATTCTTTATCATAATGACTGAGCGCGAACATGCATTCTCGTCGACTCAACTGACTGTTCACTTCCACGACGGACTCACCTACTCCACAGCCAACAGCAGACTGTCTACCCAGAAGCCTAGGTGCGTCTTTCTCCCAAGCACACCATGCTTCCGATTGGGGTTTACACCCCCGAGATCACGGACCCGGCAGATGCTGACGTCACTAGACGATGACCAGTTTCAACCGATGCTTTAAAAGTGGGTCCTACCTCCCTAAACCCATGGACTTGGCGGATGCTGAAGTCACCAGACAACCACGCAAACCGCTAATATTTAAAACTTCTCAAATTATCTTCCAAAGTAATGGGGGAATGCCATTAACCCGTTACACTATCTTTAAAAACTTAATTATTCTGACAAATGCTTAGACTTTTTACTGAAACCATTAAATATTCGTAATCACCTTAATTTAGGCTATCTACTGATATAAATTTCAAATTAATATTCCTTTTAGTTAAAAAGTTCATTTTATTCTCATAATAAAAACTGCTAATTAAACTTTGCCAAATTATTTAATTTTACTACCAAAATATCAGGAACAATGTTGAATATAGCTGGTGATAAAAGTTCAGCTATAGCTTTCCCCAATTCAAAGATATTTCAAATACTAGATTTTTACTTTTCTGATCGTGTGTTTCAAAACGTGAACAAACCGGAATATCTCTTAAAATAAGATATAATAAATACACTTTAAAATGATTCTAATGATGAGTTTTAACTGTGGAAATAAATACAGGTAAATTCCTTCAAGTTGACAATTACTCATCTCCAAATTTCCAAGTCATGCATAAGCGACTTCACAATTGATCTATATAATACTTTGCTACTGGTGGTAGCTAGTGGGAGTGCTTTTGGTGAACTAAAGGATACCTAACAATATTTATTTTAATTCTCTTAGTTGGTAACAACAATGTTAAAGCCAAACACAAAAGTATAATTTTTGTTTCACGAAAAAATTGTTTTTTCAGTTTTTGTATTATTTTACAGCTAATTGGCCTCAGTGTGGAAGATTTTGAAGCATTCTGGCATGCAGGGAAATTTCCCCCTCTGACTCAGAATCATTCAGTTCTTCTTCTAGAGCTTTAAAAATTTCTTGCTCACTCAAAAAGCATGGCATATTTGAGAGAAACTAACGAGAACTTGCAAAAATCTAGACGACGCAATCGCGCAGCTGAAACTGTCCATACCGCTTACTGTGTCTTTTGAAATAATTCCATAAGCACATCAGAGAGGGCAGCACCAGTCAAGGAGAATATAGACAAATGTTACACGCAGCTCTAGTACAGCAGTGGGCCTGCTTCCGGGTAGGAAACAGGCTTGTGAGTTCCAAGAAACAGTCGCCAAACCTATGATCGGGCACAGTCTTTTCAACACAGTCTTGTTGCCCGACCTATGCTCGGGCTCAGTCGCGAAAGTGTTAAGCAGCTGTAAGGTATCATCTTGATCTTAACTCTTGTGAGGTGGTGGACAGAGTCGATGTTTACCCCTTTCCTGACTTCAACATTGTGGATTTCTTTCTTGAAGTTTCCTGATATGACTACATGGTCAATTTGGAATTCTCCAATTGAGTTTACTGGTGATCTGCAGGTTTTTTCTTGCCTGGTTTCTTATGATGTGATATAGACATGATTCTGATGTTGTTCTGTTGGCATATCTCCACTAGCCTGATTCCATTCCTGTTGGTAAATCTGTGGGTTGGGAGTTTTCTGATGGTTTCTTGGTATTCTTTCTCTCTGCCTAATTGTGCGTTGAAATCTAAGAGGAGGATTGTTACATCTTTTTGTGGAATATTGGTGACTGTAATTTCTAGGGTTTTTTTATCTTTCTTTTAGGAAGCCCTTTTAGAAATCTCTGTAAATAAAATTACTTAGAATCTTCCATATTGCTCCCTATAGTGCAACATCTAATAAAATTTGCCTTTTCATGATGCAAACTATTTTTATTTTCTTATCTGTTATTATTTTATTGTTTTATATCAAATTCCTTTTCTTTCTAACCAGAATTTATTTTATTTAATATTTTCATAAGAAAATTCATCTATTTTCTGTTATTAATATCTCCTGTTATATTTCTTATTCAAAGCAGAAACTTGGCTTCAGTATAATTTACATAATATCTCTTTTATTTATTCATTTAGAGGCTGTTTCATTGTCCTATCTAAGATCCTTTGTTTAACTCACCTGATCATGGCTTGCTTACGTCAGGCAATGACCGTACCTTGTGTTCTCAAAATTTTGTAAACCTTGTTAAATCAATACCAATTTTTATCTCATACAATTTAACTGATATGCTATAAACGTTACTCACTACATTGCTCTGAGTTGTAGAAGGCTTGCACTATGTTGCATTACAATTTAAACATACTGCGTAAGTTAAGTACAATTTTTTAAAATTATTGTCAACTCCTTAGCTACAAATTAAGAAGCTAATGATATGAATAAGTAAATATATGAGTATGTTTTTATTCTACTAAAATTTGTTGTTCTAGGCAATTTAAGGAATGTCACAGTTATGTCACAAGCACCACATTAATTTAAATTTATTCTGAAAACAGTAGTTGAATACCAAAGGTAAGATGGAAATGATCCATTCAAAATAATAACAATCAATAGCAGCATCAGTAACACCATAAAAAGATAAAATAAAGTACAAAAGAATTGACCAATTTTACAAGAAAGCCAAATGAGTTGAATATATCAGCAACACTTGTAATTAGGCGATATTTATGTGGAAAGGAAATATTAATTCCTATATGCAGCTGTCTTTACTGTAGGAGCTTGCCCCACCCCTTTTTTTGCTACCACTCTCTCTTCAACTTTGGTGGATGTGGAGTATTTCCTTTCCACATTGAGTTTTCTGGCATTAATAAAATATGGGCAAAATTATGTACTATCAGCAAATTTAATAATAGTTAGTGGTACCAAGCTTTGAAACAGATTTTTAAATCGTGCCCCAAGAAAACAGCAACTCCTGCTTAGGTGAAAATATATAACATTCTGATATACGAGGGTTGTTTCAAAAATAAGGTTCCCACATTTGTTTTAGACACAAGGAATTTTATTCAAAAAACGATTACACCATTGGAAACGTTGATCTTTAAGCTATTTTTGCACATAATCCCCATTTTTTTCTATGCATTTTTTCTGTCGAGTAATCCACTTTTGCATTCCCACCTGAAAGAAGTCCGCCGCCAACCCGTTGAGAAACTTGGAAACTTCTTCTTGCAACTCCTCGTCCGTCTGGAATCGTAGACCGCCTAGGTGCTCCTTCAATTTCGGAAACAGATTGAAATCGCTGGGTGCCAAATCGGGGCTGTAAGGGGGGTGCTCAATGACATCCCAGCCAAATTTGTCAATTAACTTATTCGTTTGTTGCAACACATGTGGATGGGCATTGTCGTGGTGCAGCCTTACGCCTTTGCTGAGTTTTCCCCCACGACGATTTTGGATTGCCCGTCTGAGCTTTTTAAAGGTCTCACAATAACCTGTGGAGTTTATGGTTGTCCCTCTAGGCATGAAATCAATGAGCAGTACACCACACCGGTCCCAAAACACCGATGCCATGATTTTTCCTGCTGACAGCTGCTGCTTAAACTTCTTTGCTGGTGGTGATCCGGTGTGTTTCCATTGGTGCGATTGTTGTTTTGTTTCAGGAGTAACGTAATGGCACCACGATTCATCCCCTGTAACAATGGAATCAAGGAAGTCTTCGTTATTCTCGTCTCATTCACTGCAGAATTTCCGAGCACAGTCGACGTGCTGCTGTTTGTGGGCTTCTGAAAGCATGTGCGGCACCCAGCGCGCACACACCTTGTGGTAGCCTAGCTTTTCATTCAATATCCTGGCAATTGAAGCTTCAGAAGCCTCAGGAATTTGAGCAGCCAGTTGCCGGATGGTGATTCGCCGATCTTCGAGCAGGATTTGCTCAATTTTCGCCACAACGTCGTCGGAGATCGACGGCCTCCCGCTTCGTTGTTCGGCGTGGACTTCCGTACGGCCATTGGCAAACTGCCTACACCATTTGCGGATGTGTTGAATGCTTATACACGTTTCCCCCATACACTTCACTAAATTGCCGATGAATTTCTACAGGTGGTAACTTTCTTGCGTGCAAAAATCGGATGACCGCACGAATTTCACACCTGGCAGTGATGGTGATGACAGGCTTCATCGCATTTGGCTGTCAGGACGGTACTGACCGTTGTAGAGCCACGCAGGTTGTTGGAATCGGTGGTGGGGAATCCGGCGAACAAGGTGGTGTTGCCAGATTTCGCATTGCACCAAGCACGATAAGGGTACAGAGTTGGGAACCTTACTTTTGAAACAACCCTCGTAGTTTGACGGAAAAATGAACTCAGCACAGCTGAAATCAAATAGAGAATGTAGAAAGATCTAAAATAATTGAATCAGAAATGAATTGTTGCCCAATTTAATTTGCAAGTTTTGTTATCTCCTTAATGGTTCTCACTTACTCTCCACTTTACTGGTACTCTCTTTCCATATGCTGTAAATTTCCCTGAAATGTTTTTTCAGTCCTGAACTAAGTGCTTTTTTATTATTGTATGTACAACAAACTTCAATTTTTTCCACAAGTTTACTGTACCCTTTTATATCCATTAGAACTACTTCATCATCGCTTAGTCCTTCTGTATCGTGAGACACCATAATTCATCAACAGGTATATTAGGAAGGTATGCAGCATGTTTGATCTCCTTGTGCACTGTTCTAAAAGTAGTATAAAATCTCCTTCCCTCACTAAAGTATTTTCAAATCTCCATTCATTTGTGTTATTAATCATATTTTATTCCCAGTCAACACTAGGAAAATTTAAGTTACCATCAATGACAACCATTCTTCTTTCATCTCTGAACTCTGAATATGAATTTAATTTCTCCCTAAGTGCCTGATATTCATTATCCATTCTTCCATTACAGCAAACAATTATTCTCTTTTCCTTTATATCATCCCATAAATCTACCCCAGTAACATATGATTATAATGGCATTAAATATTGTGTCTTTTTTTATGTTTGTGAATAATGTTTTTTTGTTGCTGTTGCCCTCCTGACTTCAACTTTGGGGAATGTTGGGTATAATTCATTTTTCCTTTCGATGTAAATATTGCCTCATGGCATTCCTTCCTACTCCACCATTGTTAAAATTTACTGAAGTGTATCTGGGAAATATTCACCTGTTCATCTTTCAAGATTTTCTCTTTCCCCTCGATCTCTCTTCCAAATATATATGAAATCGAAGGCACTAGGGATCTAAAAGGAATTAAATTAAGATAGGGAAATGAGCCACCACTTTCCTTTAGATGATGGATGTGGGGCACAAACACACAGAAAGGACAAAAAATACAACTGATAAACAAATTTTGGGGACAAGCCCTTTGTTAACAGGAGAATATTATTGGAGGTGGGTGATGGAGACTAGCTCACAGAAGGACTGTACGTGTATATATATAATAGCAATGAAGAGCAGAAAAATGCTTTAGGGTGATAAAACTAAAGAGGAATAGGGAAACATGACCCAACACTTACCACAGATGATGGCGGCTGGGATTGATGAACATATAAAAAAGAACAAACACAATAAACACATACTATTTCAGCATAAGCCTTATTCTTGTTAAGAGTGAGACACCAGGCAGATCCAGAGGTGCACACGACAACGACCATCTCGTGACCGCCTGGTGTCTCACTATTAGCAAGAATAAGGCTTACGCCAAAATATTGTGTGTTTCTTATGTTTGTTCTTTTTCATATTCACAGCCGCTATCATCTGTGGTAAGTGTTGGGTCATTTTTCCATACCATTCCATAGTTTATATGCCACCAAGCAGATTTTGCTACGGTATGACTACTACATACCAGTCACATGAGGAGACACATATAAATTTATTTTCATTAGTGTTATTTAATTGTGATGGAGGACATGTATCAGTAACAATTTCCCTAAATATTCACTTATAATTCACTAGGTTTAAATCAATTACCACATTTTGTGTATGGTCACAGGTCTAAAATAATTCATTCTCAGTTGTCAGACAAGTTCATGTAGATAAATGGGTACTTTGTCAGGGAACTGTTCTTGGGACTTGTTAACTGTCGTAGCAAACACCAATATTGTAACAAATTATTTTCTTTCCATTTGAAAACGATCCTCTTACATTTGTTCAGAGTGTCAAGGATGGAATAAACCCAACCTCAACCTTACCAGACCCACTTAACACTTGAGCAATAATCAAGTTGAAACATCTTTACAGACAAAAATTTAATCTTTAGGGCCAATGGTCGCTACTGAGCAAATTGATTTGGCTTAATTAAGAAATGATATGAATTTCGCTCCAAGTATTATTGCAAAACTTTAAGACTTTCTGCTGAGTTTGAAGAAACTTGGAAGTATTAAAGATGCACTACTAAATAAAATCTTGCAGGCTGAGATAATTACCTCCTTACATAATTTTTTAAAGTCCTAGGCAGTATTGCCTACTAAACAAGTACATCATCCTCTTTCCCTTATTCCAGAAATCGATGATTAATTTAATATAAATGTCCTCTCTCCCTTTTCACATGCTGCTACTAAATCTTCTCCAAATATTTATATAGGCTTCATTGTCAGTAAATGCTTTGTACATGCCGACAATTGTCTTCATCTGCCTTCTATCCTCCAAAGACTTTCATCCTAAATCTTTTATCACTTCAGTTACTTAGCACATAGTTTGGAAATGTTCATAGACAGATCTAAATGTTCTACTTTACAACACTTCCAACTCAGAATTTGATAACAATAATTGTAAGACCCAAGGCTGATACTGGGGCCGTAGTATAGCCTTAGTGCCTCAACTAACAGTTTGTGGTTGACTCAAAGTTCTGTAGAAAATTTACGAAATAATTTAGATTTGACCATGTAGCCAGGATAACTCAACCTAAATGCTTGAGGTCGCCACAATATTTGTTAAACCACAAATAAAGAAAAGGTTGCAAGATCACTATGAAATGATAAAGTTTACTGTCCGAAAATTGAAAGTTTATTTAAAAGAAAATCACAAGTTCAAAATAGCATTTTACAGTTGAGCAGGCAAATCAAACACACTTTACCAAAAGTTGCAGGTTGTGGAGAGAAATCTAACCGACCAAACCCCTTTAGTAAATTTACCAGTTCTTAACAGTCATTAATGATACTATATAATGCGACACCAAAGTTTCAACATGGTCGAACTAGCCAGCATGGCGAGTTACAACCAACCGAGACGAAAGACAGACCGGAACAGACGACAGGCAGGAACAGACCAACTACATTTTGCTAAGTTCCCATTTTAAACTGATAAAGTCATGCGCGGAGTTGCTCGATCACTTCCCGGCGTAAGAATGAGACAACGTGTGCTTACCGCACGAACTATTATAGCCCGGCGCGCACCTATGACCTTGGCAAATCTTTCTTTAATTAATATCTTTAAAAGTATATGATAGTTTCATTTGAGATTTTTACAGGGACTTTCTATCATCCTGTTCTATCTATTTTAATTTAATTTATCATTCCAAAAGGTTTCTATCGTCTTAAAACTGAATTAATCACGTGACCATCTTGGCGGACTTTGTGGACTTTCCCGAACTTCTACCCGACAATTAGCAATAACCAATTTTCAAAAACTTGATTACCAGACAAATACTAAAACCTTTTATGGCAACTAATATATGTACGAAATCGTCTTAATTAGGGCCATCTACTGGTGTAATTTTTAAATTAATATCTCTTTTAGATAAAAAGCTTATTTTTTTCTCTTAATTAAAATTGCTAATTAAATTTTACCAAATTACTTAATTTTATTACCAAAATATCGGGGATAGTGCTGACTACAGCTAGTGATAAAAGTTCGGTTGTAGCTTTACGCGATTTAGAGATATTGCAAATCTTAAAATTCTTACTTTTATGATCGTGTGTTTCAAAACATGAACAAACAGGAATATCTCTTAAACTAAACGTTTCCCGATATGATAAATACACTTTAAAATTATTTTTATGGTGAATTGTAACTGTGAGCAAGGTTACAGGGAAATTCCTTAAAGTTGAAAACTGCACTTTTCTAAGTCCCACCCATGCAAAACTAGAATTTGCCAAAATTCCAAGGTGCTTACATAATGTAGTTCTCATGTCTCTAACAAGAACTTGACCAAAGTTTCATAACCTATTCTTCCTCCTTGTCACATCCCTTCATTTATATCTCAAACGGATGCAATACTTGAATCCCTGCTCCACAATCTTTCCAATGTGTCGTGCCAAGTTTTGACAAATGTAAATAAACCTTACTTTTCTATGAGAATACCTACATAGTCCTGGATAGTCCAGTAAAGGGGTCATAAAAAGGGCATCTCACAAACATTATATCACATAGGCGAATTTTTTTTCTTATCTTATATATATTGGTGAGAGTATGCATAAACCAAGTTTTTGACCTCCTATGCCCTCAGCAGAATTTTATTTGGCCAAAAAATGTGAAAATTTGGGTAATTTTTTCGGTTTTTCATCAATAACTCCTTTCCTGAATCAGCAAAATTACCACTTTTCTGAAAAGTTGCATTTTCCTTTTTACCTACTTTGTCACTCAAAATAACCTAGAACCCCTTAATATATAATTTATATGTATGTATTTATTTCTGTATGACAAAGTATATATATGTACAGTACTATGAATACTGATTTTCAATTCCATAATCATTTGGTACTGTTGGCCGGCAGATCCCGAAGGATTGTTCGGCCGCCAGGTGACAGTTTTTTCGAATCGCCACACAATGCATGTGTACTAACCAGGTAATAGTACCGGGTATAGGGAACCTTCAGCTTAATGAGGAATCCAAACACAGAAACATTCTGGCTTACTTCAAATTACACAGCAAGCTGTGGCTGTGCTGAGGGTGGGTTTAATCACCTTTCAAAATCACAGTTGAGACCTGGATATCGATCTCCAGTCAGACGCCTTAAACACTGAGCTACCAGACCACTCTATAACAAATAGTGTTTGTACCAGTTTGCATAATGTTATGACACCAAGTTTATTTACACAGTCAAAATGGAGTCATAATAAATAAAAAATTAGTCAAAAATCCATTTCTTTTCTATTTGAATAGTTTTAAACACTTCTTTCCATTTGAATTTGTTATTTACTTCAAGGGAACAAAATTGCATCTATATGAAGCATTTAAATCTCTTCAACATGCAACACCCAACATAAAAGTTTCGTTGTGGATGGAGGACACCAAGAACGGTGAGTGAGCAGTTCATGCTCTGACCTCACTTTCGGGAGGAAACCGGTTTGAATTCCTGTCCAGACTTCCAGATTTGAGTTTTCCAAGGTCTCCGTAATTTTTCCAGGCAAATGCCGGGATGCTTCCTTCAAAAAGGCCATGGCCAAATTCCTTCCAATTCCTTGTTCCCAGATGCATCCTGCCTCTAATGACCTGGACATCGACGATGCGTAAAACGATAATTAAAAAAAAAGTGGATGGAGGATGCTTCCTGCGTAAGGTTATGTGGCATCATAGTGGAAACCTTGGCTCCATCCGTGCAAAATATGAAGCCTAATTGAGAACGCACTATAGATCCAACATCACAGTTCTATTTAATGGATACTGAAGTGATGCTGTGCAGAGAGGAAGTTTCTTGACCCAGCCATGCTTGCACTTGGTAGAATGAGCGTATTGAGTGAAACGTTGCCGCATCTGATGTTGGTTGAACAGATTTCATAAACATTTCGTATCTGAGCCCTCCAATGTTCCACAAGCAATTAGTCCATACTGTTCTATGATGAGCTGTTTCCCTGCGTGTTCTCCAGTTTCTAGTCTCTGGAGGCTACAAGTTCTGAGAAGTTTACATGAATGTTACTTTCGGATGTGGTTGGTACTGAACGAGACAGCAGACATTTTTTCCCATAGCTGAAATATGCTGATATTGTATCACATCCTATAAATGAATGGATGAAGAGGATATGTGTGGGCTCAAACTTGAAGGAAGCAGTTGAGCACCCTGCCTCTTTGCCTTTCCCTGTTTGATGGAAGTACAACTTCTCGTGTTACCAATTCCCATTAGCAGATAGAGGAGAGCAATATACTCACTTAGAATTATCACACTGTCAGATTTTACTGCTTGGGAAATAGCTGTGTCAATAATCAATCCAGCTGAATTTCTTTTGTTTGTTGAGCTTGGATGTTCCCTTTTTCAGTTTTGAATTAGTATCAAAATTACACAGTTCTGGCTGCTCTCATTTCTTGCATCACTGCCACACTTTTTTTCTCACTGGAAATGATGTCTCCTGAAGTTACCTGTTATTTTCAAATTATGAAACCTTTCAGATGAGGATGAAGGAAAGGCTCATTCAGCCTTATTGCAGTTACAATAATAAAAGACACTGCACCTGAGTTTACTCCAAAAGTTGTATCTTGATACTTCAAGAAACCTTGTACTCCACCATGCAGCTGTCCAAAATCAGGACTGCACTGTTCAGATGCTAACAAAAACAGCTCTCGTCTGTCTCGTGAAAACATTTCTAAGACTTAAGTAGATAAAGGAGAGGAAGCATTCACCAACCTCGAGGAAGCTGCTCCTGATGCAATGGATTAATGAAACACAATTCTATGTGAGAACACTGATAAGCTAGGACGGTACAAAAGTTAAAGAAATTTATTTTTTACCTTATTACAAATTTATTATGACTTAATAAATTTGTGCAATAACATTATGCATTCATTTCCGCTCTATTATCATAAGCGGTGTAGTAGCCCAGTGGTTAAGGCATCTGAATAGAGAGCGAAATCCTGGTCTCATCTGTGATTTTCAAAGACCATTTAACTGACCTTCAGGTCTATCACAGCTTGCAATGTAATATGAAGTAGGCCAAAACGCTTCTGTGGTTCGGATTCCACTTTAAGATGTAGCTTCCCTATACCTGGTACTTTCACCTGGTTAGGTTAGATAGCCACAAAGGGGCACATTGCGTGGTGAATCAGAAACACTGTCAGCTGGTGTAGGAACAATCCTTCAGGATCTCCCAGTCAACAACACCAAATGATTATTGAATTGACCATCAGTAATCATAGTACCTATATATACAGAAATACATATATATCAATTATACTACATACAGGGGTTCCAGGTCATTTTGAGTGACAAAGTGGGTGAAAAAAAAACAAACTTTTCTGATAAGTGTGAAATTTTGCTGATTTTTGAACTGTGGCTCTCTTAGTTTTGAGTTTATAAAAAACTCTGTAGTAAAAAAGTTGTAGGAAATTTTGTCCTCTTTCAATCTGGTAATAAAGTATTCCTTGCTAGGACTCATCAGGGAGGAGTTATAGATGAAAAACTGAAAACAGTACCAAAATTTTGACGTTTTTTGGTCACAGAAAATTGTGCCGAGGGTTTAGGAGGTCGAAAACTTGGTTTTTGCATACTTTCACCAACATATCCAAGATAAGACAAAAAAAAAATCTTCTCCATGATATGATGCTAGGTAAAACTACCCTGTCACTGGACTACTAATTAGTTAAGTCTTTTTGGCATTTAAAAGTAGATAGATGACAAAAGTAGATTGGAAAACGGACAAATGGGTATGTAGGGAAATTGCCACTCCATTGCAATTAAATTAAACCTTCATTCCATAGGTACACACCTAACTAGATATTGTGTGTAGCTACCTTTGCATTTGTTCACAATCATTTCTTGATGCAATCCTATTATATAGCATTATGTCACCACCAGTCAGCCTAAGCTCAGACTGTGGATCAACAATAGAATCACTCATCCCAATACACTACCCTGTGCAATCCAATCTCCCAAGCTTAACAGCTTCCACATAATATCCTTATTTATAATTTCCTAGTCCATTCATTCCTACTAACATGGAAAACATCTTTCAAAGTTATTTAGTAAGATTCCGGGGCGGCAAGGTTCTTTGTAAATACGATTATTTATGCCCATTCATTCTTATGGCCAGTGAATTTGTAGTATAACCTATGAATGAGGCTGGGCAATGGTAGCAGGTGAGTTGAGGTACTAGTTGGGAGGAAATGCATGTGGCAAGTCTTATGATGAGGAAGCTTTTCCCAGTTACTGGACTGGTAAAGGAAGAGCCACTCCATTGCTCGAAAATTTCTACTCTCTTTGTGTGTACATATTTTACTGTGTTTCATCGCTGAAACAATCTTAATTTTTGATAAGTGGGTGTTATTCCCCTGTTAACACAGGTGAACAAAATTTATACTTGTACTATCCATTGTTCCTTGACCAGTCAGGATATTGTTCATGAATGCTTTTCTGTTTGCTGCAATCTATTCTCTGTCTAGTTATTTCATATGACCATGACCACAAGCTGGCTCTTGATTTCAGGCACAAGGGTGTGGGAAGATTTTCTTTTTTAGGTAAGGTGTCAGGGTTTGGAGTGAGTTACCAAGGGGAATGATGAATAACTTACTGAAAACGTTAAAAGAATTTGAAGTTAAAATTTGTAGAGAGTAAATGTAGGTGGGTGCAGGATAGGGGGAAGCTGGGTGTGTAGGGAAATCACAACTGGAATGTGTGCTCCATTGCAATTAAATTAAATTAAAAAAAAAAGTTCTCCACAGCCCAGATGCTTCTTAAGCACATTATATTCTTCCAATTCTTGTTTTATTCTTTTGTCATCATCTTGGTATAGCAGCTATAGAATGTTCCAAATTATCTCCTTTCCCGTAAAGCTTTGATGTATCAAATTCTCTAATCTAACTTTCTTCCTATTTCTGATAGTCTTCTTTCATTGATTTGTTATGGGGCAGTTAATAGGAAACATATGCTATAAGGATGGTAGTATGGGGTTAGTTTAGCTGAAATCTTTAAATGTTTTATATCAGATATAGTTTCTGACAGGTTCAAAGAGATTTTAGTAATTTTATAGGAAGTAAGAAATGTTGCATAATTAATTAAATGGCAGCTTAGATATGCCAGTTTAGCTTAAAGATAAAAGTACTTCTGAGATAAATGGACACCATAGAAAAATAAAGAAAAATTGTGCTAATTGGTATAAAAGTGTAAAATATGGAATTGTTAGGTAAATAAAATTGCATGAGAGAATAATATGCTTGAAGTTTCAGAAAGTTGGAAGTGAACATTTGGACATATTTCATCAATTGAGGTATTTCTTTAAAGGTCAGTGCATACTCAGGCCCGCCACTAGCTGTTTGAGCGCCCACGTGCAATACCGATTATGCCGCCCCCTGTTTAACTACAGCCAATGGTGGATCTCGGAAATTTAAGAACCGGGTCAAAAAACTGTAACATTGCCACCCCTTTGAACATTTCTTGCCACCCCATTGTTGCCATCCCGAGTGTTGCCAGTCACCCGAAGCAGCTGTTGAGCTAAAAAATGGAGTGGCAACTATCGCGGGCCGGCGATTGTCGATCACTCGTTTTGCCGCCCCCTCGATGTGCCGCCTGCGTGCGGTGCACGCCTTGCTCGCCCGCTTATGGAGGCCCTGTGTGTACTTGACATATACAGTTAAGAAAATGATGCACAAGTAGCAAAGTATTTTTGTACACACCCTCAATTTTTGGATACTTGAGAACAACACTAAGCATGTTTGATTCCAGCAGTTGGGAAAAACATTCTGCAAAATGTATGAAAAGTTACTGAAAGTATTTTAAAAGTATTGAGGGTCTTTTCAAAGTTTACTAGAAGTGTTAGTAAAGTTTTTGGTAGCATTTTGGAAGAGAAACTGGATTTCTTATTACAATTAGTTGCAAAATCACTTCTAAATGTGCTCCATATTGGCAAATAGATTGAATTGAGCCTCATTGTTTTCTAAGAACTTCTAATTCTTCAGAGGAAGGCTCAGTATGATTTCAATATACATCGAACATAATAGCTGGAGAAAATATGTGACCAACTTATTAAATTAAGACTGGACAGTTTCATCTCACAGTTTAGTTATTCATGTGAACTTATTTATTATTTCCTATAACTGAAGGTTGTAACCGTAATCCAAAAGAACTTGTCTTATTCAACACATAACTACTATTCATATCTGGTACATTTCCACATAGTTATAGCAAGAATGCCAGTTTAACATTTATTGCCACCATAGTTGTTAGTTCGGGCAAGCAACCCCTTCCTCTTCATCCACAAATCCTCATCAAATCCTCCTCATTCTTTACTTGTTCCATCCAACTGATCTTTGCAATCCCCCACCATCATCACATCACAAGAGCCTCAAATCTCCTTTCTTCCTGTTTCCTCAAACATCTTTGTGCCATGAAATGTTTAATCACTTTTCATTAATCCTTTCATCTGAGGGCCACGAAATAGTTCCGCTTCCCACCAAACTGTTAAACACTTTGTTGGCCAATGTATTTTATTTACTGCCTATAATATATATCTTTCTTCACAAGAGATTCGAGGTAGCTGGATAATTTTACCTTTTCTAGTGCTTCTTTATATATCTTCAGATGCATTGTTTTACCTTCAATTCATATTATCTTCAGAATGCAAATTTTCATTGCATATTTCTCACAAACAGTTTACAAATTATTAACCATTTGCTGTGCAAATCTTATATCCTGTATCATTTTTCTGCTGATCTTCAGTTCCCTTTTAAAATGTACACATCTGTTAACAATTTATTTTTCTCCAGATGTATGTTGAAGAATATGGGTGACACACAAGAACAAAATTTTTTATAACAACTTAATTTGATGTTCGTTGTGATATCTTGCAACTACAAAAATTTGAGAGAGATAGAATTATTTATGTGGTCAAGGTCAAAATTGTAGGGCGGAATATCGTCAGAAAGTTATCAGTTATCTGATGCAATTCATGGGAACTGCAGGAAAAGGTTCTTCCCACGCTTGATTCGATAAATACCCCCTCCAGAAGCTAGCCTCTCCCCAGTCGTCAAACAGCAGTCTAGTTGTCCAGTACCAGCTATGTAGTGCAGTAGCTAGTTTGGGCTCGTGGCGCGGCAGATTACAAACTTGCGTGGAAACGGTTGATTTTTGCAATCATGGGTGAAAGTAACTTTAAATACCTCATGTAGTTAAGTAGCTGTGTGGGCGTGAAGTTGGTCTAGCTTGAATGGTTGGTCAGATCTGTAAAATGTTCTTCTGAAAACTTCTCAGATCGCCTGTGCAGTTTTCTGACTTTGTAAAATTTTGATAATATAGTTATCTAACGAGAATGGACTAATGAATGTCATTTGAACTTATACCTTTCTGTAGCTTTTGGTTAAATAAGCTATGTGGTGGCCAGGTCATGATATTTAAGTCAAACTGTAACATCCTAGGATACGAACGGTTATAGCTGAGGCAAGGTGTTTATCGAACCCCCTTCGGCCAACATTTTTTGTTCCTCACATCTTCAATTTTGTTCTCGATTCAGTGTTTCCCATTCAAATCCCCATATTTTTCTAAGATTCCAATTAAAGGTTTCTATTAAACAATCTACTTAGTAATATAGAAACTAATGTACCTTTGACTTTTCCTAATTCATTATACAAATTATTGTATGTAAATGATATATGGGACCAAATAAAATGAATGAATGAATATTTATCAGGTTTTCCTACCACAGTCTGTCAGAGGCCTTATTGTATCTCCTGTCTTTTCCATTCCCAAAATCCACTCTGTCCATCACTTATTTAACTGTCCAGTTTTTTTTTATAAGGCCATCAGTTTAATATCTTTATCATTACTTCTTCTACACGATAACAATACTAATTAACAGTAGAATGCTTCAAGCAAATGAAAGAAAGGAAGGATTGGGAAATTCAAACCAGTACTTACCACAGATGATGGCAGCTGGGAATGACAAACAGAAAATTTAGGATCTCGTGTAACTCAATATTTAGGGGTTAAAAGTAGATGAAACACAATACGAGGTCAGATGTGATCACACCAGTGCCTGCTTAGTGAGTAAGGGACCAAGGTAGCATGGTTTGGGTGCCTCTCATAGTGGTGGAGAGGATCAAGAAATTATTGAATTGATTCTCAATAACTCCAGAAAAATATTGCTGAAAGTGGTGGAACATCAACAAAGTAATAAGGTTATAAGGAAATAAGTGCTGGGTCTACTATAAGGGTCTTATAACAGAGCGAAGCCAGAGGAATGTCTGGTGTGAAGGATATGTTGGCAAGCTAATTCCAATCTGCAAATTGAGTATAAATTTAGAATCATATTTATAAAAAATAGTCGCACAAATCAACAATAAGTGAATAAAGCAACTTCACACATTTTATTTTGAACATATTATTGATAATCTACACCTACCTCTTACCGTTTAATAAACTATAAAAGTAATACTTTATAGTTAAGTGTGTACGGTACAGTTTTTCAGATTTGATATAATATGCATAAAAATCTAAGAAAAAAACATTAGTAAAATTACCTGAACTCTTATTCGTGGATTTTGATCTTGAAGCTGCACAATAACTTTCAGAAATGTGTGTGTGTCAATGGATCGTGCCAACATGCAGAACGCAGGCAAATTCTTGTGGCATAGGTTTACCAGCACTGCGAGGGAAAGTTCGACCACCTCTTTACTACCGTCATCAGCTGATGTTGTGTTGCACACCCAGGAAACCAGTGTGTTAATAAGTCCTGGTATTTGAGCCTCTTGCCATGTGATTTTAATGCCGTATGTCAGTTCCTGAGATGTTAAGGATACTGTCAAAACACAAGTGCAATGTTATGATTGTTGTGCGTAATAAATACTGCATCTTAAACAATTAAAATTCCTAGGATCTGAATGTCGAAAGTATCGCCATTTAATGTATTCCCAACAAAAATTTTTTATCAGTAGCCTAATGAAATAAATCCATTGTTCACAATTCTCCCATGTTTCTCTAGTTCATATATTTAAACAAAACAACAACAACAACCAACACACTGCATCATTGCCAGAATTAGATGATTCCTGATAACATTACTAATTTATACATTGCTCTCAATATGCTGTCTCTAATAGTAATAAGTGCAGACTGATGAATTTTCTTGGCTAAAACTAAATGGAACTTTATTGAGTACTTCATTATTTTTCAGGCATCAATGTGCACATCTGTACATTGCTTTCTTGAATATACTTGAAAATGCTAATAAGTGATATAGATGTATTGCTTCATTATCAACATATCACCAATCACATATCAGTGGTTTGCTTATTGATGTGTTCAATAGTGAGGAAAGACACCTTCTCTAGACGAGCTATTTCAAATCTGACTGATAACTCTGCTAACACTGGTGCTACAGTGTTTCAATACATGGAGGAAATATCATTATAACTAACTCAATTTTACTTTTGAAGTATTATTTTTCAACTTCATTTAGGCTGGTGGCAAATAGACATATATATTATGCTTTTGATGATAAGTATTGTTATGGGATCTGCATCTATATCTATAAAACGAAAACTGGACATATTGGTCGTATAAAAGGTTGGAAACAACAGGGCAGATTTCGATGGAGTTTTCACCATTTTAAAGCTTAGAATCTTAATTCACTTGTCTGGCATGTCTTATATTTCAAATTTAAATAATGTAGGAGCATTAAATGAAATTCTGAATGTATGGTGAGAAATTCCACAGGAGGAATCACTAGATGCCACATACTCCGCACTAAACACACAACACAATGTCTCTGACCATAGCCTTTAATTAAAGCAATAAGATAACTTATAGTAATAACTATTTTGCACACTAAACAAAACTTTAAGTATTCTTTCTTTTAATTCGATATATTCGATTTTTAAAAGCCATAGCTTGAAGTATTCTTTCCTTTAATTCAGGATATCAATTTTTAAATGACATAGATAGCAGTAAAAACAACAGAGATTTTATTTAATCACGATCTCTGGACAATATCTCTGGCCTTCAGCATTAGTCTTCTGTTTACTATAATATTATTCCGGATTCACTTTTGATATTTTATCTGCAGAGTTAAAGGATCTGGCATTTCGAACCACAAGTATATCCATTCACTTCGCAATGGAATCAAATGTGAGTTTTTAACATAATCTAGGGTGGTTCAGTAATTTAGTAATGAAATTTCTTAACCAAATTATCGAAGCTTGATATACATGAATCTTTTCGGACGAATGAAAATATTATACATGCAAATAAACTTCAACCCACCAGTTTCTTGGTAGGGGACGGGTGAATGTAACTTTGCTTTAATTCCGAAAAAGTTGGCACATATTTTATGAAACTTTGTACAAATGTTTTGCGGGAATAAAAAAACGGTACGATTAAATCTACGCCAACTATACCGGGCAACGCCGGGAATTCCGCTAGTCAATAATAAAAATCAGGCACTAAAGAAGAGAATCATTACTTTTCTTCAAATAATGTGCCAAATAATTTTATTTTATTATTTAATCTGCTGATTTCCCTGTAAATAGTCTAATGATAAGCTTCTTTAGTTACTTTGGTTAAAACTCTACATTAAGTGTTGGTAATACTCAGTATCACCAAACTTAACTTCTTCTATGTCTGCTGGATGTTTTGATACCCATTGTTATCAAATTGTTCTTTACTCATGTTTTGCTGACTGAAAATAATCTTGTAGAGAGGCATTTATGATAAATTTTCAGAAATATTTGGTGAAAATAATAGAAATTTATTGTTTACCCCTGCCATTTTAAACATAGAGCTCAATTTTCATTCAGAAGCTCAGTATTTAATATTTATATTAAAACATTATTTAATGACATAAATCATAAATATTTTCTCTGATTAATTTTTCTCTCAGTTGAGTCAGAGTAATTAATTGAGATTCATTTTTGGAAAAATAAACACATTACACCTGATAATTCACTTATCCAATGTAATGAAGTAGGTAATCAAGAATACAAAAAATATATTAAACGTCTTATTATTTTGTCACTCCTAGATGCCCATCCTGTGCACATCACATTCCTCATGTGATGAACATTAGCACCTCAAAATTTTAGTGATAAGTGTCAATCATTATCTTTATCCTGAGGTAACATATTATGTGAAAGTTCCATTTCCTATCAACATTCTACCTGATACTAATTAACACTCATAAGGAAGGATAGAGAAAATAACCCATCACTAACTATTAATGAAGAAAATAGGAACAGACAAATGCAAAAACATGAACACACAATATTCTTGTGAATAACCTGGTACTCATGTTGAAGGTGAGATAAATGGTAAAGGAAAAGATGTGTACACATCCATATGTGCCACCTGAATCATGATTCCATCAGAACTGCATCATGATTACTTATTCCTTCAGTTATTTGAAATCTCAAAAGGCTATCATCAAGCTTTATTAGGTCTCGTTGTGCTCCATTCTAACATTTGTGTAAAGCATCTTTCCATTACCAAGGTATTTGGAAATCTCTGTTCCTTTGTGTTATTAATTTTATTTCCTACCCAGTAACACATCGTGAATTTAAATCCCTACCAATCGTGATCATTTTATGCTCACCTATGAACTCTGAATATGAAGAACCTACACTCATAGTTCCTTGTGGTCTTGTATCTGCATTAAGTATCCAAATACTTATTATACTTCTAAAATTTGCCAATAACAATCTTATTACTGGTTGTATGATATTTTAAGCATCAGCATTAGCGATACCAGTTGTGCCCCAGTCTGTTAAAGTTTCAACAGCTTCCCACCATGCATCAGCAATTTGTATCCCTTTGATCAACTAGTTTCCTCCCCTCACCAGTATCCTAACCTAAAAGAGACGCACTCCTGACCTCATCACAACTGGAAGATGGCTCCCTAACTTTAGCTAACAACTCAGAAGGCATTCCCTTTCCTCTTCTACTTAAGTGTAGGCCATGCTTAAGGACAGTCTACCAACCAATGCAGTCCACAGGCACAACCCCCAAGACAGAACCTATAATGTTCCAAGCAGCACCTCACTCTCCGTGTTTACGTGCCTCACAGCATCTGTGGCCGATCTTGACAACTCAAGGTCTACCCAAATTCATTTCAACTTATAATAATAATATTTAACTAAATTGTGATGGAGCGCATGCTCCAGTGGCAATTTCCCTACACACCCATCTTCCCCCTTTCCTTCACTCACCTACATTAGCCCTCTACAAATTTTAACTTTAAATTCTTTCAACATTTTTGGTAAATTTTTCATAAATTCTCCTTGTAACTTATTCCAATCCCTGAAACCCTTACCTTATTCTACCCTGGTATGTTGTGCATCCTTCACTACCTTCCTCAGTTCATTCTTAAATACATTAACTAGTGTTTCTATTAATATTATTGCCTGTGTCTCCCTGTGTCCCTTATTTGTGTGTATGTTGGTGACTGGTCAGGTCAATCCTGACGTGAAATAATCATCCTCATATGTTGCACATTTGTAGGGTTTGTCACATGTTCTGTATATTATGAGCTTCTACTGCCTGACGTCGCTGTTCCTCTTCAAAAAGTGTGACAGCACTGGAGGTGGTTTATTGCCAGAGAATGCAGTCTTCTGTGAGGTTGTCCCAGATGTTCAGTTCTATGTCTGTTCTCTTCAAGACCTTTTTAAACTGGTCTTTAAGTCACTTTAGAGGAGGTCTTTTGCCAATGCTGAGCTCATCAGATAAATATATGCGAGGGATTCTGCTGTTACTCATTTGCTGAATATGTCCAATCCATCTGAGTTGGTGAAGGATGATGAGAGCTTGAATGCTGTACATTTGCAGCCTTTCTAATACTGTAATGTTGGACACATAATCATCCCATTTAACATTCATAAAGGAACAACGTTTTTGCTCGTGAAATCTCTTCGTTTTCTTTATATCATAGTGGCGTTATGGGGGGTAAGCGGGTCAAAAGTACCCGGGCCCCGCGGGCTGATGGGGGACCCGATCACCGACTATAGGGGCCCTCAGGCCATGAAGCCAAGATTATGCCCATTGTCGCCTGGCCATTTTGTAGAGCTAAAAAAAAAAGGTCGCCCATTTTACCCCGGGCCCGAAATTCTTAGCGCCGGCCCTGGGAACAATAGCTTGATACAACAGCAGCTTGGTGCTTAGCTTAAGATATTTGTTCAGAAACACCCATTGGTAGAGATGTCCATAAGCTACATGTGATGCACAAATTCTGTTTTCTACATTCTTCTACAAGGTACACCATGTTGAGAGAATGCTGTTAAAAAAAGGAAAAGTTGTCTACTTGCTCGAGGTATGTGGCGTAGATGGTAACATCAAAGTCTGGGAGGGTAGCTCCAGGGGCTGGTTGCACTAACACTTCAGTTTTCCGATTGTTGACAGTCATATACATTCTTGGAGCAGTTAACACTTTGGCGACCGAGCTTGAGCATAGGTCGGGCAATGAGACTGTTTTGAAAAGACCACGCCTGAGCATAGGTCGGGCAACTGTTTCTCGTAACTGTTTCCTACCCGAAAGTGGGCCGGCTACTGCACTAGAGCTGCAGGTAACCTCTGTCTATATTCTCCTTGACTGGTGCTGCCCTCTCTGATGTACTTATGTAATTACTTCGAAATAAACAGTAAGCGGTGCCGGACAGCTTCAACTGTGCAATTGTGTATTTGTGTCGTTGCAAGTTTTGAAAGTTCTCATTAGTTTCTCTCAAATATGTAGCACTTTTTGAGTGAGCAAGAAATTTTTAAAGCTCTAGAAGAAGAAATGAATGTTTCTGGGTTGGAGGGGGAAATTCCTCTGCTTGTCAAAATGATTCAAAATCTTCCAAACTCAAGCCAATTACCTGTGGAATAATACAAAAACTGAAAACGCTATTTTTTCGCGAAACAAAAATTATACCTTTTGTGTTTGTCATTAACATTGTTGTTACCAACTAAGAGAATAAAAATAAATATGTAAAATAAACCACAAAGATTTTTCTTTTATTATATGAGTTAGTCTTTAAAATATTTCAAATACAAACATGTCAATGACATTTTAAAGAATGCTATAAATGGCTGGTTTTCTGGGCCAAGAATGTACCTAACTAAGCTGCTGGTCCTTAAAGTGTTAATGGATTGTTGAACCTGCTGTGGAGTATGTGCTGGAGAGGCATTTTCATTTGCATACTATATTTCTGCTATCTGTGTGAGGGCAGTTAACCTTGATGGGTGGAGTCTGGCTGTATTAAACAATCCTCCATCAAACTGATTTCTGATCTCCACACCTATATTGGGGGTAGATGATGTTTCATATAGCATAGCTACAAAACACAGGGAGAAAAGTGTGGAAGCAAGTACATAGCCCTATTTTAAACCATTTGTGATAGGGAAGTTTTCAGAAACATTGCTATGATAAAGACCTTGACCAACCATGTCATCATGGACAGGGGCGGCCCTAGGGCGGTGCGAGCGGTGCGACCGCACCGGGCGCCGTCATATGGGGGGCGCCAAAAATGCAGCGAGAGATCCTCTGCGCAAAAAATTAAAAATAAATTATATAATATCCCAGCTTGCTGTTCAAATATTTTTTAAATACTCAAATCATCCAGGAGAGTTTATAACCGTAAGAGCTTCCGTTTAATGTATAGTCCGAATCAGCTCAAATTACTCCATTCAAGAAAACCACAACTCGTCCACAATTAGCACTCTTCGGGGTCGCGCAGCGATCCTCGTATCTGTTTCCTATCTTTTCGGCTGTAGTCTTGCAGTTCATGCACCAGTGGCGGATCTACGAATTTTTTGAGCCAGGGCAAAGAACTGCGACTGCCGCCCGTTGAAATATGAATTTATGAATTTGCCGCTTGCAGCGGTTTAAAGTGGCTCTATGATTTTCCGCCCCCAGAAGGTTGCCACTTAGGGCAGAAGAGCTAAGAAAGGTCACCACCCACGAATTTGTCATTTACCATTACCGCCCCTTTAAACATGATTTTGACGCCTGGGGTAAGCGCCCCGGTTTGCCTCCCTCCAGATCCGCCACAGTAATTTGAATGTGCGTGCATGTGCATGAGGCGAGATACTGCCCACTTATCTATTTCTACAATGTTATACCTTAGGTGATTGCAATTGATGCTTTTAGCTTAAATATTTACAAAATGTAATGTATCTTTTACAGAAACGTCGCTACAACTTTTTTTTTTTTAAATCCCAAGGCGAAACTGAGAAGGCTTCAAAATTACTAGCAAAATGTATTAGATTTGAGATGTCATCTGAATCGTCGTCATCAGAACTAGTTCAACACGTGACGGAAGAAAACTTATTTTATAGAAGTTCTTCAGACGAGGGTCATGATGATAAGGAGCAGCATGTACGAGAAGATTTTGCTGTAGCTGTAACGTCGTCTACATTTCAAAATGGGGTATACCATCCATACCACCACCGTCGCCTTTTCAAATTACCACCAATTATGATCATATTTAAAACTGGTCGCTCATTGACTCTGCAGTCAGGGATGAAATAATTATTCGTGCAACGAAAAAATCCAAGAAAAAAATCATGGACGTCATTTTTCAAATATATGTTTTCAAAGAGTAATGTCAAATGAAGAAACTTATAAAAGAAGACGGCTTGTTTACTCGAAATCTGCATATATATTGCTTTTACTCTTGTTTATACAACAGAAGATCTCACTCTCATTGGGGAATAGAAGAATTTGATGACTTATCAAGGAGTCTAAAATCTCACAAAACCTCCTCAAATCGCCAGCAAACCATGCTGAGTTGGATAGAAGCGTTGATTTGACTAAAAGAACTTTAGTGTAATTGACAAGCATTTGTAAATACATATTGAAGACGAAAAGTCACGGTTGGCTGCTATCCTCGAATGAGTGATGTGAAAAATATTCTTTTTCTTGTTCAGCGAAAGCTTTTGATCTGAAACACCAAATACTTCTAATAATGGTAACTAACTGAATATATTCCAACTGCCAGGAAATATGACACTGTGCTAGAGCATCTCCGCCGTATTGCTAATAGGGAGACTAATGTCTATTATTTTGGAAAATGTGTTCAAAACATATGAAGCTCTTAATAACATTTTGACTATGGTTAAGTCATCTAAATACTTTTCCATCATACTGGATTGAACTCCTTTTGTCAGTCACGTCAAACAATTATCTTTAACATTGCTTTTGCTGACACTAATGAAGAAGAAGTGCGTGAGTGTTTCATTCGTTATAAGCCGGTAACTGACTCTTCGAATCCAGGAGCTGGCCTGTATATTAATGATACTTTACAAAAGTTTGATTTGGGTATGAACGATTGCGAGGCCAAAGATATGACAGTGGATCCAATATGAAAGAAGGATACAAAGGTGTCCAAAGCAGAATTTTGAACCAATATCTTCCCAAACATTTTTGAATCCATTTAGCTGTCATTAAATTTGGTAATAGCAGGTGACGCCAAAACATCAATTAGACCGATTTCCTTGTCCGGATTTCTTTAAAGAATATTTTTTGATTCTTTCGATCAACAAAGCGATGGGAATTGGTAGTCAAGAACTTAGAAGCACTATCGCAAAAAAAAAAAAAAAAAAAAAAAAAAAAAAAATTAAAAAAAAAAAAAAAAAAAAAAAAAAATTAATAATAATAATAATAATAATAAATAAAAAAAAATGCGAAAATCGTTCAGAGAATGGAATTTCTATCCACGCTGCAGTTCGTTAACAATATTCTTCAGTTCGTGACGCCCTTCTGGAAACGAATTTTTCACTTGCAGTACCAAAGGCCTTGTCCCTGAGCCAGATCAAGGAGCAATTTGAGTTCATAGTTACAATGGTGACTTGGTATAATATGTTGTTTCAAGTAAATATTATAAGGGAGGCTATTCAGGATGAAAGTAAATTCATGAAATGCTTCACAATTGCTTAGGAAAGTGCTCGGAATTTGAGAGAGAGTACCAATGATATTCGTCTGCTCTGATAACAACTACAGAAATTGGATCGCAGCCTGGAATGTGTCCTTTTATTAAGCCAGTCATATCACAAAGAAAAACATGAGATATTTTGAGTATGAGGCTGTAGATGAGATAGCAACAGATCCCGAATAATGTTTTACAATCAACGTATTTTAGCATAATCGGAACAATTGAGAACGTGTCAGTCACTCAATTTCCACAAGTATCTAAATTTAATCATATAGTGTCGTTCTTACACATTATCAAAACGATTCCTGAACTGTAATTATTGGAATAATCCGGTGCAGATTTAGAAATGAGTTTAACTAATGAAAAAAGTATGACATAACGGGTTGTGAATTAGCTGAGGAACTTTCTAACTGAAACTTCTCATTCATACCATTGCTATCCTATACTAATCTTTCTGAAGTTTGAGTTACTGTTTTCGGAATTCGGCTTTGCTCAACTGGAATTCATAACGCATTCATATACGCATTCGTATACGAATCCCACGGAAACAACTTTTTCGATCTGGATAAAAGTCGATATCCAATACATTACTCCAAATTTTATCCTTATCTATCCAGCTGTTTCGACGTGAAACACTAGCAAATATGCAAGAAAACAAACTTTTATATGTATAATTTTAGTAGGGTGTAAAAAATGTATTTTATCTTCAGTCTGTCTGTATGAACACTTTAATCGTGAATAAGCGATTACAAATTTGAGGCGCCACAATGAGATCTCGCACCACCTGAAAAACTTGCTAGGGCCGCCCCTGATCATGGAATGCTCCAATCATTCCAAAAATATGTTCAGGGCAGCCAAATTGTCTTAATACCATCCACATTGCACATCTAGCACAGTATCAAAGGCTTTCACTAGATCATAGAACACCAAAAAGAGAGGCTTTTGTTGTTCTCTGCACTTCTATTGAAGTTGCCCGACACTAAAGATCTTCACCATGGTGCCCATTGAAGTGTTGAGTCCACATAGAGATTCTGGGAGTACTCTCTCTGAGATAGTTTGGAGGCAGCTTAGCAGGATCCTAGCAAAAGTCTTTCCTGCTATGAATAGCAGAGAGATACCATGACAGTTGTCACAGATACTCTAATCCCCTTTTTTGAAGATGTAACTATGTTGACATTTTTCATATCCTGTAGCACATCCTGAGTTTCCCACATACAAGAATCAGATGGAAAATTCTGGTTTTCAGGGGTAACCCTCCACTTTGAATAAGTTCTAGCGATATGTTGCCTGATCCAGGTGCTTTACCTGGATTCAGACTATTCAGGGCTTTGTAAAACTCCTTGAAGGTTGATGAAAATGACATCCAAGGTTATGGGGTGTACTCCGTCATATGGTGAAGGAAGTCATCTGCAGCTGTAGAACTATGGTGAGTTGTAGTGCTCTTTCCAGTGCATCAAGCTTTCTTGGCTGTCAGTACGGATGTTGGTGTTATAAACCACTTTCAGTGAGCCAGCTGAGCGAGTAGGTCCATAGAGATCTTTAATTCCTGAATAAAATTTCTTAAGATCCCTAGCATCTGACAGAGTTTGGAGTTCTTGGCTTTTTGTTTCCACCAGTTATTCTTCATTTCCCTTACTTATATTTGACATTTCAACTTAAGGGCCTGAAAGTGTGCTCTCTTTGCTCCAGAAGTTGGATCTTGAATGAGGAGTTGATAGGCTTCCCATTTAGCACCGATGAGAGTTAAAGTTTTTTAATTATTTTCTTCAAAACAGTCTGGTCTTTTCATTTTATCATACCCAATTACTTTCTCTGCACATTCTGTAATAATGCTTTGATGGGTGGCCCATTCTAGCTCTACATTTCTTCTATTAAATGGTTAGTTGGTCAGCTGTTCTAAAATATCATTCTGGAATTTTGAGGCAACAGTTTTTTTGCGCAGTTTTGAAGTGTTATATCTTCTTGTATAGGGATTCATGTGGTAAGAGCATGGTTTTTTAATTACTGAGAGTCTCAGACAACTCACAAGAAGTCTATGGTCTGTCCAGCAGTCATTGATGTTTCTTGTTGTCTTAGTGATAAGAACATCTTTTTTATCACACTGCCGAGTGATAACATAATCATTGAGATGCCAATGTTCAGATCATAGCTGCATCCATTTAGTCTTGAAGTGGTTTGGTAGGCGGAACTCAGTATTAGTGATAAAGAGCTCATGTTCAGCACACACAGAGAGAAGTAATAGTCCATTTGCACTGCAGTTTCCTATGTCTTTTTTACCCAAGACTTTTTCCCATAGTTGGTTCTCTCTTTCCACTTTAGCTTTAAAGTCACCAGTTGGTGGTAAAACTGATTCTGAAGAATCGGTATGCTACATAATATTAGTTTTAATCATAGTCAGGCAGTATAAATTGTAATAAAAGTGGAACTACTTTTATGTGCATGATTTAATAAGTTCAGTAACAAGGCAATAATGAAATCAAGATAAATGAGAAGGAAAGGGAAAAGGATTCATCACCCACCAAAGTTGAAGGCAGCGACGGGATAATAACATACAGTATTTCACGAACACAAAAATACACTATATTTCAGTCTTAAACCTTATTCATGCTAAAGAGAATGAGCATGTGCCTCAGGAGGTGTGCACACGCCAAAGTTTCTTACATGAGTCTTGTAAGAAACTTTGGCATGTTGACAAAGCATAAAGCCATAATGAAAAGAAAAAAATCTTCTTCCTACTGTAGTACGTAGGTTCTAATATTTTCTTTATTATTTATTTTGGACTAAATATTTTTCTCCCAATTATTATTATCTATTTGAACTGTTCCACTTACAGATCACTCACTCTATTGTGCCATTCATCTCTGTACTGAAATATTTACAGAAATGTCTCTTCAATTTAGGAAATGGAATTGTACTATTACAGAAACATCCATCTTCTTGTCTGGCAACTGTTTCATGTCAATCCCAGCAACTTCATGACTACTTGTAGTGTGTTTACTGTGTAAGCGGTTACATATGTTTCAATCATTATTTCACATGATTAGGGGCTGTGTTTTTGCATTTTTCTTGCTATTATAGCTCTTTTAGCTTTCATTATGATAACTGAATGTTTACTTCTTTGGTATTTGATTTTTTATGTTTGAGTTGATTTAAAAGTGGTCAGAAATTCTATTTAAATAACTCTTCATTTGGATATAAACCTATTATGCAGCTATGTAATAAATTATCTGCATGACAGAGGCATGTTATTTTCTCAAATAATGGTTCATGCCTGTCATCAATGGCATCTTCAGTTATTGCTGATTTTTCTGTCCCTCTGAGTTTAGAATATCTAACATGTTCTTTGTGTCTTTCTTGTATTGTTCTTAAAGTTTGTCCTATATAACTGGTACCACATTAACAAGGAATTATGTAGACACCAGATGTGCAAAGGTTCAGATCTCTCTTCAGCCAATTTTTGGTGAATTTTTGTCTATTATTTACATTACTGCTGCACAGAATGACAAGTCCCAGTCACTAAGGTGTGTTTGTGTTTCCCCTCCTTTATGAACTAACAGAACATAGAACATTTTGTACTCTCAATTTTTGTTCTATTTTGTGTTGCATTGGTCTCAGTTCAACAAATCTGTAAAATATTATCTATACTAGTTTCTCATTATTTTGTGTATTTCCCATTATTCTGCAGCTTTTTTATTCTTGTAATGATCTTTTTCACAATCTCTTATACTCTTGGTATTGCTACACTATTTAAGTGACATGCTTTTCTTCTGAAGCATGTGTTGGCCAAAAAAATTTTTATCTGATTCTTATTTACTGTTTGAAATTTTTTTCACTTTGTATTCATTTTGGTTACTGCAGTGAGGTTTCATAAACTGTGTCACTCATTGTGCAGTACTGTCCACTGTGTGCCTTTCCTGGTAGTTTTGAAGACTTAAATTTGGCTATGCCGGAGTCAGTAGCCTGTGTGGAGCGTCTCAATGTCATTTTGCAGTGGTTGTGATTGGCGATCCTGTCTTAGTGGCCGGCTGTGGGCATTGTCTGCTGAACTATGTGTATATATGTGTGATTATTTTGAAACAAGGTTGTTCAATGATTACAGTATAATTGTTGCTGATTGTTTTAAATGTCATATAGCATCATACACAAAATAAAATAATAATAATTGCTATACACTGAACATTTACTTTATATATGTGTTCAGTTACAAAATTATTTCCATTGAATATTTTGGTGACTAGTTAACAAAAACATTTTAAATCAATAGCAAATGCATCGTTACTGCTTATTTCCTCTTTTGTGTGAATGCCACAATAATCATTAGGTTTCATTTAGATCCAAGAAGGATTATGCCCCTGTATTTGATTCTGCCTCTTGTGTAAAGGTGTATGGAAACCTGTAATCACTGACAGTATTAATCCTGTTTCCTTTCTAGATAACAAATAACACACATAAAACTCCAGATCATCCTGTTACTTTTTTTTTAGAACTAGACGAACCGTGCAAAAATTTCGTGAATAAAATATGAAATAGTGAGGTTGAATGCTTGTAATATAATAAAAAGTAGAACCACACTTTCATAGCAAATATTTATTTGTTTAGTGTAATAGGTACACATGAAAATACTCACAACATATTACAAAACAGTTATGAAAATTTAAAACTCACTGTATGTACGACAAACTGTCACTGACCTTAACACAATACAACCAACCTGAACAAAATGCACACAGTACATCAACGTCTTTGAGATATGTGTAACTGTGCCAATAAAATGTTTACATTGGAATTGTATAGCAAAACAAAAATGTTTCCGTAACATAAAAATATCTGAAAACCTATTTATTGTATTAAAAAAAAAACAACAGTTTATTGACATCTTCATGATATTTGATACTGCAATCTAGGGACTTGGCTCTGAACTGTCTCATTTACGCATGATCACTTTAACCCTTTCCTCCCTGACGGTACTTATAAGTACCACTGTATTTACCGCCATATAATTCGACAATACCAGTGTCCACTGCATTGTTAAGCCTGTTGTTGTATTGTTGTATGATTAAGTCAGACACCGACAACATTTATTTTTAAATTCTGCGTGAAATTACCAAGAAATTAATTTTCTAAGTTGGGACTTTACAGCATACTGACCAAAGTATCAAGTGGTACATTACAATAAATTTTTAGATGATAATTTACTTGGTAAGTGTCAATTTCTGTTATTACTTTTTTAGTTTGAACATTTAACCGTATATTTTTTACCTATAAAATATGTTTTTCTAGTTTCTTTACTAAATAATCTAGAAAAACCAACATGGACTTATAAGTACCGTCAGGGAGTTCTGGGTACCGTAGTTTTATACAGATTATTGGTCAACAGATTTAGCAAGTATACAATTGGTTTTATCATTATTTTAGATATTTTCAAATGGATATTTTTATGAAATACGCTCTGATTGAAGTTCTTCTCTTAGAAGTTTATAATTTTTCAGCTCTTATCTTAGAAGTTTATAATTTATCAAGGCAAAAATGAAGAAATGACTGGAATGTTCTCAGATTACTCTTTAGGTCAAAGAGTGGTCTTAGAATTGACTGAAAAAAATGGAGCAATGACGATGTTATCTGTATTATCATTATTTTTCATCAGTTTCATTATTAAAAAACTGAAACAACTTTTGTTTGTGGGAGAATCAGACCCTACTGCAAGGGACTTTCTAACAATCTGCTGATGGAAAACTAAAAAGAGGAGATTGTGACAATGAATTTACAAATCTAGGTATTTGCTACTGGAAATGGAAGGATAAAAAGGTCATACATTTAGTATCAAATTTTCATGGCAGTGGTGAAACTCCACTACACTGGTTGGGGTCAATGGCAACTTCAACAGATGGGCCCTCTCTCGGGTTGGATTAGTGACTTGGTGGATCTTGGACCAGAGGGCCTCTCTGGCCGGTCATCGGGGGCCACCTCCGGCAGTAGGTCCCGTAGCATTTTGCCCATCCTGCCACCCTGTTGTTACACCACTAGTTATATGCAAAGAAAAAGATGGATTGAAGTCAACAATTTGATGCTCAGGAGTCGTCAAGGACTACAATACCTTCATGTGTGGGGTTGTTACTGCTGATCAGCTGATGACTTTGTGCAATGCTGACAGAAGATTACCGAAATCATGGTAAAAAAATCATGGTAAAGATTGTTTTTGGGAATTCTGGATGTTGTATTTGTCAATGCTTATAACACAAATGGTCCGATGTAAAAAATTTTAGAAGATCCTTTGCACAAGGTATAATGACTATGAAGGACATCGGTAAGAAGAAAAGGTCATCTATATATATTTCACCAAGCCCTCATCCATTCAAACTACACAAGTCATACTATTCCACAATGAGAGATGTAAGATTGGGAAACAGAGGTATACACTGTCCCTAAATTGTAAAAATCAGATGAAGATGTGAAGTATGTAAAATGAAGAAAATACAGTCAAAACATCATTCCAAATGTTGAACTACAATGTCTTTTGTGTCTGAATGAGCAAAAAGAATTGTTTTTTTTTTTTAATATCATGAGGCAAACATTTCATACCAATATGAACATAATTGATTTCAATTGCTATTGCTGTACATCCTGTGATACACAAAGTCCCTGACGGTACTTATAAGTACCGGCTTAGTAATTAGCACTTAGAGTTCCAAAAAAAATTTGAAAAAATATGTGTGTTTAATTTCAAGTACCTTTATACAAATATATAATTGAAATTATAAATTTCCATTTTTTTCCAATAGCCGGTAGGAAAGGGTTAAGCATCAAATATCGAAAAATTATTTTTTAATTTATGATTTTACCTCATTTGAGACCTTAATCTTTAAAACAATATGCTATTTATCAATTTCAGTTAGGTAACCAAGGAGATAAATGGCTCGTAATAATTTAAAAAAAAAAACGCTGTAGAAATAATATTGATACTTTTGCCTTTTAAGGATCGAATTCCAAAAAATTCCTTTTATAAAATATGGTGTGACCAAAGCGGATACTTTAATAATTAAAACGAAACATTGTTTATCATTTTCGGTTAGGTATCAAGGGAGATAAATGGCTCGTGACATAAAAATACATTGTAGAAATTTAATGCTTTAATGGAGACCATAAGCTTTAAAATGAAACCTAATTCATTGATTTTGGTTAAGTATGAAGGGAGATAATGGCTCGTGACAAAAAAAAACAAAAACACCTTATAGAAATAATATAAATAATGTGCTGCCTTTGATGTTAACTTATATATATTTATACAGTGACAATCAAAATGGTGTTATATATTTCTTTTGCTGTTTAATTTAATATATTTATGTATTATGTGATATAAGATGCATATATACTAACAAAAAGTGTGTTGTGCAGTAATACATCACTAAAGATAGGAGGAGGGTGAAGAGAGTGCTGTGAGTGTGCAAGGCATATGTTGGCTAAAAGGCTTGAGAAGATAGTGGTCAGAGAATCAGGAGTAGTGCATGGAAGATAAAATATAACCATGAGCACAATTTCAAGCATGAGCTAATGGAAAAATTGGTACAAATTAACAAGGGAAGTGATGAATAATTTACCAAAAAATTAAGTTTCTTAAAAGACAAAGGTAGAAAGGTTGGGGAAATTTACACTCAAGATAATAATAATAAAGGGATAAACAGATGACAAGGGAAATTGCCACCGTGGCTTTGTCACAATTAAATTAAATGCACAACATTATACATAAATAGTGGAAATAATTCTAAATCTGAATTCAATCCTTCAGAAATATCATACATTTCTGGGAATGCCAGTGTTCATTTTCTTTTTCTTGTTGTTGCATATGTGCCATCTATGTTCATGACATTCAACTGTTGTATTTGGGGAGAGCTTTAATGTTTGCCCAATAATTACAAATCAGCCAACTGTTCCTCTCCCTCCTCTTGTAACTACACAGACGGAAAAAAAAATCCCAACACCAAGAAAAAATTATTGTAGAGTAATGAAATTTGGACAATGCATTTGTCAAGTTAACATGTTTAATTGATTAAATTTTCAAGATCACAGGTTAATTTAAGCTCAAGAAAATGCATTTCAAATGTGAAATACTGTTAAATTAATAGCCGGTGTAACCTCCAGAATTTTGAATGCAAGCCTGCAAACGTGAATGCATTGTGTCATACAGGTTTCGAATGTCACTTTGTGGTATGGAGTTCCATGCTTGTTGTACTTGTGCTGTCAATACTGGGACGGTCAGTGCTGGCTGTGGATGATGCTGGAGTTGTCGTCCAATGATATCCCATACGTGTTCAATTGGAGACAGATCTGGTGATCTCGCAGGCCAAGGTAACATGTCGACACTCTGTAGAGCACGTTGCGAGACAACAGCGGTATGAGGGCGAGCGTTATCCTGTTGAAAAACTCCCCCTTGAATGCTGTTCATGAATGGCAGCACTACAGGTTGAATTACCAGACTGACGTACAAATTTGCAGTCAGTGTGTTTGGTATAACCACAAGAGTGCTCCTGCTGTCATAGGAAATTGCTCCCCAGACCATGACTCCAGGTGTAGGTCCAGTGTGTCTAGGCCGCAGACAGTTTGGTTGCAGGCGTTCCCCTGGCCTCCTTCTGACCAACACTCGGCCATCACTGGCACCAAGGCAGAACCTGCTTTCATCAGAAAACACAACAGATCTCCACTCCGTCCTCCAATGAGCTCTGGCTTGACACCACTGGAGTCGCAAACGGCGATGGCTTGTAGTCAGTGGAATGCACGCTACAGGGCGCCTGGCTCGGAGCTGTCCTTGAAGTAACCGATTTCTAACAGTTCGTTGTGTCACTGTGGTACCAACTGCAGCTCGAATTTCTGCCGCAGACGCAGTACGATGCGCCACAGCTGTACGCCGAATACGGCGGTCTTCCCTCTCAGTAGTGCCACGTGGCCTCCCGGAACCCGGTCTTCTTGAGGCAGTACCATCCCTTGACCACTGCACCCAACAATCATGCACAGTGGATACATTCCGGCCAAGTCTTTCTGCAATATCGCGAAAAGAAAATCCACCTTCTCGTAGCCCTATTACACGACCTCGTTCAAACTCGGTGAGCTGTTGATAATGGCTTCTTCGTCTTCTTAAAGGCATTCTTGGCTAACATCAACTCACTATGTCAAATCTCAGCGGTAAATAACGTTCACAAACTTTACAGCGCGTATTTAAAGCAAACCTGATTTGCAAGCTCTGAGTAGCGCTACTAGCGCCACACTTATGCGCGAAGCGCGAAATTTGAATCGATGTCATCTTTCAGATGTATAAACACGCCTACCAAATTTCGTTTATCTAACACAAGTCTTTCTTGGTGTTGGGATTTTTTTTCCGTCTGTGTAGTTTACTGCCAGGTACAATGTTATCAATTCAGTATGATACATAATAAGTCTTGGACTCAAAACATTGTTAGATACCAGTTTATAGTATTTTACAGTTGCCAGCCTGATGAGCTGTAACTGTATGTGTGTTTGCAAGTTCAAAATCTGAAGATCATACCAGCAACTAAAAAAATGAAGTTCATTACACTAAAGTAATGTTGTGGAATTTCACAGATAAATTTTATTGGGTCCCTTAATACACCAAAGTCAGCCATGAGACAAATATTAAACAGGACTTCAAGTTCATGAAAGGTGAGAGTGTTATCAGTGATTCCATACTCATAGATAATGCTGTGTTTGGTCACTATTATGCACAGAATATCATTTAACACTCAGCAATGGTCTTACTCCCCGCAGAAAATAAGACAATCTTGGTTAAACGTCAATGCGAGCAAGTTCAAATCCCACTTTTCAAAAGAATACTTCCAACATCATCCACAACTGACATATACGACAATCCGCATTTACTGCTCTCTCTCCACTTACTGACTGTCTGTCATCTTCTTCCTCCCATGATATTCTTATTCAATGTCCCAAGATGTTTTATAATTTCCAGCTCACAAACACATCTAAGAGCTAACTGTTGCATTACACTCTTATTCATCCAAAAGGTACCTGTCTTCTTGTTTGGAGTTTTATCCTGGAACCTCACTTGCTTAAGCATTATTCTGAGGGATGTTTAGTCTTTTCAAGTTTGTTTCTCTTCCTTCCGCCCTTATCCCTGTTTTCACAGATCCTTGATCACTTCTGTAAGCCATGATAATTATGTACCCTGAATGTGATAGGATGATTGGAAAATCTGGTAGGACGCACCCTGAAGACACGTCAATAAAATGCCAGACATCTCTTCTTGACCATGCCCGTTATTTTTGGGTTGTTTTTTTTTACAGTACCGGTAGAATTCCTGATTAGTTTACATTTGGTGCTAATCTTCTTCCTTGACTGGTCCCAGATTCCTCCACACAAACTTTCTCTCTTGGATTTTGAGTTTGTCTGTGAATGCCCCCCTGTTAAATATGTGACTTTCTGAAGTATACATTCCTATAGAAATAGATAGAAATCCCAGATTGTTATTGACTGTCATGCAATACACACTGTGTTTGTTTTTGTTCCCAATAGATACCATCTACCTAGCTCCTTTCACCACTCTCCTATAATCTTTTCTAGTTTAAGAGGAGACGGAGAGGACCATCACCTTGTCTTACCCCTTTTTTTATTTCAAACATTTATGAACTTCACTCATGACCTGTCTGCTGGATAAGATTATGGGTCCACTCCTAGGTTTTGTAAGATTTTTCATGAGAGTACACCTTGTTAAAGTTGATAAAGATGACAACATACTTTTTACCAGCCATTTTTTCTTGCCTTAGCACTAACTTCAGGATGAATACCTATTCAACACAAGAGTGGCATTTTTTTAAACACCCCTCAGTATACTCCTACTTGTAGTTAGTGTTCAGTTCTGTATAATAATATTTAGGAGAAAATTTTAAAAATTATCAGAAACAAAGAGATTGATACCAGTCACGTCCTTTCTTATGTAAGGTGTGGATTAAGGCAGCAGTCTAGTCTTTAGGCAATGTTTCAGTCTCCCAAATCTTTTATAGCAGTTCTGTCAACTTGCTGACTGCTCTGTTTCCAACCTTTTTCAATAGTGTGGCTATTATTCCACTAATTCTCACACTCTTTTCTGCTTTTGCAGCATATCAACCTCTTCCCCTTACTTACCACTGACGGCAAACTAATTGACATACAATTCTTAACCCTGTTTGTCTCCCCTCATTTATAAACCAGTACTATTGTGGCCATTCTTCTGATAATCAGTAAGTCTCTAGACTAGATCAAAAAAAAATAATAATAATTCCATGTATGGAACAATTGTATATCAACATACCTTTAATACATATATAATGAAATTATCAATACTAGCTCTTTAAATGTGTTTAGCCTACCTATTACCTCATAATATCCTGAGAATCTATTTTATTGTCAGGTGTGCAATTTTTCTCGTGTGAGAAACTCACATTACAGTTATTATCTTACCAACCATGCATGGCTGTCCATAATGGTCTCATCAAATCAGATCAATTCTCACCTTTTTAATATTCTTAGGCAAAAGTCAAAATTTGAGAATGTAAAAACACTAAAGTAATGTACTACATCTACAGTCTCATTTCCAAAATTATTGATATCTGCATTTTTTTCTTCTGCAGATTGCATAAGTACATGTCTGCTTGCTGGAAGCTGTTTCCATCAGTTTTCATTTATCATCAATTTCACCCTCAAAGCTTTTTAAGATGAAAAAGGGATTTATTGTTTATTATAGTCACCCTGTCTTAACACTGCTAAAAATGATTTCTGAAGCTGAAACACTTCTCCGTAACAATTTTTATCATTTGAAGTTAATGGGTTGGTAACTCTGGCTACCTCATTCATATTTTGGCACCGTCAGACGTAACTGATATACAGGCCTGAATGTTGTTGGGAATGGATTGTTTTGGTTATTGATTTTGAATATTTTGTTTCACTAGTCCAGAAAAAATGCAAGTGCAATATATTAATACAAAGATCAAACACCTGAGTCAGAAAAAATTAAGGTGGTTCCATGGAATTTGCCTCCTAGCATGTAGTAGCAGACCCTTTTTACTTTTATGATTAGTTTTGTTTGCGTCGATGAGTGAGATGTAAGAGGGAGTTAAACTGCAGATTGTACCAGCACTACCATTTTTGGCTATATGGGTTTTTTGCCTGAGCACCAGATGAATCAGTAATAATAAAACTAATAAAAAGAACAAACACAACTCATAACTTAATTTGAAGCAACATGTTAAGCATGTTTTGATTTTTGAATATGGGTAACTGATCAGATTTCATGTAACTAAAGTAGTAAATTATTAAATACATATTTTTTATTATTACTAATAGTGAATTATGTAGTGCATATATATGCCCTGGTGACAATCACAGTACTTCTACTTAAACTTTACATGAATTTTCACTTTTAATTCTTCTGTGTTTGAGCTAGCATGCCATGCATATTTCTCAGTAATTAATTTTAATCTGACACATTCATCTACAGATTAAAATTTTTCCCACATACTGATGCCTGAAATCAAGTTTTAGATTACAGGAATGGTCATTTTTTTCTCTTCAATCCATATACAGCTATCAGTTTCTTCTTTCAACATTCATCAAGGCTTCACTGGTAATGTTTGCCTTATTATCTCTGAGCAGTCTTTTCTTTCACCTCTCATATTTCATTGATTCCCAGCTTAACTGTTTTATCATATCAATCACTGACTGCACTCAGCAACAATTTTCACAAAAATATACATAACTACTGTACGTTAAAATCAAAGAGAACCACATTTGACTTGCAGATCACAGAGGTATTTGTTTCACAGAAACAATTAAGAAAAATAGTAGAGGAAGACATATCTCTGAAACTGCTAAGATGTAATAATGTAGCTTTTCACATGACTTTTTAAAAAAATGCCATATACTCATATTTTAATCTAAAAGAATTGTGCTGTTCTGAATTATGCCACACACTTCCAAAATTAAGACAGTCACCTAAATCTGCAAAGAATACACAGAACCCTACATTCCATCTGACCAAATTTGTGAAAGATCATTGTGTGTGCAAAATGTCAATAGTCAAAATATTGTTGAAAGATCCTCCATTCTAAATTTCACAATCTTAGTCAATTCCAACAAGATAGATCATGATACATTGTGTCTTCAAGTCATTATCTGCTCCATTGGCAGCTTGGCTACAGCTCCCCTACATTTCTATTCAAAATTATGGATACTAATACATACATAGAGTTTTTCCCCTAATTATCTAATTTAAAATGTGGTATATAATGAATCACTAAACCTAATGCCAGTAATCACCCTCTCATTTATGAAAAATATTTAAAAAAAAAAACAATAAAAATGCACAAAAAATCATCATATGGAACTGTATTACCAGCAGTGTGAGAAACATGGTATTTAGCTGTTCTGAGCATGCACACATTTCCAACTCTGAAATTTAAGCATGCACAGAATGGCTAAATGACTTGTTGCTGGCACTGCAGATATCACAGTTCTGATGGAACAATCTTTGCATTTTATTAAATTATTATTTGTGGATGTGTGGGTGATTTCTGGAATTTATTGTAATGATTAATTATTATACATCTTCATTACAATTATAGAAAATTTCTCAAATAAAACAGCAAAATAATATAGTAGCACTATGATTCTTGCAGTGCCATTTGGTACAACACGAGTAAAGGTGCCTCAAAACAATGGTGTGTGGGAGTGAGATGTTAATTAGTAATTTATCATTTCAAAATCATGTCAGATGGTCTAATTTTTTCTAGTATGACATTATAATTGAATTTTACATCATTAATTAAATAAACAAAATGTTTTATTTGTCACAAAATTATGCCAGCTGTGATGGAAACCAGAGGTTTTGCTTTTGTAAATGCATTGTCTCTGCCCATATTGCACTATTAATTTTATTTTTCATTTGATATTCATACTTTGAAGTAATCTGAACAACAATTATGCCTGGGAGTTAGTTCACATTTTATTATTATTGAGTCTCATAAATACATTTATATAATATATGTAATTTTAACTGAGCGTGCTGTGTAAGCAGTAATGCTCTGGTTCTGTATTCAGTAGAACGAGGATTCAAATCCCTAACCATAGATCATGATTTCTGTTTTCCACTATTTCCAAAAATCACTCTACGCGAATGCCGTAACAGTTCCTTTCAAAGTCCATGGCTGATTTCCTTTCTGTTTCTCACCCCTGGTCCTTTCCTGTCTGTAATGACCTCAATGATGACAAGGTACAGAGCCAAACATAAAAGCTATAAAATTTTAACTTTCATCAAATGGGTGATCGCCTTATGTTTATCTTTATTTTGTTATAGAAATAAAATTGCATAAATTTATATCCACTGATATCTATTCATACGCATCATATTTAGATGATTACCATGAAATTTTATCCCATGTTCTCTTTATATTTCATAGAAGATTTTTTGTCATGGCATCCTCGTGTTCAAAAGAAATAAATTCTGTGACTGTAACTGAACTTCAACAGCTTAAATTTTCACAACCATCTCCTCTTGAGAAAGTTATATTTAAAAAATGGTATGTTAAAAATATTATTGTTAAAACAATCTTTTTGATCTAACAATAACCATGAATAGGTAGGTCTATATTTTCAAAGCAGCACTCCTGCCAATTTTAGTCATAAGCTGCCCACTGGTCTGCTCATTGCTCATCATAAAGGTAATGCCTACTACTCTCCTACTATTATTCCATTCAGACATCACCAGTGAGGCATCTGCTATAAACATCCAAGCTTTTACTCTTGTACAAATTCTTTTAATAATGTAAACTTCGAAATTCAAATACCTTGCTTCATCACATACTCTAGTGCATGCATACCTGCAAGAGTTCCAGTAGTTGTATTTTCCTGTCAACGGGCAGTGTGCTGGCACCAGCAACTAGCAGACGAGCTAAGACTGCTGCAAAACGATGAGTGTGCAGTAGTGCAACTCTAGCTGATGGATTTTGACAAGCCTGGTGCAAAGCAGATATAGAGTTCCAAACAAGAGATGATCCAGGGACAGTAACCAATGATTTCAGCACTTCATGAAGCTGGCAGTAGAAATTTGTAGCTAATATACTGTCTGGGTCAAATACAGACAGTTCTGTACATCCAGACAGTGTCTGCAATTCACAATAAAAACAGTGATTATTGGAAATGTTGTGTAAAAATCTCATATTCATACAGTTTTCTACATCACCTATTATAAGGGAAGAAATATTTTCATTATAACTGTTTGGTCACTTTTCAGCTAGCATATTTTAAATTATGTGTTTTTTTTTGGTAATAATTTCTGATATGTATTATTTTAATGTTCATGCTGAAGTGCAACGTATGATTTTCTCATCAAGGCAGCTGACTATTCAGGGTGGCCATCCAGCAGGAAGATTAGGATTAAAGTCAGCAGAAGTCAACTGAACTTTGAGAAATTTCTGAAATATTGCAGGCAGAGGATAAAAGTTGGAGACTCATGAATTACAAGTCAATGTAGGGCATGCAGTGCATGGCAAACAGAATAGAAGTAGTGTCAAGCATCCAGTATGAAATGAGGCAACCAATTTGAGTTAAAGGGACAGCGCTAGCCAGAACAGAGATAAATATGGAGTATACCAAATTTCCACAAGAGATATTGGTCAGTTGAGCAAAAGGGAGAGGCCATTATGTTGTTAGTCATGAAATAGCCAAAGTTTTTGCAATAATCAGTTGGGAAGTGAGATAGGCAGAGGCAGATTTTCATCCTGACACATTACAATACAAAATTGTTAAACTGTTTTAACGAGATCAGTAGTATAGTTTTTCATAAAAACTGAACAATTTATTTTTAAATAGTGGATACAGATGCATGAAAGTGCAATGAAAGAGACTCTGTAAATGATCTAATAAATGCTTGTGGCTTATAAAATTTTATATTTTAAAAGATTCATTTTTACTTCTTCTACTGTAATAGAAAGGTTAGAATGATACCATAACATTTGACATGGGCTACACCTAAACTATAATAGAAAATGATAAGTAGCATATAGTATATAAGTAGTATACAGTAGATTCTGTGAGTGGCTGCGTCAAACACAAGGCTTGTGCAAACTCTGCCACTTACTTCTTTTAACTTGACAAAGGGTTTTAATCCGAAATATTGTATTTTCTCTGTTTGTGTGTTGTTTTGTGTTGCTGGTGCCCTCCTCCCTGCAACTTTGGAGAGTGTTGAGTGTATTTTATCTGTCCTTTTCATATAGATGTAAGTGGTATAGTAGATATGATAAAAATACAGAAACTCGAGATAAAAAAGATACCAACCTTCGAGAAGTAAACATTTATGGACAAGCAATTGTTAAGCAAAAAAATCTTAGCAATTCCAAGAAAGGAAATAATATAAACACAGAAACTAAGAGTAATACTAACAGTAGACTCGTATTCCTAGACCAATGGTTGTTGGAAAGTAACAAAGCAACAAAAAAAAAGGAGCTAGAATTATTGATAGATGAAACACAGATTAACATAATAAAACTTACTCAACATGCATTAAAAAATGAATTAATTCCAGGTCTACACTCTGAAGGATATACTATGGGAATTACTTACAGCAAGAAAAAGTATAAAGGAGGTGAATTATTAATTTTATTATAATGTAGATTAAATTTTAAAGTATTAAAAATAAAATCACAATTACCATTCTCTGAAAAAAAAAAAAAGGAAATGTATGGTACCTGTATTTCAATCCATATACAAAGCAAGATAGTGGCTACAGCAGGAATATACAGAGCATATGTAGAGGACTTTGAAATATTCAATAAAAACCTGTATTAGGTGCTAGAATCTCTATGCCGTAGATATGACTATGTAATTCTAATGGGGGATTTGAATATTGATGTACTAAAGATCAATAGGATTTCAAAAGAACATTTGCAGTTGTTTTGGACTTGAGGGAAATTGCCAATGCTAAAACACCAATAGGCAATGTAATAACTAACTATCCAGAGGATGAATACACAACAAAGATATAACACACATCAATATCAGATTGCTATGCATAAGAAATTAATATTAAAAATGGAGTAGAACATCAGGAAACTTGGCTACTTGAAAAATATAGGCCATACACTAGACAAAATATTGATTTAAGAACCTTTTAAGCATAGAAAGATGGACTGAAAAACTTAATTCCTACACAACAAACAAAAAATATGACTCATTCAAAGTGTAAATAATTATTATAAAGACATAGCTTTCCAATAAAAATAAAACAATTAATTCACAAAAAAAAACAGAAAAAAATGAAATACATGAAGATATTATAAAATACAAGGAACATATAAAATGGGTTAGTAGATTGTGTATGGAAGGGTACCCAACACTGAAGAAATATCTTCTAAAGTGTAAGAATCAACTAAAAAATACGATTAATGAGGTAAAATAAGATGATATTCATTTTTTTAAAATTATTGCTCTACGCCTCGTCCATGGCTAAGGTAATTAGAGGCGGGATGGGACTGGGGACAAGGAACGGTAAGGAATTCGGCCATGGACTTTTTAAAGGAAGCATCCCGCCAATCACCTGGAGTGATATGGGGAAACCATGGAAAACCCAAATCTGGATGCCCAGATTCAAACCCGCGTCCTCCCGAATATGAGGCCAGAACGTTAACTGTTCACCCACCACACTCAAATGACATTCATAGGATGCTACTCAGAAGTGACAATAAATAAGGAGCATTACAGAAAATTATTAAAAATGATAGGGGGCAAAATCTGATTATGAAACAGGATCAAATAATTGAGCAGATTGTGTATAATGAGGATGTAGCAGATGATTCTAGACAAATTGTATGCACACTAAATGAACATTATATAAATATAGCAGAAAAACTGACTAACAGTCACAGTAACAAGTCAAAAGGCGATGACTGCTAGGCATTAAGGTGAACACAGATTCAGTTTTTCTAAGTCTGACTAAAGAAAAAGGAACTGGAAAAAATATAAAGTCATTAAAAACAAAAATATCTACTGATGAGCTATCCAATATGCTTATATAAGAAGTATAAGTACAATCTTTTACAACCAATTGTATACATAATAAATCATTCATTTACAAGTGGAATATTTCCAATTTCTCTAAAGATTTTTAAAGTTATACCTGCATTTGAGAAAGGGGAAATGTCAGATGTAAACACTTATAGACCATTGTCAATTAGTATAATTGTTTTTTTTTTTTTTTTTTTTTTTTTTTTTTTTTTTTTTTTTTTTTTTTTTGAGAGAGAAAGCAATTGAACAGACACTTATTGATGTCCTTAATAAACACAACATAATTACAGATGCTCAACATGGATTTAGGAAGTACAGGTCCACAGAAATAGCAGTTACAACATTTGTAGATTCAGTAAAAAAAATCCATGGATGATGGAGAGAACTCAAAAGCAGTATTTACAGATCTACCAATCAGCAAAGGCTACTCAGCAAATTAAAAAAGTGAGGAATAATGGGTAAATAAATATCAAAGGAAAATAACCTCTCATTTATCAAAGTTGAGGGCCGCCATGGGTGAATTACACATAAGAAAAGCATAAAAAAAAATTACAATATTTCAATATAAAACCTTATTCATGCGCTAGAGAATAAACCATTTGGTTCCAGAGATGTTCAAACACCGAAGGTTACCCCATGACTCATGTTAAGGATTAAGGCCTATGAATGGATAAGATCATATCTGTCAAATAGAAAACAATTTATGATTACAAAAAGGAACACTGACTTTAATAATGTAACATCAAACACAGTCTCTATAAAATCAGTAGTACTACAAGGCTTGCTGCTGGGACCTCTGTTGGTCATTCTGTATATAATTATGTAGATGATGCAACTGTGAAGATGTCAAATTTCAAGCTATGGAAACTAGAGACAAACCTTAGTCTGTGCTTTCAGAAACTAGGAACATAGTTAAATTGACATAAATAAAACTTAAATGAAATCATTGTGTAGCATGTTTATGAGGTGTGTTTTGTTGTATAGTGGTTTGTGCAGTGCATACTATAGTATGTCTCAAAATGAAACCAAAAACAAGTCCGATCTGGAAATTTTTGCAGAAAAAACTGAATCTATAGCAAAGTGTACAATATGTCACAAATATATTCTCATAAAAGGTGTACTCCCATGGATTAAAAAAAAAAAAAAAATTATTTGAAATCTATGCATTCGGAAGAATTTAAAGAGTTTGAAAAACTAAATGCAGCTCTTAAGTTGCAGCTAGGGAAAAAATATCAAGATCCATTAGTTGAAAAAGCAGTTGACTATACAACACCTTACCAAAAAAAAAAAAAAGTTTGGGACTCATCACGTCAAAAAAGTAAAGAAATGGATTGTTTGATGAAATGAAACCCCTGCAGGACTTACCATTTGATTTTATAGATGGTACAGGATTTTGTCAAATAGTTAATGCTGCTTTGCCTTGATATGAATTAAGAGGACGACAGCTTTACACACAATTTTTATGTGATGATTTGTACAATCGAGCAGCAAATAAAATTAAACAATTAATAAGAGATTCCTTCACAAATGATATCTGGTCAGATAGGAGTTCTGGCATTTCCTTACTTACTCCGACCACTCACGGGGCCCCCACTGATTTCTGGAAAATGAGGGTCACTTTAAAATGTGAAGCTATGGAAGAACAACATATCAGGAGAAGTTATTATATCCAAATTCCAATAAGAATGGGGCATAATAACTGATGCTACTCATTGTGTAGTACATGATCAAGGTTCTGTTGTAATTAAATCAATGTTATTGTCAGACATTCAACATGTTAACTGCAGCATCTACAATCTCCAGCACTGCAACTAAACTGTTACACAGCCAGAGGAATGGTTAGAGCAGCAGGCATCGAAAATAAAGAGAATTGCAACTCATCATTCTATAATAGTAAAAAAGGGGGGGGGGGACATACAAACTGAAATACTAAATCAATCTGCACTATCAGCAGTACAAAACTGTCCAACTAGATAAGTAATCCAGTATGTATCCTTCCTTAAGTAATATTTAATTTAATTCTTCTTCTTTTCCGTTTTGGCCTCAATGTACCACATGGTTCTTAACTCTGGTAAGCTTTCTTTTTGGCCCAATATTCTTTCATCCATGCACTGTGGTTGTCTTTCCTTTCTTGGGTCCATTTTACCCGCCGCAGATCCGGGGTCCAGTGTTTTGGCTGTTAGTGCCTGGAGAGAATCTGATGTTTCCATCAACATTCTGTACTTATCTCTGTTGTAAATGTCATTGGTGTCAATTTCCAGTTGTTCGAGAATTTCTGACTAGCCTTGTCCATTTTGCATTAGTTGCTTTTCCTCTAGAGACGGTGTTGAAGATTTTGGAGGTGAGTTTTCTATGACTGTCCATCCAAACTATGTGACCGTAGAAACATTAATATCCTTTTTAACCGACTTCAAAAAAAGGAGGAGGTTCTCAATTCGTCTGGTTTTTATGTATGACCAGCAGCGATATTTTCACCAATTTTGAACCGATTTAAATTAATTTTTTTTAGTGGATAGGGTATAACTCCAAAGTGGTCCCATATGAATTTCATTGAGAAACCACCCCTTCTACCCCCTCCGCCCCCTAATTTTTATATAAATCCACATTTTTTATTCAATCTCGATGAAACTTTGGACATATATAACCAAAAATAAAGAGAAAAATACTGTCACCTTTTGGTTTAAAAAAATTGAACCCCTCTCCCCCTATCCACTCCCTTAATTTTTGCCAATTTTCTTTATTCAAAGCTACAGTCAACACCATTTAATTGATCTCCAATTAAGTTGGCAATTACATGTAGTTTTTCATGGAGAAGGATTCTGACCAAAAAAATCAAAATAAAAAACCATCCCTCTCCAATTTAGACCCCTTATTTTTATAGAGACCTACATTTCTTATCTGATTTTTACTGAACTTTGCCATTGTATACTTTAAAACAAAGAGAAAAATCCTGTCAATATTTGGTCTTCCAAAGTTCAGAGGCCCCCCCCTCCTTACACCCCTTTAATTATTGTCAATGTTCTTCATAAAAAGCTACACTCGACACCGTTTGACCGATTATCATCAAAGTTGGCATATACATGTAATTTTTCAAGGAGAATCTGATCAAAAAATAAATTGAAAAACCACCCCTCTCCCCTTTACACCCCTTAATTTTTATACAAACACACATTTTTTATCTGATTTCGATGAAACTTTGGACATGTATAGTAAAACATAAAGAGAAAAATACTGTCAACTTTTGGTTTGAAAAAACTGAAGCCCTCTCCCTCCTATCCACCCCCTAAATTTTTACCAATGTACTTTATACAATGCTACAGTCGACACATTTAACTGGTCTCCATTAAAGTTGGCACATACATGTAATTTTTCATGGAGAAGGTTTCTGAACAAAAAAAAAAAGAAATTAAATAAATAAATAAACCACCCCATGTCTCCCTTTACACCCCTTAATTTTATAGAAATCTACATTTCTTATCTGATTTTTATTGAACTTTGCCCATGTATACTTTAAAACAAAGAGAAAAATCCTGTCAATATTTGGTTTGCCAATGCTCAACCCCTTTTCCTCCTTCAACCCCATTAACTTTTGTCAATATTCTTTATAAAAAGCTACAGTCACGATCGTTTGAACCGATTACCATGAAAGTTGGTGCTTATATGTATTTTTTCACGAAGAAGGTGTCTGAACAAAAGATCTAAAAACCACCCCCCTCTCCCCGTTAAACTGCTTAATTTTTATACACAACCTCAGTTTTTATCTGGTTTAGACAGAACTTAGCAAATTTTTACTATAAAACAAAGAGAAAAATGATACCAACTCTTGGTTTGCAAAAAATGAACCCCTCTCCCTTTTTCCACCCCCTTGATTTTGGTCAATTTCTTTTTAGAAAGCTACAGTCGACACCATTTGACCGATATTTATTAAATTTGGCACATATATATGTAATTGTTTTATGGATAAGATCTCTGACCAAAAAATAAAGAAAAACTACCCCAGCTCCCCTTCCCTTAAAATTTGTACAAAACCCACATTTTGATTCGATTCGGTGGTACTTCGCATAAAACTTTAAAATAAATAGAAAAAGAAAAATCCTGTCCACATAACTTTCACAAAAATGCAAACCCTATCCCCCTTTCTACCCCATTAATTACTGTCAATCTTCTTTATACAAAGCTACCATTTCTTTCTGATTTTGAAGGAAGTATGCACATTTATACTGCAAAACAAACAAATATACTGTGTACATTTGGTTTCGAGAGTCCAAACACCACTCCTTCCTTTCCATCATTTAATCTACAGCTTCTATCCAATTCTGAAGGAAATTTGCACACGTATACTTTAAAACATATAGAGCTATTTTGTTTAAATTAGGTTGCTGAAGCCCAATCCCTCTTCCCTTCTACCCCCACCCCTCCTAATTTCCAATGTTCTTTATAGATACCCACAGTTTTATCAGATTTCCACGGACCACTGCAAAAAAAAAGAAAAATAGTGTCTATATTCTGTTTACAAAACCCTACAACTCACTCCCTTACCCCATTTAATTTAGGCAAATATTCTTTACACAAAGCTACAGTTTTTATCTGGTTTCGATGGAAATTTGCACGTGTATACTTTAAAACAAAGAGAAAAAACTGCCCACACTAGCTTTACAAAAACCAAACTAGTTTTCGTCTCCACACCCCTTAATTGTTATTTTTTTTTTATATACATACCTACAGTTTTATCTGATATCAATAGAAATTTACACACGCATACTTTAAATCAATCAGAAAAGGCAGTCTACATATGGTATACAAAAGCTCAATGCCTATTCCACTTTACCCTCACACCTTTTAATTTCCAATGTTCTTTACAAAATATCCACAGTTTTAAATCCCGTCAAAATAAATTAAGCTATTTTTAAGTCATGGCATAATATTTATAAAATAAATGTGTTGTAATGTCTCAACCACAGCTGGGCACAAAACAGTTAATCCGTTAATCGTTAATTAACGAAGTTAAAAAAAAATGCGAAAATTTAACTTTTAAGTTAACCTAAAAAATCATTAACGGTCTTCTTAACTTGGACTTCCGTTAACTTTAGTCCGTTACATAGGTTGTTGACGTCTTTTCGTTTGTTTGAACTGTGCGCCACGCCACCACTCGTAGTCGTATGTTCGGTGTAGTAGTGGGCGCCGCCTGATAAAATCTTGGCGGCGGCGCGCCGAGCATTTTCAGCCGGCGGCGGCGTAACGCCGGCGGCGTGACTATTTTATATTGTGAATTCTGCAAACGTAAATAAACTAAAAAGCGTCATAACCTATCTTATTGACAAATCGACATTATTATCTGTAATGAGGTCAGGGGCGTAGCTACTATGGGGCTAGGCGGTGCAGTGCACCGGGGCCCCTCACGCTCAGGGGGCCCCCAAGCATACCTCAAGGGGCCCCTAGGCGCACCTCTAGGGGCCCTCAAGCGAAGTAAGTTTAGAGGGCCCACGAGCCTTCACGGCAAACAGGCGACGTTTTTTTTTTTTTTAACTCTACCGTCGTCTAAGGGACCCCTGAGAACACAGGAGCCCCTCACTAAGGGCCCTCGCTGCTCAGGGGGGGGCCGCAACCACTGCACAGGGGCCCCTAAAGAACAATTCAAGGGCACCCATCCTTAGTTCAGGGGGCCCCTACCAGCACACAAAGCAAAAAAATGGTCGCCCGTCTGGCCTGAGGGCCCAAAATAAATTTTTGGCACCGGGGCCCTTCTTGACCTAGCTACGCCACTGAATGAGGTGTATTAATTTGTAAACATCGTTAACAATTAAAAGTTGCGAAACAACACCCCTGCCATACATAAGAGATCATTATATTATGAAAGAAAATTTGCTATGACAACATGGAAATATGTTAACGTAACAGAACAAGATTTTACATGATTTATAACAAGGATATTAAGAAAATGGCAATGACACGCAATAGTTATACCCTTTCCTATACTTCACAGGGACCGTCCATAAACCACGTAGCTCGGTCGTGGGGGGGGGGGGGGGTGTTGGCTGGAAAGCTACATTGGGCTACGTGGGAGGGGAAGGGGTTCCGAACCAGGCCACGTTGTTTTTCATTCGTATTATTGTCACAGTTAAAATGAGGTGCATAACACTCAAGAGAATGTAAATATATGTTTCCGACATTTAATATTATCTCCGTATGTAATTTACGATAGTCTAACAAGAAAAAAAAAGTCCAAATTCTTCTGGAATCAATAGGTAAAAAAGCTATGTGCTACGAGTGTGTGTGTGTGCGTGGGTGGGAAGGGGGTAGAGACAAAAGCAACGTCGGGCTATGTGGGGGGGGGGGGGAAGTGTTCAAAAGAGGCTGGAATGGAGCTACGTGGTTTATGAACGTTCCCATATTAAAACTGCAGCCTTCAGCTCAGTTTTAATAAATGTACGCGACTAAACTCTACAGTACTATATTTTTATCAATACATTTCTTTAGATTTTATATCAAGTTATTTGACACTTCACCTTCATTTTAAGTTTTCGATCTTTGGGAAAATGATATATTTGTTTTTAGTTGGGATAAACTTTGCTTGCTTCTTACAGTACATCTTTCTTTTAAAAATATGTTCCTTTAAAATTAGATTGTCATTTTTAAAATTTACATATGGATTTTCGCATATTTGGTAACACAGACATGGATTTCAATTTTGTGTTTGTACCATAATTGTTAATATATTGTATTGAAAACCTTCATTTTTTCATTTTTATCTCTCCAGTTCAATATATTTGCATATACGATACAGCAATATTTTCTGTAGTCTAATAAAAATTTCAGATGTTTATTTTTAGTAAGAAAATTGCTCTAAAATGCAAGGTGAAATTTCATATTATTTGCAAGGGAGGGTGCGCATCTAAGGTCCGGCCAAGGATCAACAAAGGTTTTTTTTATTATTACAAAATGTATGCCGTTATTATACGTTTAGTAAAAACATCGCGTTCAGTTGGTGTTGAAGCAACAGTGACGAATCGGCAGTGTGTGTCGGAAGAGGTTAATCGGACAAACTGTTCGGCCGTCAAATCGGGCATTACTCGGTGAAATTCTGTGCCAGTGGATAACCGGCCGCCTGATCGATAGTATCGCACTGGAGTCTGCAAACAGTGTTGCAGATCAGCAAAAAAACTCAACTTTCAGTAACCAGTGCGAAAAAATTCAAAGAAATAATACATAAATTACGAAAAAGGTAATGTGCAATTTCAATTCGAAACATTTGTGTGTCTTTTTTTTTTTTTTTTTTTTTTTTAAACAAAAAAAAAGTAGAAGATAGTTTGGCAGTTTCGGCCGTGTAATGTAAAATGATGTCGCTGACTAACTTCCGTTCTATTTGTTCACGTAAAAACATGCAGGCCATGATTTAGTGAAACCAGGCCGGGTCGTCTAAAGGGGCCTCTAGGTCACAGGTAGGCCGTGGCACAAAGGTAACCGTAACAGGCATTGGTCGTAGATTTTAGGTTGGCCGCAAATTTCACTGGTCGCAGTTTTCACATATTCAGGTGTCCCAGTCCAACTTGTTTTCTATAATATTGTTGCTTTTCATTTTGCATTCATGTTGTTGTTTTTTTATATATAAAGTCACGAGCACCTTAATTGTCTCTCGTAAGACAATTTGCATGTGTTATGTTGATCACAGTCTCAACAAAGATAAAAACAGACAGGAATACCACTTCGTTGTTGTGGCGATAGCGTAACCACAATTTGTTAATTTTTATAAATAAATCCACACTTGCATCATGGTACATAACACCTTGAGATAGAGAGCAGTTATACCTACCGTACTATAATACTAATACATCAGTACAACTTTTGACTAGTTAACTTTTAACGGATAACTTTAACTTGCGTTAAATTTATAAACATTTAACGCTTTAACGATTATCGAAGTTAACTTTTTAAGTAGCGGAATAATGATTAACGAAGTTAACGTTTGGATTAACTGTGCCCACCTGTGGTCTCAACACGTACTTTAGATTTCAACTTTGATCCCAAGCTTTCACCCATTAAAAATCTATATTTTTTGTGTGATGCCGGAGCAAACAGATATATTCCAGAGAGATTTCTGTATGTGGTATGTATTAATTCCCAGATGTTACATGTTTCGGTTATCGAGCAGCAACTTTAACAGATGTTATGATAAGATCGAAACGTAGTCTGACATTCCTTAACACAACGCCCAATTCACCCTGTTCTGGAAGTGGTTGTTAGAATTCTTCTTTGAAAGCAAGCGCTTTAATCTCTGCGCTACCAGGAAGTTCGCAAAATGGGAACTGCTGCGGCATATTTATAATACTAAACGAAATATAATATCACTAAAAATTTAAAAATAAAATAATTGTTTAAAAAAACATAAAAACCGCCTTAAAAAAAAAAAAAAAAAAAAAAAAAAAAAAAAAAAAAAAAAAAAAAAAGCACTAAAAATTTTAAAATAACTTTATACCTTGCTTAGGAAAAAGTAAATCTAAATAGACAACATTTTACATTACTTTCATTGAAATTTTGACATTAATTAGTTATTTTTGGAGTTGGTGCCAGCGAAAGCAAGAAAAACAAAAAGATAAAAACAATAAGGAATAACAATAATACATAAAAAAATCATGTTACTGCTTACCTACAATTAATGCTAAAAACATGTTTCAACAAAACTGAAAGATACAGATGATACGCCGATATTATATTCTGTAAATCGTTTACTTCATGATGCAACCTACCAACTGACACTGTAGCGCCAGAGATACGCCTGGATGACCAATAAGGCCAAGCCACAGATTAAAATACTGTTAATTTGTTTCTCTAAGATGTCTCCCACAATAACACTATCTGCCTCACGACATGCTGTAAAATATTGGGAATTTTTGTTCGTACTCCCCGTTTCGCCTCTAACGCCAAAAGAAGTTCAGTAATTCGATCTTTGTGATGTGACAGCTGGCACCGACTCCAAAAATAACTAATTAATGTCAAAATTTCAATGAAAGTAATGTAAAATGTTGTCTATTTAGATTTACTTTTTCCTAAGCAAGGTATAAAGTTATTTTAAAATTTTTAATGCTTTTTTTTTTTAAGGTGGCTTTTATGTTTTTTTAAACAATTATTTTATTCTCATGGCTGTTGTAATGCTCTCCAGTTGTTGGTATACATCCTTATTATGCCTGAGTCTGTATTTTCCTTCTTCTTTGACAGGACTCATGATTTTTCTCAAGATCTTACATTCCTTTAGTTCCAGTTTTCTGAGTTGTCCCTTTCTAACCATGTTCAAGCACTCTGATGCATACAGTACCTATGGTCAAACTACAGTATTATAGTGCCTGAGTTTGAGGTTAACAGAGAGGGATTTAGGTCCATATGTGTTCCTATAAATGTGGTGTTCTCTCCAGTCTGTCACATCTGCTATTTATTGCTAAGTCTTAGTTAATGTTTGGCGTTATCCAGTCTCCAGGATATTTTAAGGCTTTAGTCCTTCATATCATTGCTTTTGCCAGTGGGATTAAGTTTGGTGCATTTCTGATGTTACTGATGAACTCAGTTTATTTATGGAAATCTTTAACCTTACTTTAGATGCTATGTTGTTTTGGGTGTTGTGAGATTTAGGATCTGAGTTCAGCACATGAACTTGTCTTCCGGAGCCCAGCTTGATATTCTCCTGTACAAGAATCTAATTGAGCCTTTACTCTGGTGAGTAGTGCCTTAGAAAGGATCTTGTACAAAACAGATAGAAGGGAGATCCCTCCATAGTTGTTTTGGTCTGATTTATCTCCCTTCTTGTGATGAGGGTGGATGATAGCAGAGGTCCAATCAGTAGGCAGTGTTTTTGTCACCAGATGTTTCCAGATAAACAAACATACAACAACTGTCATGCCTCAGTACATTCTATGGTCCTACACTCTGTAACATAGGAAGAGGTGGAAAAAATTGTTCTCAAGCTAGAAAATAAAAAATCAACTGTCTTGGATGAGGTGACCATGTTTCTAATAAAGCAGTGAATATATGTTCTCCGGGCCCCATCAGCACATATAAAAATGAATCTTTCAGAACTGGTGTATTTCCGGACTACCTAAAATTAGCAAAGCGTCTACCTATTATTAAAAATGGGAGTTGTGAAGGGGTAGAAAATTACTGCTAATTTCTATATTGTCATCTTTCTCTAAAATATTTGAATCACTCATGAAAGACAGATTAAGCAGTTTCCTAAGCAAATATAGTCTCCTTAGCAAATCATAGTTTGGCTTCCAGACAGGAAAAGGAACAACATCAGCAACAGCACAGTTTACTAAAAATGTGCTAGAAGCTCTTGGCACAGGTGATCATGCAGCAGGTCTGTCAGTTTCTAGACATTCAAAAGCTTTTGATACTGTGGACCATAACATTCACCTGCAAAAACTAGAAGCCATACGAATAAGGGGTAGTGTAAAATCTTGGTTCTAGTCATATCTAACAAACAGAATACAAAAAGTTGAAATCTCTGGAATTCCAGAAAACTCAAATAATTTATGTAAGTTCCTGTTAAAACCAAGACATGTAAGTAGGGTGTTCCATGGGGAAGCATTCTAGGTTCCATATTATTTCTAATTCGTTCTAATGAGTTTACATCCAGCATCAGTCAAGGGGATAAAATTTTATTTGCTGATGACATTAACATCATCATCAGTGATCCCTCAATCAATGAACTTCAGTTTAAAGGAAACACATGAATGTATTGTATTGTATTGCACATCTCTTACAAATGTCCTAAACTGGTCTTAAAAAAATAAAAATGAATAAAAAAATTGATCCTCAATATAAATAAAACAAACACCATTAAATTCAGTTCTGTTAGCAGATCTCAACAGATAGACTTGAAACTAAATAATAAAAACTTTGAGTGTGTTGCTAGTACAAAGTTGACTGTTGATCACAAGTTAAAGTGTAATCAACAAGTACAATTATTGGGTAAGAAAATATCCATTGCATGTTCTGCACTTAGAATTATAGCTCCTGTATGTAATGACGGTTGCAACAAATCAATATACTTTGTAACTATTCATTCAATAGTATCAAACAGAATCATCTTTTGGGCTTCAAGCAAGAAAAATGTAAACTCGATTTTCAAATTACAAAAATGTTCAGTAAAGGATAATAGCTAAAACTTCAAGAAGAACCCATTGTAAGGATATATTCATAAATTTAGGCATCCTGACAGTTCCATCCTGTTATATCTTCAATTCTATCATGCATATATAAAATTAAAAAAAAAAAAAAACTTACAAGAATTTACCACAAACAGCTGCATCCTTAAATATTCCACAGGATCTAAAAATGATTTCCATATACAAAAAATAAAAGTTTAAATAGTATTTTCCACATGGGAGTGAAATAATAAACTGCCAGTGGAAATTAAAAGAGGGGGAAAAAATTAAGGAAAGGCTGAAGATGTATCTAATAGAAAATGCTTACTATTCTGTAGAAGGTTATTTAAAGTAAGACAAGTTTTATATTAAACTAGCAATTATAGATAAATTGTACCAAATTTTATGTATATATCTATGTACCATACATTTGTAGACGACCTTACAAATTGTATACTTTATATTTTATAACTACAATGACAAAGTCAATAAAAATGTATCAAATGGTGAATTAACTAAATAAATATGATCTTATGTATACTTTGGATTGACTCATCATCAGTGTGTTTAAAAAATTTTCAGAGATCCCTTGTTCGCCAGCTGCTCTATTGGATTTGAGTTCAGAAATTATCTTTTGGATCTCCTTCTTGATTGGTATGAGGGAGTTCGGTTTATTGACTTTTTGTTCAAATTTTTGTTCATCCTTTTGTTTCTCGGCATTGAGGAAGCTTCTAAAGTAGTCTGCCAGAGCTATGGTGCAGTCCTTATTGTTAAGTTTCAACTTCTTTTCGAGACCCCGAAGATAAATAGTCTGAGAGCTGTTAAAAATTTAGGGTAAGTATTTGAGGCACCATGAAAATTTGTATAAAACTTCCTTTGGAATTTCTGAGTACAAAATCGAAGACATAGCTGCAAAAAATGTCCTTGAGGCATTTTGAAATTTTAATACCTTCAGATTTGGTATGAAATAAAATTAAAAATTAATAAGCCAGATTATTTAAAATTTTGCCAGGCCGTTTCAAAATTGCATTGTTTTAATTTCGAAAAATGTATTTGAGGCACGCTGTGATTTACAGTATAATATTTACCCCTAGAAACAGGGCCGGCGTTACGGGGGGGGGGGTTACCGGGTCAAAAGTACCCGGGCCCGCCGTCCGATGGGGGGCCCCGATCACCGACTGTAGGGGCCCTCAGGCCATGAAGACAAGAATCTGCCCATTGTTGCCGGCCAGTTTGAAGAGCTAAAAAAAAAAAGGTTGCACATTTTACCCCTGACCCGAAATTCCTATCGCCGGCCCTGCCTAGAAATAAATAATTCTGAAAAGACAGGTGATTTTGGTGGGACTTTACACCTGCAAGGTGATCGAAAATAGAGGATAGCGCGAGTGAATTGTATATTGGCGGCCGGCTGGTTTGAAACTTGTTGCGATGCGATTGGCTCTCGCCAGACCACGTGACTCATAGAAAGCATATAGTTTAAAAAGATTTTGAAGCAGTCGAAAGGTTCTCATTCATGGTTATTTTTGTTTTAGAATTTTCATAAATTCAACATTCAATGAAAAATATTTATATGTGATATACTCCTACAAATAAAATATTTTTTATTTATCCTACTGTATAAAGGATTGAAAAAATGAATTAATACAAAAATAAAATTGCTTGGTAAAATTCGTTATGATTAACGAATTATGTAGGTACGAAAATATGTTTTTTATATTGAATTTTTTTATTCTTCATCTGTGTTGATTTTTTTCATTATAATTATCATCATTAGCAGAAAAGTCTTCATCAGTGCTCGAATACTATTCTTCTTCTGTTGTATTAACTGAAAATAATAATGCATTTATATTTTATGAATAAAACAACGAACAATGCAATTTTGAAAGAAATGTTTCAATTTACCTGTATCATTTTCATGGGTGTTCTCATGTCTATAGTTAAAAATAGTATCTAACACTAATTGTGGCATACATTACTCCAACAAAACAATGAAATTCTAATCAATTTTTCTGCCGTTGCGCCAAATGCTTGAAATGTATTGAGCTCTTAAGAGCTGTTGACGTAATTCAAATTTGCGCGGTGGCAAAGTGGAGGGTTCCTAATTTTTTAATGATTTTTTAAAAGGCTCTTCTTTGCTGTCAGCTTTGAAGTCGAGCATAATTTTTGAAATCTTGCTAGATTTATATCTTCTTGGATTTCTTTTAAGATATGGTTTTTATCTACCGCATTCTGGAAAATTATAACAACAGTGCCGTGTAACGTATTTTTACCCAATGCTGTATCAACAAACCGATCAAAATTATCAAATGCTACTCCAGTAACCCATTAGCTCTAACAATTCTGTCAGGACACATTGTTGATCGACTGGAAGGCGAATTGTGGCCTCTGTTTCCAATTCTTCAATCTTATGGTAGCTGCAGCAGTGACCATACCTATTTATAATCTCAATATCTTTTCGAGAGCTCGTTATACGTTTTAGGGTCATATCTAGTGTAATATTTTTGTTTGTTTATTTAATTTTCCCACGTGAAACATTAAATCTTCAGCCAATGAAGAACTTTTCCTTTCACATTCATTGTTTATTTTACTGCTATAGTGACCACACAATACTGACGAATAAAAGTCTTTTATTAGGCCTATTTCTGGTGTCGTACGTTCACCGTTCAGTAAATTAGAGGTTATCAAATTTTCCGGTAATGGTGTCTTTTCCATATCAAAAACTGTTCGTCGTAAATGAAAGCAGCTTATTCTATTAATGATAACAGTTCATCACTAACACAATAATGTTTCGGACCAATAAATGTTTTTTTATGCACAAATGTGATTTGTGGCTTTTCTTTATTTTTATTTTTTTTAAAATTAATTTTGATTAAAAAGGAGATTTACTGGATGTGCTATCGTATTTGTCACCCTTGTTTATAACAATATTTGTAATTATATCCAAACAAGTATTACATGATGAACTGAAACAATAAAACATTTTATTTTGAAGAATATTTTCATTAATAAAACAGCAAATTTCTTACATTTTTGCTGTAATTCGTTTCCGGTTTTACTTGATACTGTCGCAATTTATTGAAATAATCTTTTCGGCAGATTCGATGATTATTTATAGAATCTTAATTTTGAACTTTTCTTATAAAATTCAGTTTCCTTGATAAACTCTTTGTACGCATCAAAGATTTTTTCAAAACTTCCTTTTCGAGAGTATTAAGAGAGACTTCTTCCTTTGTATATATATATATATATAATTAATTTTTTTTTTTTTTTTTTTTTTTTTTTTTTTTATTTTTTTTTGTAATCTTGACACAAAAAATACAAACATCTTGATCTGCTGAACCCTCAAAATCTTCTAAATATTTTCTTTTAAATATACATATATATAGATAGGTATTATTACAGAATATTATTATGCAGGATGAAAAGTAAGATTATACTATACCTAATGAAGAAGGCAAATCTGATTTTTTAGTTGCATTTCGTCATAATGTTTCTTCATCACAGCAAGGAAATTTTTGTAGTAAGATCAGTGATAAACCTTTTTTATGTTAACATTGGGTGGTAAAATAACATCTTTATATTTTAACCTATGTTTTTCCCGAATTTCCAATAATTCACGACTTTTCGTAAAGTTTTGTTCACTAAAAATAATAATTCATTTATTTTTTGAGCAAATAACACAAACTAAATGTTCAGCTTCCATGATAATTGTGTATATTACTATTTTATTTATATATTCATAAACAAAATAACACTTTTATAACGACGTGTTTTGCTACGAATGTTCTCAAAAATCGTTTTAAACAACTATATGCTTGTTACGAGTAACGTTGTATTCAGGGGCGTAGCTACTATGGGGCTAGGCGGTGCAGTGCACCGGGGCCCTCACGCTCAGGGGGCCCCCAAGCATACCTCAGGGGGCCCCTAAGCACACCTAAAGGGGCCCTCAAGCGCAGTTTAGAGGGCCCACGAGCCTTCACGGCAAACTGGCGACCTTTTTTTTTTTGCTCTATCGTCATGTAAGGAGCCCCTGAGAACACAGAAGCCCCTCACATTAAGGGTCCTCGCTGCTTAGGGGGGCCCAAAACCACTGCTCAGGGGCCCCTAAAAAACAATTCAAGGGCCCCCATCCTCAGTTCAGAGGGCCCCTACCAGAACGCAAAGCAAGAAAAGGTCGCCCGTGTGGCCTGAGGGCCCAAAATAAATGTTTTGCACCGGGGCCCTTGTTGACCTAGCAACGCAACTGGTTGTATTGCGAGAGCAAATCGCATCGCAAGTTTCAAATCGACCGGCCGCCAATATACAATTCACTCGCGCTATCGTCTAACACAGGGGTGGGCAACCCAAATGATCTTGCGGGCCACTTTGAAAATGCGTCATAACTCCGCGGGCCACATATAAAATTATATATTCCGAGATGCCCGCGCATTATGAGTTCGCAGAATATAACATAATTATTCCGCGAACTGACCACTGTAAACTCATAAATAAAACATGCAGTATCTGTCATATATTCGCAAAAGTATTATTTTAAAATCAAAGTAATTTTTTTTCTTATAATTTCGACAGTTAATTTTGAAATATATGGATGCACAAATGATGTATTTTTTAAATACATTGGTTTTCACTAAATTTGCAATTATAAACTAAGTATAATTTGAAAAAGTGTGATGAATCACGAGGGGCGAAAAAATCTTCCAAGGCGGTCGCGGGTTGGCCAATCATGCTCTAAATCGAGTACGATGCTTATTTTTATTAATTTTAATGATTCAATAAAGCTGCTCACATTTATACGTGCTTCCGAATGTGCAAATTATTTTTCGTGAGAAAACTCTCAGCTGTGGATATTTTTCTTCTGTATCTGAAATTTCTGAAACTCTCGCGGGCCGGACTGAAGCTGGTGGAGGGCCGGATCCGGCCCGCGGATCGGGGGTTGCCCACATATGGTCTAACACATAGGTGGCCAACCTTTTCATCAGCCGGGCCAAATTTTGGAATTACAACTCTCTGCCGGGCAGCATGCGTTACTTTCTTGGAAACAAATACTTTAATATTTTTATGAAGTAAAAAAAAACACTTAAAATGAAATATGGATATTTAATGAAGTATTAAATACACAATTATCTTAATGCGACTTTTGACATTGTTTGGCAGAACTAAGGGCATCAATATTGATATCGCATAAAGTTCTGAAAAGCTGTTCACACACATAAGTGTTTCCATATAGCGAAATAATCCGCAAAGCATGTTTGTAAAAATTAAAATGCAGGATATTTCTCCTTGTCCAGATATTCTACCAAACCAACCTGGTGGAATTTCTCCGTAAGCTGTGCGTCACACTACAATTCACAATATTCCATTTGCAAATTTACTGGCAATGAATTTATATCAACGGAGAATGGCGTTGAAATTGCAGATAAAAGAATATGATGTTTTTTGAAAACTTGAATCGGTTTTCAAACTCAAGGTTCAAGTTTGATATTAATGAACTGTACTTAATCGCCAACGTCTGTGTTACGTCTGCTTGTAATGATAGCTTGGACAAATTAGTGAAATTTTTATTTTTAACTGTTGGTCCCAAAGCTCGAGTTTCATTTGAAACGCGGCAACAACATCAAACATATTATTAGCCATCTGGTCTTTGCATTGCAGACGAATGTTCAGGTTATTTTGTCGCGGGTTCGCGTATTCTAAGGTATAGGGTATTGATTTGAAGCCTTTATTCAAACTCATCGTAGTTCCGATTCACATCCAGTTGCACCAGCAAGCCAGATCTCACGCTGCGGCAATGTTATCTTTTGTAACGAAGCACGGAGGTCTCAGGTTGAGCACGTATCCAGCCTCCGCTACCTGCCTGTAACTTAGTACATAGCTTACGACCGCGTTATGCCAGTTTCTTATCGCAGGCTGCGCCTCACTGAAATTTCAGCAGCCTGTATACCGCAGCAGTTTCCTGACTGTGTGGGAGTGCTTACTAGAGGGAACCCACAGCATATAGAATAGCTTTGCGAAGCTTATGTCAGCCTGGAAACCACCACACTATGCAGTCCCCACTACTCGCACTATAACTCCGCCCTGACCATCTCCACTTAGTCCTAGTGAGCCAATTAACATCACCTTTTATCCCCACCAGAATCCCTAATGAGTTTTCCTGTAGACATGGAGCCACCGCTCCAGGCAGTCCAACTACACCTCAGGACTCGACAACATCCAAGAATATCCATCCATGGACGCACCGTTCAACACCATCACCTAACAGGTACTTAAAGCTTGCTTGATCCACTGCTCGCGTGTTCGTCTTCATAACAGTATGTCCACCGCTAGATAGGATTCTAATGCATTCGCCGACAGTCACTCATTTCGATAGGGTTTAATGTGCCTTGCCCTTTAATCAGTCTACCAATGAAATATAGTTAATATGTCAACCAATCAGTATAGCGCAAAGTCAGTAATAGTTCACCAATGGAAGATCAATGAGTATTAACCAATCAGCATAAAGTATTTCTAGTGACAAATCATTCCTTTGATCAATGTAGCCAATAGTGTAACATGTACGCCGATCTGTCTTCAAGTATAATAAACCAGTAGTTATTAACATGTGTTGTTGTCATTCCTAAGAGATAAGTCACCTCTCCGTAAATAAAGATGTATGATAATATTTATGTAAATGTTTAATGCTAATCAGTGAGATTACGCCGTTTCTATAGTTTCTCAGTAGCTAAGACTCAGTTACTTCCTTGGCAATACGCCTGCAGACTACTCTCTAAGGGGTAGGTAGGTGCCCAAGGCGAACAACCACAGCTTCCCTCTCTCCAATCTGTCGTATTAAGTGGGAAATCGAAAGGTTTCCGCTCGGCCGATCACACCCACGCGACAATTTAAATGGCTAGTAATACGTCGACTAGAAACGCGAAGTCACAAACACAAGCCACGTCTTCAAACTCTTGGATACTTTTCAAATTTCTGGAATAGAATGATTATATCTCTTCCTTCAAATCAAAAAAAAAATTTTTTCTTTTTAATTTTTGCACGGGACAGCCATCTTACTTCAGTGAAAAGTGTAAGGTCATTATGGTCAGAATGCAAATGCTTGAGGAATTCTTGGAATTGACGGTGGTTCAACGCCTTAGATCTAATGAAGTTCACTATTTTGATAACCACGCTAAAAATATGATCCGTTTTTAAAGACTTGGCACATAAATTCTCTTGATGAATAATGCAATGAAAATTTAATAATGAGGTATTATCAAGTACGTAAGCTTCATTTTCAATCAGTTTTACTAAACCTTCATGGTTTCCAACCATTGCTGGAGCTCCATCCGTCGTCAAATACAACAATAAAAGCAAAGAGCGTACTTCCATCTATGGGTGGAAACATTTACTGCAATAACAGACGCAAGCGATCCGAGAATGTCAGATGAACCACTAACGGGCTGAAAGTTACAGGAACATAAGCCGTGATAAGGCTCGGTTGTACTCCCGCACTGTCCATCCCCGCAAGATCAATCGAGTGATGATCTTGGTTGAATATCAGCTTAACTTAGTGTAGAAGTCAAAGCTTACGTATGTAATGAATTAATGATCCAGCTCCGCGGGCCACAAAATGACCTACCGCGGGCCACAAAATGACCTACCGCGGGCCACAAGCGGCCCGCGGGCCGCGGGTTGGCCATCCCTGGTCTAACATTTCCGATCACCTGGCAGGTGTAAAGTCCCACCCAAATCGCCTGTCTTTTCAGAATTATTTATTTCTAGGAATAAATATTATCCTTTGTAAATCTCAGCGTGCCTCAAATACATTTTTCGAAATTTAAAAAATACAGTTTTGAAACGGCCTGGCAAAATTTTAAATAATCTGGCTTATTTATTTTTAATTTTATGACATACCAAATTTGAAGGTATTAAAATTTCAAAATGCCTCAAAGACATTTTTTTTTAATAAAAATTTGCAAAGTTAAAAATTCAAAGGCGGACTATGCCCCAATACCCTTCAGCCAGGTCTTCGATTTTGTACTCAGAAATTCCAAAGGAAGTTTTTATACAAATTTTCAAGGTGCCTCAAAAACCTACGCTAAATTTTTAAAAGCTCTCGGAATAAAAGTGTCGTAGTTGAAGGAAGTATCCCGGCATTCGCCTGGAGTGATTTGGGAAAACCATGAAAATTACAAATTATGATGCCCTGAGCGGAATTCGAACCCGTGACCTACCAAATGCGTGGCCACGCCGTTACCGTTCACCCACCACGCTCGGTTTGGGATTTTAAAAACCTGTAGAAATCTCTGATTTTATACTTCTGGAAATCTTTCTCAGCGTGGTCAATGATGTCCTTATGATAATTATTGTCTTTTGGTGTCTCTAATAGTTCTGGCAGTATTTTTCCTTGTCATTATGAAGAATTCGATGTTTTGTGTGCTCTTGTTACGGTTCCATTAGAGCCATGCTCGTCGTCTATCTTTAATAGCATTGTCATACGCTGTTTTATAATTTATATTTTCAGGAGGTAAAGTACATTTTATACTAAACTAATTATTATTATTTAGTAAAGACATACATTTTATATGATGGAGCGTTTTATGAAAACTTAAAGATTCAATTTTGTTGTACCTGAGCCAGAAAGAATTGCGACAAATGCTCTGGATGATCGAGTAAACGAAAAGTGTGTAAAAATATTTAGACCTATTGATGAAGCAACCAGGGAGTTCAACAGTTCTTAAAGATTGATTTAGTCCTTTATACCACTTGTACACGTTATTGTTAATATTTTGCAAGTGGTGGATATAAAATCTGACTATTCAAAAGAATAATAATAAGAAAGCAGATGAGCTTAGTTCGAGATTTACTTACTTAAGCAAAAATTGTTTATGTACGATTTCCACATATTTAGATCCACGATACAAGACGAATTTTTTTAGTGAGGTTACCAGATAGGAGTGGGGTTGCCAACTTTTCAGATTTCCACCACCGGACAAAAATCGAATTTTCAGAAATCCACGACCGGACAATCGGACATTTGCCCGCGGCGGGGGGAGAAGTGAATTTATGTTACAAAAAGTAAAGTTTATATGGCATTTTTTTATTTTTGAAAGTAATCGTTATGACAGTAACAAATACTTCTGCGTATTTCGCTGTCTTTATGCGATCAAATTTCAAAGTGAAAGTAATTTTACCGTATACATTTTACAATATGCAATGCAATCTTTTTTCTTATGCAGCCAAGTTTTAAACCTTTCATTTGACACCACTCATCTCTGACAGTAAAGTTTCTGTATTTTCTTTGGTAACTCACTCATTTATTTATAACGTACAAATTAATAACAATATTTTTCTTTAATTTTTCGCAAAAAAAAAAAAAAAAAAAAAAAAAAAAAAAAAACCAACCTAGTACGCCGTACCGCCTTCGGCATAGTGTAGTTAACTGAAACAATAATCCAATTCCTTTAACGATAGTCGGATTTGTGACTAGCTGTCGTAAACGTTTAAACACAGAGCGAAATAATTGAATTACCATATGTTCAGCGAATGGGGGAATAAGGAACGAGACGCGGCGACCTTGTTTACTCCCTACACATCTGAGAAACCATTAATCCGTAATTTTTAAAATTTCTTAATAACATGTAGTGAACCGGACACGGACAAATCGCGTTAGAACGACATTCCGGTAGAAAACCGAACGGTTGGCAACCCTTGATAGGAGGTCGAAATGCAGTTAATAATTCATATTATAACTAAAAAATTAAGAAGAGATGATCGATCAAGATGAATGCTGTCCTTCTGACCCCCCCTCCCCCACCCAAAAAAAAAAGAATCTATCGCAAGATCTAATGAATCTGAGCCTTCAACAGCTAAGATATTTCTGCAACAAACTCAACAATTGTTGGTGATATTCCTCGATTCTATTTTAAACTCGAACAATATTTAAGACGATGATCCATGTTATCATCTAAAACCCATACCCAAGGCAGAACAAATGTTAAAGGACTACAGCAAAGTTAAAAAGACTTTCATTGAAATAAGCAAGTGAACGAGTCAGTTGTCTGTAGTTGAGGTGGGCGCCGCTAGTCAAAATCTCGGTGGCGGCGCGCCGAACATTATCAGCCGGCAGCGACGTAACCAGGGGCGTAGCTACTATGGGGCTAGGCGGTGCAGTGCACCGGGGCCCCTACGCTCAAGGGGACCCCGAAGCATACCTCTGTGGGCCCCCAAGCGCAGTTCAGAGGCCCACACCCACAAGCCTTCATGGCAAACTGGCGATCTTTTTTTTAGCTCTACAGTCGTCCCTGAGACACAGGAAGCCCCTCACTAAGGGCCCTCTCACTGCTCAGGGAGCCCCCAACCACTGCTCAGGGGGCCCCTAAGCACAACTCAAGGGCCCCATCCTCAGCTCAGGGGCCCTTACCAGCAACACAAAGCAAAAAAAGGTCGCCCATCTGGCCTGACGGCCCAAAATAAATTTTTTGCACCGGGTCCCTTGTTGACCTAGCAACGCCCCTGGACGTAACGCCGGCGCGGCGGCGTGACTACTTTATATATGGGTTTTATTATGTGTATATATCATTACCTAGTCTCAAAAAGAAAAAATACATAGCGTTTCACTTATTGCAGATTTTAGCAGATTTTTGTAGTTATCATGTATAAAGATTATTTTATTTGGGCGAAGTGAGCTTAGCCTAGACCTTTTCGCAGAAATGACTATGGCCGAGATTACACAGTGCGAGCTAGCATGCGAGCTGGCCTAGTCAGTTACTGCAGTGCAGCTACTCGCACCGTGTGACCGCGTCGTACGAGTTACTGTCACGTGCGAATCGGTCAGTAGCTCACGTGCGAGTTACTACAACACGCCACCAGCAGCAACATTATTCGTTGTTTTTGTTTTTCCAGTAGTGGTTAAAAACAAAACAAAAAATGGTGGACAGATGGACTTCCGCACAAAATATAAATTTTGTGGAGCATTACAAGGACCAAACCAACTTATGGAATTGTTTCGATCCTAATTATAAGAACAGGTATTTGCGTAATACCTTGAACACATTTGTGTGGAATTCGGTTCACAAGACACGAATGTGTAACAAAAAGGATTTAAAAAAATGCGTTCTACCTATAACCAGGAGTTACTGAAAATTGAGAAAAGCAAAAAAGTGGACGTGGCACTGATGAGATGTATAAAACATCCATCAAATGGTTCGATGCTATAGGTTACATTATGAAAATAATTAATCTAAAAGAAAAACAAACAATAAGTATTCTGGTAAGTATTTTATTATAAGTACCTGGGTGACCGATCTTCGCTCGGTATCTTTCGATTTCTGTTCAGTATCCAAGATTTCGAGTAAAGTTTGATTAAAGTATAAGGCTTGAAGGCTTCCTAGGCGTTTTGAGGTGCACAGTTAACCAAAGAGAAGTTTAACTAACATCAGTAGGCTTACTGGTACCTGAACCTTCTACGTAATGAGGTTAGAGCCGTTTTCGAGAAACCAAATACAAAAGTTGCTCCTTTTTTTTAAAAAAAAAATTGTGTTAAAAACTTGAAAACCAAAACGTTATCTACATGTGAAATTTCATCCAAATCGCTAGATCCATTTGCGAGACGGCCTCACAAATTGCTTAAAAAAAAAAAAATCTATTAATATGTTAAACAGAAATTTTAATGCCAGTTTGGTATTAATTAATGGTGCGAGATTTGTGGTAATTCAAAGGATTCTACGATAACCCTTGATGATGGATTCTTATGTAACTCGACGAGAAAAATTGAAGGTAAAAAATATATATTTTTTTTAAATATTTCACTTAGTTCTCGAGATATCGTATCTCAAAATTGACGTGGTTGGTTGAAATGCGACCTGAACCAGAAGACAAATTTCGCCATAGCCAAGTTTGATGAATTCGTATGAAACTCGTCGAGACAAATCGAAAATAAGGAATTTATTTTTCTGATATCTCACTTAGTTCTGGGGATATTATATCTCAAAAGTGAAGAGGTTAGGATTAGATCCGTCCTGGACCAGAAAAAAATCCACCAAAAGCACTATGTCTATATGGTGGAAATGTACTTTCAATGTTTCATTTTGTACCTAGTGGTTTTTGTTAGGTTGAAATACGGCCTGGACCAAAAGAAACGTCGCCAACCTATAACTGATTTTTGACATGCTATATCTCGAAAACCAAGAAAATTTATTTTTTATTTTCGATATGTTTCATCGAGTACTATGAGAATTCATCATCAGGTTGTGACGTCAATAGAACATCATCTGTGCTATATTTATTCACTCCGATAAAACTATGCTCATACCTCGCAGTAATCTCACATCTTCTGATCAGCATTTCAAAATGATAATAAAACAATTCCCATAAGAAGTAACCTTCGTTATAAACAATAAAGCACAAGGTCAGACGATTCAAAAGGCAAGATTCTATTTATCAGAACCCGTTTTTTCATATGTGCACTCGCACGCGGCTTTTCAGGAATTTGTAGATGTATTAATATTTAATTATGCACTTTATTATCAAACTCTACTCGAAATCTTGTATATTGAACAGAAATCGAAAGTTGTTTTATAATTAAGGTGGTAGTATTTAATGGCTAACTAACAACCACTATTTATAGTCAAAAAGTAAACGATGATTACTTTATAACTGGTACCGGTAATATTAATTCAAAGAAGTTTCTGTAAAGTTATCACCTCTGATAAAACCATTGATAAATTTTTAATTATCTTTCTTTTTAAATGTTTTACAATTGAACTTGCAGTGCTAATATTTCCACGGGTCAGCCAGTATACAAGAACTGTTCGTTTACTTATTCTTTGGAATCAAAGAAACTCTATTTGTAGGCTTTCTGGTACCTAAATTGTCTACGAGATGGCGCTAGTGCCGTTTTCGATATACGGAGTGACAAAATTGTTCATATTTTGTAAACTCGCTTTTTAGTAGGGAAGACAACTATTCAGGTAATCTTAAAAGTCAAAACATTATCTAAATACCAAATTTCATCCAAATCGTCACAGCCGTTTCCGAAATCCGAAATATATATATATATACAAGAATTGCTCGTTTAAAGATATAAGATAATGTATTTATATTATAATCACACAATCATATTATTTTGTCAAGTAACCGCTCCCTCGGCAATGAAGTAATTTTTTCTCGCATTTTCTCTGCTATTGCTTTCGATCTATTATTGATCCGCAAGCAATGGATGCTTTATAATTCATGAATTTCTGACCTCCACTACCAAAAATTGATTTGAAAGTTCATGATGTCTTCATAATCTGTCATTCTTGGTTGTGTATAGGTTCTTGATGCAGTGATAGGTAACCAGTTGTGTAACGTACATGCACATAAGATCTTTATCGCAGTGTGCTCTTTAACTTGAACTGGTTTTCCCAAACCCATTCTCAACGATTCTTGTTGCTGTGCTCAATCTATAATTATAAATCTTTTCTCTGTTAGTTGGTGTATGTTTGTAGGCTTTAGTAAGTACGGGGTTCTTCATTATATAGTTCTTTAAATATTATCTGCGTTGCCTCCTTCCTTTGCATCCAATTGTTGACCCATATCGTTCTGTTTTCCTTTTTTTTTTTTTTTTTTTTTTTTTCTTTTTTTTTTTCTCGGAACTTTCAGTATTTCACCGCATTTTTGTCACCATTTGTCAGTTCCACCTTGTGTTGCTAGCGAAAAGTTGTTTCAGTGGAACATCCTTGATTTATGATGAAAAAGAAGAATTTAAAAGGAGAAAAGGCCGCTAAGCTTTTGCTTTTTAAATATAACTTGCCACTTTAAACTTTCGAATATTAGTTGCAGTAACTAGAAAACTAATATTATTATCACTTAATTAAAAGTCAGTTTACTGTCAAATTGGTCTGACTTGATTATTAAAATAAACATAATGATTTCACTTTGTACTTTTATTAAATACAAATAACTAGACACTAAATGAAGATTCTGTTACAGTAAAAACATTTTCAAACACATCTGCTTCCGCCTACGATTCCGTTTCCGTTAAAAGACAAGTATAACATCTTCATCTGTTCCCGCTTCCGTAAAGTCACTTCCCTTGCATCCCTAAATTAAACGCGATTTCGATGCTTAGAAAGTATTTATTTTACTTAATGCAATGAAAAAGCTTATAAATTCTTTATTACCGTGTTTCATTTAATAATATTTCTGTATAGTTGTAATAATTGTTTTAGAGTAAGTTTTAATCGGTAATAATTGTAACCGATTGTCCGAGTCACTGTTTGAAGCGCATTTTTTTCGCGACGAGAATCTTCGATGCGGCTAACAAGATGTTCAAGTGGCCAACATAGTCGCTTAATACAATACCAGCAGAAATCAGTGCTGGATCTAGAGAGGTGGGGCGAGGGGGGGAAGGAAGGGTCAAACTGTGGCACTTGCCCCAAGCGACAACTTCAGGGGTCGGCAAACTCATATATGATGGAAGTGGTAAATGGAAAATTTCTGTGGCGGTGTCCTTTTCTTTGCTCTACTTTAAAGACAACCGGAAACCTTCAGGGAGCCGGCAAAATCAAAGAACAGCCCCGGGTGGAAATTTTTGTTAGAAGGGATGGCAATCAAGTTTATGACCCGGCTCGGAAAATTCCTAGATCCGCCACTGGCAGGAATCAACTTTGTTTTAAATATAAATGTTGGAAACCAGAAAAGAGTTTGAGGCTGATTTTAAATATGATTATACAATAATAGGGATGTTAAATGTATCATCTGCTCTCTCATTTTAAGCTACCCTTTATCTCAATTGTGAAAGAACTGTAGTGGTTCTCACTTGGAAATTTTAAAACATTAATAATACCACTAATCGTTAAGATTCCAAGTAACATTATAACTAAATTCTTATTTAGCGCATAAAGCACTCCAAACTTTCAAACCATAAAGTACACAAGAAACAGAGCAATAAAACAATACTACTGGGTTATAATCATCCATTTTACCCACGAAAGAGCGGAATGCGCGGCTAATCGAAACTCCGTCACCAGGTAGCAAGACGACAAGAATTTACTTTATTATTTATATGGTTTTAATAGTTATTGTAATCATTTACTAGTAATTAGAGATTAAGAAACAATTTTCAGTAATAGTTTTATTTTATAATTCATTTTTACTTATGAATAAACACTGAAGAATCAAAAGTCATTAGACAGGAAGCAAGAAATATCCATATTGTGGTAGCACAGCGGAAGAGAAATATAAGTGTTCCGTGCAGTGTCGGGACTTTTATTTGTACTCTCAGCCTTGTGAAAGATTTTCTGAGGTGATACCACACAGCGGAATGGTGGTTAGCATTATACTCGTACACATGGAGGACTCCGTTTAGAAAATTGCTCATTAATTCAACATTCCTAGATCCACAGTATCAAGCGTGAGCCTTGAAATGTAATTTCCAGCATAATCTCAGTTCAGAATAACGCAGTGGACGACCAAGTGTACTTAATGACCGAGACCAGTAACGTCAGGAAGACATTGTGCAGGCTTGTGGAGACTCCATAATGGGTCTGTTTACATGGCAAGAACTGGGACCTATAGTGAAAATGAACCAACTATTGACTATAAATGGTTATGTTCAGCTACTTGGTGACCATTTTCAACTTTTCACAGTAATGTTACCAGACTACGATGGATTTTTCAGGTCGACAGTGCAGCATGTTACTGGTCCAAAATACTTCACGATTGTTTAGAGGAATCTTCTGGACAATTCCAGCGAATGATTTGAACACTTAGGTTGGCAGATATGAATCCAATCGTACATATATGGGACTTTATCAACACTTTCGCAGTTATGGAATGTTGTAGAGTAAGAATTGCTGAATATTTCTTCAGGAGACTTCCGACGATTTTTAATCAGTGCCAAATCGGGCTGTTGCACTATGCGGGGCAAAATGAAGTTCCACACGATGATAAGAGGTATCCCATAACTTTTGGCACTATGGTGTATATAAAACTTTAAGACTGACTTTTTGCCAGTTTCACAAAAAAAGCTATAAAGGTCAACCTGTCATGTGGTGGCCGAGCTAAGAATACCAGCGACTTGCCGTTTGTTTATAAGATTCGCCCCACCACTCGCCGCCAACTGGTTGTTCTTATTACTGCGATCCTTGGCTGGAGAAAGCAACTGAATAATATCCTAACTATTGACTTTTGAGCTCATATGAAATACACTTAAGAGATTAAATTGATTGGCATTTATTCCTGAACACTTTGAATAGGCATGGAAATGATACAGTTACCTGATACAGGATAGATATGTGAAGGAGTGATACAACTTCTCCAAGATAGCCAACAAGTTAGGTAAAATATTAAGCAGATTGCCGGTGCTGGTGGTGAATTGGTTAACTAAGTTATCTGTAGTGTTGGTTGTGTTTGACAAAATTACTGAAGTGGTCTTCATCAAAAATGAAACGAGTTTGATTTGAAGCAATACAATGCCAGGAATAAAGTAAGAAGTTCCCAGACTAGAAAGACCATGTATTAGGAGAAAACTACACAATGTTTTTTGAGACTGAATACAATGACACCGGGAAAACTGTGGGAAAGATGACAGATATTACACCTCCGAACTGATGGCTTAAGGTTATGTTCTAACCCTGCTCCTCACCTCACGATACCCTCCCTGCTGTGTCCATGTAGACGAGTGGCAATTTTTCCTTTTTTCAATTAGTGGTAAGGACAGCGAAGTGGGTATAGAGCTAACTGACCTTGAGCGCCTCTGTAAAATGAACAGGCTAAGACAGTAAATAGTAGGGAGGGACATTCCATGTTGTAATAAGCGTGGGTGATAGCGACACGGAGGGTGAGCAATAAAAAGCATATATATAACAATTGGTTAGATGCAAATAAATGAGGAGGAATCATGGAGAGACCAGCAAAAATGGGGAAGGTTGTTTCGAACGAAACGCAGAAAAGGAAACTTCAAGTGAAGACGAGAGTTTTGTGTCAAACCATAGAGCCAATATACCTAGATTGAATTAATAATGCATCGTTGCTTAATTGAGCTGCAACTACGGAATTTGGGAATCAAGTTGTGAACTGAATGCAATATGTTATAAAACAGTGTCGGCTCATTAGGGTAGGACACGGTATATGATTATCTGAAATTACCATTTCCGATCAACACAAGAAAGTTCCACGCCAAAATAGTTGTTCCCAATGCCACATAATTACGGTAGTATATACATGTTACTGGTACGGGGATCATATCAGCATATGAAGCATACGATAAATTACGTCCAACGTGATCCTTGTACTAAAAACATCATAAAATTGTGACGCCACAGTTATTGTAGAATCCCAACAGCGCCTAAGCCAAATCACGCTTCTTGTAGGAAGTTGGCTGCCGTTTCAAATGCAATACAATGTTAACATACTGTTACAGATTACAGATTAATTTCGTGTGGCATTACATCTCTCCTGTCTGACGTATGGATGGTTTATACAGCGTTGCTTCCAGGAATGAAGCCTAAGAAACACCTGTAATTTACAGTACAACAGGTGATAACCTTTTCCTGCCTGGGGCTTTACGCCTTGTCGACCTCGAGGTTATTAGAGGCAGGAAATCATCGGGCACAAGGAACGGGAGGGAACTTGGCCATGGCCGCTTAAAGGAAACATCCCAGCATTAGCCTGGACTGATTTCGGGAACCATGGAAAAATAAGTTGGTTGCCAGACGGTGATTTGAACACGCGTCATTCCGAACGTCCTTTCGATAGGAAATATCCGACACTTTATGGCTAATAACTTGTTGGAAGTGGCAAAATTCTGAGCGTTTTTACATTCAACATTCGTATTTTTTAATTCAGATGGAGATTGTGGAAATTTAAATTTAAATACACCTATAAACGGGACAGTGCCTCTTTATCCACCCATCCGAAACTGGTATTAAACCTTTGAAATTTGGATTTCAGTGTTTTGGGTAAACAGTTCTTTAGTTCTCTTGGTAATTTATTCTAATTTCTTTCTTCCCTACCTACAAAAGAAAAATTTCCCATTTCCTTATGCCTGGAATCAAGTGTCATTTCGTGCTTGTGGAAAACTTCCATGTAAGTGCTATTCCTAATTCTATTTCGTGCTCCGATGTAAACATTTTCTCAAATAATTTCACCCAACTCTCGTTTGCTTCAAATATCACCAAGAAATGACAGAACCATCTACGGACATCAGTTTTGTAGAGATGCTGTTCTTCATTTCAGACAACAATATCAGGGGATATTATAATTAAGTAGTAACGCATTCTGGACCAAAATTTCATCTCACATTCCGTGGTACAACGTAAGGCACTAAGATTTTGAAATTTACTATTCGTCTGTATGGTCTAGATCTGATGGTGAACAAATTAAACTAAGCGGAAGTAATACAGCAACGATACTTTTTTTTACTTTACCAGAAATGTGTTTACATGTTTGGTTTATTCGAATACGCATCTGTGGTGTAATCTAAACTTCTACTCCGGGCACTAAAGTACATCACCTAACTGAGAAGTTGTATTCGCTTATTGCCTCAATAAACTAGACAGGTTTAATGGCTTACCTGAAGGTTAGATCGCATAGAGTTGAAATCATCCTCTTGAAATGATTTAGAATAATTGTGGGCACTAGAAATAAAAGTCTTCATTTCCTCCATGATTATAATTTGAAATATTCAGCACCACAAACTTTCTTGAGACAGCTGAGAGAATAATGTATAAACACCAAAGAGCGTGTTACACGTTAATAAAAACTAGAAACAAATGCCTAATGTTATATGTTTCTATGTCGCTGTTGTGATGACTCTGACGGATGAACGGCGGATTATAAAATAACAGTAACTGATTGTTCCTTTCCCACATATCACTTTCATCTCCTATTAGATGGAACTTCTTCCTTCCGATTGGCTATGTATTGTTTTGTTTTTGCTGAGCGCTAACAAGAGGGTTAAAGTATTAACAACCAACCCTCTCAGCGTCCATAATGAATATATTCAACTAACTAGTTTTTGCAGAAAACTGTGAGAGTACTACATTTGTTACATTAATGTCACAAAACTGTTGCTGTATATTAGACTAAAAATATGTGCTTCTGAATAAAAATATCTGAATATTTATTTTTCTGTTTTCAGTCTATCGATTGGATTGGCACACTCCTACACCTATTCTTATCTCAAACTAATTTATTCAACTCAACGGTATCCATTTCATTCTACACCCTCAGTTGTCTACTTTACATCTTCTAATATTTGACTCCTGTACTGTTCTTTCTTTGACTCTTCGCCAAAAACGAATCAGTCTCACTGTTTTTTATTTATTTATTTATTTTTTTAAAAAAACTAGCGGTTTTTATTCTGTCTCTGTAGAAAAAGTTAGAATGCTTGCTCACTTCGATTTAAATTTATGAAATAGTTATAAGATAAATAACATAAGGGAACAAAGATTTGCAAATATCTTAATAAGGGAAGGTGGATTTACACAAGTGGTTGAGCAAAACACTAGGGGACAAAATATTTTGGATATTTTTCTAATTAAGCCCGATGAAAACCTTTTGAGGTATCAAGTAACTGAAGGAATAAGTGATCATGAAGCAGTTCTGATGGATATTAGAGGATTCAGTAAACCAGCAGCCAAAATTGAAGGGGGAAATAGGGACAATTACAAAAAGGCACAGGTTTCAAATTTGAAAAGATATTTCAAAGAACAATTCAGCAAATGGAAGGAAGGCTCAGGTACAGTAGAGTCAAGGTGGGAAGAGTTCAAGGAGATAATAAGAAAGGGGGAAGAAAAATTTATTCCAAAGCAGAAAATAAAGAGAAGTAGAGAACCAATGTAGCTACTATAATAGGGAAGTGAGGAGGTTAAAGAGGTTGGTAAGAAAAGAACATAACAGAGTTAAGAGACAGCAGGGTAGTAGGGAATATTTAAAACAACTAAACAAGGACTTAATAACAGCAAAGAAAATGGCTAAAGATGGGTTTATGAAGAGTATTGTCAGTGCAGGTGGACCATTGATTGATGCATCTAGAAATTTCTATGGCTATATCAGGAAACTGAGGGGAAGGGAGGGTGTAGAGACACTTATAGATAAGGATGGAGAAGAAGTTACTGACGATTTGAAAAGGCAGAGATTTTAAGTAACTGGTTCAGTGAAAGCATTAGGGACAATGAATCAGAAACAGGAGGGTCTAATTCGGAGAACGAGCTTAACAACACAATTAGAAATGACGATAGTAAAAATTTGATATCCATCCTGAGGAAATCATGAAGGAAATTAGAAAGCTGAAAAAAAATAAAGGGGCTGGTGAAGATAATATTACCACAGATATCTTAAAGAGAGCCGGATGTGACATTGTACCTTATCTTGAAATATTATTTAAATTGAGTCTAGACACTTGCTGCTTACCACAGGACTGGAAAAGTGCAATAGTAGTACCGGTACATAAGGGAGGGGTGAGAAATAGAGTTGAAAATTACAGGTCAATCAGCTTGACATCAGTGTGTAACAGAACAGGCATAATGCCTTTATAGTAATTTTATTTAAGGTAATAGAATTTACATCTATGGATACGTTGGTTATGTAAGCTCTCTGAAGTACAGATATAGTAGGATTATCGCTGATGATGCATGGCGTGTTGATTGTAGTTAAAATATTGATCCGCTTTAGACGTGATTTCTTAAGTGTTAATCTTTATTAAATGTATTGTAATTATAAACAATTTTCCTACCTTATCAAATAAATAAACCTGCAATCTTCGGATCTACCAAATGTCTGGTAGTTAATTTCTTCGTCGAGATTTAAGAATACATGATACAAGAAGATAATAAATTTTAAAATAGCTACATGGCGACCGTGACAGGACAGTGTGTTTTGAAGTGGGATTAATTTAAAAGCATAATTAACCACGGACAAACACTGAAACAAAAGGTAGGAAAAGTGAATTACATAAAGTAACAATAATTAACAAGCGAGCAGCCATTACCACCGGAACGCGACAACCGAATTGAGGCGACGATTCCCGAGGAGAGCCGATCCGCTCAGTATTATCGAGACCGGCGCATAGGTAACACCAGCTGGAGCGATACGACCGACGCAGAGAACCAACTTCATTTACGGGAGACTGTAATGGGCGGCATTGCAGAGCGGGACGCAGTCCTAGAAGCTAGCAGTTCTTCTCTTCAAAAGGAAAGTGCCAATTTTTATCTTTGTAAGAAACACAAGCTGACATGAGAGAATTTTCATATGATCATTTGCATTGAAAAAAAAATTAATTTTCATAAAGAAAAAAAAATTAAATTATTTTCTTGCCGAGTAAAAGTCAGTTTGAGTTAATATTGAAAAAAAAAAATTAGTTTCAACTTTCCTGGGGAATTTTATTAATTAATACCAGGTAGTTGTTACCTTGTTTGCATTTCATTGCATGCAATAGCGTACACCTTGTTTAACAATAACTGTGATTAGTGTTGGAGCAGAATTTATCTGTTTTAATTTTAATTTTTTTGTTTGCTTGCTGGTTCGGTGGATATTTTTTTCTTTGCAATCAAAATATTGTGCGATTGTATTGAGAGTGTTGACAACATGGCTACAGAAGAGAGTGAAATGGTGGAGGGGATGGCAGCAATAGGAAGTGAGTCCTTGAATGACTCAGGTCCTGAGTTCACTGATGGGTCAGTTCGTGCTATCTTGGTACAGTTGCAATCTTTTCAAAATAGTATGGAATCAATGAATGACGACTTGAGGGCTGATTTAAAATCAGTAAAAAGTAATTTGAAATCAGTAGAAAGTAATTTGAAATCAGTAGAAAGTAATTTGAAGGCTGAGCTTGGGGGTCGATTGCAATCACTTGAGAGTACAGTGGGGAATTTAAATATGTTGGTAGAAGACAATGTTCGACAATTAGGGAATTTCCAATTAGAATTAAGGCAACATAAGGTTGATTGTAAGGAACAAGCTGAACGGCTAGCGGAACGGCTAACTAGCTTAGAGCATAGTGTGAGTAGGGAGACAATACTGTTACGACAGGATAACGAAGTACTCAGTAAACAGTTAGTTGTCGTGGAAGAAGTCAATGTGAGTCACGGGAGGCGACTGGAGGCGGTAGAAGATCACTGTGTCCTTTTGGGAAAACACATCAAAGAAGGTGAAGAAAAGGTAAGCAGTTTGATGACAAATTTCGAGTTGATTTCACAAGATGTGGGTAAGTTCCAATTATCCACAGCAGCGTTGATAGAAGATGTTACAAGAGTGAAAGTTCCGGCAGTAGAAAGGGAGGATGTATCCAATGTCAGGGGCCATCATTCGACTTCAACAGCAGCGTGGGTCGAAGAGAAAATTGAATGGGAACAATTTGATGGTGATGGGCATATGCACCCCATTGAATTCATTCGGGACTTTGAGGACTTTGCACCTTTCTCCGTTGCTTCTGAAAAACAGCGGATCGAGATGGTTCGTTGGTACTTGGCCGGAGGAGCGAGGCGATGGGCCGACTGGTTTGCTGGCAATTGTAACACATTTAATGAATTCAAGAGGGAGTTTCTACAACATTATTGGTCGGTGGATAGGCAGATAGCCGTACATAGAGAATTGTTAAGGGAAGAAACTTATGTGGCCGCTAAGGGGACGCAGAAAGACTTTTTCATGATGTGTGCGGTCTCATGCAAATACCTCGATTGGAGTGAAGTGCCAGAGCATAAAAAGATAAGAGTGATATCATGGGGAGACGCAAGAACTGTGCGACATAGGAAGGAATGCTGGGCAGCCTTGGTGGGAATGACTAGTGTGTGTGAGAACCACACCGGGAATTCGAGGGGAACGCCAGTAGGTGTGAAAGAAGAGGATGTTGTAGAAGAGTACCCGAATGATGGAATAAGAGGAGTTTTCAAGGTGGTTTCTCGAAAATCTTATAAAAGTGTAAAATTGAATGGGTGTGTGGGGTCAAGCACTGGTTTAAAGTGCATGTGTACACAGTCAAATCCTCCACGTTTCTCACTTTTCCGAGCTCATCAGAGTCCAGAAGGTGGTATTTTTTTTTTTTTTAACTTACAAACAGAAGTTAAGATTCGACATAGGCAAAAGTAATAGGACCAATTGGAAGAAAATAATAACAATAACTCATGTCTTGTTGTGTTTCGTAAGTGAAGTGTTAACCGTTGTAGCCCTGTGGCAAGGTGTGCATTTGGGGTTTGGGGGACAATGAAAAGAAAAAAAAAATACTTTGAAGATCAATATCAAACTTTGTTCAAAGAGTGGTATTTGATTGTCTTCTTCTTTGTTTTTTTTTGTTTGTTTGTTTTAATGTTCCATTGTATTTCTTTCTCCATTTGTATGTGACTTCAAGGTTTATGCAATAATGTTAAAAAAATTGTTGTTATTAACATAAGAATAGTCGAGCGGCTGCCAGACAAAACTTTTGTATTTCATGAGTTATTTAATATTGTCTGATATATATAATCATGTCAATCATAGTTTAAGGGTTACCTGGCGACGGAAGTCGGGGCTTTGTCAATGCCAACTTCCGCATGGTTCCATCGGTGGGGTGTAACAGAACAGGCATAATGCCTTTATAGTAATTTTATTTAAGGTAATAGAATTTACATCTATGGATACGTTGGTTATGTAAGCTCTCTGAAGTACAGATATAGTAGGATTATCGCTGATGATGCATGGCGTGTTGATTGTAGTTAAAATATTGATCCGCTTTAGACGTGATTTCTTAAGTGTTAATCTTTATTAAATGTATTGTAATTATAAACAATTTTCCTACCTTATCAAATAAATAAACCTGCAATCTTCGGATCTACCAAATGTCTGGTAGTTAATTTCTTCGTCGAGATTTAAGAATACATGATACAAGAAGATAATAAATTTTAAAATAGCTACAAGTGGTAGGTAAATTAATGGAAAGATTGATATGCAACCACATCAGAAATATATGTGAGGAACGTAAGTGGTTTTCAAGCAGGCAACATGGTTTCAGGCAAGGATATTCATGCGAATCTCAGTTGGTGGGATATATGCAAGATATTTCAGATGAAATGGACAAGGGAGGCCAAATTGATAGTGTAGCACTAGATCTGTCTAAGGTAGGGTTACCAGAATTTTTTCTCCGAATCCGGGGACGCTTGCGAACTTTTTCGCCAAAATCCGGGGACGCTTTCGGCATTTGTCCTAATGCCGCGTTGCACTTTTATAAATTATATGATTAAAGGTTGGGTTAACTTAAAAGCCACATATTATTTATATTTTAAATGAGGATCACAGACAGCCATGTTGCATACAGCAAGGAGACATGATTTTCCAAAGATGTTGTGTCTAAGACGCAGTATATTTGTAATTTTCTTTTATTCCTAGGCACGCACAAGGAATGAAGTGCGCTTCATATCTCTTGCTTTAAACGAATGCATTAGCAAATCATGGCTTTTGAAGAACTCTCGCTTGGTTAAAATAAATTCTGAGGACAACAGTAAAAATCCGGGGACATTGCGAGGACGAAATCTGCCCGGGGACAGAGAGCTAAATACGGGGACTGTCCCCGGCAAACGGGGACGTCTGGTAAGCCTAGTCTAAGGCGTTTGACAGAGTAAGCCATAAAATGGTAGTAAATAAGGTAAAAACCAGTGGAGTGGATAAGAAAGTCATTTACTGGGTAGAAGAATTTTTAAAAGGTAGAAAACAGAAAGGTAGGGTAGGAAATGTAGTACCAAAAGAAGTGGAAGTAATAATGGGTGTGTAACAGGGTAGAGTATTGGGACCATTGCTATTCATTATTCTAATGAATAATTGTGTTGATTGTATAAAAGAATCAAAATGATAGAGGATTGTAAACAGTTGCAGGGTGATCTGGACAGGATATCTAATTGGGTTGGTAAACATGGAATGAAGATAAATGCAAAGAAGAGTCAGCTTATTAGATACACAAATAAAAAACAAAAGGTTAATTATGAATATAAGGTGGGGAAAGAATTGCTTGCTGAAGACTTGGAATGTAAATATCTTGGAATTACTTTTGATAACAAACTTAACTGGGCAGGAAACATAGGACAGGTGGTAGGAAAAGGTTTCAAAGTTCTGCACTTGTTGGAGAGAGTGATGAGGGGATGTACAAGAGAAGTCAAGGAATTGGGTTACAAAACTTTGGTCAGACCATTGCTCGAATATGGTAGTGTAGTATGGGACCCTCATTTTACGTATCAAATACAGGAGTTGGAGAGGGTGCAAAAAAGGGCTGCTAGATTTGTTTCTGGAAATTATCGCAGAATGCAATCAGTGACGGATATGATAAAGGAGCTGGAATGGGATTCATTGCAAGACAGGAGGAGAATGAGGAGGGTCATGGGAGTGTACAGGGCATATACTGGCGATGAGGCATGGAAAGATATTGCAATAGGTATGAAAAGTAGTACATGGAAGGGAAAAGATGACCATGACCACAAGCTGGCACTCGATTTCAGGCACAAGGGTGTAGGAAGATTCTCTTTTTTAGGTAAGGGTGTCAGGGATTGGAATGAGTTACGAAGAGAAATGATGAATAATTTACCGAAAACTTTGAAAGAATTTAAAGATAAAATTTGTAGAGGGCAAATGTAGGTAGGTGCAGGATAGGGGGAAGATGGGTGTGTAGGGTAATTGCCACCGGAGCCTGTGCTCCATTGCAATTAAATTAAAGCGCCTGTAGACCGCTGCACTACCACAATGTAAGAGTCAAGCTATGTTTCTGGTATGGCAGTATTTTACAAGTTATCTGACTTCTGTAATTGATTAGTTGACGATCTGGAAAATTGATACTTTAATTTTGAACGTTAAAACTTCATGAATCGAAAATGTAGGAATTAAATACTCAGAATTACGGTTCATAGAATAGGAAGTTAGCATTTAAAGCACCCAGTTCGCGTATTAAAATAAAAGTAAAACCACGTCTGTATATAATGACATTCACTAAAAAAAGTTTCATGAATGTCCCGGCTGATTAATAATGGATTACGAGTATTTTTTATAATACTTGTAGTCCTAGATCGCTAACAAAACATATTAAATTTCTCTATACTCGTGTTGTTTTTAACTATTTCATGCTCGTGAAAACAGTAGAAATATATATTTCGCGGAACAGCTATGACATAAAAAATAATGGCTCACAACTCTTTCGCTACTAATCAGTTGCATGTTTCTTTGTTGTCAGTGCTAAACGTCAGCTTTTATCTACGAACCATGGCTGCCATCGCAAAATGCTTCTCTTATCTGTGACTTTGACAGGATTAATCTAAGGTCACCAAGTGCTTCTGTTTACATGCGTGGGCTGTGGCGCCTGTATGGATGACAGTGCGTGCTCACTTTTTCTTTACAAATAACTGAATTGACATGCGTTTGTCGCTAACTGTGGACCTTAAAATAAATGATTCTGGTAATTTTACCTTGTGTCTAAAAGTTAATACGATAATTTCTGAAATTTTCCAACGACTCTGTTATGCATGTTGGCACGTACATTAGCCTTTCCTATCTCCCTAACTTAGCTTATAACTTGGTTAGTAAATTTCGATATTTTTAAATGACCTCGACACTGTGCATCTAATTTCTAACTGCGTCCCCTTCTTACGCTCTCATCTTTTAATACTATGCCTCCTAACTCAAAGACAAAAAGATAATTTTATTCTTAACTAGGTGACCCAACAAACGTTGCGCTTTCCTAATTTCAATTAATTTGTTTGTGATTGTTTTGTGAATTTGTGGAATTCTATTGAGAATGTGTAAACAATGTAAAAAATGTAAAAAAAGTAGTTCTGAGTGTATTTATTAATGATTGTGAACATGAGTATTCAATTCAAGGAGGAGTACATTCGAAAGTACGCCAATGGGAAATTTTACAATTGTGATGAATTTCATCTGCAGAACACTGCTCAAATGTCAGAAATGTCTGATGTGTCTGGAATATGATCGACTTGGAACCAAGCGGTTTTGTTCCAAAATTTAGGTATCAATTGAATTAAACAAGAATTTCATGTTAACCAAATGATTTATTTTCTTCCATTAAATTTGAAATCTCAATGAGCCTTAAGATGTTTTATTTATATTTCGAATTCGATCATTGTATCATTAAACCAGTTTTGATTGTTTCATAGATCTCGCATCATTCGGTCTAAGGCCTCTCAAAACATTTTATTGCCATTGTACATTCATCCCAAATGACCAATTTGTATTGCTGTAAAAAACATTGGCCATAGCACAGTTCTTCTGAAGGTTGTAAGTTGCAGTTTCATTGATTTACATCTTCAGCGGCAACTTAAAAGCTGAATGAGCTGTTTCACTTTCTCCAACAACGCAGCTGCAATTCCTGATGAAGCATGTGCAAGTGCGATCGAAACATTGCCAAAATTAATTTGACTATAGAAGTTTTTCCAGTTCCACCGGCAGCCTCTGAGAAGAAAATTCCTCTAGTTCCATCCTTCACAACCTTCATGACAGTGTCGTATACATATCTTTGTTGCCGATTCAACAGCAGAACGTTTGTTTGAAGTGATTCTCGCAACGCATGACAATCGTATTATTTTTCGCTTTTCAACTCTTGGTTAAATGAGTCATGAATCGGACGACTGGCTGCTGTCATGCCTAACCGAGGTTCGTTATATCATAAAGCCCATGTAATCAATTAATATCAAAGCAATAGAAATAAAGTAATTACATTTGTTAGACAGAAACATCACAAAAATACAAACGAAGATAATTTTATTTTAATTTATGTTGGAATAAGGTTTTCCAGATTTTTCTCCAGTTTTTTTCCAATAGAAAACTTTAAACTCAATTATTTTCATCCTGGGAGCATAACAAACACAAAAAAAGGATTACACATATCTATAGTTCGAATTGGTCTTGAGTTCATTAAAAAATCTAATAAAAAAGCACTTTCAGTTTTTCCCAAATTTTCAAATTTTCCCAGCAACTTTTTCAATTTTTCATACGGATTATTACTAACATTTAAAAAAAATTAGCCAAATCGAGCGATAGAAAAAAGTGCTCGCAGTTTTCCGGAATTTTCCAATTTTTCGCGTAACTTTTCCATTTTTCTTTCTCTAAAAATGTTATTCAGATTATTACTTTCAGTTTTCCCCAATTTTCGGGGTTACATTTTATAAGAAACATCAAAATCGGTGTTTATAAATAAGCAGTGTCAGTTTTTGAACTAATTTTCAAATTTTTCGGGCAATTTTTAAATTTTTTCTTTCTCTCAAAACCATATTCAGACAATTACGGATGTTTTTTTTAAAAAATAGCCATTCGGGCCATAGATAAAGTCCGTTTTTCCTGATTTTTCAATTTTTCTTTTTCTAAAAACCTTATTCGGACTATTATGAAAATGTTCAAAAAATGTTTAGCCAAATCGGTCCAGTCGTTCTTAAATAATGCGCTTACTAACGTACAGCATTTCATTTTTATTTATACAGTATAGATTTTGATCTCGTTATGAATTTATTGTGCAACCGATTTCTTAAGCAGATTTTAGGAGTAATCTAAAAATAAATAACTGTGGAGCTGAAATTTAGCACAGACATTCATTCCTTAGTACATAAGAAAAAAACCTCGAAAAGGCCCCCCAACTGGAGTGTCAGCGTCATAGTTTTTTTTCCAGGTCAAAAGGTTTTAAAAAGGGCCTGAGTGCCAAACCAGACTTACTAACATTTTATTGCACCCTAGATAAAAAGAAGAGGCTAAATACTGCATAAAAGTGTAGTATCGGGCATAATATAATATAATATAATAAGGAACTGTTGGTCATCTATAAAGTCACGCTGTCATGCCATTACGCCACTCTATGTCGCCGCGCAATAACGTCACGTTATACGCCATTGTTCTTGGTAATGCACTTTATTTAATAACATTTCTAAGCATCCACGAATAAATTAACAGACAGAACACTGAAATGAAAGTATGTATTGTGTTTAAATCGACATAATAATTATTAGTTGCTTAGATTTAATTAATACTAGCGGAGTTCCCGTCGTTGCCAGGTATAGTTGGCGTAGATTTACCCCCATACCCTATTTTTATTTCCGCAGTGAGAAAGATTTGTACAAAGTTTCATAAATTTCGCGCCAACTTTTTTCGGAATTAGAGCATACCTAGATTCACCCGCCCCTTACCAAGAAACAGGTGGGTTGAAGTTTATTTGCACGTACACTATTTTCATTCGTCCGAAAAGATTCATGTATATCAAGCTTCGTTAATCTGGTAAAGAAATTGCATTACTATATTACTGGACAACGCTAGATTATGTTAGAAACTCACATTTAATTCAATTGTGAAGTGAATGGATACACTTTTTGCTAGAAACGCCAAATATTTTAACTCGCAGATCAGCCTTTTATACAAATATCAAAAGTGAATCCGAAATAATATTATCGTAAACAGATGACTAATGCTGAAGGCCATAGACTCCAAAGATCGTGCTTAAAGACAATCTCTGTTGTTTTTACGGCTATCTATGGCGTTTAAAAATTGAATTTCCTGAATTAAAGGAAAGAATAGTTCAAGTTTTGTTTAATGTGCAAAATAGTTAATATCGTAAAGTTATCTTATTGTTTTATTAAAGGCTATGGTCAGAGACATTGTAGTTGTGTATTTAGTGCCAAGCATGGAGGAAGGAATATATGGAGACGACGCAAGGGACCTTCGCCAAATACTGGAGTGAAACCGGGTGGAGACGAGTGGGGAGGGGAGGCCGCCATATTGCTTCACTAGAGAAACACAGAAATATGCACAAAAACCTCAAGGGAATCATAAGACAACCGTGGCACGGCAATTTGATGATGGATTGTTATGTAACTCGACGAGACACATCAAAAATGAAGAATAAAATTTTTTGATATCGTGCTTAGTTCTCGAGATATACTGTCTCAAAAGAGTGGAGTTTCTGGTCGAAATTCAGAACAAACGTGTCCCCAAAGTTAAATTTGGTGATAGATTCTTATGTAACACGACGATACAAATCGAAAATAAAGAATAAAATTTTTCGATATCTTTCCTAGTTCGCGAGATATACTGTCTCAAAAGTGAGGTTGTTAGGTTATCAGGGGATTCAACGATTACCGTGGCGCCGCAATTTCATGACGAATTCTTATGTAACTCGATGAGGGAAACTGAAAGTAAAGAATAAAATTTTTTGATATCTTGCTTAGTTCTCGAGATATTGTACCTTAAAATTGACGTGGTTAGGTTGAAATGCGGCCTGGACCAGAAAAAAACTATCGTCATATCCATATTTGATGATGACTTCGGACGTAACTTAATGAGCAGGTAATTCTTTTTAACTTGAATAACAAACTGTTTATTTCTACAGTTCTTAAATTTTAGTTGATGTTCAAATAGGTTATATTTTCACATTCTATTTCAGTAATTGACAACGAAGATTTCAAAATCTAGAAATATCCTTGTAGACATATTTACAAACAGAAACAAGTCATATCTGAAATTTTTAAAAAAAAGCATAAGTCAATGTTTAGAGCTTTAAAAAAATTAATACTTCGTAAAACCTCATAGTTTCTGAGCTTACTTAGAAGATATTGTACTGGTAGTGGCCTATATAATTTTGCTAGAAAAATCAGTACATTCAAAAATCAGAAGCTAACAGCTAATAATAAATAAATTGTTTGTTCTCTTCAGGTATACACCGCATTTCAACCTGCCAACATTTCCACTAATATTGCCGCTACAAAACCAAACTATGTAGACACATCTAAACACAAGAAATGCATCGCGAACTACATTTCCGTCAACAAAGTTTATTTCATCACGTTTAGTAGTTCGCACAGCACAAATTATCACGATTAATTTCATCGTGCAATTTCAGTGTAAACTTAAACGTTAATAATGCATGCAGAATACCATATTCACTGTGTCGCGATGTGAACATGAGCCGTTTAAATTAAATTTCCAACATTTGTCTACAATAAGGCTAGCTTTTCAGGTGCAAAATAGTAACATATGCTAATTGTCTACACTACACCAACAAAAATTTGAGAATAATATGATCCTATTGAGAGCAATGAATAAATTTATAGCGAATGGCACTAATGTTGCGGTTGCCTGTCAGATACTTCAAGAACGATAATTACAATGTGACTTACTTATGAAACGCTATTCCAGGTTTTTTCCTATCTCGTCTGTTTGTGCAACCATATGCATCACAACTTGGCATTATAGAAATCTTTAGAATATTAGAAAATGAAATATTCTCAGCAGCTGACACAGTGCAAACAGCCCAATGTTTTGATACTCCTACGATGTCCGCCGCGCAGGCACATTTTTTTCACGAGGTTTCACGGATTTCGCGTTATCTCGTCTCCATATATTCCTTCCTCCATGGTTTAGCCATGGAGGAAGGAAATATATGGAGGAGAAATGACGTTAAATCGGTGACGCCGGGATCCTACTGCGCATGCGCGGCGGTTATAGCGGACCGAGCTCAAAACATTGCATTTACACATTGTGCTCCATGTAGTAAAAATTTGATTTAGTAATAGTTCTAAGTTTTTTATAATGCCAGCTTGTGTTGCATACGGGTGCACAAATAGGACAGATATGAAAAAACCTGGAATATCATTTCATTTATAAGTTGCATTCTATTTATTGTTATTGAAATGTTCAATAGTTTTCAGTCAGACTAGCTACTACCATTAAAGATTTATTCATAACTCTCAAATGGATGACTTTGTTTTCAAATATTTGTTGGTGTAGTGCAGTCAATCGGCATACCTTACTATTTTGCACATCATAGACTACCATTACTTTATACGAGTGTTGTAAAGTCTAATTTAAGTGGGTCATGTTTACATCGTGATTCAGTTGTGCATTCTTTCGTTACGTTTGCAGTTTCTACTGAAAGTGTGGGATGAAATTAATTGTCATAAATTGTGCTTTGTGAAATAGGAATCGTGATGAAGGAAACAATGTCGTTATACGAAACGTAGTTCGCGTTGCAAAGTTATGAGTGAGTTTACAAAGTTTTTTTTGTACCAAATGATGCCCTTTATGCTCCAAGCATCACTGTAATCATCAGGCTGTCGCAGTTTGATGCTTGATTCTTATGTAGCTCGAAGAGACAAGTTGAAAATCAAGAGTACCATTTTTTGATATCTCCCTTAGTTCTCGGGATATTGACTAACAAAAATTTGTTATAGGTATGGTGTGGTTATAATTCCTTGTGCTTTTGGTGACATTTTTATTCTGTTCTATGCCCCATTTCAATGTAACAACAAGCGCCAGTAAAAAAGAAAAACACACACTCTGCATGTGCAGCATGTAATTCATTGTGGTTAGGACCGAATTATTTTTTGGTCCAGGCCGCATCTCCACCTCACGTCCACAATTTGGAGACACTATATCCCAAGCAGTAAGCGAGATATTGAAAAATGTTTACTCTTTATTTTCGATTTGTTTTCGTCATGTTACATTAGAATCCATCATCAAATTTCTTCTGCATTTCATTCAAAAACACCTCACCTTTGAGACGGTATATCACGATAACTAAGCGAAATACCGAAAATTTGTATTATTCGTTATCTTTTCTTCTCATTGTGTTACGTAAGAATCCATTATAAAATTTGATTTTGGTCAATTTTTTTCTGAATTTTAACCAAGAACACCTCACCTTTGAGAAAGTATATCTCGAGAATTAAGCGAGATTTCAAAAAAGATTATTCTTCATTTTTTATTTGTTTCGTCAACTTACATAATAATCCATCATCAAATTGTGGCTCCACCGTTATGGTAGAATTCCCTAAATATATATGGGCATGTTCCCGCCTCTCTCCGCCCGGCTTCACTTCAGTGCGTGGTAAAGGTCCCTTGCGTCGCCTCCATATATTCCTTCCTCCATGGGTTTAGCACGCCTCGCCAACGGTGTACTCTCTCTGGTTGTTTTTATCGTTGCCCCGGTTATGGTCAGCGAGCATCGTTGATACTGCGTTAGCAGCCGCCCCGACAACGACGGAACTGCGCTGACAACTGTTAAGGCCACAATGTGTTTCCGCCACATATGCAACATCTAATCCTTCCATCCTTGGGATTTGTCATCATACGTTCAGAATTTCATTTAAGACTCTAGCGTTATTTACCGTTGAAACATGAGACACGCCATACAACTGAATTGAGATTCTAAGCGTTAAAACGATGAAAACCCCACCGAAATCTGCTCCGTAGTTTCCGCGAAGTTTTTATAAGACCGATATATCCGGTTTTCTATTTATGTATATAGATAAATTCGTTTCATATAAAAGTATTCGTTAAAATCTTTGGCCACAGATATGTAAGATAAGCTTTAATTTTCGTAATGTTGCTGGCAGTTTTAATAGATTGATATTAGAACTGGCACTTGATGTTACAGCAGAAGGCATGAGTAATTTAATTTTTCCTTTTAATATTTAATTTGTTTTCTTGAGTGTTCTATTACTTAAATCATTAATTCGTTTTAACAGAAGTAGTTCCACACTGATCGCGATCAGTACAGCATAGAACTACAACTAAACTAATATTACGTGGAATGATGTAAGTTGTTAAGATTTGCTTTTAATTTCCTTTGATTTTACTGATGCTATATTTGAGCCGCATTTAACTCTGCCAGTCAGTCATATGTGTTAGTATCTATCTGAATCACGAATATAAAATAGATGGAAGAAGCTGTAAAAAATTTTGATTTAGTTTATATCACGGTGCATTATTACCACTAAAATGCGGTATAATACATGTATTAGTAGCAACGAAAACCTTTTGTTTCAGGGCAAGGCTGTAGGAATTGCGTCGATTTATTTTATAATAATTCTATTTATTTAAATAATTGCTAAGCAATTCAGTGTTAGAACCGCATATTCATTATCAGTTGCTTTTTTACTGAAATCATAACTTGGTTTGATGAAAGAAGTTCCAAATTGATCGCGATCTATGTTGCCTAAACCACAATTAAAACTAATATTACGTGGAATAATGTAAGTTGTTAAGATATATTTTTAGCATTCTTCATTTTCACTGGGGCCATAATTTCAGCCGGATGTAAGCTATATCAGACGTTAAAACCTTGAACTTCATCATAGACAATAAGAAAGATGTAAGAAACTGTGAAGATTTTGGATCAAGTTTGTATCACGATGTGTGATGACATTGACATGAGATTTGATTTTCTACAGGGGTTATTGGCAGAGATTGTGGTTAGGCTAAAATGCAACCTGGTCCAAGTTGTCAACTGAAACTTTTTGCTACATCACAAGGGACGAGAAATCACAGGACATAGATGTTTATTTTATAACAATCCTATTTAGATAAATAACTAAAAAGAAATTAACTACCAGAACACTCCGCTAAACCCGTCATTTTTGACGGGCTTTGTGGCCAGTTGTTGTAAAAAAGTAAAAGTACATACACATTTTATCATGAAGGTGGTACGAAACATGTCTTTGTTTTTCTAATAATTCTGCATAGCTGAAAAGTTACCGTGTCAAGACATATAACTCAAGTTGTAGTACACAGTTTTAGCGTTAACATGGTATATAGTTTGTCTGTCTGTGGCAAACGGTTGTCGAGATACGCGTCGAAACAACTATAAATGAATAAGCGCTGAGCCAAGAGCGCCGCTCCCCAGGCAATATAGGCATGAACCTAGGAAAGAACGGTCTGGTGGCTCAGTGGTTAAGGAGTCTGACTGGAGATCGAAAGATCCCCGGTATAAATCCCTGTATCGGTGGGAATTTTTATAGGCACTTAACCAGGCCTTCACCTCTGGCACAGCGTGCTGTGCAATAAGAAGTACGCCAGAAAGCCTTCGTGGTTCGGATTCAACATTAAACTGTAGGTCCCCCGTACCCGGCAGGTTTGCCGGGCTAGGTTAAGGCGGTTACGACAGGGGCGGAATGCGCCACCAATAGAAACCCTGTCACCATGTCATTACGACCCCACGAAATTATTATTCCACCTCGGTAAAACTGATCTAGATCTGAAAATTGGCACAGATTTTATTTAGTAGCTAAGAAACAAGTCCTGAATAATCCCCGTCTCTGAGGTGTCCGCGTCCTAGTTTTTTTTTTTTTTTTTTTTTTTTTTTTTTTCACGTTAAAGGGCGAAAGTAGGTCTTAAATGATATAATCAGTATGAACGTCTTGTAGTTCTTAAGCTATCAGCCTTAATATCATTTCATTATACACTAAGTAATTTGGAGAGCCTAACAATGAATGAATATGTAGTATTGGATGTATTTATTGTATAAAAGTAAAAACAAAATCACATTTTATCATGAAGTGGTTAAGAAACATAACTTATTTTATAATTAAGCCAGATTTTCTGAAAAACTGTCAAAGTTATCGTGTCAAGGTCTATTATCAACGTTGTAGCACTCATTTCAAGCGATAGACTGGTACATAGTTCATGTTGTTGTGATAAACGGTTGGTGAGACACGAATCGAAACATTCAGAAATAGCGCGCAGAGTTCAGCTTAAAGCGCCGTTACACTCCCCTCGCTCCCCACCTGTCTGCATCATCCTGCCCACTTGGAAGAGTGCTCTGAGATTTTGTGCTCTTAGAATTATATATGAACTGACATAAATAAACCTAGAAAATTACGAAACAATTTGCAGAACTAAAAATTGGTGTGCAAATTCATGAAACAATAAACATATTTTATTACCGAACTCGTTGAACGAAATTTGATGATCAGCTTCATCACCGTCCTCATCATCTGAGCCATCATACATGATATTAACATATGCAGATCCTCTGCAACGCACACACATTAGCGAACACTCCAGCCCAGAACGTACCTATTTACACTGATCATAACTGGAAGTAGGCTCTTTTATAGTTTTACAACCTTATATCTTCTATTTGGTTGTAGGCCATTCCTAGTGAAACCCTTTCTAACAAAAGTGTCCGCAGGTGCGATCTCCAACACAAAATTAATACCTTTCCCAAGCAGCAACTCCGTCACCATGCTTACCTACTCACAGTGCGAATCAACTTTGACAGATCATTGTGACTTAAGACCAACATGAACCCCATCCTCGGCTGCACATCTTTCCTCAGGTCATTTTCATTACTACTAATAGCGTTTCTATCAATATTATTCCCTGCGCCCCTAGCGACAACTATGTACTGCTTAATTAATCCTTACAACGTGGTGCTATAACATATATGACCTGAACTGATGAAACACTAGATTTGAAAAAATTGCGATCTGGTAGCCTTTATCCAACTGATTCTTTAGAAGTGGGCCTACACCTCTCCAGTAGCTAGTTCCTAACATCAGAAACTGTTTCATCATGCTTTTTCCCTCTATTCCAGGCTTTCCGCAACTTACCTAATGTTACATGAGCACGATGAGGCTCTTGCACTTAAGGTCAAACATATTTATGAGCTAAATTTTATCCTTTTTACCCCATTTCCTTTAAAACCTGTTGCCTGCTCACCTAGGAGAACCACTGTTTTCTATTTCTACCACTGTAGGATGTTCCTAGAGGTGCCCTAATCGTTTCGCCTTTCTCCATGATCTATTCTTCCTTCACTGAAAGTTTCCTATCCCTAAAACAAAGTTAACAGAAACCAGTACTACACTGTCTAGAATTAGAAAAAACTTATGGAAGAGGTAACATGAATCCGTCCATTAACTAGTACTTGATTTCAACCCTAAGTTTGTGCATAACTTTTACTTTGTTAGTAAGGAACCAAGGGATGTAATGAATAAAGTATATGGCGATGACTCAAAAAAGGGAGAGAAGTTAAAGTAAAAATTTGTATATTGCATAAGTAGTTGTCTAAAGATACTGTTATAATACCTAAGCCCCAATGCAAAGAATGATAATTAATTTATAAGCAGGAATGGGATTAACAGTTTTCAATTACTACATTTTCTCTAAAACTGCTTAAAAATACAAACACTGAATCATAATAATAATAATATACTGCAGATATAATTGCGTCACAAATTGGCTTAAAGCTTTTAATACCATAATATCACTTTTCTTAAATCTATGAACTGTCAGTATGTATTTTTATTAGATACTCTAGTATTCATCAAAGTATAATGTAACTTGAAAACAAATATTTAAAGAAAGTAGATTTTTTAGTCAAGCGATCAATCAGGCAGGAACATTTGTAATGTTGGCAAAATTTGTTTGTTTTTGTTTACATTTTGTTTTACGGCAGTACTGCACTTGTCAAGTTGATGGTTGTTTCAGGATTGAGATGTAGGAAGAGGTAATTCATTTGTTTGTGAACTGAATTGTATGTTTGTGTAAAAATCATTGCTGTACACCCATGTTACCATATCCATTTCACGCATGTTAAAATAAACATTTACAGAAACGAAGGCATTTCGTAAAACGTTCATTCTATCATTCACGAATTTTATCTTGTGTGAAAGATTAAAAAGAATGTGTATAGTATTTTATTATATCAGCAGTATTAGCCGATGGTGTGGTTACGTTTTATCGCAGCCTGTACCAGAATGAAATATCGCATTCCACTTTTATCGCTATTTGTGTAGACTCGTTTAGAATAATTATCGAGGATTTAATTCTTAACTTTAAGATGCTTTGAAGAGTTCCATATTGCCAGTGTTATTACTCGACCAACTGTAAATATTTCCAACTGTATCGCCATCTGCACTTGTACCAGGTTAAAGTAATTTTGAGTTCTCACAAATGCCTCACCGAGCGCTCTGTCCCTGCATTCGGGAGGACGCCGGTTCGAATCCTCGTCCGGGCATCCAGAATTGGGTTTTCCATGGTTTCTCCATATCTCACCAGGCCATTGCCGGGATGCTTCCTTCAAAAGGCCATGGCCGAATTCCGGTTTAATTCTAGATTTTCCGCTACACAGCAAACAAGGCAGCTGTTAAAGAAGTATTCGAATAGTATGTATTAAAAATATTTTATGGTCCAGGCAGTATTTAATCACAACCACTAGGAAAAAAACAAAACAGGATGAGTTGATATGATCCGTGAACCAATGTTAAAATGGTTGAAGCGGTATCGCGATGTGGAATTAAACATGAATTCTTCCCGTTCATTCTCCCCAGTTCCATCCCGCTTCTAATGACCCCAATGTCTACACGAGGTGTAAAGCCATAAGTAAAAAAAAAAAAAAAAAAATCCTAACAGAAATTATGCCTTGTAGTTTCTTTTATTAAGCTTAGAAAAAAAATAGTATTCAGTTAGCTGCAATATTATCATAAAAATCAGTTGTAGAAATGATATAATAAATTTTGCACAAAGATCCGCATATGAATGTATAGCACTGAACTAAGGCAGTAGATAACGTTGATGTTCAAAGAAATCACATGTTGGTCACCAGGATGGAGTGTGATGCATTGTGTTAATGTCAGAAGTGGAAATGATTGTCAACATTATTATTATTATTTGCTTATAGTTTTATGTCTCATTGATGTTGAGATTGTTAGAGGTGCGAAAGGATGGGGTGCAAGGAACAGAAGGAATTTGGCCATGAGTTTTTAAAGGAAGCACCCCGGCATTTGCCTGGAGTAATTTGGGAACCTAAATCTGGATGCCCAGATGGAGATTCAAACCTGCATCCTCCCGAATGTGAGGATCACCCTTCATACTCGATCTCTACATTTGTTAAAAGAGGGCAAAAATCATGGGTACACATGTGTTGGCAGTTTCCTGAAACACAATAAATGTTCCATATCAAATTTATTGAAGTTTAAAAAAAGACCTAAAAAATTCCTGTCGGTTTAAACTCGTATTACTCCACTGATCTCATTAGGGATGATTAAGACACAAAATGCAGTGTTAAATAATTACACTTTGTAACATTATTTTTACAGACCATATAACAGTTCAATTCAGTTGTTTTAAATAGGTAACCAAGTGCTTATTAAATTATGTTACAAAATTATATTGTGTTAAACTTATTTAATTTCTGTTCAGATCACAGACATTATTTTTCTGTATTGTACTTTTAAAATGTGACAAATGTAATTTAATTTTAGCATACGACTCACATTATTTTAGTTTTCAGTAGATAAAATACATGTTCATCTGTTAGAATGTGGCAGGAAGCTCTTATCAAGTTAGTTAATATTTTGTTTTATATAGTTTTGTTTGTTTGATACTGACAAGTTGAAAATATTGTATTCTGTTAATCATTGATGTACACTGGCTATTGTTAATTAGGAGTGTCAACCATAGGCGACAGCAAACATTATCACTATTTGTTGTAAAAGTTACCGCAGAATCGATCAGTAACTGATATGAAAAACGATCCATATTGAGAGTCACTGAAAGATAGAAGGCAGGTGAAGATAGTGCTTGGAGTGTACTAGTTTTATATTGCCAATGGTGCCTTGGATGGATAATGGTAAGATTAGAAGTAGTACATGGAAGGGAGAATATGACTAACACTTGACTTTAGATGGTAAGGGAATGGTAAATTTTCTCTTGTGCATCATTCTTACTTAAAGGAAGAAGTCCGACATAGTTTTAGGTGACACGAAGGAAGAATTGGTAGGGTAGTATTTGTACAGGTGAGAATAACTATTACATTTCACTGGTGTATGTAGTATAATTGCAAGGAAAGGGAAAATGACTGATCACTCACCAAAGTTGAAGGCAGCAACGAGAGAAGAACATATATTACGAACACACAAATAAACTCGATATTTCGGTTATCAAACCTTATTCATGACGGAGAAAATGAGTCATGAGGCTCGGGAGGTGTGCACACGCCGAGGGTTGCTACATCAGTCATGGAGCAACCCTCGGTGTGTCCACACCTGCGCTTTGTTACAAGATGATATTATGAAAATAATTGCGTGGTGTAAAGACTGGCAGTTGGAGTTAAATGCTAAAAAGTGCCAAGTCATGCGTGTAAGTAAAAAGGTGACACCATTTAGCTCTGAAAATACAATTAATGGTACTGTTCTTAGAACGGTAGATTCCGGTAAATACATAGGGGTAACAATTCATAATAATTTGTTGTGAAATGAACATATCGAGAATGTAATTGGGAAAGCAAATCGTATGCTCCGGTTTCTAGGTCGTAATTTAAAATAATGAAGTTAAATCGATTGCATATAAGTCACTAGTGCGTCCTCACTTTGAATTTCGTTGTTCTGTATGGGGTCTCCATCAAGAGGGGTTAATGGAGTGTCCAGAGAAGGGCTGCCCGATTCGTGACAGGTATATATAGTTGGAGCGAAAGCGTAAGTGTGATGTTGAAGGAGTTAGGTTGGGAAGACCGGGAACACCGAAGGCGTTGCTCTCGACAGAAGCTAATTGAAAAATTCACGACTTACATATTTCAGAATGACAGCAAACAAATATTGCTACCAGCAACATTCGTATCTCGGAATGACCGTGAAAATAAGATAAGAAAAATCAGGGCCAGAACCGATTCTTTTCTGTATTCATTGTTTCCACAAGCGATTAGAGAATGGAATAGAAAGGATTTACCGGGCGAGTAAACTTAAAATCCGACAGGAGTACCTTTGATAAAGCTCTCTGGCCATCCTGATCTGGGTATTCCATGGTTTTGCCGGATCACTCCATGTGAATGCTGGGGTGGTTCCTCACAATAGCCCATGGACGCCTTCTGCCATATCCCGTATATCCCTTCCAAACTATTACCCTTTTGGATAGGTGCAATGCACCCTCTGCCACACACTTTTAGTGAATTGCGGCGTAATAGTAAAAAAGAGTTTTGATTAAAACATTGTTCTGTAGAGCTCAAAGAGTCACAAATATGAAGAATTTAATGAATGAAAAAGCACTGAAATGGAATGTGTATGAGTCTTATATGATAGCAAGAGCAATGACCATCAATACTAGAAAAACTAGGCAAGTGAAACCCAAACACAATAATAAATTCTGCCATATGTGAAAGATAAAACTGAAAAAATCAGGAGAATACTAAAATTTTTTTAAATATTCTCTCATATTTAGAAGTGGAAACAAATTAATGGAAAACTGAGAACAGCCAAAGATCAAAAGTCTTCATTACAAACCAGTGTAATTCATGAAGTGTCTTGTGATTGAGACAAGGTCTACATAGGCAAAACCGAAAGCACCGTAACCACAAGGATACATGAACATATAAGTCTGCTAAAGTAAGTATCTAGATATTCAAACAGCCAAACAACCATACTAAAGATGGTAACTATGCTCTAAGAAAAGCATGCAAATGTGTGCTAATCAAACAATAGTGTAACCAAAGGCATTAGATCATAAGCATCATTTCTCAATGTTTGCTAGAGATTCAGTAATCTTCACTGTATAAAGACGAGAACAGCCAGACACAACACCAGTTTATAACAGACTCAGCATGTGGCTTGACCTCTGAAGAAGATTATAGGCATTGATTGAAATATCAGGAGAAAGGAGTAGTGTTTGAATGCAGTGTAAATCTTCCAGAGTTATTGACAAAACTATGATGGCTGCAAAAACTGTAAAATCTTTTGTAAATTATTTGCTGTTTGCTTGGCATTCACTGATGATAGACATTAATTACAAGGGGTAGAGTTCTAAGGGAAAAGTGAAATGTAAGGGTCCTCAATGTTTGCCACAGATTAAGGATGATTCAGTGAGATGATGGAGTTGGTAAGTAACTGAAAGTATGAGGGTGGTTCAAAAAATAAGGTCTCCTATTTTTTTTATGTAGAATATCACATTTATTCACCACTTGTTATACATCGTTGGAAAGCTTGAAGTTTTAGCTATTTTTCTATGTAATTGCCTTCCCATTCAATGACCTTCTACATCCGCACCACGAGCTTTTTGATCATGTCGTCGAACCAGTCTCCTGCCGCGTCATGAATAAATCGAATGACTGTGACCTGCACTTCCTTGTCTGACCGGAACATCTGTTTTTAACTGTGGGAAACATGTGATAGTCACTTGGGGCAATGTCTGGGTTATAGGGGGCAGGTCAGGGGGGGGGGGGGGTTGTTGAACGAGATCCTAGCCCAATTGTTCGATGAGGGAGGTTGTTTGATGTGAGACATGTGGATGTGCGTTGTCATGGTGCAAAGACACTCCTTTTGTGAGTATTCCTCTTCTTTTGTTCTGGATAGCCCACTGTAGTTTCTTCAGAGTTTTGCTGTAGTTGTCCGAGTTAATTTTTGTTCCTTTGGCATGAAATCCACCATCAATACCCCCTTACGGCCCCTAAAAACAGTCACCATAACCTTACCAGCTGACATCTCTGTCTTGAACTTTTTGGGCTTTGGCAAAGATGGGTGATGCCATTGTTTGGACTGCTCCTTCATTTTAGGAATGTAATGATGCAACCAGGTTTCGTCCCCCGTCACTAACGAATCCAGGAAGACTTCCCCTTCCTCTTCAAATTGGCGAACAAATTCTTTGGCAAATTCCAAACACTTTCTTTTGTGTTCATCGGTAAGCTGCCTGGGGACCCACTTGGTGGACACCTCGCAGAGTTTCTGAAACAATTGTGTATATGGAGATTTTGCCATACTCTTCATTAAGTCTTTTGGTTATCTTATCGAGTTATACTTTGATTACTGTGCACCATCTCATCAATTTTGGTCACCAGTTTGTCGGACATGCTCGGTCTTCAAGGCCGCTCCTCGTCGTGGACGTTACTGTGGTCGGCAGAAAATTCCTGGCACCACTTCCGCACGTTTTTAATGTCCAACCACTTCTCCCCATACACTTCCAGTAACTGATGATGGATTTCTATTGGTGTAATGTTTTTCGTGTTAAAAAATTGGATCACTGAGCGCAGTTCGCACCTGGCGGGTGAGCTAAGCGGCTGCTCAATAATGGATGGCTGTCAAGCAGCAACTGATTGTCTGATCACCTGTACCATTCGGTGGTGGGAGAACCTAGGACCACGGCATTGTTGTCGGATTTTGCCTAGCATTGTTGGTTTTGATGCGGCGTCATTGGAGACCTTATTTTTGAACTACCCTCATATATTCCGAGTTCATCAGTGGTTATCACCATCAACAACAAAAACAATAACAACATTTTACTGCTACTGACTGTCTTTGCTTTGCAGACAAACCTCTCCAGTTTCTTCTTTCGTTCTCACCACCTTTCTGTTTCCACATTCGTCCAGTCCTCTTCTCTCTTCCATACACAATCCACCTCTCCTCTCTTTCCCTTGGTCTTCCTTTTGCTTTCTTTACTTTGAATTTTCATTTTGTGGATTTTCCTTGGGATTCTCTGCTACTTCATTTTCGTAAAGTACCCATACCATCTTAAGGTGTCATTCTCTATCAGTTTCTTTAGAGGTTTCTCTTTTACTATGTCTGTAATCATTTCATTCCTTATACTGTACATTCTTGTAACACTTATTTTGCCTCTTAGAAAGGGGTAGGCATGAGGACCAATCATTGGAGGTGTTGGGACACACACAGTGCTATTATCTAATACTAGTTCCCAACAGACTGCAAGGGGGCTACCCCCAAAGCTAGTGGTGAGCTAGCCAATCCTAAGTATTGGGTAATGGATGCTTGCCAGTGTGCATTAGGTGAAGGGGAAATATGTAAGTGATCCTGATGATGACTCTTCAAACTATGCAAGGGAAGCCTTGCTAACAAGAGAACAAAAACTTATCACATTTGCGATATTGCTTTGGCAGGGTATGATCCCATTTGGGCTGCCCGTACAGGGTTTCTGTATAGGGCAGTCACTTGAGGTGTCGGGACTTACTAGGCATGCTCTGTCCCAGTATCTGAGACAAGCTCTCAACAGACTGCATGTTGCTTTCCGTTAATGCTTCTGATAGACCACCCAATACCATTACATGGGTAAAGAGCATTGCCAGAAGCATGAAAGATGTGGTAGGAGTTCACACAAGTGACCCTGATCATGACTCTTGAAACATTCCCAATGAAACTTTGCAAACAAGAATGCTAATGGGAGTATGATCCCCACCAGAATTGGCTGGTGCCTCCTCTAAGAATTTGCCCTCTTGGTGTCAGATAGTTTCATTGGTGTGTGGAGTATGCAGGATGGGGCTATAGGAATTTTAGTCTGTAGGCACTTCCGATGACAACCTTGCCCCTTCTGGTGGGCTGTTGGATGAGAAGCATTTAAAGCAAGAACTACTCTGCCTCTTTGAAATTTCATTTCTCTTGTTTGCATCTTGTAGATTTCACACTTCTTCAGTTTCAAGATTTAAGCTCCAGAAAGAATAGTTCACCACTACTTCTCCGTGTCACATCCATATTCCATATCAGGCTTCTAATGTTTCTTAAAAATGTCTCTGCCTGGCCCTTCTCTTTCACTTATTTCATCATTGTTTCTTCTGCTTTCCTGAACAACACATTTCCCATGTGTTTGAAACTATTCACCTTCTTCATCTGTTCTCTTGCCATCACAGTTCTTGTTCTTTCTGGTTCTCAGCACTCACTTTTTGTCGCATTACATTTCATACCATATTCACCGCAACATCTGCCTGTGACATCTGGCTGTCAGCAAAGGGTATAATGGTAAAAATAGTTGGACATTAAAATTTTGCCATTTACAGCTGGGAAGAAATAATAGGAGTAGAAATTTTCAAATACCTTAGTGAGGGAGCAAGTGGTAGAGAAAAACACAAGTTAGGAAAATACATTCGATGTATTCTTAATAAAGCCTGATAATAACTTATTTGTTCATGGGAAGTGATCCTGAAGCATTTGGAATCGATATAAGAGAATTGGGTGAACCAGTGACTTAGAAAAAGAGGTGGATATAATTTTTGGAAGGCCTAGGTTATGAAATAAGAGAAATATCTCATGTCTGAGCTCTGAACCTGAAAGAAGGGCACAAGTGCAGCAGTTAGGTAAAGGAAAAAGTTCAAAGGGATAAAAAGAGAGGAAGGAAAAATGTTTATTCCAAAACGAAAAAATAAATAAAAGCCATTAAGCTTACATACTACAATAGATAGACAAGGCAGCTGAAGAGCTTGATGAGAAGAAAGTATAAAAGAATAAAACCCAGCAAGGCAACTGGGAACATTTCAAACAACTCAACAAGGAATGAATAGCTGCAAATGGAGATGCATTCCTGAAGAATATGGCACAATTAGAAATCTCTAAGGCAGTATTAGGAAACTGGGCAGAAGAATTGTATTGACATAGTAGTGGATATAGATAGGAAGAAGTAATTGAGGATATAAAGCAGGTGGAAATACTAAGCAACCAGTTTCATGACACCATTAAGGAACTATTGGGGGTGTATCATAGCAGGAGTGGATAAAAACATTTAATGGTTCAAGAAATCAATCTAACTTACCAACAATGCCCCACATTCTGCAATGGACATGTGCCATTGCTGAGCAGTGCCGATTGGCCTGGATTTAACTACCACCCTAAGGGAACTAAGCATAGGAATGTACCAAAATGTAAGATGTTAGGTACATTTTCTGATCTCTTTGCATAAAAGAAATTTCAGGCATAGAGCCTCATCCAGAGAAAAGCAATTAACCTGCAAATATATGTACACAAAAAATTTTCATATTTTGGGTTACCATTTAATAAATATGAGGAAAATTAGACTTTTCCTGGATATGATACCATATATGTGTACCAGGTTACTTGTTTCTAGGACCACAGGATGTACAGTGGAATTTTCACTTTAATCTAACATATTAGTTATCTGAGGCATATAAAGCTAATAGGGTAGATAGCGATTGCATGTTTGGGGTAGACGTATGGAACTTTATTATGAATTTTAGACTCTTCTTATAATCTAGGACTAAACCTTTACCTGTTTACCAAATTTCAACTTTCTATGACTACGGGATGAACCTTAGAGTTTTCATGTTCATAAGTTAGTCAGTGTGTAACAAAATTGGTGAATTTTACATATAAATAATATCCAAACTAAGAACAGGTATGAAACAAAATGTAGTATGTTTGCTAAGATAGCTGATATATATGTATTACAGAAATTTGAGGCATGTAGCATCAATAAGGTCAAAGAAATTGAGGTACAAAAATGGCCTGCATTGCCTCGAGAAAAGTCAGTGTTGCCATTGACTGGACATGGCAAGTGCACTGCTGTCTACCCAGATTTAATTACATTTCAAAAAGTGAAAGGCAATGTGTATAATGAATGAAAAGAGTGCTCATGTTCAATCATTGATAAGGTTGATTCCCTGAAATATTTGGGTGTAACAGTGGAAATAAAAAAGAAAAGAAGAACCATGAAGTCAGAGCTCCCCAGGTCACTGCTGTACTTACTGATGATAGTCAACCTTGAAAACAATGCGACACCATTCATGAATATAATGAATGGCATCACATGGAGTTCAACGATGAATTATGGTTCTGCACTACTTAGGTTGACATTGTCAGCGAGTATGGCAGTGACCTAGGAAGAGGTCCCATTCTCTCAATGTTACGGAGAGAGACAATAGTGTCACTCCTGGTTTCATCATTTGGGGAGCTATTGGGTATCATCACTTCAGGTCATGGCTGGCAGTGTGAGGGAATTCTGACAGCACAATCGTATGTCATGGTCATTCTGCATCCTTATGTGTTATCTCCCATCAAAATTTTCAACAGGGCAGTGCTTGTCCACACACGGCAAGTGTATTTATGAATTTTCTGCATTAGTAGAGGTACTCCCATGTCCAGCATAATATCCTGATCTGCCCCCAATAAAACATATCGTGACCAACTCGACTGTCAACTCCATCCCAATATCCAGGATATCAAGGACCACTTACAACAGTTGTGGGTCAGCTTGCCTTAGGAGAGAATACAATGGCTCCTCAAATAAGTGCATGCATTAAGACCAGAGAGGGAAAAATGTCATGCTAATAAGTGGGTTCATATTATCAAGTTCATTGTAAATAGTAATCACTTAAATAGCATCACATAACATGTTAAACTGTCCAGTTTCATTTTGTTTCCTCCTCCCCTCCTGGATGCAAGACTTTTTTTGTCTGGTAGTGTATTTTACAAACAGGGATTTATGATGAACACTACTGCAAAATCATAATGATAGAAGAGGAAACAATTCCAGAACAAAATATGAAATGTAAGAAATATAGAGGTAATGATGCTAAGAAAATGAAAATGGTTTTTAGGCACTGTAAATAACAAAAGGTAGGGGAAAAATCCACCACTTGCCAATGTTGAAGGCAGGAAGACTGTGACATACACACAATACCACATGACTGGCTTGGTCTTGGAGCAAAGATTATTTTCCAAAGGGGAGTATGTTTGGATCAACATCTTCTTGAGATTGGGTGGTGTGCTGAAACATGTGCAGGGGGACAATGGGTAGAATTTTAGGGAGAAAAGTGCAAAATTCACGAAAGGAGTTTTGCAAGATTTAATTAATAGAATTGAGAGCAGGAGGAAACTGGGTGACGAATGCAAGTCTATGGTTGGTTTTTAGAGGTGTATGGTGTCAAATAATTGTGTGAAGGCTGAGTGACATCATAACGGATTGCTTTTGTATATGATCTTCATGGCGACTTTCTGTTCTTCAGGGCCAAGCTAGTCACATAATAAATCTTGGTGTGTGCACGTCTCCTTACCAAAAATAGCAGCAATAAACACATCATTTACCAGTGATAAGAACTGGAGAATTGTGTCAACATTAATTATCCAACTGTTTTATTGCTGCTGCCTTCAGTTTTGGTGAATATTGAACTATTAGAAGAAAATGATTCAGCAATGGATGGTGCCATTCAGTCTTTTCTTTAATGATTGTAATATCAGCACACTACAAAGGCTTCAAAAATTAATTAGTAAGTTATACCAATCTTGCTTACAATAGGAACTATTCAGCATACTTGAATGAGTGCAGCAGTTTGCAATAATTGGAAACAGAGATTGATGTTAGTCTGCTTTTTAATTTTTTTATCTTGGATTGAAAATTATTTTTGAAATATAGTTTTTGTTTACTTGGAAGAGGATAAAAAGTGAAGTTGTTTCCAAATTACAAAAGTAATACTCTACTACCTTGGTCGATGAGGAACTTACCAAAGATGAAGATAGGAGGGCAGCTAATGGAGGTTGCAGCTGCACAGCTCTCTTTTTTTCTACAAACCTTGAAAGAAAAGATGTCTAAACTAATAGACTATTCACAATCAACTATTTTTGCTGGAAATAGCCTTCCCAGCTACTCAACTGCACTAAACTGTTGGCAGGCCCACCGTAAGCACCTGCCGTGGGGATAATAGCAGAGCTAGAAAATGTTGCTGCGAAATAAATTTGCATTGCTGGATATAGGGGACAGCAATTTCATGTAGCGTTGACCTTTTTTTTTTCCTTTAGCTCAACTGCAACTTTAGGCGGCGACTTTGGGTGCAGTGATGACACTCAGGGTCGCAACAATGGGTGCAGAAAAATAATGTTCGAAGGGACGGCATAATCGGTATTGCACAAGGACGTTCAAACAGCTAATGGTGGGCCTTATTGTTGGATTCCTTAAAAGTTGTGACCTCCATTCAAAAAATCTTGTGGCATGCAGGAACCTCATAAACAGATATGCTGCTGAATTCCAGCAAATAATTGAAGCTGAATAAATATCCCACAAGGTTAACTAGGCATTGACTCCCAAACCACTTAAAGAACTGAATGCTAGGAGCTCGAATTTGGATCCATATTTCATATGCAATACACTGTTTCCTGTGTAAAAAGTTTGGTCATTTAACCATGGTATGTAAACACACATCAACTTGTTGCAAAAAGAATACCAGTTTTTTAAAATTATCAAAGTGGATTGATGTGTTCAAATTCAACTGATACTACCTATCAAGCCTCGTTTCACTTCCATCAAAGCACCAAAATGAATCATAAGCTATAATATGCATAAGCTTGTCATGGGTCTTTTCATAGCCACTTGGACCGACTCCATACAAGGGATAACTCTAACTATAACAATTATGGAACATCAAGAGAAAACCCACATCATATTTTCTTTGCATCCAAGAAATGCACTACACAAGAAGGGAATTCTTACAACAGCTGATTAGCCTAAAGAGCTGATACCAATAAAAATGATAATGCTTCTTCTCAGTTATTAGGTAACGTTCGTTGTGCACACACGTTCCGAGCCTAATGGCCCGTTTTTCTATTTGTGAGCAAGGCAGATGCCGAAATATTGTGTAGTTGTTTGTCAGCATTTGTGTTCTCTCATCGCATCCATCCACTTTGGTATGTGGTGGGTTAATTTCCCTTTCTTTTCTTACTAGCTGTTACCCGCGACTTCGTACGCGTGGACTTGGAGTTTCATTGCCAGAATTGGATATAGAAAACTGTTAGTAACGTAAGATTTGTCCCAAACAACACCGAGTCGACATAATATGATGGAAAGCCATCATTATATCATCCTATCGTATAATCTGTCTCATGAAGAGAATCAATTTACAACATATTTAAAAACAGAAAAGTAAGCGAAGGTGCGGGGATGTGTGTGTGTGTGTGGGAGGGGGGGGGGGGGGGTTAACTGATGGCAGCTTTATTTCAGCTTGGTTTTTTCTTCTTTATTCAACATGAGCATCTGAATCTTATAATCTAATAGCAGCACATTGTCTTCTAGACCTGCACCTTAGGCCAGGTTTACGTCCGTAAGGCATGTCAAAAAGGAAGACAAATTGGTGCCAGAAACTTTTATACAGACACAAATGAATGGTACAGTGCAGAGCAAATTGACTTCTATACTAAATAATAAGTTTTGTTTCTTATCGAAATTTATTAACAAATCAAACACTAACAGACTGCGCGACTGAGCAACCAACGTAACATTACAGACTAACACACGAATCTGTCTGTCTTTCATCATTCGATAAGTTCTTAAAATTTCGTGACTAAAACTGTTATTCATACCGAAAAAATGTCCTGTGTCCTTCCTACATTATTTCATTGTTAAATTCCATCAGTATTGATATAGCCATTTAGTCGTCAAAACGTAACAAAAAGACAGAAACTTACTTCCACAATTATAATATAATAGCTGGTACCCACAACTTCGTTCGTGATTGTAAAGTATTCATATTGACAGCTGTAGACATCTAACCACCATAGTGCACGATGGGAGACTCGATACTATTACCACACACAAATACCAGTCTTCTGCGCTATGTAGTTCCGGCAGCAAAGTAAAATTTACACACAAGTCTTTGGATGAAATACGAAAATATTCATGATCGACAAATTTCAAACACCATATCTCACACACTCCCACAGTTACCGAATTTCGGCCAACGTTGTGATCGATGGGTGACTCTGTGTAACTACCACACAAAAACGCCGGTAATCTGCGATTGATAGTTTTCACTCAAAAGTGATACACCGTGACACAAGCGTCTTTGGCAGAAATATGAAATTGCCACAGGTCGACCATTTTCATCCCCCATATCTTCCACACCCCCATAGCTACAGACATCTAACAACCATAGTGCACAACAAAAGACACGATTCTACCACCACACATAAACACCAATGCTCTATGCTATGTAGTCGTGGCAGAAACGAGAAATCTGCGGAGACACATGCCTTTCGTCGAAATACGAAAATATCCTTGGTCGGCCACTTACAACCACCATATATCCCACACAACCACAGTTTCTGAAATTCGGCCGCTGTTGTGATCGAAAGGTGACTCTGTGTTACTACCACACACAAACGCCAGAGATCTGTGATCGATAGTTTTCGCTGAAAAGTGATACACCATGACACTTTTGTCTTTGGCAGAAGTATGAAATTGCCACAGGTCGATCACTTTCAACCCCCATATCTCCCACACCCCCATAGCTACCGACATCTAACAACCATAGTGCACTACATGAGATACGATTCTACTGCCAAACACAAACACCAATGCTCTATGCTATGTAGTTGTGGCAGAAAAGTGACATATGCGGAGACAGTCGAAATACGAAAATATCCTTGGTCGGCCACTTACAACTACCATATCTACCACAGTACCACAGTTTCTGAAAATCGGCCGCTGTTGTGATCGAAAGGTGACTCTGTGCTACTACTACACACAAATGCCAGTTATCTGTGATCTATAGTTTTCGCTGAAAAGTGATACACCATGACACTTTTGTCTTTGGCAGAAGTATGAAATTGCCGCAGGTCGATCACTTTCAACCCCCATATCTCCCACACCCCCATAGCTACCGACATCTAACAACCATAGTGCACTACATGAGATACGATTCTACTACCAAACACAAACACCAATGCTCTATGCTATGTAGTTGTGGCAGAAAAGTGACATATGCGGAGACAGTCGAAATACGAAAATATCCTTGGTCGGCCACTTACAACCACCATATCTACCACAGTACCACAGTTTCTGAAAATCGGCCGCTGTTGTGATCGAAAGGTGACTCTGTGCTGCTACTACTACACACAAACGCCAGTTATCCGTGATCTATAGTTTTCGCTGAAAAGTGATACACCATGACACTTTTGTCTTTGGCAGAAGTATGAAATTGCCACAGGTCGATCACTTTCAACCCCCATATCTCCCACACCCCCATAGCTACCGACATCTAACAACCATAGTGCACTACATGAGATACGATTCTACTGCCAAACACAAACACCAATGCTCTATGCTATGTAGTTGTGGCAGAAAAGTGACATATGCGGAGACAGTCGAAATACGAAAATATCCTTGGTCGGCCACTTACAACCACCATATCTACCACAGTACCACATTTTCTGAAAATCGGCCGCTGTTGTGATCGAAAGGTGACTCTGTGCTACTACTACACACAAACGCCAGTTATCTGTGATCTATAGTTTTCGCTGAAAAGTGATACACCATGACACTTTTGTCTTTGGCAGAAGTATGAAATTGCCACAGGTCGATCACTTTCAACCCCCATATCTCCCACACCCCCATAGCTACCGACATCTAACAACCATAGTGCACTACATGAGATACGATTCTACTACCAAACACCAACACCAATGCTCTATGCTATGAAGTTGTGGCAGAAAAGTGACATATGCGGAGACAGTCGATATATGAAAATATCCTTGTACGGCCACTTACAACCACCATATCTACCACAGTACCACAGTTTCTGAAAATCGGCCGCTGTTGTGATCGAAAGGTGACTCTGTGCTACTACTACACACAAACGCCAGTAATCTGTGATCTATAGTTTTCGCTGAAAAGTGATACACCATGACACTTTTGTCTTTGGCAGAAGTATGAAATTGCCACAGGTTGATCACTTTCAACCCCCATATCTCCCACACCCCCATAGCTACCGACATCTAACAACCATAGTGCACTACATGAGATACGATTCTACTACCAAACACAAACACCAATGCTTAATGCTATGTAGTTGTGGCAGGAAAGAGAAGTATACGGAGATACGAATTTTTGGTCGAAATATGAAAACGCCTTGCACTGACCAACTTTAATCATTATATCTCCCACATCCCCACAGCTATCACCATTCGGCCAACGTTGTGCACGACAGGAAACTCCATGCTACTGTCCACCCACAAACATCAGTGATCTGTGCTAGGTAGTGTTGGCTGAAAAGTGAAATATAGGAAAAAACACGTCTATTTTTATATATATATAAGATTTATATCGCCTAGAAGCCACTTCCATTTTCCTTAGTTGCATCAATGCTTCTTCTCAAGGATGATAAACAAATTTTAAAATAAATATGAGCTTCATTCTAAATCCTCTTACCAGACAGAACAACTACTGGCCTTATGATCCTACAGATCAAATGCCCATCAACAATAATTTTAAAAAAAAATAAAATTATCCATGATTTTATCAATGTATATCCCACCTCATTTCCATCAATTTGGTACAAAATGCTGTTGTCGATGGCAACTTCTTATTTGATATGATGCTAAAATGATTCTTTCACTGACCTTTTATTTGTATTATCTGTTATATTTCCTGGAACAGAGAGGAATTTAGGTCCTCCATCCAATTTGTTTGCAGAGACAATTTGATTTTCATATTTGCAGTCCCAATGAAAAAATCACCAACTGTAAAAGCTGATTGTCAATAGAAAACTTTGTAAAACCTTTTTTTTAACCATAATCTTAATATGTGTTTTTGCTATCAGGCACTAACAACTTTTTATGATAATCTTAGCTTAATATAAGTACATACAGCATTATTCTCTTGGTGTGTTGGACTTCTTTAAACCCCCGTTACAAACACTTCTACTACAAAAAATAATTTATGATTATCTCCAAGTAAGAAACAACAGTACACATGCAATTTAACCTGCGGACATTTTTTGTTTGTTTGTTATTTTTCAGCTTCCTAATCCCTTCAAATGGAATATTCTTCATTTTATTCCTGAGAACCTGGAGTATACAACGTCCAAATCTCATGAAAATTCATCCAGTATTGCATGAATCATAGTCAGTGAAACAGACAGAAAGACAAAAATATCAGAAATGACCAGTTTGTTCTGTAGGTTATTTACAGTTAGCCTCATTTTTTCAAAATATTTTCAGTTTACAGTTTTTCCTTGTCACTGTCTTATTATAAGCACTGTTTTTTTTTTTTTATCAAACCTACAATCTGGTAAGCTGTGATGTGTGTAAACAGGCTGATGGAGTTGAATGCTTCATAGTGTTTTCTCAAGCAACATACAGCTACAAGTACATTATTCACACTGTTGAGATTAAAATTTGTTGTTGTTCCAAATTTGTAATTTTCCACACTTCATGTTGGTAGATTAAAGTGCTTGAAACATGATCCAGCAGATTGTCTCTTCCAGGACATTTCTGACACCATCAATTCCATTCTCTGCTATGGAAAAGATGGCTGTATGCTTCTGTGTGCATTTTTATTTTCTAATGAGGCATAAGTGAGAATTTTCAAAGTAGTCTGCACCATGTTCAAGAAGGACTTTTTACTGCATCCAAAGTCTTTGCTCACCTCATTATTGTCGAACTGTAATCTCCATGGTGTGTGGCAAAAGCAATGGGTGGAAGTTAAGCATGTTAAGCACTGGGTTGTCCAGCTTACCATCCAGCCACTCCTCTGGTCATGTTATTCCTTTGATGTTATGTCACATATTTATTATGTGTTGTATTCAGTGTTCACAGCAGATCTGTTTCTTTCTCTCAGGAGAAAGTGTGAACATTTATTGTACATCTGAAAAAAATAAGTTGGGGGAATTGCTAATGATCCAAAGAAAATAATCAACTATTTTTAAAATTTATCTGTTTAATGTGAAATGATGGAGGTGAGAAATGTTTGATAAAGATGGCTGCAAAATAGTATCCATTTTTGATTTAATGCGATTCATGTAAAAACTAATGGTTGGATTTAGTTAATTCTCGCATATGAAATTCTTATCTTGATTTCAGCATACAAAAAGCCATGTATTGTTTAGAGGAAGTAAGTTCCTTTATTCCCCCTCATTTTTGATGTGTTAACTATGACATAATCACTGACTTAATCCATAAATTAGCAATCCTTGTAAACAAAGTTGTGGGTTTGAAATAATAAATCAAGTTGACTTAGTCATAATTTTGTGTTTCTGTTTGAAGTTCAGTCTTCTCCCCAAAATACTGGGATGTACCTACTAATTCTATCATCATTGGTTAGCATCTTCTGGTTACTTGATTTTTAGTTAGTTTAGTTTCTTTGGTGTTTAGTTTATCTCCTTAATAATAACCAAACTTACTTCTGGAAGTTTTACTACTCTCAGTGAAGTATCACACTTTTATTCCATCTTTGGCGATATGATTTTTTTTTTTACTTGGTCTCTTCTAGGACATTAATGACCAAATTGCCAATTTCACCTAAAGTGACAACAGTAGCATCATCATGGGCGCTGGGAGGGAGGTGCAAGGGGGTGCACTTGCACCCCCCTGACATCCCGGGTCGCCCGGAAATTTGGGCCGATATGGGGTGGGGAGCACCAATTACAGCCCTGGTGCACCCCCCTACATCCCGGGTCGCCGTGTGGGCAGTAGTAGAGCTAAAAATAAATAAATAAATAAATAAAAGGTCGCCCAGCCTGGAAATTTTTTTGGGCCCAATGGGGGGGGGGCACCAATACAGCCCTGGTGCACCCCCCTAGAAGCAATCCTGCCGGCGCCCATGAGCATCATTACTGATTATCTGTAGATTCCTTTGAATACAGGCACATTTTTGTATTGAGAGAATGGTGGGATTTTCTAATATTTTGAAATTTATTTGAACACAAGGGGGGGGAATAACTTGATCTAATTGAAATAACTCTGTATTTATGACAATTTTCAGGTAACATTGTTATTGTTCTGAAAATGACTGGGATCAGATTGGACGTACAATGGTCCCGGAGTCACCCTAATAAATTTATAACATGGGGAACAGAAATATATTTGTATGAAGTACTTTATAAAGGAGACAACCATAAACCATCATGTGAGTATAAAAACAATAAAAAAATTAAAATATTAAAACTATTTTATAAAAAAAATTGATTTAAACAGGTTATTGAATCCAGTTTTAGTTAAAGATTTGTTTGTGTATAAGAGAGAGAAAGGGAAAAGGGTGGGGGAATGAAACAATAAAAGTGTGGAAAAGCATGTGACTGGTAGCTTCTAGTTACTATATTTTCCATTCTTAGCAACAAGAAAAAAATAATGTTTTATGTGTGCAGGTATAAAAGTGTCTGACTGTTCATATGCCAGCTTACTAGCTACAAATTCATCTCTTCACTACATCAAATGTGTTGATATATATCCACATCCAGAACCCGACATTCTTCTTGCTGTGGGACAAGCAAATGGCAAGGTTACACTTACTACATTTGGACCAACTGTTTTTGATGCCCGTGGACTCACTGGAAAGGAACTTGGTATGTATGATGTGCAACAATGATTCAGTGAGTACATCATCATTTAAAAATTTTGTCCAAGTTTTAAATTGCTAAAATATATGTAGTATTTGTTACATTGCAGTGAAATCTTCATATGTGTACTGCCAGATTATGTTTTAAAAACATGTTGTTTTGATGGCTAGCTCTGTTGTCTTCAGATGTGAAACCGTCTGTACTCATCTGCTAGTCGACAAATGTTGCGGCAACTCGGGTGCCATATGTTTCTTTTATAATCTTTGGTTTTGTATATGGTCAGTTCCCTGAAGCCAAAGGGTTGTCAGTTGGCATAGATGTTTGATTTTTGTTGCAACTTGAACACTAATATGGCTTTTATTGTGGCAGCAAAACAATGTACAATGCTCTCTTCAGAGTTTGCCAAGGCCAGTTTCCTGGCCTTACTAAAACATAGGTTTTTTTTTTGGCTCTCTTAAAGGTATTGGCTCCTTGGTTCCTTGATTATTGACTCCCAAAAATTTGAACTTCTGGCTGGTATCATAACATTATTAAAAAATTACATTTGATAGTGGTTATAGATGGGTTTGCCAATTGTTGATTTAATGTGTGTGTGGTGACTTTCCTGGCGTAGCGATGCAACAAAATCTTCTCGAGTGTCCAGCCGGATGGTGTTTTAAAAACACAATGTTTCGACAGCTGACTCTGCTATCTTCACCAGGTATTGTTGAATTGTTGTGCTGTCTTACAAGAGGAAGCCGCCAATCGTAAAATTCAGATTCAGTTCATACTGTGTGTTATAAAAGTTCTCGGTCAGACATGTAATGGGGTAAAGCAGTAATATATGCTTCTTCACCATTATCAAGACTATTGGCATTAACATATTTTGTTGCATTCAAATACTTTCTATCTGCTCTAGTACATGGTGCAGCGAGCAAGATCTCTGCTTCATAAGCACGTTGTTGCCAGATCGAATCTTACTGCTGGCAGCTTTTTATTTGTTTGTTATAATATGTATACAGATAATTCCCGCCAATAGTTTTAAAAAAATATGCCTATAATAAGTTTTTTAAATGCTGTTTGTTGTGAAAAAACTGATGATTTCGAACTTTATTATGTTGTTCACAAATAGAATTATATTTTAAAAAATAGGAATATTTGCTGTGGCAGGTAAGAAATAGAAGTATCATTACTAGACCATTGCAGTTGAAGGTCAGATGCTCCTTCCTGCACAAGGAATGAGAGTTTTTCCACAGTAAAACAATTTAAAAAACTTATTTTATGCATAATTGTTGAAACTGACTGCAGAGAATTATCTGAAATACAAGATACTTTTAAGTAATGGATTTGAATTATCAGATACAAGATACTTTTGGAAATGGTATCTGAAATTCAAGATACAAAATATATTTTTTCCAAATACTTTTTATATAATGTATTTTTATTTTATTTTGTAACGTTATTGTTTGTCTACAATGTACAAGACGTCCTTCAAAATTTTAAATGAGACTTAGGTAAGCTAACACCAGTTCTTCAGATATCTGATCACTCATTTTTCTTCGATGGAGTCTCATTATCATTTGCTACATGGACGAAACTTGACAAACAGGTGCTATAGTTTAAAAACTTTTTTTTATAAACATAAAATTTTTTTAGGAGGTCATCCTTATTACAGTAGAGTCCCGCTAATCCGAACCCCGGTAATCCGAACATCCGGTTAATCCGAACATGGCAAAGCATTACATAGTCTTAATATAAGAAATGGTAAAAGAATTAAAACACCCTGAAAATACAGTTCATACGCTATATAATTGTGTGGTTAACTACTGTACATGTACACAATTTTAATTTATACAGAAAAATTAGCTAGAAAAGATTAAATTTAAAAAATGCGTAACACTGAAAGAAAAACTGTCAAACTTACGATAGTAGTTACAACGGTTAGAAACACACATTTCATCCCTACTTTTTAGAGCAAAGAAACTCAGTAATTGTTTTTTTGGCGTAATGAAGACAGTCTGTTATATGACGCAAAGTTGCGCCATCGTCTGATAAACATTAAATCAGCTGGTGTAGCAGTGGTCTGTTGCTCCATATAGCGTAGCGCGAGATCAAAGGCTTCTGCCGCGTCAGTGTGTGACACCAACTCTCCTTTGTCACATTCCGTCTCATTGTCACTTTCGTCATAACATTCCACTTCTACCTGGTCTTGAGTCACAGCAGCCACTAAATCAACGTCAGTAAGGTGCTCCAGTATTGAAACATCCGCTGCCATCCATTCATCTACGTCTGCTTCACAGGCTTCTTCACATCCAGGGATTGTCTGTACCATTTTTAGGAAACTCTCCTCTTCATTTTCAGCTGGTATGTCCTGAAATTCAAGAGATGTCCAAAGTTTTCTCCAAGATTTTCTCAAAGTGTTTTCTGAAATTTTCTGCAATGCCTCAGAAGCCAAATAAACAACATCCTTCAGATTTGTTTTATTTTTATTTTTTTCAACTAAAGGAATGTTATCACCTGGATCAGCATTCTTAAGAATTGTTTTCTGTAAATAAGTTTTAATGTTTGTAGTACGCCCTGGTCCATCGGCTGTAGAAGTGGTGTAGCATTCGGCGGCAAAAACTTTGCCACGATTTCTCCATCACATAATTCCTCAGTGCTGGGGTGAGATGGTGCGTTATCAATCAAAAGGATAGCACGGGGAGGCAAATTATTTTCCTTGGAAAACCGCCGGACAGAGGGAACAACCTGGTCGTGAAACCATTCTTTGAACAGCTTACCATCCATCCATGCTTTTTTCTGGTTGCGATAGTATACAGGTAGGGATTTCATGTTGCAGTTTATGAAAACTCTGGGGCTAACAGATTTGCCTATCATCATTAAAGGGAGCTTGTGATTACCAGCAGCGTTGCTGCACACTAGTAAAGTCACATGATCTTTGCTAATTTTAAAGCAAGGAGCTTGGACTTCTGCTTTTGATGCCAGGCTTTTTGTTGGCAATGCCATAAAATTAAGGCCTGTCTCGTCAGCATTATAAATTTGTTGGGGAGAATAATTTCCCTCTCTTATCAGTTTATTAAATTCATGCACGTATTCCTTCGCTGCATCATGGTCAGAAGAAAGCTTCTTTCCAGTAATTGTTAGCTGACGAATCACATGACGTTTTTTAAATCTGTCCAACCAACCCGTACTCGCATTAAAAGACTCCTCACCATTCATTAATTTGTTTAGGTAAACAGCATTTTCCTGAACCATTGGTCCACTCAGAGGAGTTCCCCTTTCTGTTTCCTATGTAAACCAAAAGAAAAGAGCTTCATCCACTTTATCGTACTGGGACTGTTTCAGAGTCTGCCGAATCTCGAGTGTTTTTCCCGAAGACGTTGCGTAGCACTGTTCAAGCTTCACTCGGTTCTTCTTCCAATCACAAATGGTTGCCTTACCAACACCTAGTTCCGTCGCCAGCTTAGATACATTCTCACCACTGTCCAATCGCTTCAAAACATCCAGTTTTTCTCTGAGCGTTAACGTCGTATGTTTCCGTTTACTCATGGCGATAACACGCTAGTGTACACGAATTTTGTGTGTTAGCAATCGATTGCTAAGATTAACTCAGCAGTTCGCAAGCCGTCTGAGAGTGCACTGACCACGAACACTTCAAACATCTCAACAATAAAGGGAGGGAGTCAGAATGAGCCATTGTTCACCCAGTTGTTCCCAATTGTTACCATGCTGTACCTACTTATATGCTTGGTATACTTCATTGTAGAAAATTAGTCACTGTAACTCCGGCTAATCCGAACAAATCGGTAATCCGAACAAGGCCCGGTCCCAATTAGTTCGGATTAGCGAGACTCTACTGTACTTAAGTATTGAAGTATTTCTGAGTCAGCGATGCTGCCAGTAGATTTTGTGTTGTTTCCAGTAGTGACATTAGAAATAGAGGAATCGGAGTTCCTTAGAAACATATAATAAAATTCATCTTTTCCTTTATGTCCTCTCCATTGCTCTTTAAAGCCTCTGGGATTTTTTTTCAGATCGATTATTTTTTCATGTTTCAATCAGGATACGTAATTTTACATGTTTATTAAGAAATTCTTTTGATACACATTTCATTTTAAAATGCGGTTGGGACACTGAGGTTAAAATTGCATTGTTTACTGCATGTTCAAACTGCAAAAACTTTTTGGGACATTTGTCTAGATTTTCTTCATTGACATCTGAAAAAGAGCCATAATATTTTATATTTCCATTTTAAGACATTTAACCATATGCTGGAATCTCATTAGTTCGGGTGTCAGACAACTGTATTAGGCATCTTCATAACCTTGCAGACTTTGAATAGCTTCTACTATTGGTTTTGAACAGTTTACATAAAAAATGTAGTTCATGTTCCTTAAAAGGAGATATTTTAAGGATTTTCATGGTTTCATTAAGACACTCCGGCGCTGCTAAAACGCCTTTTTAGAATTCAGTTTTGTGCTGCATGGAGAAGTTTATGACATCAATATCAATTCCAAATATGTTTCACACACTTTTGGTGATGCAGAACATAAATTCCAAAGTTCCTGCCACTTGTGTGTTTTCCCATCACGCATTTGCAATAATTATCCCTTTGATCACTCATTTTTATTCCCTCATCGGCATCCTGTGACATAAAAACAAGCCCAGTTCTAACCCCATCATTACTGGAAGTGGGATCCCTTACAGATTTTGCTAAGAACTCAGAAAATAGCCCCTTGCCTCTTCTATTTAGGGATAGGCCACACCTAGTGAAACCCCAACTACCAATGGTTTCCGCAGGCACAACCCTCAAGACAGAACTAATACCTTTCCCAAGTAGTAACTCTGTTTCCACCTCACAGCATGGTTCAACTGTGGCCATCATGGTGACTTAAGACCCACATGAGTTTCACCCTGGTGAGCTGTGTCTCTTTCACGACCTTCCTCAGGTCTCTTTCCTTTGTGTAATCCCTACAAAGTGATCACATTGTTACTGGCAATGAAATTCACGCCGGAATTGAAGCAGCAGAGCATGGTGTGGAAATATCTGGGTTCGCCTGTGACAAAAAATCCATCCAGTGCCTTCTGTTGCGAAAGTGATCTTAATAGTCTCCTGGGATTGCCACAGAATGCTCTGCTGGATTTTGTGGCACTAGGTGTAAACATCAATGCTGACAGTTATTGTTCCACACTGTCACATCTGCAGGCTGCCATCAGAAAAAAAACACCAAGGGATTCTTGATTTGGATAACACGGTTATCCTCCTCGACAATGTGAGGCCACATGTGGCAATCAGAACCATTGACAAGCTCTGGTCATTTCACTGGGAAAGACTGGACCAGCCCATCATACAGTCCAGACCTTGCTCCTATTGATTTTCACGTTTTTGGTCCACTGAAGTTCCTGGCAGGACAGTGATTCATGTGCAGCGATGAAGCCAAGACAGCAGTGTGACTGTGGTTCCACAATCAGCTGGACGAATTCTACCACAGGGGTGTCTCAAATTTAGTGCTGTGCTGGGACAAATGTCTGAACTGGTGTGGGGACTATGTGGAAAAATAGGGTAAGGTATGTACCTTATTCTGGGTGCTAAAAAATAGGGGCAAAGACCTTGATATTCACCCTTGTAGTATTAGAAAAGAAAATGCTCCAAGATAATATGTAAAAAAAAAAAAAAAAAAAAAAGTTAGAGTAAGCATACCCATCATCTAATGAAATCAAGATAGCTGTGAAAACACAAAAAAAACAAGAGACACACATTGTTTTAAGGATCCACTTAATTATGTAGAAGAGGAACTAGACAGGGCAAAAAGGATAGATGTGCATGCACCGAATCCTGTCATATTATTGAACTAAATGTTGATCATTGGGGTGAATGCAATGGTGTTGGGGCATAGAATGTAGTAAATAACAGATAATTTTAGAAGAGTACTATCATTTTAAATGACAGTAAGAAATAATAAAATAAATATATGTACTAAATAAATTGTAACTTCCATTCTGCTAATTTTCACTACAGTTAGCAGTATATATCATGTTTTTAACATTATCACCAAATTAATGAAAATAGATAATTGTTAAATGGTAAAAGTCAAGTGAATAAATGCAAATTTGAAATTAATTTCTAAATGATTTTTTAAATTTATCATACCTTCAACCATTTATAAACAGAAAGACATAACATTAAAATAACAAAGTCACTCATATTGCTTAGAGTAGGAAATGCAGTATCCAAAGAACACAATTGCCACAGGATAGGAATGAACAAATGTGTAGGTGGTTTACAGTCAGAATTTATGTTGTTGGTAAGTGACATAATGTTATTTACAATAGGACTGAAACATTGTATAACTGTGAACAGGTACAGGGACTCTGGACAGAATATCTAGTTGGATAGGTCAATATAGAATGAAGATAATACCAGAAAGAGTAGACAGATAGATAAATAAGGTTTTGAATTTGAATGATTAAATGGCGAAGGAGGAAAACAACTGTAAATATTTCAATAAATCATCTGATGTTATGCTCAGTTGAGCAGTTGTAGCAAGTAGTTTCAAAATTCTGTATTTACTTGAGAGGATAATAAGGGGATGTGAGGAACTGGAAATCAAAACCTTGATTAAACCATTGCTGGAGTATGAAATGGTATTGTGCGACTGATATGAGATCAGTGCAGGAAATGAAATGGATGCAAATGATGGCAGCAAGATTTATTTGTGAAGATTACTGTAGAACACAATTTGCTACTGATATGAATTGAACTGGGAGTCACTGGAAGACCAGAGGAGAGGAATGACTGTATTTGGTATAAATCAATGATGATGCCTGGTTGTATAGTGGTAGTACATTGCTGTGGTATATGGAATGGAAGAAGATAGGCATAGCATTAAACTAGAACTTGAGTTCAGGCTTATGGGAGTGGGAAAATTTTCATTCGTCTTGATGGTGTCCTGGATTGGAATAAATTATCGAGGATGTGTTGAACAAGCTATTTGAAACATTTAAAGAAAATATTTGTGTAAGACAAAAGTAGGTGTTCAGGGAAATTGCACTGGGGTATGCACTCCATCACAGGTAATTAATAATTATTATTATAATAAATACTTGCCTAAACATCTTACTTTCTGTATTCATGTTAGACTTGCCTTGTATCTCATTTAATATGTAACATGGTGAGAGCACACCTGAAATATTGCCTATTTGTATTCATTATTTTTGTGAAAAGTTTCTGACTTGAGCATTTCCTGAAAGAAGTATGTCCTTTCCGTATCCTTCATGTTAGAGCACATTACTAGAAAATAGGGGAAAGGTTAAAAGTCATTCATAAGTAGAGAAAAAACTGACCGAAGAGATGGAAAAATATGAACCCAGAGGCTATAAAAGAGTTTTCAAGACTGAGGAGTGTAAACTGGACTCTAATGGTAGAGGAAAATTGTGGAAGGAGGGAGAATGTTCGAGATGACTGTACACTAGAAAGGCTTGGCCGGTAGCTGATAACTCTCCAAGATAATGATGATAAATATAAGTCCAGAGTGCTGGAAGTTGTTGACACAATTAGCTAAATTGATGTGAGGCAACAGAAAAAACATGTTTAAAAACACCTTTGTACTTAATTTGCTTCACCTCATTTAAGAACCAATTGTGCCTAGAGTATACACAATTTATACCATTATAATGATGGCACCTACAGTTGGTTACCAACTGTCTATCACTACAACTGTTTGAATTATATTGTTTTGTGTAAGTGGCTCACTTTAATGTGTTCAGCTATAAGATTTTTGTGCATAAAAATGTTTGTGCAATGGAAATTTACAGGTCAGCTGTTCAAGTTTATGGATAATTTATGCATGTTAGGAAATGGTATCAGTTACTCAAGAGAGGTAGGAACAATATGCTTGATTAGGAATTAATTTCGCATATGTCTTTCATGACAGATGATTTGCTAAGTAAAGTGAATTGCACAAACAGGTTCTAATAATGTCCCAGCTCTCAGGAATTATCATTTGTCTCTCCACCTAAAGAGATTTATGGAGTTTAGAGCGTAGAGAGTATTTATCACACAAAGGAAGTTGTGTAGTAGGAATGGCTTTAAAGGTTGGTGGTGAGTTTCTTTGAACAAGGAATACTGAAGCTGGTACTGGAATAAAATCGCCTCAGTAAAAGTATTGACAGCCTAGAAATGTAGCTACATTTTTATAGTAACATGTGGCAGTGAAAATAAGAAAGTTTAGGGAAAATAATCTGTCACCACTGATAAAGTCAGAAGTGCCAGAACAAAAAAACATGAACACACTTTGGAATATTTCTGTTTAAAAGCTTATTTGTGTGTGTTGGGTTGAGCCTTTTGTTTGCAAGGAGGGATGTGCAGACATCACTGCCTACCACGTGACTGTAGTAACATTTGGCAAAAAGATGTTTTAAAATAACGGTTAATTTTTTTTACCCCTAATCTGTTATTAATTTGTAGATGCACCTCGTATTTTATTGCTAGAATGTTAATTTACCCAATAGAAATTAACAGTTCTGTAGTAATATCTTATATTAACTAATTAAAAGTTAAAATTAATAATGTTGTGTAGTGAGAAACTATGAAGGAAAACTTGTTTATACTAGTATGGTTATATGGAATGATGATAAATGCCAAAAAGAGCCAACTTGTTAGATACACAGAAAAAAAAATAAATGATTGTGGGTTGGGGAGGAACTGGATGTTGAAGATGACAACATTTTGATAATAAATTCAATTGGGGAAGTGGTGAGGTTGGTGACAAGATGTAACAGAGAAATGATGGAATTGGGTTACATAATCTTGATCAGATCATTACTTGAATTGGTGGTGATGTATGGTACTGACATGGGTATTAAATAAAATTACCGTCGAACACAACCAGTAACTAATATGATAAGACGTTCGATTGGGAGTTGTTAGAAGACAGGTGATGAGTGCTGGGGGTGTATAAAGCATTTATTGGTGATAACGATTTGTTGAATATTGGGTGAAGGGTTAGGAGTAGTACATGGTAGAGGATAGATAACCAAGAACACAAGCATAAGATGGCACTTGATTTCAGGCCTAAGAGAGTGGGAAAATTTTCTTTTGTAGGAGAGGGAGTTAGGGAAATAATGAAAAATTTACCAGAAGCACTAAAAGAATGTGAAACTGAATTTCATAAGGGTCAAAAATAGATACAGTGTGATATTGCAGTCATAAAATATTAAGGTAAAAAAAAATACCTTCAAAGGGGGAAGCAGATCAGCAACAAAAATGCCACTGAGGCATATGCTCCATTACAATTAAATTAAATTTGAAAGGATCCAGAGCTCTGAGACTAAGGAAAAAATTGTTCAGTTGCAGATCATGAAGTGTTTGCTCCATTTGTTTATCTTCTACTATGTGCTGGAGAGGTACTACTGTGGTTAGTTTATGAAGTTTGTGTCTAAGTCTAATTAGTAACATGAAATATTAAAAGTTATGCCTTTTGAATCTCTTCCTCGATTATTATTTCTGAAACCACAATTTAAATACATTTAATCCCTTTGTGCAAGAATGATATAACAACTGTCCATCTTTTATTACAAATTTTTTTATAAGTTTTTAAATTTTGACTTCAGAATTTAACTTAGTCATTTTTTTTCATATATAATGGTCTTGTTGGAATTATAAGTTAAGAAAATATCTTATCAGGTTAATTTAAATATTTCATCAGAAAATATGGTTTCTTTAACAGAAATATATACACGATGAAAATATTGGGGAACTGCAGCATTTTGATGTAAACAAGGGTATTGATTAGTAGACATAAGTAGGGGTATAAAAATACAATATTATGTATGACAGATAAATGGAAAGTATAGCAAAATACATTAAGAACAAGGCATTTTTATGTGTGGTTTGTTGTTAATTAAATGATTAAATGCAAGGTAATGGACTAATTATTGGGTAGATGTTTGTGTAAGTATAAATAATAATCATGTAGTGTTTATATTCTACTGCTGATAATGGATTTAAAGCATAAAGTATTTGAATACCCATGTAAGTTTCAAACTGTTTTATGCTACTGTCATCTATAGTAAACAGTGACACTTTCACCTCTCCATAGTTAATTTTTATGGTTGGTTTGGTAGGAGTTGGTCTTCTGTGTTACTTGGGTAAAGCTAAATTGGAGAGACTGTGATTTATGTCATTATTTATTAATACTCTTCAATTATACTGAAATAGAAGCTTAAAAAGAAGGATCTCCTTTACATTTTCTCCCACAGTGTTATAGAAAAAAACTCAGTCTTATTGTTCTGAATGTTTATTTGCAGTACCCAGACATTCCAGACAGTGTAACAGTGTGGCATGGAGCCCAGTGGATGCCAATCTGCTTGCTGTGGGTCTGGACAAGAATCGAGCTGACCACTCTGTACTAGTGTGGGACTTATCAAGGTGTCACTCACAACAGCAGATGCCTGAAGGTGTACGCCCTTGTGCTGAGTTAGGACTGTCAGAGACAACACATTCACTTGTCTGGCTTCAGCCAAAGAACTTAATCTTGGGACTAAACAATAAACATCTTAAGGTCTTTGATATTAGAGGTTTGTTGAAATTAAATATTAAGAGACACATTTGAGACCATAAATAATGAAATTAATCATGGTTGTGTTGTTGACTGCAATGATTGTCAGGATGATAATCATTCTTGTAATGTTTCTACTGAAAAAGAGGTAACAAATGTAACTATTAGTTCATTTTTGTGTTTGTTGATTGGTTGGTGGCATTTGGGAGTACCCACCATCTGGTCATCCAGTGTTTAGTTTTCCATGGTTTCCATGTCCCTAGTCCTTTTTCATCTCTAAAAAAATTGACGAGGATTAAAGCTGTGAAGAAAACAATTAATCAAATAATGGTTTAGATGTTAGCATCCCTAATAAATTGTTGTTGTTCATTTCCTTGCAGCAAATTCAGTTTTGATTCTTGTTTTTTAAGTGAAATTTTTCGTAAAATTAATGAATCTTTTAGTTATATTGGGGAGGCTGTTAGACATTATTCATTGAACGCTTACTCTTTTAGTTACATCAGAATGGTTGAGTATCATTTAACATGTAAACTGAGTGTGATAGTTGAGTGGTAATGCTTTGGCCTCGCATTCGGGAGGACGTGGGTTCGAATCCCCATCTGGGCCTCCGTGTTTGGGTTTTCCATGGTTTCCCCAAATCACTACAGGTGAATGGTGGGATGATTCCTTTAAAAGGCCGTGGCCAAATACCTTCCCATTCCTTGCCCCCTATCCTTTTCCACCTCAAATGACGTTGATGTCGATGAGGCGTAAAAAAAAAAAAAAAAAAAAAAAAGAATGTGTAACATGTAGTCTATAGTAAGTTAAAACTATTTTGGTATTTGTTCATACTGTAAATTCTTGTTATGTAGTGGCTATTTGTTTTTGAACTAAGGCCAGTGAATGAGTGGTAATATTTAGCACTGGCATTTGGGAACGTGTAGGTTCAAATCCCCTTCTGTCTCCAAGATTTCAGGTTTCCATGGTTTCCTGAAATCACTCTAGGCAAATACCAGAATGGATCCATCAAAAGGCTATGGTCATATTCCTTCAATTTTATAGTTCCCAATACTTTCTCTTCCCTAATGACTTTGATGAGTCATAAGTCATAAAGAAAAAAAAATTAATGGCAACATACTGATATGTACCTGACAGTTGAAGATGCTCAGAGTAAAAGTGTGGCTACTGATGATCCAATTTTGGTCTGAGTGTTCTTGCAAATTGTAATCTAAGTAGAAAAATTGGGTGTGCTACTCCCAATATCAGGAGATTGGTAGGGCATGATAAACAATTTACAGATTTTCCTTGTATATTGGGAGCAATTTAGATATGTCTAGCATGATTGGAACAATTTTGACTCAATTGGCGTCAAGGAGAGAGTGGTACATAACAAAACTTGTGCTAGGCATACTTTTATAAATAGCCCAACATGTTTCAGGAACGATCTTTAACAGGATTCGTGGGAAAATCAGAAAAGTAAATTTCAAATCTTTGTAAACTTATCCACTTACCAAAAATGCAAAGTAAACATTCTTTGCTATTTATGTTTTCACACATTAAAATATCTTTTTTTTGATATAAGGTGTCACTAAGTGGAGTAGCTCTGTAAAATATTCAGAATCTCTTCTTTAGGCTCATAATGTTAATACGGAATAAATTTTCTCCTAATAAAAGACATTGTTTAACACAGTATCAATTATTTTTGCTTTTATGATACATTGTAGTACAGGCTATTCTTAAAGCCATGCCTACTTTTTGCTTTTTGTTGATTTGAGGGAAATGGAGTATATGCATTCCAGTATTTAACACGTGTCAGTTAAGGTGATTGTGAATTAAAATTGGTGCCAAAATTGTGATGTGGGAAAAGAAGGTCTCTTCAGATTGCTCCTGCAGCTTGGGACCAAAGTTAGGTCAATAGGTGCTTTTAGTCCTGAAATTATCATCTCAGCTGTGATACTTCCTTGGCGATTGTGATTTATTGCCGTAGTAAGTAATTGATATCATTCTGTTTCATTGGAAGAATTCTTTACTTTTTCTGTGCACACAGTCTAAAAGCCAGTTCATAAGTTTCTGATGTATGCTCATATCAAAGTAAGATAGTGGTTCATATAAGGATTGCAGATGCTAAATCATTACTTTCAGAAAGCTCCTAGCATCAAATGAATTAATAAATTTCCTTCATTATTTTCATTCTTTAGCTGTCACTAAGTAAAAAATCTTTTATCAGCAATGAAGTGAGTTGGTTTCCAAAATAAGAACCTTTTTTACTTTTATATAACAGAAAGTTACTTATTAAGTACAGTTTGATCATAATGACAAATTTGAAAGCATTGATTTAGCCCCTTTTTGTACTTCATAACTATGACAGTTATTGCCATATGTATTATAAACTAAGCTTGTACCATAATCATCATGCTGGAGACCTGTTCCTCGTATATGATCCTAAAGAAAAAGGTACATTCCACTCTGCTAGATGGAATTGGGATTATAACCCTGATCTCTGTTTTGTTGCTAACGATCTATCTGGAAGACCTCTGCACTGCACAAGAAAAGTCTTGAATAACTTTCTCCGAAGTCAGCACAGACCTGCACTTTTGGAAGTCGGTATTGAGATTCTGATCGTAAGATCTAATCCAGTTCCATGATGGAACTTTTCGAAAGCTAACTGGAGTGAATTCACCAGAGAAATAGAACATAACATACAATGGATTCCTGAAAAATTACCAGCGCTTTCAAGACTGCTCTGTGCTATAGCTAAAAAGCATATCCATAGAGGATATAGAAGGGAATACATCTCTGGCTGGAGCCTTAAATGTGACGAGCTGTTCAGGGAATACGAATGCTGTAATGACCCGGAGATTGCAGATGAACTCCTACACTCTTTAGACTTGGTGAGGAAAGAGAAATGGGCAGAATTAATGCAAAATGTCAATTTCCAGCATTCAAGCAGAAAAGTGTGGTCACTTATGTGCAAACTAGGAAATAACGCTGTAGATACCACTGCCAAGAACTCAGAGGTAAAACCAGATCAAGTAGTGCAGAGAATTGTTAACATAACTAGAAAATTAACTAGAACTTGAAGCAATAAGTCTAAATCCACAATGAACTGAAGTTCAGATTACTTCAAGCTGACAGGAACTCTCCACTTGCAGCAAATTTCACAGTTTCAGAGATTTTGGTGGCACTGAAAGAAATCAAAGTTGGTAAGGCTGCAGGGATAGATGGAATATACCCAGAATTTCTAAAACATTGTGATCCACGAACATTAGATTGGATTGCCAAATTTTTCAGCAATATCCTACAATGCGGTAAAGTCCAAAACCTTAAAAGAACCAAAGTAATAGCTATGTTGAAACCAGGCAAAACTGGCTGCAGCCCAGAAGATTATAGACCAATAGCTCTTCTGAGTTCATGCTACAAGCTGCTTAAAAGAGCCATCTACAACAGTATCTCAGAAAAAAATCCTAGACTACATACCAACTGAGCAGGAAGGATTTCGACCAAACCGGAGTTCCTGTGACCGAGTAATGGCGCTGGCCAACGATATCCTAAAGGGATTCCAAGATCGTAAAAAGACCTTGGCAGTGTTTGTACATTTGACTGCAGCATATGACACAGTCTGGAGAAATGAAATGATCCTGAAATTCCTGAGGATTATCCCATGCAAAATAATGACATGCTATGCAATCGAATGATTGAGGTTCACCTAAATGGGAACAGAAGCAAATCTTACAGATTAAACAATGGACTACCGCAAGGATCTATCCTGGCTCCACTACTTTCGAACATGTACACCACAGATTTGCCATCCATTAACTCTAGGAAATTTATATACGCTGACAACATAGTCATTGCAGCACAATCTAGTGACTTCAAAATATCTGAAGAAATTCTCGCAGCTGACCTTCACAATCTGAATGTGTACATCAACATTTGGTGCCTGAAACTGAATATAAATAAGACAGAGGTCAGCTCTTTTCACCTAAACAATAGACAAGCCCACTATAGAACTCAAATAAAATTCAGAGACCAATTACTGAAGTACAATCCTCATCCAAAATATCTAGGCGTGGTTCTGGACTGGTCACTGACATATCACTGCTGTTGTTCATCATCGTTATTAACGAAATTATGAAGAGAGTAAAACAGCAACTCAACCCTGAGGACTTTAAATCATTTGCATTTGCAGATGATGTTCTGATTTGGGGATATACAGAAGAGGAAGTGCAACAAAAACTGAACCTCTGGAATAAGCATTTTAAGGAATTTGGCCTTAAAATAAGCCACACAAAAACAGTGGTTATGGCTCTCAGCAGACAGAATATGAAGCCCATTATCTATCTGGATGGCGAACAATTGAATAAGGTGGATAATTTTCAGTACCTTGGCAGTAAAGTGACCTCTGACAGTCGATCCCAGAATGAAATTACCAATAGGGTACAAAAAGGAGCTCATTTTTGCCATAAAGTTAGATACCTTTTGTGGGACAATCATGTTCCAATTACAGCCAAACTGGCACTGTATAATTCATACTTCTTACCAATTACAACGTACAGCCTGAAAGTATGTACCACTACCAACAGAGATGAAAACAGTCTCCAGGTGGCCAAGATGAAGTTCCTGAGATCAATGGTCCAGAAAACCAGAAGAGACAAGATCAGGAATGAAGTGATCCACAAACAGATCCCAGTCAGTGAAACCCTCCAAGAAATAATTGCCAATGCAAGATTGCAATGGCTAGGATACGGCAAGCGGATGGACCCTACAAGATCACCGAGGATATGGCTGGAAAAAGAATTGGAGGGTAAAATGCCAAGTGGCCGACCCGGAAGGAGATGGACCAATCTTGTGAAATTGTACATACCGGATAAAGGTGTACAATGGTCCAAAATCCAAGAAGAGGAAATGTACTTGGACAGGCAAAAGTGGAGAGCGCTCTGACACTGCACCCGGGAAACTGGAGACGGAAGAAGATGATAATGATGATCCATAAAACAGCGGAGAAAGTAAAAACTGGAAATAACATCCTTCACAAACTTTCAGGAATGGGTTGGGGAACACATGCCGCAGTTCTCAGAACATTAGCTCTTGCTCTGGTATACTCAACTTCTGAATACTGCAATCCAGTATGGCTAAAGAGCAGTCACACAAAAAAGATCGACATTGAACTAAATGACACAGTGATAACAATATCTGGAACTGTAAAATCTACACCTACAGACTGGCTGCCTGTACTCTCTAACATTGCCCCACCAAGTCTCCAAAGACAAACGGTTTTAAAAAAGGAATTTCAAATACACCTTCCAATTCACAAGGACTGCACACATAAAGCTCCAAATAGACTAAAATCTAGGTATTCAACATGGAACTTTGCCCAAGAACTGGTCCAAAATAACTTCAACATAGGTGAAGCATGGTGCACTGAGTGGTTCAGTTCCAACCCTGACAAACATGCATTAATCCAATATCCTACAAGACAGTCTCCTGGATTCAACCTTCCTAAGAAAACCTGGACGACACTGAACTGAGTGAGAACAGGCCACGGTAGCTGTAAAACTGGATGTTCAAGTGGGGAATAATAGAGAACCCTTCTTGTGACTGTGGTAACTACCACATTGCCATAGAATGCCATCTTGGGAGATTCAGTGGTACAATGCATCATATTCACGAAGCAACCACAGAAGAAATTGAATGGGTGCAATCGTTGGACAGCAGTCTGTTGTAACAGCCATGTTTATTTCTATTTATTGTAATTAAATGTGGTCACTGTTTTTATGTTTATTCTGCCATTTGAAAAAAAAAATCATCATCATCCTTATCCTCAACAATTTGCAGCTACTGGCTGGATCTGCTTTGTGCAATAGCCTCTCCATTTTCTTCTTTCTTCCCACCATCTCTTTGTCACCACCTTGGTCTAAATCTCTCGTCTCTTCTGTACACACTCCTCCACTTTTATCAGTCATACATCCCTCAATCTTACTCTGGATGATTTACTATGACTCTTCATTTATCTCCCTCTGTATTCTCTACTCCTCCATTCTCCTAGCCTGCCTGTACCATCTTAGTCTGGTCTTCTCTATCATTTCCTGCTTAGGTTCCTCTTTTATTCTGTCTTTGATAACTTCATTTCTTATCCTAAACATTCTTGTAACACCTGTTATGCCTCTTATAAATCTCATTTCACTTGCTTACTAATATCCCACTTCTTTAGTGTCCAGATTTCAGCACCTTTGGTTAGGAAAGGAACATAGTATGCGCAACAGATTACACCTACTGGAAGAGGCAAAGTAATAGGCGTGAAGTTACAATCACTTAGTCATACTTCTTATAAAGTTGGCAACAAATCTCATTTCCATGTATAATGTAACAAAATATTTCTAACACTCAAAGGTATGTAGCAAACAAAGGTTTTAACATTACAGTAAAATTGCATAAAGTTAACGTTTATTAAAAATAAGTATTTTTTGAGACAAAAATCAGTTTGTTATCATGTTTTGCAGCATAACCAGAAGTGATCTTGCAACTTAGTTTCATCATTTTATTTAACAGTAATTATCACGTGTTATGAATATTTGGGGGACTTCATGAATTTTAGCATGAATCAGGTCGTGAGATTTGTGAACTTCGACTTGGTGCAGTAACCTGCAATTTTCAAATAAGATACGAAGTCTGATTAACTTTCATGTTGAAAATGTATTAATTTTCCTGTTATCAGAAATAGCTTCAACATTTGGTAAAATGTATTCAGTGACAATAAATGTGTTGTTTTGCTTCCACCATAGACTGTTCTCACTAGGGGCACTTGCAGTGAAGTAACTTCTATGTTCTAATTGAATTACAAGTGATCTAGTGACTATTTTAAGGCAATAATGATGAAAATATCATTTAATATTATCAGGAAACAAATGCAACATGGTTATAGTTGATGACAGAAATAATCTCTATCCCCAAAGTATATTTCATCATTGGACATGAATTTTCTTGCCTTCTAACCAGTGCTTGCCTTTTCTTTCTTGTAGCTCTTCTTTTTCCAATAAATACAGTGGAATTTCTTCTTCTTATTATTATTATTATTTTCTGCTCCTCCCAAGAATTTCTGTACTCTGGTAAATTCAATGGCTCCATTTTTTCTCAGTGTTTGAAATTACACTATGTCAAGCTAGATATTCATTGCTTACTTCTTTCTGACACTTGGAGGAAAGTAGGGCCTTTAGTCAATCAGAATCACTATCACTCGTGAAAAAATAAAGTAATTAAAACGTTTTATGAGAATTTATGGGGCATAGATAACAGTATGATAAAAATCACAAATTTCATAAATTTGCAACTAATTAAAACCAACTTCACTGTGCAATACAAAAAAAGTCTCATGTGGGAAGAATTTAACAGTGATATTAACTCCGAGATAGCTTTAATCAGCAACCACTATGATTGACGTTTATTTAACAAAAGAAGATATCAAAACATTGAGATTCTAAAATGTCAATAAAAATCTTTTTTCAGTAGGGGAGGGGATAAAGGTCATTCTTGGAATTGGTAAACTTTAATTTATTATCTAGTGTCCCTTACTACTGTTTGGTGGGGTTTATTATGGTATGCCTTGCTTGCTTTTTATTAACTTCTAAGATTTGTGTTTTACAGAAAGCACAAGACTAAACTGGTCCATCTGCCTGTGTTTGTTAACATTGCAAGACTTACATTTAAGTTAACAGTCAGAAAAATAATTAAAATGCTTTTAGGCAATGAAAATAAGGAAGAATGGGGAAAAATAAACCCATCAGTTGCCATAGATGAAGGCAGGAGGGTGATGGCAAATACTAACATGTTAAAAAATTTCAATTTAAACCTTATTTGTGATAAGGGGCAATGTGTACTTTCTCAAATTAACCACATGACTGGTCAAGATAGTCATGTGGTAAGTATGTGTGTACACCACTGATTCCCTTGCCATGTGTGCTATTCATGTAAGTGAAAATAAGATAGGATAGGGGAAAAAAAACAGTTACCCATCACTTACCACAGATGAAGGCAGGAGGGCGAAACACGTAAAAACACAAATACAAAAGAATTACACAATATTTCGACTTTTTAGTCTTACTCATGTAGGAGGCGAGACATATGGCAGGGGGAAAGCGCGTTTTCCGCCTGTGCTTCATTCATGTGGCGGGCTCGGATGTGACCACATCTTTCCCCCTGCCATATGTCTCGCCTCCTACATGAGTAAGACTAAAAAGTCGAAATATTGTGTAATTCTTTTGTATTTGTGTTTTTACGTGTTTCGCCCTCCTGCCTTCATCTGTGGTAAGTGACGGGTAACTGTTTTTTTTTCCCTATCCTATCTTATTTTCAGTGCTTGGCGGCAGTTTCTTTGTTTCCTTTATCCAATTCATGTAGTGAATAAGGCTTAAAGCAAAATACTGTGATTTGTGTTAGTGTTTATGTGTTTGTTGTGGCACTCCTTCCTTCATCTGTGTAAGTGATAATACAACATTTATTTATGGTTGCAATTATTTTCTTATGGATAACAATATTTCACTTCAGCTCTAATTGATTAAATGATTAGATTCACCATATATTTGAAAATGTGTTAATTGTGAGCAGTTTGAAAGTGACTGATACTACTGCTTTATGAAAATTTCTCAGCAGATTTTTAATGGATTTTGTCTCAGGCTAATGTTTTATGGTTGGATATTCTTGAATCCACATTTAAAACATTATTGGAACTGATTTCTACATGAATGCAGTAGGTTTAGTTGTTCTGCACATCTTTAGTGTATCATTGTGTATCTTTTTTCCATTGTCATGAAATGACAACTTAAGCAAATTCTTTGTTGTGGAACTGTTGTTGTTTTTATGCTTTATACTACAGTTAAATTACTATCTATTTCGTACATGTCTTAATATATTGAGCCATGTCAGAATGATGTTAAAGTTGCCTCTGCTGTTATAATCTTACACTAATAACTTTGTAAGCTCATTCACTCACTCACTTTGATAGATATTGACTGGAGAATGCTGATATCATACGCTGGCCTTCAATTGCAAATTAACAGTGACCATATTATAAGTGATTCAATGATATGTGCACAATTTAATAACTATATAACTGCTATGAAATTAATTGCAGAATACATATTTTAAGTTTGTTTTGATATCATTACATAGTTAAAAAGAATATGGATAAACTTTATGGATGAATAAATACGGAACAACTTTTCAGAAATAAGTCGCTAATGAAACAAACATTAAAAGCTTTTAAGAGATCTTATATGGAAAGGACAGATAAAATACACCCAACACTCACCAAAGTTGAAGGGAGGAGGGCAGCAGCAACACAAAACAACACACAAACAAAGAAAATACAATATTTCAGGTTAAAACCTTTTCTCAAGTAAACAGAAGTAAGTGGCTGGGCTTGCGCAAGCCTTGTGTTTGACACAGCCACTAATAGAATGAAATAGACTGTCGGAGGTGATGGTAATGGGGGGGGGGGGGGCAACGATAATATAACCGCAAGTATAAATCAAAAGAAAGATTAAAATTGGAAATAATAATAATAATCATTGAAAAAAATAATAAAAATATAATTGATTTTTTTCTGAATAAGGTCCATAAATATATATGAATCTATGTGCTGGCCAGTGATGGGTGTATAGGGTGAGGATGGAAGATATTAACGGAAACTAAGGCCAGGGGGATGTCTAGTCTGCAGGATTTGTTGATATGCCAATTCCCACCTGCGGAGTTCAGTGTCTGGAGGTACTCTAATGGCTCTGACTGTAAAGCAGTTATTAAGGTCATGGGTGTTGTGAGTACTGGCATGGTGAGCAACAGGGAGGTCCAGGTTTTGGGAGTAAACTGGTTGTCTGTGACCATTCATTCTGATGGATAATGAATTTGAAGTAAGGCCAATGTAGGAACTTGGACAGTAGAGGCAGGTGAACTGGTATATGAGATGAGTGGTTGTACAAGTGGCATGACCTATTATGGAGTAGGTTTCACCAGTGTTAGAGTTGCTATAGGTAGTGGTAGGTGGATGCATACTGCAAGTTTTGCAACGGGGGCTCTTACAAGGTAAGGATTCAAACAGTGGTGTAGGAGCATCAGAGGGTTGATATTTATGAACAAGAATGTTTTTTAGATTAGGCGGTCTGCTGAAGGTGACTCGGGGTGTAGTGGGTAGGATAGTGGGAAGAATGCGGCACATTTAAGAAAAGGATCTGAGACAGTCATAGCCCATACGAAGAATTTGGTTTAGCGATTCCAGGCCAGGGAAAAACTGAATGAGAAACACAGGGTTATGGTTGGTTTTGGGTTGTTTGTGGTGGTGTGGGGGACAGTTCATGACTCTTGATAGCTGTTTTTGAACAAGTTCTGGAGGATAATTGTGGTTTATGAGTGCCTGGGTCAGGTTGTTGGTGTAGAGAGTAAAGGATTCTTGTTCAGAGCATATGTGTTTGCCTCGAATGGCTAGGCTGTATGGGATGGAATATAATATTGTATAATATGGATGGCAGCTATCAAAATGGAGATATTGTTGTAGGTTAGGGGGTTTTATGTGGAAAAAGGTGTGTAAGTGACCATTCTGTACAGAGATATTCACATCCAGAAAAGTGGTGTCAGTCTGAGAGTATGACCGGGTGAAGTTTAAGGAGGAGAAGTTATTCAGTGAGTACAAGAAGTCAAGAAGCAGGTTTTATCCGTGGGTCCAGATCATAAATATATTGGCATATCAACTATCCTGCAGACTAGACATCCCCCAGGCTTTAATTTCCATTAATATCTTCCATCTTCACCCTTTACACCCATCACTGGCTAGCACAATAGATTAATATATATTTATGGATCTTATTTCAAAAAATTTCAATTATATTTTTATTACTATTATTTTTCAACGATTATTATTATTATTTCCCATTTTAATCTTTCTTCTGATTTATACTCGCAGTTATATTATTGTTGCCCCCACCACCACCACCACCTCCGACGGTCTATTTAATTCTATGAGTGGCTGTGTCGAACGAAAGGCTTGCGCAAGCACAGCCATTTAGTTCTGTTTACTTGAGAAAGGGTTTTAACCTGAAATATTGTATTTTCTTTGTTTGTATGTTGTTTTGTGTTGCAGCTGCCCTCCTCCCTTCAACCTTGGTGAGTGTTGGGTATATTTTACCTGTCCTTTCCATATAAATATTGCCTTGCGGTGGTTCTTTTCTTTCATTGTTACTTTTAAAATACCTTAATTATTTATGGCCTTTGCTGTAACAATGAATGCCACTTGTCATTTCAGCCTAGGCTAAATTTTATAACAAAAGTTTATACATTACCATTTATTTGCTGTTTTATTAACCAATTTAGTTAATGGTCTTTGTTCATGTTCACTGTATGTGTGTTAATAGGTTATCTAAAGCGAACATCAGGCTTCTGATTGGTACTTAAATGAGTATTCTGGCTATTCAGTTCTTCAGAGTTGCTTAGCTATTAAATAATCTAGAATCTCTACTAAGTTCTCTGGCCACTATGGACACGGTGACCAAAGATTACATTATGAATTTTTGGCCAGTGTCTACCAAGAATAATGTGATAGCAATTGTTGGTGTGGTGAATAAATAAATAGAAATTTTTCAAATTTTGCAGAGTTAACATTTATTGTAAAAAAACAAATCAAGTTTCTGTTTCAGCCAGTTAGTCTAGCAATCACAATCTTTGAATTATACGACAGAGCGAATGTCTCTGTCCATGTTTAATATGTGTACAATAAGTTCTTCAAACTCAAGAGATTCTATTAAAATTTTGTACAGTAAACCCTTAGGGCAAAACACAGATCAAGTTTGCATTTGGCCGGATCAGGTCAACCTGTCATAACTTTTGACCCTAAAAACAGGAACTATTCTATATACGTGATCATACACAAGAAGTCATAGGCTTACACTAGTAGTTAATGATTACTTATGGGTGCTGGTACTTAATTTATTTAATTTAATTGCTATGGAACACCCACTCCACTGGCAATTTCCCTATACTACCATTTTTTCCTTGCCTTTTCCCAGCTATTTTTTTTCCCTCTACTAATTTCAACTTTAAATTCTTTCAGAATTTTTGGTAATTTATTCATCATTCCACGACCTCTCTTAACTCTTCCACCAATATCGTTCCATGCCTCATTGTCAATATACACTCCAATCACTCTCCTCCTTCTGTCTTTCAGCTCTTTTATCATATGAGTTACTGATTGTGTTTTGTGATAATTTCCAGAGACAAATCTAGTATTCCTTTTATGCACCCTCTCCAACTCCTGTATTTGATACCCAAAATGTGAGTCCCATACTATACCACCATATTCAAGTAATGGTCTGACCAAAGTTTTCTGACCTAATTCTATTACTTCTTTGGTACATCCTCTCATCACTCTTTCCAAAAAGTGAAGGATTTTGAAACATTTTCCTATTACCTTTTCCTATGTGAGTTTGTCATCAAATGTTATGCAAAGATAGTTTACATTTCAAGTCTTCAACAAGCAATTCTTTCCCAACTTTATATCATTATCAATCTTTAATTTGTTTTCCGTGATTATAATAAAATGACTCTTCTTACCATTTATCTTCATCCCACGATGACACACACAGCTAGATATCGTGTCCAGATCACCTTGCAGCTGTTTAAAGTTCTAACATTTTGATCCTATTGTATTACATTATGTCATGCAAACAGTCTAGCTTCTGATAGTAAACCATCAATACAATTATTCATTAAAACAATGTATAGCAATGGACCCAATACACAATCCTGTGGCACTCCTATGTTTACTTCCACTTCTTGTGATACTGCATTTCCTACCCTAACTTTTTGCTTTCTACCTTTTAAGAATTCTTCTACCCAGCAAATCACTTTATCATCCATTCCAGTTGTTTTACTTTATTTAACACCTTTTTATTACTCAAAAAGACTTTTGAACATCTAATGCTACATTATCCGTTTGGCCTCCCTCATCCATTTCATCCAAAATATCTTGCATGTAGGCTACAAACAGAAATTCGCATAAATATCTTTGCTTAAAGCCATGTTGCTGCCTTGAGAATCACTTTCATTCCTCACAGACACCTCTGATGTTGTTGCATATCAATCTCTAATAATTTGCCAACCACTGATCTCAAAATGATTGGCCTGTAATTTTTTGACCCAATTCGTCACCCTTCCTTTATGGATTGGTATTCCTATCACACTTTTCCAGTCATTTGGTAAGCAGCAAGTATTCAGACTCAATTTAAATATCATTTCAAGAGAAGGCACAATGTCACGTTATGCTATGTTTAAGACATTTGCGGTAATGTTATCTAAACCAATCCCTTTATGATTTTTAGCTTCTCATAGTTCCTTCATAATACCCTCAGAATGAATTTCAAAGATTTAAGTCTTCTCATTTCCAACTTGGTGGATAAGCTTGTCTCTTATTTACACCCTTCCATTCCTGAATAATTATTACTAATAGTCTCATTAAACCAGTTACTTAATATATCTTACCTCTTTCAGATCATGAGTAACTTCTTCTCCATCCTTGTCTATAACTGTCTCAAATCTTCCCCTTCCTTTCAGTTTTTTAAATATTGTAATAGAAATTTCTAGTTGTATCAGTCAGTGGTCTCCCTGCATCAATGATATTCTTTATCAACATGTCTTTATACACCTTCTTTGCCATTATTAATTCCTTGTTTGTTTTCTTCAAGAATTCCTTACTGCTTTGCTGTCTTTTAACTCTATTATGAGGGTTGTCCATAAAAGGAGGTTCCCAATGTTTTTTCACAATGGAAAATGTGTTTATTTTCTTTGAATTTTTGGAAGGTTTAGACTTTTTCCTATTTTTCGACATAATTGACATTGAGGTTGATGCATTTTTTGCATGCAGTGTACCATATTCTTTATTCCTGAGTCATAGAACTCTCTTGCCGCACCAAGAAGGTAACTTAAAACCTCTTCTTTCAGCTCTTCTCCGATGGGGATTGGGAGAGGGGGAACCAAACTACATGCCAGTGTTGCCAGATCTCGCCTGCACCATCTCGGGAATCTTATTTTACGGTTAACCCTCGTATGTTCTGTTCTCACCAACTTCTTTACCATCCTCACCTCCCTATTTTTTAAAAAAGTAGGTTTTGTACATCTCTTTATTTTGTTTTGGACTAAATATTTTTTCACCCTTTATAACTATCTCTTTGAACACTTCCCATTTCGACTTCATTGTACTTGTGCCATCCTACTATTTGCTGAAACTTTCTGTGAAATATCTTTCCATTTCTGAATTTTGAGTTTTTTTTAAAAAATTATACCTATATCCCCCTTCAATTTTGGACATTGAATCCCCTAACATCATTAGAGATGCATTGTGATCCATTATTCCTTCAGATAATTGAGACCCTGGAGGCCAATCACCATGCTTTATTAGACAGATATCCAACATGTTTGGTCCCCTTCTTTTCTGCTCTACCTCTAAGCCTCCCTACGTTATTAAAGAATTTGCAAATCTCTGTTACCTTGTGTTATTAATCTTACTTCCTACCCATTTGAAAATTTATATCTCCAGCAATAATGACCATTCTAAACTCATTTATGAACTCTGAATATGACTTTAGTTTCTCCCCAAGAGCCTCATTTTAATTGTACATTCTGCAAATTCTATGACTTTCTTCAATATACTTCTACAGTTCACTAATAACACTCTTTGTGATATTTTCAGCATTAACCTTCGCCTTTCCAATTCTGTCCATCTGTAATTGTTTCAAAAGTTTCATCTATATTTCTTAAGCATTATTAATTTTTCCCATTATTGATCTACAGCTAGTATCTCTATCATCACCTATTTTTATCTCATCACCAGCATCCCCTAATCTAAAAAAGGCACTGTCTTGACTTCATCAATACTGGAAGTGGGCTCCCATACAGCCTTAGCTAACAACTCAGACAGTGCCTTTTCCCCTTGTATTCAGGTGTAAGGCATGCCTAGTGAAACCCCATCTGCCAATGGTGTCCACAGGCACAATCCCCAAGACAGTACTAATGCCTTTCCCAAATACCACCTTCATTTCCACACTCACAGTGTTATTCAACCGTGGCCAGTCATGGCAACTCAGGACCTGCACAAGTTCAATCCAGGTATGCTCTGCCTCCTTCACCTCTTTGTTCAGGTCACTCTCTGTACTACAACCTGCATTTCTATCAATACTATTCCCTGCACCTCCAACTATCACTACTCCATCTTCTGTAGTAAAAGCCCTATATAGAGAATCTACATCCTTTATTACCAGACCCCGTGTTACATTAGGTTTGAAAAAACATGTGACTTGGTGGCCAGTGCCTAACTGATACTGGAAGATGGTCTAGATCTCTCTCACAGCTACTACCTACCAACAGGAACTTTTTATTTCTAGTTTTTCCTTGCATGCCCTTATTTTTAAAGCCCTTCTACACCTTACCTGCTCCTACATCTCTGTCCCTCCTGCCTCTGGTGACAGGTTAAACCTATTTCTCCCAACAATTTCTGCAGTATTTACCGCCTTGATCCTGTTAACTGTATTTCCTCTAAGACCTGTTTCAGCTCCCAACCATGCTTCTCACTCCCCTCCCTCCCTCCCCTCCCTCCCTCCCTCCCTCCCTCCCTCCCTCCCTCCCCCCACTGAGCCCACTCCCCACCCCCCCATCTCTCCTTTCTGTATCTATAGGCTTAGCTCAAGGACCCTAAGCCTTTTGCACAACTCCCTGATTATTTCACCTATCTCCCTGATTGTTTCATCCATCTCACTGATCTTTTCAACCCTAATAAAAAAAAAAAAAGATATGAGATCGTCATTTGCTTCCCTCTCCATTAGTAAACTGTTTGTCACAAGTGTTCAGGTTTCTTGTAAATAATGAACACTTATTAACCATCTTAAAAAAAGAGAAGGTTCTCAATTTGATTATTTTCTTGTATGTTCAGTGATATCTTCATCATTTGTGAACTGATTATAATATTTTTTTTTTGTGGGTTGGGTGTACAAGATTTATCCCAAAAACATCTGACCTTCCTTCATATCTTTGCTCCTGACAATTTTAGCACCATATGCCATGCATGTGTGTCAACAGTAAAGCTTCAAAAACTCTCTAGATGGTGCAGTTGTCACTGGGACACCTTAGTTCACGTTTAGCATGCCTTTGTTTACAAAGTGTTTTGTTTGTTCACCGCATTTTGCTATCGTGAAACATGACAGAAAAATCAGAGCAACAAATTTTGCTTAAAACTCAAAAAGAGTTGTGCAGGGACCATCGAAATGATGAAGACAGTATTTTGGGACATGTGTATTAGCAAAACACAAATAAAAGATTACTATCTGTAGATCAAAGATAGCTGCACATCTTTTGATAGCAACCCACCCTCTGGGTGGCCATCGAACACAAAAAACACTTATACTTTATAAAAAAGAGCAAAATACTGTCAACATTTGGTTTGCAGAAACCCAACTCTCTCCCCTTTTTTGCTAATTTTTGTCAATGTTCTTCACACAAAGTTACAGTTGACATGGTTTGACCGATAACCATGAAAGTTGGCATATATATTTATATGTATTTTTTCATGTAGAAGGTTTCTGACCAAAACAAATAAAAAATCACAAGCCTCTCCCCTTTTACATTCCTTAGTTTTCATCCAATTTTCATGGAACTTTCCATGTTTATACTTTAAAACAAAGAGAGAAAGAAAAATACTGTCCACATTAGTTTAACAAAATTTTTATATCTATTCCGCTTTCCACCCCCTTAATTATTGTCAATGTTCTTTATACAAAGCTACAGTTTCTAACCAATTTTGAAGGAAGTATGTACACATGTACTTTCATACAAACAGAAGAATAATGTTTAATGTGGTTTAGAGAAACCAAACCCTTCTCCCCCTTTCCACTCCCTAATTTTTGTCACGTTCTTTATACAAAACTACAGTTTATATCCAATTCTGCAGGCAATTTGCACACTTAAATCTTAAAACAAACAGAAAAAATCTGTCTTAATTTTGTTTGCAAATGCTCAACCCTCTCCCCTTCAACTCCTTTTATTTTCCAATGTGCCTTATAGAAACCCACAGTTTTTAAAAGATTCTGATGAGACACTGCACTCAAATACTTTAAAACAAAGAGAAAAAAATTGTCTGCATCCTGTTTACAAAACCCAACTCCCTCACCCCATTTACCAGATTTAATTTTTGTAAATATTCTTGATACAAAGCTACAGTTTGTGTCCATGGCCTTTAACAATTTGTTAAAGGCCAAGAATGATTTGCAATAAGGTCAAGCTGCAAGTCTTCATGAACAACTACATACTCTAAATAAATTTTTTTGCCCACTTTTCAATTTCGTTGAGACCAATGTTGTGTCTTTTTTTCATGGTTATCTTATTCGCAAAGAAACCATGCATATTTAATGTAGGTTTGTTGCTTTCCTCATATTATTGCAATTATCAAACACAGAAGATGAAAGGGGTGCCAGAGAAGGGCTGCTAGATTTGTCTCTGGAACACAGACAATAACTGGGGGCATGTGTGCTGATGATGGCACATGGCCAAATAACTTAGGCACGGCATTAATTAAGTAGATACCTACTTGATACAAGTAATTTATTTTTTCATCTACATAATTTAAGATCATAGTAATAAAGCTAATAGTGAAAGAAGTGCTGGAACGATTACAGATTGCACAAAATGACCCAAATGGACCCAGTTAGCCTGAGCAAGTAATTTTGTTAATACAGCTACTTGTTTAAGTTTGTTTGTGTTATATTTACAACTATTCGACATAGCTAGATCACAAAAAAAAGAGTGCAAGGTAAGTGTAATAGAGAATTTTAATCTTGGTGTACCAAGAAATATGGCTTTGTTAATAAAGGCAATAAGGCGATGTGTGTTTTATATTCTGGAACAGTGGTCTGAAGAACATCTTCTGTAAAAAAGCACTATAAAACAAATCATAAATCTCTTTGTTAAAACGCCAAAGAAGGGCAAAAAGAATTCATTGCATGTGCAATTAAAGAGAGAAGTAAACAATTGACGTCTGTGATTAAGTATGTAGCAAGGATTGTCATACCAGTGCCACAAGTTTTTTGGCTACTAATTTTATTTCTCTGCATGGTAAACTTTTAGAAAGGGAGAATTTTTGAAGGAATCCTGGATAACATGTACCCCTTCACTTTTTTAAGACTTTGAAAATAAAGATAAGATAATTCAGTGCATCAAACATACTCATTTATCCAGAAACACAATAAAAGGTAGAATACTAAAACTGGTCAGAAAATGTAAAAGAACAACAAACAAATGATGTCAAGTTATCTCCTTTTATATCGTTGTCTTGATAAAAATACTGATCTAATTGAATCTGCTTGTTTATCTATTCTTGCTCAATATTGTATAGGAAATGAGATCTAGGAGGAGTTAATTGCAATAAAATTTGTTAGCAACAATTACAAAGGGTACAGATATTTGTACAACTATTAAATTTTCACCTATTGAGAAAGAAGTAGATTTGAGCAAAATTGTTTTGTTAACAAGGCTCCAAGGGCAAAATAAATGTTTTTTTTTTTCAGTTTATTTCAAACATACACAGTACATCCAATTCTTGAATTCCAATGCATCATACATCAACAAGCCGTGTGCGCAAACAGTGGATTTGCCTCCCTTCATAATATAATAGATGTAGTTACAAAAATAGTGAAGCTCATATCGTTGCAGCCTTATAAGTGAAAATTTGATGCTTTGTTGGATGAAGTCAACTTGGTGTACAAAGGCTTACTGATGTACCACAATGTTCACTGATTGAGCCACAGTATCATATTTCAAAGATTTGTTGCTAATGTGGAAGAAATCAGACTTTTTTTTTTTTTTTTTTAAATGAAGGAAAAATGGAACAATACTAACAATTGATGGATGTTAGATGGCCTTTTTTTGTGGATGTGTGTCAGTCAGTGAATTGAATGTGAAGCTTCAAGCTGCAAACAAAACAATTATCATTAAGATAGATCTCATTCATGGTTTTGAGGCTAAACTGCAAGTTTTCAGTAACAATATTATTCAGTAATTAATTCTTCAATGTAAGAATTGTCGTCGAGATTTTCTCAGTTCAAAGAATTATCAGAAACACTCAAGTTTATTATGTGCCCTTTTGTGACTTTATCTGATAAACTGAACTTGTCTAAATTTGACTGGTTGAAAATTGAAGAAGTGGAAATGTATTTGATTGAGTTCCAGTGTAGTTCAACATGGACTATAAAATTCATTGAAATGAGTAAGGTGCTAGAATTAAATGAATTAGCATGTTATCAAGCAATATGAGTAAAAATGCAAATATCATAAATATGGAAACTTTAAATTCTATTGCCGACACATTTAGCTGTCTTTGCTATCTTAACAATCTTCCTATGCCTGTCATTATTTTCAGTAATTAATAACATTAAAGGCTCACTTCGAAACCATTTATCAAGTGACTCCACATCTGCTTACATTCTGCTAAAAATAACAAAGTATGAACCTAATATAACTTATTCAACATCTGATTTGGAACAGAAGTCACACTAATTTCATATTTTTAAATAAATACAAAACTTTTGATTTTATTATTACTTTGTATAAAAAATATATGTTTCTGGTTGCAAATTTTAAGATGATAGTATTTAGATTTTTTCATTTCCCATTAATCACTAAGTCATGATTGTTTGATGGCACATCGTGGCTTCATTCAACATTTCTTTAGAAATAATGTCACGTAGATCAATGAAGGTTTGCCATACCTGCCCTATGTAATTAAGATTCTTATACTGCCCACTCTATGGGCTCTGCTGGCTGTATGTATCAACTTGTTCTTCCTGGTGGTTCCCAGACATTGCTTTTTGATAACATGTATACATACTAGTATAATTCACCTCTGATGCATAACCTCAGCATTTCTCATCATCGTTGGTCAGCTCTCTGCGGGCATATTTATTCAATAGTCTTTGTCCTTGGAGAAGGTTTGTTTGGAATCTGTCCCTGACATTGGTGTGAACATTAACACTCTGAGGGCAGAAAGCTGTTATGTCAATAACATTTTAAATTTCTGATTCTTTTAGCTGGATTTATATTGGTACACCTGGTTAGTTGGAATGGTAAATTTATAGATCGCATTGCTACTTTTACAGAGGGAGGTTTTTAATGACCGGAACAACTCTCTTTTTATTGAAATAATTAGTAAATTGAACTAAAAAAAAATAGTCTGCATCAGAATACTACATATGCAGGAAAATGAGAAACACAAATAAATGGGAGTCTCGTGACTTTTTTATCCACTATCGTTTAAGTATTGACATAAGCATGAAAGAGAATATTTGTATTAATTTTTTTTTTGTGACTCATCCACGTTTGAAATCCATCCTTTCCATTATTTCTTCACATTAAATATTATTTGTATGAGGCCCCTTCTGCTTTCATCTGTACTGAATGACAGGTTCACTTCCCCTATCCTTTCTTATTTTCATTGCCTTACAGCATCTTAATTGTCACTATTATTTTTATTAGTGTTTATATAAATGTTAAAGTATCACTCAGTTGTAGTTTTATAATTTTTTCAATGATGTTATACTGTATTTTTCCATGTCAGAAATAAATGTTAGTACAACAGATGAAGACTAGTTTTCATTGTTAGGAATAGTTGAATTAATCTTTGTGCAAAATTACTGTTAACTTTTTGTAAACCTTACCTTCACAGATTACAACAGGGCTGTCAATATAACAAACACCAAAGCAGTGTATGGTGTCTGTATTGATCCTCAAGTTGAAACACAGGTAGCATCATTTATTGAAAATCAAATATATATCTGGGATCTTAGAAACTTTGAGAAACCTGTTGTCACTTTGAATCAAGGAAAGCCTGTTATAAAAATTATGTGGTGTCCTACCAGGTAAAAAATCCATTACTTATAACCATTTTAAACTTAATGTCCCTTTGTAAGGAATTACTGATCATTTGATTTTAATTACTGCAGGGTTATTTTTATTTGCCTAAAGTAGTTTTATTATGTGGAATATTTATAGACAAATATATTAATCAAGAAACCTTCACTTGCCTCGTAAGACACATGAAAGTGCATATACACAAAACAAGAATGCAGAACAGTGAAAAATTGCTAATCAATATATTTTACTGGCACAGATGAGCAGAAAAACATTAATCCATTAATTGTTAATTAATGAAGTTAACAAAATTGCAAAAATGTAACTCTTAAGTCAACATAAAAAATCATTAAGTTTTCTTCTTAACTTGACCTTCCGTTAACTTTAGTTCGCTACACTTTTTGTTGACATCATTTTGTTTGTTTAATTTGTGCACCACGGCACACTGGTACCTTCGACAATTTAGATACTGAACGAATTAGGTAATGCAAAGTGCAAGTGCAAGTGTGTAGAATATATAACTGTTATATAAAAATTGTTGTTGGGTGACTAGCCGAGTTGAAGGAGTGTTATAACTACACAATATTTCGGCGATCTCATTCGCTGTCGCCATCTTCTGGTGATCTTCAGAAGATGGCGAAACCGAATGAGAGCGCTGAAATATTGTGTAATTATAACACTCCTGTAACTCGGCTAGTCACCCAACAACAATTTTCATAAATGAATGTAATTTTTCTCAGCGTTGTTTATTTATAAACGTTTCTTGGGAAACAAACCGAATAATATTGTTATTAATGCACAATATTTCGGCGACTTTATTCTCCGTCGCCATCTTCAGGTGCAGTTGCAAGTCTTGAAGTAATTTTCATATTCTCAATGCCGAGAAAAACTGCGTTCTTATGTATAACTATTACGTTAGGCATGGTATGGGTGTGAGCAGGAATGCTAGAGTTGTGGAGGGTTTGTATTTTATGTCTGCAAACTGGCGCACACTACACTTTTCAAATTCGATCAGTGATTGATTTTGATATCTTTATAACTTGGTTTAGATTTTGTTAGTGAAATTAAATTAAATTAATATTCGTTACATGATTAAATCATGGAAGCTGGAGATCTAGAAACTGTTCACAATAGCAATGAGAAGTTTAAAATTACTTGGCCACATTTATGTGACTATATTGCATTTAAATTACAATTGGGAGAACAATTGTGTTGTGAATTCAAACTGTGTTTTCCTAAGCTTCCTACACTCAAGATTCACATTTCTAGTCTTAATAATCATAAACAACACATGAAAAAGGATACTTAGATCCAAATATTTACAGTTTGAGGAAAAAGTAAAATCCAGGTCAACTTGTGGGATAAGGAAAACAATTCAAAGCCTTCTTCAAACGCTATGGATTCTGGTATAGATAGTAACAAAAGTATTTATTTTTATCTCCATCTGCTAACAAAAGGTTACATCAACAAAGCATTGGTGAATCATTTTGCACCGTAGTCACCAAAAGCAGCGTGTCTCAAGCTAGTGTGGACCAATGCATTGTAAACTTTTTCGTTGCCTACATGATTCCATTACATGTTGTAGCATCCAATATGTTTAAGAACTCAATTTCTAGAGGGACATTGGAGAGACTTGTTGATGATTATTTTTTTTTTTTTTTTTTTTTTTTTTTTTTGATAGCTGTAACTTGTTTTAAATTTGTAAAAATGTAACGCTTTAACTATTATAGAAGTTAATGTTTTAAGTAGTAGATTAATGTAATAAAGTTAGGTTTTTGATTAACTGTACCCAGCTATGGTTACAGGGTGTTTGGAAATTCTTATTACAAACTCCTAGCATTTGTGGGGGGGACTGAGTAGATAAAATTTTGATTAGGGAGCCGTGTCTGAAAATTTACCATATCCGTGTCAAAAGTGTAATGATATACAATGAAGTATGTAAAACTCGCATTTTAAAATATGTTTCATATTTACAAGTACTATAGGAAGCCATAGATAATGGGTTGGTTGCTTATGCCATTGGACAATGATCACCTGAAGTTTGTTTGCAATCTGCCTATCAAATACTTACCATTTAGAGCTGTAAGACTTGCCATGATTGTAATATGCTCAGTGAGTATTGTGACACGATGTTGATAAATAGTGAAACACAATGCAGGAGAAGAGTAGCTTATTGCCTTTTAGCAGAGAATTTGTGTTTCACACGATTCATTCACTTGCTGTTTTTGTTAAAACTGACCAACCGTTAGAGAAAACAGATTTTTCAACTTAAAAAGGGCCAACTCAGGTGCTGCACCCTGACTTCAAAGAGGCTCATGAAGATGAAGTGAACTCATTGATTTCTGCCAGAACCATTTTGTAATCTATAGATTGTGGTGCACAGCAATGTGTGGAGTGTTCTGCATGAACACCAACTGCAATCTTACCACATTATTTTATGCCACATTTTGACTTTTGTGCACTGTTCTTACACCATTGTGCAGTTGACCTTTCTTTTTCTTATTCAATCTTGCCTTAAATTAACAAATATTCATTCAAGTCTTCGGTTTCTGTGAGTTTTTTCTTGGTCTCACAAAATTACATGTTCGGTTCTGAGCAATTTTTTCTAACTCCAACCCTTTCATGCAGACCTATTACAGTCCAGGTGACAATCTTCGGTGTATCAACTATACCAAATGCTTTTTATTTCCCTTTTATTTATGGCCTACTAGATCCATGTGTATTTACCTTTTGAAGCTTATAAGGATACAAACATTTGCCATGTACATTCCTAGCACTCTCTTCACCCTCCTCATTTTCTCCAATGAGTTGCAATCCAGCTCCTTTATCGTATCAGGTAATTTCTACAAACAAATCTAGCTGTTCTTCTTTGCACATTTTCCAACTCCTGTTTTTGATAACCAAAATGTGCGTCCCAAACTACACCACCGTATTCAACCAATGGTCTAGCCAAAGTTTTACAACCCAACTCCCTAACTTCTCTGTTACATCCTCTCATGACCCTCTCCAGTAAATGAAGGATTTCGTAACATTTTTCTACCACCTTCCCAATGTGCTCAAATTGAGTTTGTTATCAAACGTTATGCCAAGATATTTACACTTCAAGCTTTCAACAAGCAATTCTGACCCCAGCCTATAATCATAATTAACCTTTATTTTTTTATCTGTTCACCTTATAAGCATATTATAAAATAATAAATTATGAATGCATAAAAGAGTGAACGCGATCTATCAGTGCAGCGAACGAACTACGCGAACAGAGCCTATGATTGAAACAATAGGTCAGTGTTGACAATAATCTTCTTTCGCCTGTCAGCCGTCCATCGGCGCTGGCTGTGTTATTGAGTGAAGCAAGTTATTTCATGTGTGCATGCCGTGGCCCTGTAGCTATAATTTAGTTATTGTTCTGTGACCTACGAGTACCTACTATTTTGTTTACAGTTCGGTAAGTGTGAGATATTGATAGTTCATACAATTACATAGCAAAATTAAGTGACATGTTTTCAACACAGCTTTTATTCTTACAGCGTGTATTTGACATTGTTGGTTATAAGTTTTACTGATGGTTACAAAAAAGAAGAAGTGAATTGAAGAAAGTAGAGTGTTTAGCGATGCGTGGACAGATTTATACTTTTTATTAATTGCAATAGAAAGCCGCTATGCTTAATATGCCAAAAAATCCTTTCCGTACAAAAATAATATAACCTCACAATGATACCAAGCATAAAGCAAAATTTGTGTGCCTAGTTGTTGATTCCTATAAAAATAAAATCAACTCACTCAAATCTTCATTCAAGAAGCATCATAGTGTATTTAAGGTTCAAATTCAAAGTAACGAGTCAAATATACGTGCGAGCTTAAGGGTGGTGGAAATACTTGCCAAGTCTGGGTGACCATTTACCAACAGCAAATTAATAAAACAATGTGCCTTAGCTATGGCTGAAGAGGTATGCCCAGATAAAAAAATAAATTTGAAAATATAATCTTATCTGCAAGAACTTGTACCTGGCGCACTGAAGATTTGGGCGCTAATTTATGTGAAAAACTTCGGGAAAAAGCACAATAATTTTAATGGTTCTCCTTAGCTACCGATGAAAGTAATTATGTGTCAGATACTGCCAGCTTCTAATATCTGTTCGTGAAATCAATAAGTACTTCAACATGTGTGAGGAACTTTTACAGTTATGTAGTTTGAAGGGAACGACTATGGGAGAAGATTTGTTTTGTCACTTAGAACAGGCAATGGCATCAATGCAATTAGCTTGGGAAAAATTGGTAAATCTAACAACTGACGGAGATAGAAATATTAGTGGGCAAAACAAGGGCCTGGTGAGTAGAGTTAAAACAAAATTGGCAGAGATGGGATGTGAAATCCAGTTATTTTTTTCTCAGAAAATAAATCAACAATTTTATGAATCAGAAAGCTAAATCTGTTCCAGAGCTAACAGACCCTCAATGATTAATAGAGCTTGGATTTTTGACAGATTTAACTCATGAATTAAATACGCTGAATGTCAAGCTTCAAGGGAAAAACAAACTAATATCTGATATGCATACAGACGTAAAGGTGTTCCAAACTAAAAACCTACTCTTCATAAAACATATTGATGAAAAAAAAAAATTAGACCACTTGCCGAATTGTCTAAAGGCTGTCCAGGAAGCTGGCATTGATTTTAATTGGGATAATGAGAAAATGAAACACATTTTAATGGAGTTACAAGGTCAATTCAGTTACAGATTTGGTGATTTTGAGAAGGTTCGAACAAACTGAAGATTTTTGCTAACCCTTTTTCATGCGATGTTGAGGATGTACCCGGTAATTTACAAATGAATGTGATTGAACTTCAATCTAATGAGTGTCTAAAAACGCCTTTTACGAGATGAATGATTTGGTCAAATTTTATGGTAGCTTGCCGTCTGATTATGTCGAATTGAAAAAGTTTGCTCAGCAGTTTATTTCAATTTTTCGAAGCACTTATTTATGCGAACAAACTTTTTCAGTCGTCAATTATCGAAAAAATAAATATGCTTCTCGTCTCACAGATGTGCATTTGAGAGATACATTACGTATTTCAACTTCTAACATGAAAGCTGACATACACAAATGCAACCTAAACGTCACACTGAATTTAGTATGTAAGATCAATTTTGAATAAAATTGAATAAAATTTTCTCGGGTAACTAGCCGAGTTAGTCCATCGTTTGACCACGACGTTTCGGCGGTCACAAACTCTGCCGCCATTGTCAAGTGACTGCTGCCGGTAGGTTATTGAGGTGCTTATATATCACGCGAAGTCCGCGCTACGTCATCCTTTTTCCGGTCGGCCAAGATCAATTTTGTAACTTTTCCTCATTTGTATCTTCATTTGTATTAATAAAATTTGAAAACTGAGTTTTTGCATTTTTACTGTGAATGTGCAGCCCTGCCTTTTCTTTGTTTTGAAACCTTCTGGCCCTTGGCTGCTAAAAGGTTGCCGACGGCTGATCTAGAGTATTAGCTTCTGTTGAGGCACTCTACTTGTTTTTGACAGTTGAAAAACTGTTGAGTGGGGTTAAATTGTGTTTCACTTCTGTGAATCAGCTAACAAGATTGTGAGCTTGAAGTCCTCCAGCACTGATCAGTTTACTTTAGTAGGCTGGAGTTGGAGTGAAAAAGATTGATAGACTTCATTTGCTCAATCCTGTTATTTATTGATGTAGGTGATTGGAAACAACAGCACTGTTCCAGAGTAAAAATACTGTACTTAGTCCAATTCTCCTTGCTCCCTATTCAATTATTGTTGTCACTAATACTGGTTATAGTTACAACCTAATAATAAAAAAAATATTTGCAGGTTGAAAATTGACACAATTCAGCATTTTCTACTTTCCACTTTATTCACTGATAAATAGTTACTTTCTATAAAATTCAGACTTTATGGATCTATAAATACTTTATTTATACACTAATTATCACTTTAATCTGTTGGTTGGTATTTTCTCTATATTAAAAATATGTATATATATCTTTGCAGGCGAAATGTTTTAGGATCATTGCTTCGAGATAGTCACAGTATAAACCTGCATGACATTCAACATGCAATTGTAGGCACTGATGATGTAGAACCTGCAATCCTAGAAAGAAGTGTTCAGCCATGTTCTACAAGTGTTGTAACATCTTTTTCATGGCATCCATCTGCAGAGAATAGATTAATTGCCATAGATGTTGCAGGTAATTAAGACTTAGTAATAAATATGTATCAATGCTAAGTTCCAAAATCTCATTGCCATTTATTTTGCCAGGAGTAATAAAAGATTATACTGTGTCTGAAAGGATTACTGTAAATTGCTCTCCTCATTTGGATTTAATTTGGACCCACAATGGACCAGTTCTGAAAAAGCTCACAGTGTCTGGAGACATTTCTACCCAAATCAAGAAAAGAGCTGTAAATGAATATGGCCTTAAAGTGAGTAACACTGTCTTTACTCTGCTTTATTTATTTATAAGCTTAAACTAGAATGTTCTCATTTTTTAAGTCTTGAACAGTAGACAGTAAACAGAAATTTAAATCTGACTAAACTTGATGAATCTTGCTTATTTAGAAATGATACAGAGATTTGAATATGAAGCGTATATAAGTTTTTCACAGTTTTTGATGTAATTCAGTTTAACAATGTTTTATATTACAGTGTTGTAAACCACAGTATGATGTTTCCATTATAGGCCACATTTTAAATATTGAATTTATCAAAATTTTTGGTTCAGATTTACTGGTGAATCTCAGTATTTATTGTGGCAAGTCATAATCCAACCATCAAAAGAAGTGTTTGATGTTTTGGTCTAACAACCTGTATCTGTGGCTTAAATGCATGCCATTTTATTTTTCATTATTTTATATTAATTAGCTTCAGCTACAAGATGGTATAGGTGGGTTAATTTTTCTACTACATTTTATATACTTTATTATTGGCCATTGATTTCATTGAATTGAATTTATGCAATTACTCAATCTTTGCTTGGACAGTTAATGTATCAGCATAATTGACATTTTGTACTGCTTTCTTCAGTTCATATATCTGCATACAATGGTGTCTACTCATCAAGAGTTTGCTTGCTGTTAATAACTCCAACTGTGTTTGATATTTTTAGGAAACTTGCTTTTATTACACAAGAATTATTCACAAAATAAAGGACTATCAAAAAGTAACTAATGCTTATAGATGTTACACCATAATGATAATGTCACACACTCATGCTTGTATAATGAGTTCTTTGTTACATTTGAAAGGCTCAGCAAAATGGTTTTAAATAAACTGAAATCTATTGGATTGGACGAAAAAGTTACTTACTCGGTAGAGAAATTCTTAAAATCTGGGAAGCAAAGTGTTGGAGTAGAAAATACATTATCAAAAGAGGTGGAAGTAAATATGGGAGTGCTGCAGGGTAGTGTATTGGGACCGTTGTTGTCAATTATTCTAATGAATGACTGTGTTGATGGGTTACAGTCAGAATTTAGGTTTTTGCAAATGTTAAAATGGTATACAATACAATCAAAACAGGGGAAGACGGTAAACAGTTGTAGGGTGACCTGGATAGAATATCTAACTGGGTAGGTCAGCATGGAATGAAGATAAGCTTACTGGGTACACAGGTAAATAAACTGAAGGTTAATTATGATTGTAGGGTGGGGTCAGAATTGCTTGTTGAAGGCTTGAAGTATAAATATATTGGTATAACGTTTGATTACAAACTCAACTGGGCAGAGCACATTGGGCAGGTTACAAAATCCTTCATTTACTGGAGAGGGTGATGAGGGGATGTACCAGAGAAGTTAGGGAATTGGGTTACAAAATTTTTATCAGACTACTGGTTGAATATGGTGGTGTTGTTTGGGACCCACATTTTGGTTGTCAAATACAGGAGTTGGAGGGTTCACAAAAAAGAGCCACTAGATTTGTTTGTGGAAAGGAGGAAGGTGAAGAGAAGGCTCGGAATGTACAGGGCATATGTTGGTGATTGGGATATTGATAGAAGAATTAGGAATAGTGCAAGGATGAGGAGAGACAACTGTGATCACAAGCTGTCTTTTAATTTCATGCATAAGGGATTGAGAAAATTTTATTTTGTTGGTAAGGGTGTCAAGGATTGGAACAAATTATAAAGTGAAGTGATAATTTACCAAAGACGCTTAATGAATTTAAAAGTAAAATTTGTAAATCGGAAAAGTAAATGGGGGAGAAATTTAACACTTCAATTATAAAAGATAATTTCAAAATAATAAAAAAGGGGGAAATTGGATGAGTAGGGGAATTGCCACCAGAGCGTGAGCTCCACTGCAATTAATAATAATCCATATCCATCAGTGCACTTGCTCTCTTCCACTTTTGGCAATTCACTATCATTAGTCTTTGTAAACCCTCTTCCAACAACCAACTCTAGTCTGTGGAGACAAGCATGATGTGTATTTCAGTGACTATTTCAATGACTACAGGGCCTTTCAAAGTATTATATGTTTGAACAAAAATTAGATTAGACATTAAGCCTTTTAAAATGGCCAGCCAGTATGGCCCCGCACGTCAAAGGACAACCATAATGGATTAGGGAGATACAGTGAGACAAGGTACAAATCCCAATCCCTACACACTGGCCATTCTGATTGTAGTTTTTAGGCAGGTTCTAACAATCATCTAGGCGAATGCTGGAAAGGTCCCAAATCTTCACAAACAAAAATACACTTGTCACATAGAACATAAGTTACATGTTTCACAGACAATGAGTAACACATCACCCCACCTAAATTATGACAGGCTTAACAGTAGTAGATGGAACCTTGCTTTGAAAATGAGCATGGGCTCTGGAAGAAGATGTGCCAAATGGCCCATGAAAGTGGGAACATTATAAAAAAATTTTGATGACTAGGTCTTTTATAACAAGGTATTTTATTACCTTTTTGATGTTTGATTTCATCTGATATTTGGAAAACACTAAAACTTATTTGCATCTCTCAGCTGTAATGCACAAACAGCTGACAATAATGTTAAGGTTAGAGAGGAATGTCATCACTTACCATAGGAATAAGGCATGATGGGATAGAATCAGACAAACAAGAAAATAGCCACATGAAAAGATAACAAATTTCAACAGTGCTCCTAATGCATTCTGCCAACCTGATATAATCATTATGTTGTGGGTTTGTTACTATTGCAGTAGAGGACACTGAATAGTATTTTTGTTATTTCTCTATGGTATTGTCAAATCCGAATGCACTAATAGTAATACATAGTTCTCTTCATTTCCAAAGAAGTCTCTCACAGTTGAAAGTTAATTAAAATTGACATCTTCACTCTGGATAAAAAAGTTATCAGATTTAATAGTAATATTGAAAGTCAAAACCTATTTTAATTTTCTCCAGAATAAACGTTCACAGTTTCTACGATACCAAAATTTGTGTTCTGTATTACAATCAGGCTTTGATCCTTCATAAAATTGCAGATTGTTTCTAAAGGAACTTCAACACTTGTGCACAAACTTTCAGTATTCAGTTAATTTTGTAAACTTCAGATAGCCCATTTGAAACATTTTTCTTCTTACTTCCAAAATATAAAGTCCAAAATTTCACAAAAGTTATATGAAATTTAAACTTAAATCTCATTTCAAAGTTTGTCTTCAATACCAGCCATCTAGCTTGTATTTGATCACATGATGACTATATTGTCTTGTGATACAGACCAACGTGACACTCTTCACTAAACCGTGACTACCAAAACTATCATTTGAGAGGCTATTCCCATGTTTTTGTTTATAAGCATCCCTCCCCTTCCCTTTCCCCCAAACTGCTAGTAACTGGATTTTTCTTCTCTGTAACAGATGTAGTATATAGTCTTTAATTCAGAAAAAGTGTTTTGGGAGATTGAATTTTCAAACAAATGTATCGTGTTTTTACAGACAGATCTTAAAGAAAATGGGATTTATGCTGAAGAAGATATGCTGAAAAGTCTGTGGAATTGGCTAGATCTTTGTTGCACACTTGTTGAAGATGGTGTTATTCGTGGATTTTCCAATAAAATTCCGGGAATTAGGTATGTAAAAGTTAGTTAACTGAGCTGAAGTTTATGGCTTGGAGGTATGGACAGAGATATCAGTTAGACTAATATGACTATGGAAGAAAATATATGGCAGTCAATCCAAATTGAAATTATCTTATAAGTTATAGCACCTGGGTGACCGATTTTCGCTCGGCGTCTTTCGATTTCTGTTCAATATACAAGATTTCGAGTAAAGTTTGATTAAAAGTAAAAGGCATCCTAGGCATTTTGAGGTGCACAGTTAACAAAGAGAAGCTTAACTAATATCAGTAGGCTTACTAATACCTGAAGCTTCTACATAATTAGGTTAGAGTCGTTTTCGAGAAACCAAATACAAAAATTGCTCCGTTTTTAAAAAAAATTGTGTTAATCCATTTATGAGACCGCCTCATAAATTGCTTTCAAAGAAAAATGCTATTATTAGGGATTAATTAATGGTGCAAGATTGGTGGTAGTTTGGGGGATTCTACGATAACCCTTAACGATGGATTCTTATGTAAATCAACGAGAAAAATTGAAAGTAAAAACTATTTTTTTATATATATTTCGCTTAGTTCTCGAGATATTGTATCTCAAAATTTGATGTGGTTGGTTAAAATGCGATATGGACAAGAAAATAAATTTCGCCATAACCAATTATGATGAATTCGTATGAAACTCGTCAAGACAAATCGAAAATAAAGAATTTATTTTTCAGATATATCGCTTAGTTCTCGAGATATTAAATGTCTCAAAAGCGAAGAGGTTAGGATTAGATTCGGCCTGGACCAAAAAAAAAAAAAATCCACCAAAACCACTATATCTATACGGTGGAAATGTACTTTCTTGAAATACGGCCTGGACCAGAAGAAACGTCGCCAAAAGCAAAAGGAACTGTACCTATAACTGATTTAAGAACATTTATTCTCTATTTTCGATATCGATGATTACTTTACAACTGGTACCGGTAATATTATTTTCAAAGATGTTTCTGTAAAGTATCATCTTTGACAAAACCAATGATAAATTTTAAATTATCTTCCTTTTTAAATGTTTTACAATTAAACTTGCAGTGCTAATATTTCCACGGGTCAGCCAGTATACAAGAACTGTTCGTTTAAATATTCTTTGAAATCAAAGAGAATCTATTTGTAGGCTTTCTTGTACATGAATTTTCTACGAGATGACGCTAGTGTTGTTTTCGAGGTACCGAGTGAGAAAAATGTTCGTATTTTGTAAACTCTCTTTTTTGTAGGGAAGACAACTATTTAGGTAATCTTAAAAAATCAAAACGTTACCTAAATATCAAATTTCATCCAAATCATTGCAGCTGTTTCCGAGATCCAAAGTATATATATATATATATATATATATATATTCAGAATTGCTCATTTAAAGATATAAGATTTCCTTGGTAATTTCTTTGTTCACACTTTGGTTTCCCATGTAATATTTTGAGTATTATTAGATATATATTTTCTCTGCCTTATTTAGTTAGTTATTTATTTATTACTCTTTGTAGGAGGAATGTTTGTGCATCTTGTTAATACTGAAGCATCTCTGCTGTTCGCATCACCTATCCTACTGTCTGTGACTGTTCACTGCTGGGAATGTTTGAGCACTCACAAAATTGCTTAATTTATTGTTTAGCCACCATTTATAGGCTTAGCACTGAGAAAATAAACTGTTACATGCTCAAACAAAGAATCAAAATGGTCAATGGTGATGAGGTGCTATATTTAAACTGAATAAAATATGAACAATGTTGTCAAAAGTTCCTTTTAATTAATTGAATACATTCCTGCCAATACAGCCAATAATTACTTAATTGATCTTCACACTTAATTCTCAGATTTGCAAGTTGTAATTAGAAGCATAAATAGTGGACATACTCAAACGGTTCACTTTACATCGGTCCACATCTTTGACAACAATTTGTTGTAAACTGGTCAGAATCTTCTGTCATATAGCACATACATAAAGTTCTTGGTTTTTACCCTGCACAGCATCCTAATTGCTCTTTTCTGTGCTATCAAAACCATTTTTTTTTTTTTACTTTGTTAAGAATTTCGCCAATAAACTATGCCATATGACATGACTGAATAAAAATAAGAGGAGTATACTTGTTTTGTTAATACTAGATCTGCTGTTAGAAAAGGTGTTCTTATTGCAAAGGTGACACTACTACTTCAGTAGTAATGTGATATGTTTTTGCCAACTGAGTTTTTCATATATTTTTATTCCAAGAAATTTTATGCTCTTTGTTTCCAATATTGTGTTATTTCTAATTTATATGTAAATCTTGCTGCATACTTTTTGTTTTGTTTTAAACCTAATGTAATGTGTTTTCTAAGTTAAATTCATAGATTTAATAGGCCTTATGTCATGTGGTCTGTGATGTTGAAAGCAAGCAGTTTAACCACATACTTCAATATATTAGAGGGCAACCATTGTTTGCTGTGGTATTGTTTCGCTAATTAATGGTAATCTCTGAGCATGATATTTTGGAACACAATATGTAATAGATTAAAACTAATAGCTATTGTTTGTAAAGTAATATTTCTTTCTTTATTTTCCAGGAGCATCTTGAAATTGGAAACGGCTCAAGTGAATTCTGGTGGAACCTCTAAGTCAGAGATGACAACTATTCCCTGGCCAGACTTAGAGATCTCAGGAATTCATATTACTGCTAAAATTTATAAGTAAGTATAGTTATTTTAATAGTTAGTAGTGGATAATGGAAACACAGAAAATGACGCTTGGCACAGAAAATAAGATAGAATATGGAAAAATAACCCATCACTTATGACAGATAAAGGCAGGAGATGAACACATAAAAAAACACAAACAGAATTCACAATATTTTGGTTAATAACCTTAGTCATGTAGGAAGTGAGACGTATAGCAGAGGGAACATATGGCCACATCCTGACGCGTCACATGAATTTCATGTGGTGGGCCAGGATGTGGTGATATCTTCCCTCCATCATATGTCTCACCTCCTACATGACTAAGGTTATTAACTGAAATATTGTAAATTTCGTTTGTGTTTTCTTACATGTTCATCTCACCCTCCTGCCTTTGTATGTGGCAAGTGATGGGTTATTTTTCTCTATCCTATCATATTGTTAATGGTTAGTAGTTAAGATGTATACTACATGAAATGAAATAATCAGTTAGCTACTTTTGTTGACTCTGTTTGTTTATTCTATACAAATAAACAAAAGAAACATTTCATAAATATAACATTTTCTCCCTAGTAAATGTGTTATGTCTATCTGTCAGACTTTTGTGTGTGTTATAAGTATGGTGTCACAAAAACTAGCTTTCATTTACAAACTAGCTGTTACCCGCGACTTCGTACGCGTGGACTTGGAGTTTCATTACCAGAATTGGATATAGAAAACTGTTAGTAAGATTTGTCCCAAACAACACCGAGTCGACATAATATGATGGAAAGCCATCATTATATCATCCTATCGTCTAATATGTCTCATGAAGAGAATCAATTTACAACATATTTAAAAACAGAAAGGTAAGCGAAGGTGCGGGGATGTGTGTGTGTGTGTGGGGGGGGGAGGGGGGTTAACTGATGGCAGCTTTATTTCAGCTTGGTTTTTTCTTCTTTATTCAACATGAGCATCTGAATCTTATAATCTAATAGCAGCACATTGTCTTCTAGACCTGCACCTTAGGCCAGGTTTACGTCCGCAAGGCATGTCAAAAAGGAAGACAAATTGGTGCCAGAAACTTTTATACAGACACAAATGAATAGTACAGTGCAGAGCAAATTGACTTCTATACTAAATAATAAGTTTTGTTTCATATCGAAATTTATTAACAAATCAAACACTAACGGACTGCGCGACTGAGCAACCAACGTAACATTACAGACTAACACACGAATCTGTCTGTCTTTCATCATTCGATAAGTTCTTAAAATTTCGTGACTAAAACTGTTATTCATACCGAAAAAATGTCCTGTGTCCGTCCTACACTATTTCATTGTTAAATTCCATCAATATTGATATAGCCATTTAGTCGTCAAAACGTAACAAAAAGACAGAAACTTACTTCCACAATTATAATATAATAGTTGGTACCCACGAATTCGTTCGTGATTGTAAAGTATTCATATTCACAGCTGTAGACATCTAACCACCATAGTGCACAATGGGAGACTCGATACTATTACCACACACAAATACCAGTCTTCTGCGCTATATAGTTCCGGCAGCAAAGTAAAATTTACGGATACACACAAGTCTTTGGATGAAATACGAAAATATTCATGATCGACCAATTTCAAACACCATATCTCACACGCTCCCACAGTTACCGAATTTCGGCCAACGTTGAGATCGATGGGTGACTCTGTGTTACTACCACACAAAAACGCCGGTGATAGTTTTCACTCAAAAGTGATACACCGAGACACATGCGTCTTTGGCTGAAATATGAAATTGCCGCAGGTCGACCATTTTCATCCCCCATGTCTTCCACACCCCCATAGCTACAGACATCTAACAACCATAGTGCACGACAACAGACACGATTCTACCACCCCACATAAACACCAATGCTCTATGCTATGTAGTCGTGGCAGAAACGATAAATCTGCAGAGACACATGCCTTTCGTCGAAATACGAAAATATCCTTGGTCGGCCACTTACAACCACCATATCTAACATAGTACCAAAGTTTCTGAAAATCGGCCGCTGTTGTGATCGAAAGGTGACTTTCTGCTACTACTACACACAAACGCCAGTTATCTATGATCTATAGTTTTCGCTGAAAAGTGATACACCATGACACTTTTGTCTTTGGCAGAAGTATGAAATTGCCACAGGTCGACCACTTTCAACCCCCATATCTCCCACACCCCCATAGCTACCGACATATAACAACCATAGTGCACTACATGAGAAATGATTCTACTACCAAACACAAACACCAATGCTCTATGCTATGTAGTTGTGGCAGAAAAGTGACATATGCGGAAACAGTCGAAATACGAAAATATCCTTGGTCGGCCACTTGCAACCACCATATCTACCACAGTACCACAGTTTCTGAAAATCGGCCGCTGTTGTGATCGAAAGGTGACTTTCTGCTACTACTACACACAAACGCCAGTTATCTGTGATCTATAGTTTTCGCTGAAAAGTGATACACCATGACACTTTTGTCTTTAGCAGAAGTATGAAATTGCCACAGGTCGACCACTTTCAACCTCCGTTTCTCCCACACCCCCATAGCTACCGACATCTAACAACCATAGTGCACTACATGAGATATGATTCTACTACCAAACACAAACACCAATGCTCTGTGCTATGTAGTTGTGGCAGAAAAGTGACATATGCGGAAACAGTCGAAATACGAAAATATCCTTGGTCGGCCACTTACAACCACCATATCTACCACAGTACCACAGTTTCTGAAAATCGGCCGCTGTTGTGATCGAAAGGTGACTTTCTGCTACTACTACACACAAACGCCAGTTATCTGTGATCTATAGTTTTCGCTGAAAAGTGATACACCATGACACTTTTGTCTATGGCAGAAGTATGAAATTGCCACAGGTCGTCCACTTTCAACCCCCATATCTCCCACACCCCCATAGCTACCGACATCTAACAACCATAGTGCACTACATGAGATACGATTCTACTACCAAACACAAACATCAATGCTCTATGCTATGTAGTTGTGGCAGAAAAGTGACATATGCGGAAACAGTCGAAATACGAAAATATCCTTGGTCGGCCACTAGCAACCACCATATCTATCACCGTTCCACAGTTTCTGAAAATCGGCCGCTGTTGTGATCGAAAGGTGACTTTCTGCTACTACTACACACAAACGCCAGTTATCTGTGATCTATAGTTTTCGCTGAAAAGTGATACACCATGACACTTTTGTCTTTAGCAGAAGTATGAAATTGCCACAGGTCGATCACTTTCAACCCCCATATCTCCCACACCCCCATAGCTACCGACATCTAACAACCATAGTGCACTACATGAGATACGATTCTACTACCAAACACAAACAACAATGCTCTATGCTATGTAGTTGTGGCAGAAAAGTGACATATGCGGAGACAGTCGAAATACGAAAATATCCTTGGTCGGCCACTTACAACCACCATATCTACCACAGTACCACAGTTTCTGAAAATCGGCCGCTGTTGTGATCGAAAGGTGACTCTGTGCTACTACTACACACAAACACCAGTTATCTGTGATCTATAGTTTTCGCTGAAAAGTGATACACCATGACACTTTTGTCTTTGGCAGAAGTATGAAATTCCCACAGGTCGATCACTTTCAACCCCCATATCTCCCACACCCCCATAGCTACCGACATCTAACAACCATAGTGCACTACATGAGATACGATTCTACTACCAAACACAAACAACAATGCTCTATGCTATGTAGTTGTGGCAGAAAAGTGACATATGCGGAGACAGTCGAAATACGAAAATATCCTTGGTCGGCCACTTACAACCACCATATCTACCACAGTACCACAGTTTCTGAAAATCGGCCGCTGTTGTGATCGAAAGGTGACTCTGTGCTACTACTACACACAAATGCCAGTTATCTGTGATCTATAGTTTTCGCTGAAAAGTGATACACCAGGACACTTTTGTCTTTGGCAGAAGTATGAAATTGCCACAGGTCGATCACTTTCAACCCCCATATCTCCCACACCCCCATAGCTACCGACATCTAACAACCATAGTGCACTACATGAGATACGATTCTACTACCAAACACAAACAACAATGCTCTATGCTATGTAGTTGTGGCAGAAAAGTGACATATGCGGAGACAGTCGAAATACGAAAATATCCTTGGTCGGCCACTTACAACCACCATATCTACCACAGTACCACAGTTTCTGAAAATCGGCCGCTGTTGTGATCGAAAGGTGACTCTGTGCTACTACTACACACAAACACCAGTTGTCTGTGATCTATAGTTTTCGCTGAAAAGTGATACACCATGACACTTTTGTCTTTGGCAGAAGTATGAAATTGCCACAGGTCGATCACTTTCAACCCCCATATCTCCCACACCCCCATAACTACCGACATCTAACAACCATAGTGCACTACATGAGATACGATTCTACTACCATACACAAACACCAATGTTCTATGCTATGTAGTTGTGGCAGTAAAGTGACATATGCGGAGACAGTCGAAATTCGAAAATATCCTTGGTCGGCCACTTACAACCACCATATCTACCATAGTAACACAGTTTCTGAAATTCGGCCGCTGTTGTGATCGAAAGGTGACTCTGTGCTACTACTACACACAAACGCCAGTTATCTGTGATCTATAGTTTTCGCTGAAAAGTGATACACCATGACACTTTTGTCTTTGGCAGAAGTATGAAATTGCCACAGGTCGATCACTTTCAACCCCCATATCTCCCACACCCCCATAGCTACCGACATCTAACAACCATAGTGCACGACAGGAAAGACGATTCTACTACCACACACAAATACCAAAGGTCTATGTTATGTAGTTGTGGCAGGAAAGAGAAGTATACGGAGATACGAATTTTTGGTCGAAATATGAAAACGCCCTGCACTGACCAACTTTAATCATTACATCTCCCACATCCCCACAGCTATCGGCATTCGGCCAACGTTGTGCACGACAGGAAACTCCATGCTACTTCCACCAACAAACATCAGTGATCTGTGCAAGGTAGTGGTGGCTGAAAAGTGAAATATAGGAAAAAAACACGTCTATTTTTATATATATATAAGATTTATTTAGTTTCCTTTTGTTAGTATGGTTCTGACTTGAAACTGCAATATTCCAGGAGATGGTTTGTGGTAACTTACATATGCAACTTCCTGTGAGATTTCATTCACTTTTTTGAAATATGTACCTCACAAAATCAGCACTTTTCCCGATAATAAAACAGAATGATCATTTCATTCCAGTCTTGTGAGGAATGAGATAATGATACATTTTGGCAAAGAATTTAGGATGCCAGTAACTAACTTGGGGAGTTACAACCAGTGCAAGTTCACAATCAAATATCAACATACTATTTTTTCAGTTTCCTGTAACAGACTAGGCAAATGGCCACACGTTTTAATACAGGTAACTTATTTACTATATAATTTTGTAAGATCACTTACTCACCTTGATAGATATTGGCTGGAAAATAGTGACGCCATGGGCCAGCCTTCGCTAACTAAACAGCGACCAGAGATACCATTATAAGAAATTCCTGGTTATGTCCACAATTTAATAGCTAAGCAACTAACAAATTAATAGCCATAATACAGTCATTAAGTTTGTTTTCATAGCGTTTCATAGTTGAAAAAGATATTGATAAATTTTGCAGCTGAAAAAAAAAGTGGATCTGCTTTTCAGTAACATGTTGCTAATGAAAACAACTTAAAAAAAACTTAGAAAAATTTACTCATGGTCTCTGCTGTAACCACGAATGACAGTTGTTATTCTGGCTTGGAAAAATTTCAAACTAATTAAAATTTTCACTAATGTTGCTTGACCAAAGTTTATGCATTACAGTTTATTTGCTTTTTAGGGATTATACTGACCATTTTTGTTGATGGCTTTTGTTCATGTTCACTGTATGTGAGTTTGTAAGCACCTTAGAATTTGGGTAAATTCTAGTTTTCTTGGCTATAGAGCATAAGGGAGGGAGTAAGCTTTCTAGTAAACATAAAATTTCTTAGTTTGAAACTACAGGATAAGAAAGACACGTTTCATGCAGAAGCCGATACTGCAACCTAGCTCAGTAAATAAACCGATTTAAAAACAGTAAAGTCACTCAACATTTAATACAGGTCCTAAATAAACAATTTATAATAGTAAATAGCCATTAAACTATCCTGGAACAGTGTAATCCATAATTATCCAATTTGTAAACAGTTGATTTTGGTTACGTGATAATTTAACTAATTCCTAACACTTTTCAATGCAGTAAAGTAATTTCATAATAATAATAACCCGAAAGAAGGTTAAATTCACTAAAATTCCGTAGTTTCAGGCCGTGTAAATAGAGTAAATAAAATTTTAAACACTTTGTTATACACACTTGCACTTTCAACATTTTATAATCATATGTTTTCGATAATTTCCCCAACTAAAAAGTAAATTTCCTGAAAGAGTAAAGAATCTAGTATAACATTTTAAAGTTTTGAAACATTCCATGCAGTAGAACAAATATTAAATCAATTTTCAAGTTATTACGTTGTAAACCAAAACGTGGTAGTTTTCAAAATTAAACTACGATTAAACAAGAACACTTCCGGAAACAAAACAACTTTTAAAACAAGGAATCAAATAAAAGAAAAATACTTTTTCGATATAAACAGTACTTTAATAATTATCAAAAAGAAACAGGTTTTTCTGTTTTGGCGTCTAGGCAGTTTCAAACCCAATTTTTGGTAAATAAATAACTTTGCTAATACTCCACCGATAATAATAAAAGTTACACCTTGGAAATCAGGAGCATTAACTGAACACAATGACATTAATTTAAACATGATAATTTGCCATCCATCGGGGACGTCTAAAAATTGAACAAATTAAGATATAAATCGGGGGTTCACCAACTGTTTTTAGGAAATTCATTACCATTGCGCGTACATACTTAAAGACACGTTATTTTAGAATTATAGTCATCATTTTTTTTTATAAACCTAAAGGGCCAGGCTTCACACAGTAAAACTTTGAACACTAACTATAATTGCATTTTTTCAGACTATTTTGTGGTAAGAGGTAGTTCACATCAAGCATGCGGCTGAGGGTATATAATGAGACATGGATACGATCTCAGGGTCTTTATCCGGGAACCTTTTGTGGAGTAAACATGCGCTAGTGTGTTTCGTCGTGTCGTGTATATGTTGGTTAGGCCAAGATGATTTCCGGGAACATTTGAAACACGTTATGGGCAACTTACCGCCATGTTGACTTTTCTCACCAGTGATTGGCGCTAGCATAGAGAATGAACTTATAAATTTACTATCGGGGTTTACTCTGGGACATCTTCCTCTTCATGACTTGTGATTTTCGGAAATGTTTAGTTCGATTGCCTATTCGACTGTAATTGCTATTTTTTCAAATGTGACAGTGAAATAAATTCGAAATTTTTCATCAAGTGGACTTGTACATGCTTTCATAGTGAACATTAACCTTTCCTCAGCTTTTGGTTTAAATAAGCTTTGTGGCGACCGATAGGCTTTACAGTTGAATTATCCAGGCTGTTACATGGTCATTTAAATTTATTAATGCAAATTTAGTAGAACTTTCAACAAGTCAAAATTCAGTTAAGGTGACTAAACTGATACTACTCCCCGAGTATCAGTTTTCATCCTTACAAGTTATTAGGTTAATTTAAGTGAACATCAGACCAAGTATGTTACCAAATCGAGTATTATGGAAATTCATTTCTTCGGAGTTGCTCAAGTATTTAATAATTTTTACAGATAGCATCACCAATGATTACATTTGAGTGTTTTACCAGTCTCAATAAATTGACAACTTGATGCTGTCGAAGCAAACAGGAATTTTTAAAATTTTGCTGAGTGAACTTTAAGGGTCAAATACAAGTAAGTTTCTATTTAAGCAATTATAAGATTGCACTATCGTCCCTGTTCATGTTTAATACCTACCTCAATTAATGCTTCTGAGTTCTTCAGGCTCAACAGATTTTATTCACCCTGAACACTGGTCAAGTTTATATTTGGTCAAATCAGGCCAGCCTGTCATAATCTTTCATCCTAGAAACTGGAACTATTCCAGACCCGTCACAATACACAAAAAAAAAAACAGTCACAGGCTTACCCTAGTATATTATAACATGGCGTACAGCTTCTTGATTCCCACAAAGGCCTTAGGGATTTGCAAACCCACAGTACCCAAACAGCAAATTGGTAATCTCTATGCAAACTTTGTACTCCACAGTCTGGCATGATGATGGAATGAAGTGTGAAATGATGTGGAGAACATGGCTGCATTGCCTGAATCGCATTCATATAAAAAACCTTTATAAATAAAAACTGTTAGGATGACTAATATGCTGAGGAGGGGAAATAGTAGCCTTTGTTATATTACACTTGGTGGCATGAAAAGGAGGCTTAAAGTTTCTTGATGTCCATTCCACCATATGAGTGTGATCAAAAGCACAGTAATAATAAACAACCTTGTGGACTGTATGGACCACAAGGGTTCTTCCCACACTCATCAATTAGAAAGCAGTCCAGAGTTTGAGCACTATGACTTTGGAAAAGAAGTACAACAGGTGTACCCTTCGAATGTAGAACCTGGAAATCAGTTTAAATAGTATCTTGTTTTTACATCTCAAAGGGTTAGGAAAAGCGTTTTAAAAGGTATTAAAATTGTAGAATTTGTTTTGCTTACAGACACACCCACAAAAAATCGGATATCCGTTCTCCAAACAAGTGTGAGAAATTCAATGAAGTTTGCAATGAAATACAAAAGGAAAATTAAAGAGTTTATCACCAACCACAATCACTGTCACTGTCACAATTTAACTGTTGAACCACATATTCTTTCAAAATTTTATAAAGTCACAAACTTATGGCTTCTATAACCATCACTAAAGAATTTTATTGCAGGAACGATTAACACATTCGAGACAAACCATCCTCATGACCTGTAACTGAATTTACTGTTATATGAGATGTTCTGATTTCACCTCACAGTTCCACATGCTTGCCTGAAACCTACATCCGCCCCGCTGAGTGCCCAATTAGCGCCACCAAGAAGCATGGTCACGCTTTAACTGAATCTGAAAGACTGGGGCAAGGGAAGCTTATGGCTGCTATATATAGAAAAGCACATGGGAACACTACTTTTTCCAGCTTCCCACATAAGCAGTCCCCTAATCTGATGAAATGTCGTATCTCAAGCTTGAGGATATCATCATACTTATGACCTTGGTGACTTAAAATATTCCTATTGATCTGAAATTTTGGCAGTAGCTAGCTTGATTAAAAAAGTTAATTTCGATCCTTATAAAAAAAATTTGTAGCTTCAATAGTTTGGCTGTAAAAAATTATTTTCTGGGATTCCAAAACTTGTTCATAACTTCTACAATTTTGTAACTACAAAGCTGAAATAATTTTTATTTTACTTCTAATTGACTACTCTTTTATTTGATACTAAGCAAGCCATGTTTACTATTTTCTAACAATTTGCTCGAAAGTCTTGTGCAATCCGAATTCGACCCAGTGAATAACTTTCTGATATCTGTAAAATCTACTCTAAATGATTCTACGTCTCCCAAAATGACTACTGAGCGATTTGGAAGTCACACTGTGTGTTTCCATTCCATGTTTAATGTGATTTGAAGAGAAGTAACAATATGAGCTCTAACATGGAAAGTAAGCGTTTCCGGACACATGTCCACATAACATATTTTCTTTGTTTGTGTGTGAGGAATGTTTCCTGAAAGTTTGGCCGTACCTTTTTGTAACACCCTGTATATTACTCGAAAACCAACCTTTAAACTTTACTGAGCTTCTTTAAAATTTAATATGTTGTATAAACAAAAATTAAGTTTCTTTTCACCTGATTTCCTATATCTTTCCAAAATGTGACTTTTCAAATTTAAATTGTGTAATTACGTCTCCAAAACTTTCATACCTGCTTTTCACTTTCAGTGTATTAAAACTCCATAGCAGGATTCTCTAGCTACAAGATTTCTATCCTCTCTTTACTAGTTATTATCCTGAATATTTCTCAAAGTGAAGAAAATGTTAACTTTAGTGAAATTATATCGAAACCATATATATCATATGCAGATCTTATTTAGACCATCTATAGCTGTTTAGTTAGATTTATAACTTGAACCTACTGTTTAAACTTGACTTATTGCCTGAATTGACTGTTTAGTTTTGATTTATTTCCTGGATTAGCTACAAAACTGACTGTAATGCTGAGGTATCATGTTGTTCAACTGAGCCCGCTATTCTGTAAACAAATTTTGTCATGCAAATTTACGAAATTCTAGGTTAGCTTACACTACGTACTACAAACTGTCACTGACCTTAACGGAATACAACTTACATTAACTAAATACACACACTGTGTCCATATCTCTCTGTTATGTGTTGTTACAATCGTAGCCCATGAGAAAATTTAATGAATCAAATGTTTACATAGAATTGTATAGCAAAAACAGAAATATTTCTGTAACAGAAAAAAATCGGAAAAGCTGCATATTGAACAAAAAAAGCCAGTTTATTGATGTCTCTGTTATATGTTGTGCTTCTATCTACTGATTATAGGTTCAGTGCTTGTCAATGCCAGTGAAGCAGTTTATTAATATCTCTGTGGTATGTGCTGCTTAACTAGTGGCTTGGCTCTGAACTGATTGATATGTGCGACCTTCATAGTTTTTAGTTTTCCCCAACTTCCTAAAAATTTCTTTCATAATTTATGAGGTTACCTAAATGGAGACCTTGTAAGCACCTTAGAATTTGGGTAAATTCTAGTTTTCCTGGCTATAGAGTATACGGGAGGGAGTAAGCTTTCCAGTAAACATAAAATTTTTCAGTTAGCAATTACTGGACATGAGAGAAACGTTTCATGCAGAAGCCAATACTGCAACCTAACTCAGTAAATAAACCGATTTAAAAACAGTAAAGTCACTCAACATATAATACAGGTCCTAAATAAACAATTTATAATAGTAAATAGTCTTTAAACTAACCTGGAACACACATTTTAGAAATAATTATATTTTTGCCCTTTAACGGTCAAATTTGGAAAAAATCCTTTCTTAAAATATGATGTAACCAATGTGGTGACCCTAATCTTTAAAATGAAACCTCATTTACCGATTTCGGTTAGGTATGAAGGGACATAATGGCATATGACAAAAAATATATATATGGTTTATCGATTTTGCAAAGATTTGTCATATTCTCCTCATCACATTATCCTGATTTCCTGTCTTCCTTTCTCCATTTTTGAACCTGTCACCACTGATTTCATTGCATTCATGTTTCAAAAATCAACAACTTACCCTTGGCATATGCCTTTTGTCCACCGTAATCTACGAAAGGGTTATGTACCCAATAAATATAATGTCCCATGTGTGTCCATGTCATTTTCGTGTTTTGTTGATTTTTCACCTTGATCTAGGTGGTGTTTTATTTCCCTGTCTTTATAAACAAAATCATAGCAGGAATGAAAATGCTGCTTGGCAATGGATATATTATTAGTATTATTATTATTATTATCGTATGCCAAGTACAACAAAAGACATGTCAATCAGATAACTAAATCTATGATTCAAGCCATTTTCTGGCAGCCTGTCCAGCTTGGTGCAGTGTGAGAAGGCCTCCAGATAATCTTTTTGCTAGACAGTCCATCACAATGTGGTCAGCAGTTTGAATATCACCACAGTCACACAACGCATCTTCATGGAGACCCTTATGTGGACTGTTGGCTTCCCACTCCTTTCACCACTCTTCGTACAGGTTAAAGTTGTTATGTTTGAGATTGGCTTCTTCCATGTACGCAGGTCTCCTCGATTTTAGTCGTGTGCGAGGCAGCTGAAGAAGGTCACCATGCACAGGAATCATGTTGTTTTCCTCCACTCCTTTCAATTCTCTAAGCAATATCAATTTTCTCCTCAAATGTGGTGGATGAATGTTGGAAAGTACAGACAGCCAGGATACTGAGGTAGACCTAATTACACCATAGCACCATTAAGCTGGGTGTCAACTTTGACGGTGTGAGCACTACCAAGCCTTGTAGAGCAACAGTATTCTGCTGTGGAGAATGCCAAGCCAAGGGCAGCTCCTCGAAGAGCTTGGGCACCCCATGATGTACCAGCCAGTTTCTTAACAAGGTTCACATGGGTCTTCACTTTCTCTGCAGTTTTAGATAAATGCTGATGAAAAGTTAGGGCTCAGTCCAAGGGAACTCCCAGATATTTGGGGTGGTCTTTGTGTTCTACTATTCCAAGGGGTCCAAATGTTGATGTTATTCTGGCATAGGCAAGCTGGTTTGAAAGGTGGAAGCAACAAGACACTGTCTTTGTCAGATTAGGTTTTAGTCTCCACTTAGAGTAGAATGTGTGTGGTTAAGACTCTAAGAGAGTCTATCTTCGCAAATCTGGAAGTTTCCATCCTGGAAAGTAATAGCCAGATCATCGGCATACTGAAATTTCCTACAATTTAGTTGAGGTATGTACGCAATATATAAATTAAAAAGCACAGGTGCCAGCACTGAACCCTGAGGCAGTCCATTGTTGAGAACATGCCAGCGACTGTTTTGGACCCCTGGATTTTGTGATTACTCAGCATGTTGTTCAAGATTTCAGCTATTTTTTTTACATGGTACAACATTAGGAATTTGAGAAGGAGACCTTCAAGCCAGACAGTATCATAGGCTGCGGATAGGTCGACGAACATAGCTCCTGTTTTAAGTTTCTTTTGGAATCCAGTCTCGATGTGGGTCACGAGACCTGCTCGACACAGCTATGCTTTGGTCTGAATCCAGCCTTCTCAGGGGGAATGACTTTATTATTGGTGCTGTGAATCCGAGCCAGTACCATTCTGTCAAGCTGCTTATATGCTTTACTGAGGAGAAAAATTGGCCTATAGTGTTCTGGTGCAGTTCCTTCTTTACCCGATTTTACAGTGGCAATCACTTTAGTTTTTTTAAAGCCAGGAGGCAACTTTGAGATCTGTAATATTTCATTTAAAAGTGCAAGCAACCATTTTCTTGCGATAGGGCCTGTATTAATGAGGAATTCTGGGTACTGAATATATGAGGGGTAGAGAGAATATACTGTTTGTATTTATATGTACATTTTGGCCTCCTATCTTCATCTGTGGTGACTGATAGGTTTACTTGCTCTATCCTTCCATATGTATTGTAAAATTATGTTCATTTCTTTTTTTGTATGTTGGTCGGAGACCTCAGCCTCCATCTTAGATAAGTGATTAATTTCCCTATTGTCAAGGATATTGCTGGATGGTTCTTTCTTACAATACTAACTGAAAATTAATTCATTACCTTTTTAATTGACAGATTTTTAACATCTGGTCACCAGGTGAATTTTTTTCCCCTTCTTCTTCTCCTTTCACCAGAGGATGGTAAACACAACCTCTAAATTGAATTATGTGTTTGGTAATGTAACAAGATGGCCAAATACACTTTTCATCACTTTTTTATTTCAATAAAATCTTCTTAACGAACACATGCGGATAAGGTAAGACACATCCAAAGATACCAAAGCACATTACAAAACAATTACAGTGATTAAACTTCAGCCAACAAAATTGCTTGATGGCTCATAAAGAAATACCCAAAACTTCTTACAGTGACTGGTTTTGCTTGCCCTTGCCACAAGCTTAAATAAGTGCCAGAAAAACATCCAGGACACAATAAAGAGTACCGACAAACATCTCTTGAACACTTACAACTCCACTGTCAATCAAAATCATATGAAAAATATTAGAACTAGTACAAAATCAATCACAGTCATTATGCAACAGTTTAAAAATTTACAGGTATTTAAACATAAAATGGGCAACATAAACCAGTCAAAACAGCTGAAAATTGTCCACAAAACACTGTTGCTTTTATCAACATTTATAATTTCAAGCTTTTAATTAATATTTCAAAGGTCATACTATTTCTTATCACATTATACATCAGTTAGACAGTTTCTATCCACAAAAACAATATTTGTTCTTATACACAGTATACAAATTAATAATTAACCAAATTTTGTCTCTCTGTACTTAGTTCCTAAGATTAAAATTCATAAAAGACTGGGTCTGTGGGCTGTTCCAATATCCTGTGTATTTATATTTGCAATGAAATGCTGTTAGACAATGAAAGTGATTAAGGGTAGGGAAAGCAAACCTGTCACTGTAAGGTATCCCTCGTTATATTTTCAATATTTCATTTACATCCGGTCAAGTTTGGGGTTAACTTCAGTACACGATACCACAGTTAAAATCGAGGTAACCACACTTCTAGTACAATAAAGTGAATAAATAACACATAGTAACCATAAATAAGAAGTTTCAGGTAAAATAGAAGCAATAAACTCACCTAAATGAGCGTAATCAGTAATAATCCATGAAGCAGAAAACACAGGTTTATTTACACTACTATAGCACTAATATTCCACTAAATTAAACACTGTAAAACACTTTCATAATTAGAATTTCACCATTTGATATTAAATTCACTAATAACTCGCAGCTCCAGACCGATTTAAAGTGCTAAATAGGGAATTTAATGCATCTCCACATGGGAGCTAGTCAACATTTAATGCCACCACATCTAAACAACTTCAGAGCTTTAAAAGTAAATATAACCAAGTAAAAATAACCAGCCAGTTAATAATTTTGTAAGTTTCCGGTAACAATCAACCAATAAATTGAAAATATAAGTGAATAACAGCCAACCGGTAATGGCGCCATAAAAATCGAGACTTTAGAATTTAATAATTCATAAACTAACATGTTTAGCAGACTAAAAACTTTTCTAAAATGCTTAAAATAAATAAAGGTTCGATTTAAATTTAGTCCCAGGACACAACCGGCCATAAATAAAAAGCAGAATATTTGGTTTCACAACAGAAAAACAGGGAAACTTAGGAATTCCATAACTCCCGATAGAATTAACCAATTTGGAAGATTTTTACACTGTTGAGCTCAGCAGAGGCCAGAGAACGATTTAAAAATAATATTAACTTCAGATTTTAAGGTCTCGAGGGGAAGAATTTTTCCTATGACGTGGCATGACGTCAACAGTACGCGACTCAAATATGCTTTTAAATTAACCAAACTTAAAAATCTTAATGGAGTTTCAGGCCAGGAGGATGCCTGGTGTAAAGGATATGCTGGTAGGGTAGTTCCTGTCTAAAGATTTCAGAATGTGTGGTAGTATCAGAAAGCTTTGATGGCTCTCACTTTATAGCAAGTGTTGAGATTCTTCAGGTTGTGTCAACTGATGGGCTGCCACTAGATGGTCTAGGTTGTTAGTATAAACTGTGTGCCTATGGCCATTCATCCTGCTACACATTTAGTTAATGGTGAGGCTGATATACGAGGGTGTCCAGAAACTAATTTTTTTTCTTCAACAATTATTTATTGAACACAATGAAACTTATACACAAGAAAGAATGATGTTTCTTCCTCACTCCCTATTTTTCCATGTAATCTCATTCCCATTCTATGGCCTTCCACCAGTGAGACACAAGAGCGTGTATGCCCTGGTCCCCTTTTTCTGTTCACGAAGCCATTTCTTCTCTGTGCAAATCACCTCTTCGTCATCCTCAGATGTCTCTCATAAATGGCATTCTTCAATGGACCAAACAAGTAAAAGTCTGGGGGAGCTAGGTCAGGGTTATATGGTGGATGTGGTAACACTGCTCAACCCTGTTTGGTGATGTGTTCCAATGTCCTCAAACTTGTATGAAGGCATGTGTTATCATGTTAAAGCAAACAATCACTTGGGTTGCTATGGCGTCCAAGTCACTGGAAGCACTTCTTGAGTTTGGTTAATGTGTTCGCATATGCCTCAGAATAAATGGCGGTGCCTCTCGGCATCACATCAATGAGTATGACACAGCCGTGGGGGGCCTTCCCGACTATTGTAAATCTTGGAGCTCTGCAGAACCGCTTTCAGATGGTCTCACCCTCTGAGCCCAGCAACTAACCGTACGTCTGTCAGCTGCTGATGCTCCATAAACTGCACATAAATGTTTCTAAATGTTTCCAACCATTTCTTGCTCTGCAGTGAGAAATTCAATGATGACACGCTGCTTATAATGTACATCACTCACAGATGTCATGTTGAACCATTGCTGCAAGTACGCTATCTGTTGGAAGAAACAGAAACTTTGCCCGCGCACTCTGAAAACTTCAAAGAATTAATATCTAAAGTTTCGCATTCATACGATTGTTGGGAGCTGAGGGGAAAAAATGTGGTGCATCAGTTTAGGGCCACCCTCAATAAGTAGTTCTGCAGTAAAGGTGTGTGGTTGTCCAAAAGGCATGTCCAATAAAAGCAAAAGGTTCCTCTGTGTTGGGATTGGAATAGGCAGTTGTAGCTGGATACATGCTGTAAGTTTTGCAGCAAAGTCTATTGAAGATCAATATGGTAGTCTAGTAGAGTCAGTACTTGGGTTGGGTGGTCTGTTAAAGGACTTGTGGAGGACATGATTTTTTTAAGTAGGGTGCACCTTTGAGGAATATGTAGAAAGTTATGCCTAAGGAAAAGGATCAAGTTAATTGACTTTGCACCAAAAGAGAAATGGTTGACGAATACGGAGTTACAGCACACACCCTGTACTCCGCTGATTGCCAATACTTCATACCTTGACCATATTTCCATTTTACTTAACCAAACTCCTCTACCATCTGCCCCACTAGCCCCTGCTGCATCTAGGGATGAATCACAATGACTGGTGGTTAACCTCTCATCCTCCTCTCAGTATGAACCACAACTCTCTCTCCTGCACTAGGGACTTTCATTTTCACCAGTTACAAACTTTGACCACTCATCTGTGGTCCAGTACCCACTAGTATTCTGTTGGCAGTATCATTTTGTTACCACAGCAGAGTATGACAACTAATGTGACAAGATTGCGTCCAGCTTCTCCTTCCTGAAAACTAGCCCCTCCTCCTATTTCAGAAGTTCCTCATGTCTACCCTGTGCTTACTATCTTTTCTACACCCCATTTAACCTCAGCTCCAAAGGAGACCGAGCTATGAGACAACTTGCTCAACCACCACAGTCATGGCCAACAGACACAATGAGGTTGATGTTTTAGGACAGCTTTTAAACAGCAATGTTTATTTTCCACACATGACAGATACCATTGTTTCCAACTGCCAGGATATATGCACATTACAATCAATTTCCCTCCTTTACTCCTCAAAATCCCCACATGTTCACCCTAGACCTCTTATCAAGATCCTCAAGACTAAAACCTATAGTTTTGGCATAAGGATTTCAGTCAATGTGGATTGGCATCTCCAATCCTTTGTGCGGAACCTTCCTTCCTACATCAAAAATGCCCTCACTTCCTCTACTGCTCTACGTTCCCACTCTTCTACCTCCAAACTCTTTGCATTGATGTCACCTCCTTGTACAGGGACATCTCTCTCTGTCAGGTCCTTAGTTCCATTGAATACTGTCAGTTATGCACCCCCACACAACAAAACATTTCTCACATCCTTGGCTTACTTCATCTTCTCAAAAAAAAAAAAAAAAAAAATTCCTTTTACTGACAAATTTATCATCAGAACCATCAGATAGATAGATGAAGATAGATGACACCGCCTCTGACCCCAACCTCTTCCTTGTTCTTCTGGAGGATCAACTTCAAAACAATATTGCACCCCTTTGGACGGTTCACATATACAGATTATATATTTATGATCTGTACGCACAGTGACACTGGCTGCTATACCTGCTGTATATAAGTGTCCTTCACAGATATGAAACTTAAGAAAAATCATCAACTTTGTTGGGATTTCTTTGTATTGAATCTGCTAAAATAAATGGTTGGTAATAGTTTCTCCATTCCGCAGGAGTGAAGAGCGTGATAAAGCCTTGCAGCTTTGTGGTTGGCGATTTGATGCCCAAAGTCTTCCTGAATTTCTTGAAGAAATGGAAGCAGAAGAGGACTTTTCTCGTGCTGCAGCTATTGCCATATTTACACTAAGACTTAGACTTGCTATTGATGTATTAAACCGCGGAGCAGCAAGGAAAAAGGACTCAAAGTATACAATTGTGGCAATGGCTTTATCTGGTATGATTTTCAGGTGATTCTGATAGATTAATGCTTGACAGTTATTTTATATGTATATCTATGTTAAAAATTAGAATAGGTGAATGAAACACTGATTATCTCAGATGACAACAGGATGGCACCGGCAAGCAAAAAGGATGCAAACACACACAAAATGTTTTTTCATGAATGTTTGTGTCCTTTCTTTGTGTTGTCATTTTCATGCTATCACCTATAGTTCATTTCCCTAAGTTTTAATTTTTCCTTGCTATCTAGCATCTTTTGTTTCTATGTAATATATCAATGAAAATATAGGTGCTAGGTAGCAAAAAGGAATTACAAATTAGGATAGGGAAATGAACCACCACTTACCTTTCAGATAATAGGGTATGATATGAACAAATGTAACAGACACAGAAAAACAACGAAATTTTGTGGTTTCAGCCCTTTATTAACAAACAGAACATTGTGGGGAGTGGGAGCTGTAGGAGACTACATTGCATAGCCAATGTGAGGCAGTCTATGCTGAATCTATCTCAGAAAGAGAATGTGTCAGGTGCCTCCAAAAATATGAAGATACAATGTTTATAACAATAATTTGCATTTTGATCACTGAATTGCACATTCTGTAAGTTCTGAGTGATTGTCAACATGCTGTCTTAATGGTGCAATTATTATTAAGCAATCTGTTTGTGCTTAATGCTCAGTTTTACTCTAAACTGTTTTTATGGGTTTTTTCACTTCATTGGCACCTAATTCATAACAATAATTAGTTATCCTTAAATTTTAAAATCTGTCATAAGATTAGGGATATGCCAAGGGTACTCCTATTGCTCGATCATAAGCTAACTTCTTCCATGTTTTGGTTTAGACATAGCTCAAGTTCCTTTATAAGCATTTAGTTGATAATGATCTGGACTCTTCATAAGAACATCTTTCTGATTTTCCTAGACAGCTTTAACTCTCGCCTTTCTCTGAACTAATTCTATTTCTGTGAGTAATGTCATAGATACTCTAACGAAACTATCTTTTTTTCACCTTCAATAGCTTTTGATAAAAATCTCATCTCAGCAGCTACATCAGTTTCATATCAGACTTCCCCTTTATTATAACAAGGGTGTCGATAGCAGGCGAGTATGTTTCAGCTGTCGTTCCCTAATGCTGTTCCATTAATTTGATGCAACCCTTAATATCTTCCAATTACTGACCGAGCTGGTATATAAAATTGATTCTGATTCTACATCTCAGTCAGTATAGCCACACAATCTTTCCAAAGTGTCCATGAATACTATTCTCCTCACATTGTATGATAATCCCATGTCTCTTTTTCTTGCAGCAACTCATGCTGTAAGTCTTGCAGCATGTGCTATGCCTCCACTACTTCATGAAACCTCTCCATTGGGGAGAGGTCATATCACCAATAAAAACCATGTCGAAAATGTTTTAACCAAAAATACTGAGCAACATACTATTACACATCATTATATGTAAGTCAATAACCTTTCTGACTGTTATGTGGGTTTGCTGCTGTATGGTGTTAAAACATTTTGATGTCAAACTCTGTCATCTTCATCAGGTATGTACACTATTCAGAAAGACTTGAATTGCTGTTAATCTCTGGCACAATGTGTTCATGTAAAATCCTCACAGTCTCTTGTTACGGGACTGCATATGTGATTTGCTGCCAACTGACTTATGGGGTTGTGGCTGTATGAGGGCCACTCTGTCAGAATGTGTGATGCTTCTTATGCTCACTCAATTGCTGCTACCAATCATAAACATGCTGAGTTTGTGTCTTAAGATTGACAATGCCAGTTTCCATGTATTACTCAGAATCCTGTATCTATGATTACTGGTGCTATATCATATTTTGACAGCTTCCTTCTTGATGTATTCCAAAAAGTTAGGAGCCTGGAACTGCAACCTCACATTTTCATTGGCCTTTTCAGAAACAAGTTCTGCGAAAAACATCTTTTCCAGATGAAACAGAAGTTGCGCTTATGTTCAGTTTAATGCATCATTGCAGTTAATGCATGGCATTTGATGAAACCTATATGATGGTTTCATACATAAAAGATTATTTGCGAGATTATTCCTGTTCACTTAAAATATACTTTGAAGATTGCAAAGTCTTTATCTGTCACCGTTCCAGCTTTTGGATAATATTCCTGAAAACTTCTGGGGTTTACTAAACAATTTTTGCAAAAAATAGTTTGTTAATTTATGCCACACTTTAATGTTCACTTGCAAATGTTAAATGTGACCCTACCACCATTGTGTTTAATTATCACTTTTTTTTTATATGCAGATTCATTTATATGCCATCAATGCCATATGAACCTATGAAATTAGTGAGTAATAATCATTGAAAGCTAAGTGTTCCCATTATTCACTTAGATTGAACAATAAGATTGATTCACATATTCATATAGTACTTATCTACAGTTTCACTTATTCTTTCTTGAACCCATTTAGTACAGAACTGTCTACAGACTTCTTGATGACTTTCCCTAAATTTTAAATATTTTATCTTTCTTCTTCTAGGCTATTCATGGGAAAAGTTGTTCACTTGATTTGACTGATTGATTGATTAACTTGCATCTATCCAATCATCTCATTAGCGGAGGTCAAAAATTTCATCCAATCTAATCTACCCTATTATAAAATACATGACTAATTTGTTCTAACAAGTTCTTGATCATATGAAATGGTAGTTAAACCAGTACTTGTAATGCACAGCAACACACCACTGAATAATGTAACTAAAGGTGAACTCACTGTCAAAATATTTCACCAAACTCTTACTTTAATACTTAACTGCTGCATTAAAAGATGTAAAGCATACATAGCTGTCCCGCTGCAGAGAATTGGTGGTATGGATGGGATGCCTACTGTAGAAGTTTCCATATCCTCAGAATTCTTAAATCCAAGTTGTCTTTTGCTGAGTTAAACAGTTTTTTTAATGTGGCGGTTAGTACTCCTGATCCTACCTAGTTTTGCAAAGCAATTTTCTGCAATGGGATAAAATTGAAAGTCTTTATCCGATTATCCTGCTTGTTGTCTTGTCTTCATTAAAAGCACTTACTTTGGTTGAAGCTGTTCCACCTGGACATTTGGTAGAGAAACTTGACTTCTGGATGCATACTTTCTTCATCATTAATTCTCTGCCCTTTGCGCCAAAGTTAACACAATCCTCATCTCAGTGGTTGTTGCTAGTATCCAAGTAGCAATCTGTATGTGTTGACTTGCAGTACACACTAAATGCTCAGGTTCCATCTGGCCTTGACCTCATAATGATATTAAATAAAGGTAGGCAACGATTTTCTTCTAATTCCATGATGAAAAAGATATTCACATGAATTCCATTAAGATGCTCCAGCAATTCATTCTTGTTACCATGAAGCCACATGATTTAAGTATCACCCACATAATTGCTGTAACAGTTTCAGAGCTGTGCCTTCCAGTGCTCTCTTCTCAGAAATCCTCCATTTGCAGATTGGCCAATACTGGAGACAGAAGTGATCCAATCACCACACCATCAGTCTGTTCATAGAATCCATCCAGCAAGTGGAAAACAGTCAAGTAGTCATCATACAGAACCAGGGCCGCCGTAAGTGGGTGTGCAAGGTGTGCACCGCACGCGGGCAGCACTTCAAGGGGGGCGGCAAATCGAGTGATCGACAGTCACCAAACCGCGATAGTAGCCACTTCATTGTCATCGCATATTGTTTGCAGCATATTATGTAGCGGGCGACCTTTTTTTTGCTCTTCGGTGGCCGGCGACACTTGGGGTGGCAACAATGGGGGCAGAAAATGATGTTCAAATGGGCGGCAATCTCACAGTCTTTTGACCCCGTTCAGAAATTTTCTAGATCCATCACTGGCTGTAGTTAGACAGGGGGTGGCATAATCGGTATTGCACGTGTGCACTCAAACAGCTAAAGGCGGGCCTGCACAGAACCACAACACTCATTGGTCTGCTGGCAGCAGACTACATATGAAGCCACCCAAAGATGACAATGAGTTCATTAATGCTTGTGATTAACAGAATATTTGCAGTCTTTTAAACTATATAGATGAAGATTGTAGAAACATTGTTGTATATATATATAAAGAAGGATAGCGAAATATGACCCAACATTTACCACAGATGAAGGCAGCTGGGAACAACGAACAAAAAAAGAACAAACACAAGAAACGCACAATATTTTGGCATATACGGTAGCCTTATTCTTGCTGAAGGTCAGAGCTAGGCACGTACCCAACGGCGTCCATCTGGTGAATGATATGGCCGGCAAAGATGGTCGTATAGGCGAGGGGGAGGGTGGTAGCACAAATACTAGATCAATAATGCTGAAGGTATATTGTCATTGAAAGTGGTAGATGAACATAATAACTGAGTGATGAAATACATATAAATCTTATTTTGAAAAACTTTAAGTATGAAGAATATAATATAAGCTATATAAATAGTATTGGTAATAAGTGCTGGGTCAGGTAGCAGGGATTTATTGAAGATTGAGGCCTGGAGGATGTTTGGTTTCAAGGAAATTCTGATAGGCTAGATCCATCTGCATAGTTCAGAGGAGGTTGTGTTATCAGGGAAAACTCGGACCCCCCTAACTGAGAAACTGTTGTTAAAATTATTAAGTTTGTGGAATTGGCATGTTTTTTTTTCCCTTGGATGGGCCTCAATGTTAGTATACACTGTCTGCCAGTGGCCATTCATTCTGATAGCAAGTGGGTTAAGTGAGGCCTCTATATGATTGGAGCAATGAAAGCATGTAAGTTGATATATGAGGTGTTTTGTAATGCAAGTAGCATGAAAAATGATTGGGAATGTTACACCTTTGGTAGGATTGGATTAAGATGTAGTAACTGGATGCATGTTGCATGTTTTACAGCAGGGTTTGTTGGAATGCTCAATGTTCTTGTCTCGCATTCGGGAGGACATGGGTTCAAATCCCCGTCCAGGCATCCAGATTTGTGTTTTCCATGGTTTCCCCAAATCACTCCAGGCGAATGACAGGATGCTACCTTCAGAAAGGCCATGGCCGAATTCCTTCCCATTCCTTGTCCCCAGTACCATCCATCTCTAATGACTTTAACCGTCGATGAGGCGTAAAGCCATAAAAGGGGGGGGGGGTTTGTTGCACAGGAATGATCCCTGTGGTAGTTTGGGGGAATTACTGGGTGAGTACTTGTAAATCAAGATATGTTTTAGATCTGGTGGTCTGCTAAAACGTGCGAGGGACAGTGGGTAGGATTTTATGGAGAATGGTGCGCATCCTGGGGAAGAAAAGTAGGAAGTCATGCCCACGACGAAGGATTAGTACTCATCCAGTAATTCCCCAAACTACCGCAGGGATCATTCCTGTGCAACCGATCCCACTGTAAAATGTGCAACATGCATTCAGCTACTACCACTTACTCCAATCCTACCACAGGTGAAATATTCCCCATCATTGGTCATACTACTTGCATTACAACACACCTCATATATCAACTTACATGCCTCCATTGCTCCAGCTCATATAGAGGCCTCATTACTAACGCACTTGCTATCAGAATGAATGGCCACAGGAAGACGGTGTGTACTAACGTTGAGGCCCGTCCAGGGGAAAAACATTCCAGTTCCCACAAACTTAATAATTTTAACAACTGTTTCTCAGTTATGGCGATCCGAGTTTTCGCTGATAACACAACCTTCTCTGAACTACGCAAATGGGAACTAGCCTATCAGAATATCCTTGACACCAGACATTCTCCAGGCCTCAATCTTGATTAAATCCCTCCCATCAGATCCAATGCTTATTATCACTACTATTTATATTGCTTATATTGTATTTTTCATACTTAAAGTTTTTCAAAATATGATTTATATGTATTTTGTCATTCAGTTATTATGTTGATCTACCACTTTCAATCACAATATACCTTCAGCATTATCGATCTAGTATTTGCACTTTCCCCCCCCCCCTTCCACCTCTCCTACACACCCATCTTTGACAGCCATGCCATTCACCAGACTGCCACCATCGTGTATGCGTCTGGCTTCGCCTGGTGTCTCACTTCTGCAAGAATAAGGCTATACGGCAAAATATTGCATATTTCTTGTGTTTGTTCTTTTTTGTGTTCGTGATTCCCAACTGCCTTCATCTGTGGTAAGTGTTCCATCATATTTCCCTATCCTTCCTTAGTTTTATTGCCTTCAAGCATTTTCCTGCTCATTGATGTTTTTATGTAGCACTATCTGACTGCAAACCCATGGAGATTGCATTGCATTGTCATGGTGAGAAAACCTTTGTTGTGCAAATAGTCTTCCATTTTAACTTGGAGAGTGGAATCTGGCCTTCCAGTTTGTTGTGAGTACTAGATTCCTGGAGGGTCTCATCTTGGGATTGCCCTCCCTACCATCTCTCCTCCACACTGTCCTGTGCACCTGCTAAATAACCAACTTCTTCCATCAAAATTTTTCCCTTTCTTTGTGTCTTCTTTTGTTCATTTTCTGTCTTTATATATCTTATTAATATTTGTCTGTTCTTTTCTGTACCTACTACCAATTCCTTTCTCTCATTTTTGTACCTGTTTCTAACCCCCTTTCCCCCTCCCCCAATTTTTCCAACCTTTCATATGTCAACATTCTTTAAGGTGGTTACCTACGCTTTCTGACCACCCACTACTGATCATGTACTACTGCATATGATGGGTTGTTGTGTGGTCATGTTTATGTACCTTCATTGTCCTTCCATCATCTGTGGTGAGAACAGGTTCATTTCTCTTTTGGTAATATTTAATGATTATGAAGCAAGTACTTCCTCACAGACAGTGGAGGTCAACATCAGGGAATATGTGCCATACATAAGTTCATTGTGTTTCCTATCTACTTAGTCTGAGTTCAATTTGTCAGTGCTTCTGTTCTCCCTTTCTAACAATATTTGCGAAAGCCCAGTAATAATGTGAAAGAAAGGAATTGTTCAGGGGCAAGATTGGTAAATGAATAGGAGATATAAAGCATCTTGGATAGTAGAGTTAACAGTAGTTGTAACATTAGGAATGCATTCAGCATTACAATTTTTAATAAGGTAGGATAGGGAAAGTAATTCCATCACTCACCACAGAAAAGGCAGGAGGTATATGACTAATGTAAAATCATGAACACACTTTACAATATTTCAATGAAAACCTTAGTCATGTTAGAGGTGAGACATTTGGTTAGGGAATCAGACATGTACACATCGAGACCTACTACATGGCTGTGAATGGGTCTCAATGTGTACACATCTGACTCCCTTGCCATGGCCTCTAAAATGACTTAGTATTTTACCAGAATTTTATGAAGTGTGCTCATTTTTGTGTGTGTGTATTCATTGTGATCCTTCTACCTTTGTCTGTTGTGAGTATTGTCCTATCCTTCCTTACTGTCTTACCTAACTGCATTTTCACATTATCATATGAACAATTTTTCCAAAAGAGAAATAGCCATATTTAGAGGGTTATTTTCAGTTCTGTTGTATTTTTAAACTGTTTACTTATCCCATTAGGTTACTAATAATCAAGATTTCAAAATTCGTTAAAGACCTAACAACAACAAACTGCATTTCAGAATGGACTTACAAGTTCCCAAGTCTGAGAACTGATAACACACACACACACACACACACACACACAAAAAAAAAATGCAATGGATATGAAATACAGTTACGAAAGGTTGATTCCTGTTCTCAAGCTTAGTATAAAACCATAAATGAAGATATTGATGTAAAAAAATAACAAAATACATATGGTGCTCATTCCAGCTGAAATGTTTCTATAGAGGTTAATCAGATATATTTGAACTTCTCAAATTGAAATCTAAATAGCGAATTTGTGTAAGTAGCCTAGGTAAGGATGTCTTTAAAAAGAAGGAAGTAGAAGAAGTAGTGGAGTTTTACTGTGAATGCAGCAGAAGGTTCAGCATTACCCTGCAATCAGTGTCAATAACTAGATCACAAACAATTTCCCCAGTTAATTCTGCTATCCAGTTTTATTATGGGTTCTCAAAGTTATTTGAAACATGACCCTTCCACTTTCTCTCAAAAGAAATACTTCCATGCCCTCGCCCCTTTTACCACAATTTTATTATTAATGTGGTAAATGCCTACTTTTCAGTACTAACACTAACATCTCAGCAGAAACTAACTAAATATGTGCTGATAGAAGCTTTTATCACTAAGATGTGGCAAAAAAGACATGGTATTTGTAATGGAATGGACATAGAGAATTGTCTGAAACTCATGTTTTCGTGCTCATCCCCCCCTTCCCCCAATTCTCCATGTTTGGTAACCTATAAATTAGATTGAAGTAAATCATTTCTCATGTAGGAACAAGAGTGAAAAAAAGTAATGCACTACATGTAATTTTGATAGAGACTAGTGTTGTGCAAATTGCCGTCTACTCATGCTCGAACTCCATTGGTTATTCCTATGACTGGTCCTCTCTACTTGGCGAACTGTTATCTCTAGAGCTTCTCCAGGCTCGGTAGACAAATGAAGGCTTGGCAGGCAAATGAAAGCTTGGTAGGCAAACGAAGACTTGCTAAACAAATGAAGGCTTACAAGGCAAATGAAGACTTGCTAGGCAAACAAAGACTTGCTAGGCAAACAAAGGCTTGCTAGGCAAACAAAGGCTTGGTAGACAAATGAAGGCTTGCTAGGCAAACAAAGGGTTGGTAGACAAACGAAGGCTTGGTGGACATACCATATGAAATCTCGGCAATGAAGGAATAAATGCATGGTATCTTCCTTGTGAATCGTGTAATGAGGATGGTACATCATAGAAAACTAGACAAGATTGTACAGCAGGGGCATTCTTGAATCTGCTGTATATCAGTGACTACTACCAACATTTTTGTGTATGTTCTATCAATTGAATCATCGTAGACATGAAATGTAATGTGTATTTTTTTTTTTGTTGATTAATGTAAGTATTACAAACCATGATCAGAACACAGTGCAATAAAAACCATGACCTAAATAACTTAACGATAGTTACATAAAGTATACCTTGAATCCACATTTAGTGCATTAGGATTTATATCGAAACCTCAAATATATGTAACATCTTGTAAGGATTGGTACCTTTTAATGCACTACACTGAATTCACTTTAGTGACATAACTCATTACTCTCATAAGTGATTGTAAAAATAACCAAAAGATCATTCATATGTTCAGGAGAAAGATTGTTCCACTTTTATGAAATGCCGGAACATTGCCACAGAAATTTTGAAATGTCATGCAATCTCTTGATTTTTACTTTTACATTAACATAGAGTTGGGCCCGGTCTTTAAGTATCTGAATTTTCTGAAAGTAAATATATATAATCTTATAGAGTATATATAATCTTATAGAATGATATAACAGCAACTAGAAAATAGCAAGAAGAAGACATATACTCTCCACTCTTTAATTTTTCAGTTATCGCATACTGACTTTAAGATTGTGATGCAGTTTTTGGTTGTACCAATTGTATGGAGTGAATACTAGCGTCACTTTGTCCCCATGCTAAACGCGAATAATTGATCGAGTCTACTACCAGGCTCGAGCTTATGTCAAGGCTCAGTCAGTCCTCTGTACTGTATTTCAGGCATTTGGCTGACAGAAGTCGCTCTGGCAGCAACAATCCAAGCAAGCCTAGACAGCATTTGCATGACTCTAACAGAGACATAAATATTATTCATACGAAGTTCATCAGGGGAGAAGAACTATAACTTAAACTGATAATCATTTTATCAAATAATATGCTATTTTTAGGGAACTTGAATATTCACTAATTATGTAATTTAAAATTGTCCTGGAATCATTAACCAATGAAATTTGCTTGTCTTAAACATGATTTTTAGATTTTGAAAAAAATCCTCTCCTATCTAAATTACTCCTGTCCATCCATGAAAATGTTTTATGCTATTGATAAAACATACAGTGCTTTGAAGATCAGCAATTTTTATACTATTACATAATCAACATGATGTTTACCATGAAAGTATCCTCCACTTACCTAGAATCATCCTCATCAAAATAATATTGGCTTCTAATTTCTTTCTGCAGTACTGTCATTCTGATTCTTTTCACGTTCTTCATCTTCCTCACCAGGTCACTAAATTTCTGCTATCCCTTCCAACAGTAACAAAGTTTTCAGTTTTTTAATAGCATATTTTAAATTTTATTATTTGACAATTATTTCTTTAATTTTAAAATTTATAGACAATTATGAACTAAAGTGTACTCAGTATTAAATTCCATTATTCATTTATGTTTTATAAAAAATATAATTTATTTCTTGGTTTTATTTGATTCCTCTTTTTCCTAGTTTCCTATTGTCAACTCAATCCTATTTCTTTCTATTGCCCCACTTTTTGAATATGTCATATTCTTGTTATTTCTGATAGTGAAACTGCTGTTAAGCAATTAAAGTATGATAATATAAGAAAAATAATGTGTCACTTACAATGTATGAAGGTAGCACTGTCAAACGAACAAAAATAAAACAAAAAAACACTCTTTACAATGAAATGAAGTCTTCACGGGTGTACCGCCAGATGGTTTTTTGAAATTACGATATTTCGACGACTAGCTCCGTTGTCTTCATCAGGTGTAAAGACATCTGCACAGGTCAGCTGACCGTCGGATACTGAGACAGCCCAGGTGCTACACCTCCTTATATAGGCCAACAGCTCTCTCCGATGCCTGCACCCGGCGGCTGGCAGTGAGTGGGCGGTACTACAGTTGTTCGTTGTGGGCCAAGGAAGTTAATATTGGACCATTTGTGGCAGTTGCTGAATATGCGTTGCCACGGCTGGTTTCCATGCCTCGCTAAGACATAGCCCACTATCTCTATTGTAGGTATCAGCCACGAATTTTAATCGCTTCTTTGACTATGGAATCCCAAAAGTATGAGGTCCTAGCTAGGATTTATTTGCTTTTCTTTCTTATAACAGATTGAAATTGCAGGTTTTTTTTATATTTTAATTTCATCTCAACTGATCATCACAGAAATTGTTCTATCGCACAATTATCATTGCTCAAATTTCTCCCCCCACCTCTGGTGCTATCACCAGCCTTCCCTCTTGTTTCATCTTTAGTTCATTTATGAGACAGGCCTGAATGTGTATGGTACACATCTTTCCCTCTGCCTGCTACATGAATAGGTTACTAGCCGAAATATTGGAGAGAGAGAGAGAGAGAGAGAGAGAGTGTGTGTGTTCATTCGTCTGGCCTTCCTGTTGTCATCTGTGGTAAATGACAGGTAATTTTCCCTGTCCTATCAAATTTTTATACTTGGTATCACCATCTTTGCAGTTTCTGATATTAATTCAGTCTTCTTCTTGTGTTTATATATATATATATATTTCTCCCTAGTAGAAGAGGACACTGTGCCCTTGTATTTTTGTCTGTTTTTTCTGAATCTTTATAAATATTTGTTTATGTTCTTTGATAGAAATTTTCTAATTACTTATTTGCTCTGTCATTTATTACTAAAGTTTATTTCCTCCTTGTTTAATTTTCAAATAATAATCACAAATATTTTGCTGTTTCACTTTAAGGATTCTCAGACAACAAGAACAGTATGTGGCGTGAACTGTGTAATACATCTAGGCCCCAGCTGTCTGATCCTTATTTACGGGCAGTATTTGCCTTTCTCACTACGGAATCTGAAAACTATGATGCTGTTTTGGCAAGTATTCTCAATATCAGTTCACTTTTAATGTTTCCCAAAATATCAGTATATTTGAAATTTTAATCTTTTGATCTATTTCGAAATCATATATTATTAAGCTTCTATTTAAAAATAATCATGAAACAGCAACCAGTGATATAATTGATCGCTTTTTTGCAAACTTTCTGCCTTCAACTTTGGTACTTGATGAGTTTACTTCACTTGACTTTTTCTTTTTTAGTAATATCAAATATTTTTACCAGCTTCACAGAATAAAACTTTAAATACAAAATATGACAGTGTTTGTATCTGTAATGGTAAATCATTGCCCTGAATTATTGTTGCTTTTCTTAGTCAGAATGCTAAATTAGCTGTGTATATTTGTTTGCGTTATAATGAAAGTATGAAATAAGTTGCATGATAAGGTGAACATCACCTAGATTCATTTCCCCTGGTTGCTAATGTATAAGTAGCTTCCATTCATCTCTATCTATCCATATTTTAGTTTCCTGGTGGACGCCAGGACACTTCGTCATTGACTTGGTTCCTCCATCCATTCGATGGGTCTCCTTAATCTTCAAACTGTCATAGCTGCTTATGTGGTTATGCTTTTTTATTAGTTTCTCATTTCTTGTCCCATCCATTCTAGTATTTCTAGCTACATTATTGAGGACTTTCATATTAATTTTGTAGTCCTTGTTTCCCTGGCTTAACTCCAATAGCCTGCACCATACAGATACATTTATACTGGCTTGAAACAGATAACGTTACATTGAATTTTCTAGGCACTTCCTTGGCCTGGAGCAAATCTCTTACAGATTAAATGTAGATATCTTTTGTCTTCTTCAGTTAGTTTCTTCTTGTGTTCTGCCCTTTAAACTTATTTCACTGTCCAACTAAACAAAATTTTCCACCTCATTTACTGAAAAAGAAATTGTTCTTTTATGACAAGACTGCCAGACTATTTCTCAGGTTTCAGCCCTCCATCTTCGTCAAGCTCTGTCTGGAATTATTTGAAGGCTTTAGAGGTCACCGTGGTGCTAGTGTGGTCAGAAGAGCTCATGGACTTGTGTGTAGATTATTATGTACTTTATTTGGTTTGTGATTAGAAATGTTCTGATGAACTTTTGATTTTTAAAAAGTTATGATTATTAGATTTTCAAAAAATTCTAAGTTTTACAGTGTGTCATCTGTAATATACTCATACAGTGTTAAACCTCCAGTTCTTCAATTACTATTCAGTCCACAATTTTGTAGTACTGTCAAGAGTAGAGGTGGTATCTTAATTATTGTATCTTGTCTTAAGCATCATTCAGGTTCAATCCTAACACTATTATGATATAACAAGAAAATCAGCTCTAGGCGCTAAACACAAAACAAGCTCTACATCAATTTAATTCGTTATAATGTACCTTGTCAATTTTTGCAGTGATCGGGTGACTTAAAAAAGGACAAATTCCTTCCTTTCGTTCATTTAGTACATTTGCTTCAGCTTTGGAAAGTTTAACATTTATCATCTTTACTAGATGTATTTAGCTTTAATACTTATATATTTATTTTTGAATTATAACATAATTTATACATGTCACTGTTGTCACTACTTTTATTGTTATTGTTTTACCCTTGTCTTGGCTTGATCATATAAAGTGCTTTCTACAATAAATATTTAAATTGAAGTTTCTGTTATATTACTTTTGTTTCATCAACTAGGTTACAGGTTTCTATCAGAGGCCATATATTTTTGTTTAGTTAGATATTGTCATATTGAATTATTTTATTGTATAGTTAAATTGATATAATAATGTTTAGAAGTCATATTCATTTTGTATTGCTAAAAACATGTCTTCTGCATAACTCAAGATTGTAACATTGTGATAGCCAGATTTAAGTCACTTTATTTATGTTGATGATAGTTAAATTGTTTTATCTGTTACTTATGAAGGAAAAGGTACTTCATAGCATAATTAAGTTAAGGATGGGGAGGAAGGCCTACACTTATGGTAGCAGAGAGTGAGACAGCATAGAAACAAGAAACATACCCACATAAATAATTAAAATTTGTTGGTGAAACCTTTCTTCGGCAGGAGGGATGCTAACATCACTGCAATGACTGACGTGGGATCAAGGATCTGGGTCTTTTTTAATTTAATTTAATTAATTGCAGAGGACCATGTGATCCAGTTAAAATCAACTATACACCCATTTTTGCAGTTCTTGATTGTTATCTTAAATTCTTTGTGTTTAATTTCCTCACTCATCTATCTTGCTCTTTGCAAATTCTAATTTTAATTTATTTTACTGTTTTTTGTAAATTGTAGAACACTTTCCTTAGTAATTTATTCCAATCCCTTTTTCTCTCATCTACAAAACAAGATTTTTCACACTACCTTATGGGCGAAATCAAGTACCTACTTTTATTATATTGTTTAGGCCACTAAGGAGCGCGTGGAACCATTAATTTGCATTGTTCTTCTTATTCTTCTTGCTGTTCTTCTTATTCTTCTTGCTGTTCTTCTTATTTTCCCAAAACCTCCTCATGCTTTCGCTGTGGGCTTGACATGTCTCTTGTGTCCATGCATTTATGAGTTTCAGATTTTTTGGGCTCTTAGGGGCAAATTTATATGAGGTGATCAATTGTTTATATTTACTGCATGTGGTTGTCAATGGGTCAAGGCTGGCTTCTGCAAGGTCCTTCTGGGTTTCTACAAACCAGCGTGCTTTGTTTTGTTGGGGACCATTGACGATGTGGAAAATTTTCTTGGTAAGTCGTGAGTCATCCATTCGAGCTATATGTCCATAAAATTTCATGCGTCTTTTCCGTGCGAGTGAGGTGAATCTTTTGGTCAGTGAATACAGTTCTTCTGAGTGCCTACTTTTAATCATGGTGATTTTTTCTTTCCATCCACAATTTTTCTACCAATAGCCATTCAAACCTAATCACTAATTTATGTGGTTTACACTCCCAGCATTCATCCTCCTTCCATCTTTCAGTAAATTCAAATCCAGCTCCTGTATCATATCAGATATTGATTGGGCTCTGCAGTAAAAAAAAAAAAAAAAAAAAATCTAGCTGCATTCCCTTGCACCCCCTCTCACTCTTGTATTTGATACTTATAAGGTGTATTCCATATTATATTCAAGCAACTGACTGGCCAAAGTTTTCATTATCTAAGACAGGGAATAGAGGGTGTGTAAGTGAAACAGCTAGATTTGTTTGAGGAAATTACCACAGGAACTAGTCAGTAACTGATATGATAAAGGAGCAGGATTTGGAGTCATTAGAAGACAGGAGGAAAATGAGGAGAGTGCTGGGAGTGTACAAGGTGTATTGTAACATAGAAATTCCTTAAAAGAAACAAAATTACACATCTAGACAGAAATATAATTTTACAGATAAAGGCTGCAATTTTTGGAAAATAAAGGTTAATGGAATTAACAAAAGGAAAAAGAATAGCAGGTGAAATAGAGATTATTTGCTTTTATTAATACATTGGAAAAATAGTATCTTTGAAAAAAAGTGATAGTTGGTACAGATGAAGAGTGAGTGAAACTTACGACAATCGAGCAGAGGATTGAGAGATTATTTGGAATAATATTTGCAGAGAGAAAATTTAATTGATAGATCTTACCTACAAAGGGAACTTGCTAATATTTTGGATTGAGCTTTGTTGAAATATATTCTATGCATGGTCAAAGGTTGTTATTGGTATAAGAGGAACTGTGATAAGAACAAACAAAAAGAAAATAAGTGGCAAAACATACAATGTTTGTTGATTCTTGGGTGGCGCCATGTCATATTTCTTAAAACCGACGTTTCGACCCTCATTCTGGGATCTTCTTCCAGGGCAGAACTGCGTCTTCAGTCAGTGAGCGGTCACGCAGTTCTGCCCTGGAAGAAGATCCCAGAATGAGGGTCGAAACGTCGGTTTTAAGAAATATGACGCGGCGCCACACGGATAGCCAAGAATCAGTTGACTCTGGCCGTGGAAGCCTACAATTACATACAATGTTTGTTCTTCTTTAAAAATCATTTATTTACATTACAACAACCAATGTTGTAACAGTATGTTGGTGATAGGACATCAAGCAATTTTCTTTTGTGCTTAAGGGAGTCAGGGATTGGTAAAATTACCAAGGGAAGTGATGAAAATAACAAAAAATAGGGAAAATGACTCATCACTCACCAAAGTTGAAGGCTGAGACAAGTGAAAAACAGTGTGATGGCCAAAAACTTATACAGTATTTTGGTTTGCACCTTATTCATGTGATTGGGAACAAACCCTATGGTTTGGGAGGTGTGCACATGCCAAAATTTATCACATGACTGGCTGGGCATCAAAATACAGAGTTGTGGAGGAGGTGGTGGTGATGAATGGTAAAGAAGTGAACTATTGATATTTCATTTGCAAACATCCTAACTTCTGACTGTAAAGCATTACTCAGCATTCACTAGAATGATGATTAGCTATGTCCCCAATACACTATCCTGTTGCATTCCCAATTTCACTTCCACCTCTTCTGATATAGCATTTCATACTCCTTTTCTTTGCTCTCTACCTTTTAATAATTTCTCTACCCAGCATATCACTTTTTCATCCACTCCAATCATTTTTACCTTATTTCACACCATTTTATTGATCACTTTGTCAATTTCCTTGAAAATATCTAGTGTTACAGTATCAACTTGACCTACCTTTTCCAGTTCTTCCAAAATATCTTCCATAAACCCATCATTTGTGATCACATAAATATCGATCCTTAAAGCCATGCTGCTGATTTGCAAATCAGTTTTGTTCCTTGCAAACATTTGTGATGTCATTTCATGTTAGTGTTCTCAAAGTTACATACTACTGATGTCAAAATAATTGGACTGTATAATTTAACCCTATTTACTGCCCTACTATATGCAGCAAGTTTCAAAAATCAATATTAGTAGTATTACAAGGTAAGATACAATCCCACCAATAGTAATATTATCCTAACTGATTCTTCTATGTTTTTTAGGTTTTTTAGATCCTTCTTAACATCCCCCTCGGAGGGACTAATGTCTTGGGCAAAGTTCTGATTACACTGTCTGCGTTATAGACATAGATCAGTTTTGTGTTATGGCATGAGCTACTATTGGATGGTACATATTTGGAGTATGCACTATCTTCTTGTGGCCATCCATCTGAGTGGACAGGGTTGTTGTGGTTAGTTTCACAAATCAGCTTCAGTCACTCCCTGGGCCTTCCACCTCTGACAGCATGTTTGTTCCCCTAAGTCATCTCCGAGGCCTATTACCTCAGACAGCTTGTTCTCTTCTTTTCCTCTTTTTATTTATCCTCATTTTCTTCTCTTTATATCTGCACATCATAATTTCATCTCTCTCTCTCTCTCTCTCTCTCTCTCTGTCTCTTATTTCTGTATTACATACTACATTTCCTGAAAGGTCATCACCAATAGCACTCCAAAGGCTTTTTGTTTTCAGACAATTTATTATTACTAAATCCAGTATACTTTAATTCCTCTCATCCATTATTCTGGCCATTTCCTGTCTGTGATTGTTCTAATTAATAGTTCAGTAAGCCCTATGTCATCTGTTATATCCATCATTTCCAAGATTGTGTGTAGTTTTGAAAGTGAGCTCTATCGATTACTGGCTAGCAAGACCTATCATTGGTTCTGCAGAGCCCTGTTAGCTGTCATTTTTCTGTGTTGTTCTTGGGCCTTCGCATTTATCACATTGGTCAGGAAGTGCAGGTGGTGGGTGAATGGTTAACATTCTGGCCTCACATTCGGGAGGACACGAGTTCGAATCCCCATCCAGGCATCCAGATTTGGGTTTTCCATGGTTTCCCCAATTCACTCGGGCGAATCCCGGAATGCTTCCTTCAAAAAGGTCATGGCCGAGTTCCTTCCCGTTCCTTGTCCCCAGTCCCATCCCGCCTCTTAATGACCTTAGCCGTCGGCGAGGCGTAAAGCAATAAAAAAAAAGGAAGTGCTGTTGGTCTCTGTTGTACTTCACCCCTACAGGTAATTTCCTACTTCATCCTGTTGTCTATCTCCCACTGCTTGGACTTGCTAGACTTATAGCTGTGGAACTCATTAGTTGCCAGCAACACCTGGCATCAGAAAAGAGACAGACACAAGTTTACCCATTATAATTGGAATGATTTGATAGATTACATTTTGTCCAAGTAATGTCTGATGTCTGTACCCAAAACTAATATATGCAAAAGTTATACTAAGTGTTAATATAGGAAGACACACTGGGAAAAGTGCAGTGGAAAGAGGAAGATGTCAGAACGTGGAAAGAGTACTTCAGAGACCTGTTGGAAGTATTGTAAGGAAATCCTGGAAGAATATAAGAAAGTACCAATGAACAGAGGAGTGAAAAAAAGTCTTAGAAAATGAATTGGAAGACTTTAGCTTACTGGAGCTAGAGATGATAGTATAGATGAACTGACAGTAGAAATGGTGGTGTAGAGTTATATGGACAATTTGGAAAGAAAGAAATATGTCAGAAGACTCGAGGAAGGAAGTTGTATGGCCAATTCATAAAAAAATGGAGTAAATTAAAATGTGAGAAATCACAGTGCTAAGCCACTGCCTGAAAATATATGAAAAACTTGTGCTAAATAAAATCAAATGAAGAATAAAGGAAGGAGGTAGAGAAGAACAGTATGAATCCAGGGAAGTGAGAACAACAGTAGATGTAATTTCATGTAATCAGACAGATTGTAAAGAGAAGTTTGGAATATGGTAAGGACACCACAGTTGTTTTCATTAATATAAGGAAATGCATATGATAAAGTACAAAGAGAATTATGTTGTCAAGCCTGAAAAAGAAATGAAGGAATTGTGGTATAAGAAACATTTATGAGAATTGTGGCTGAGTCCCCTTAGGAAGACCTAAGGCATGGTTGAAACATCGGGAAGAAGAAGGAGGAGTATTTCATAGCAGCTTGAACCTTGTGAAGCTATTCATAACAGTATGATGGCAGCGAAAGTAAAAAAAAATTATGCTTCTCAGATTTGTTTCAAATAAAAACAGGTGTATACAGTGTATTATCACCCATTATTTTTAATGTGGTTTTAGATAATGTTACTGTAGAAGTTCAGAAATGCAGGAATTTGATGGCATATTTGGATGATTTAATGATCTGAAGTTAGACAGGACAGAAATTGGAAACAGAAATGGAAAAATGAGTGCTTGCATTTGAAAAATTTGGCTTGGAGTTGTGTTTTGAGAAAGCAAAAATAATGAAGATATCAAGAAACACTGGTCCATCAAAGGAAGTGTCACTCAGTAACAAGAATTTGGAATGGGTTGAATGGTTTGTTTACTTGAGAAGTAGTGTAACCATTAATGGAATGGAGGGGGAAATAGGATAGTGAGTAAGAAGGATGGGACAATTTATCACGTGATAGAGGATATAGTCTGTAGGTGGATCATTGGGAAGGAATCCAAAGTCTGGCTTTGTAAGCTGTTTTGCCAACCAATATTGACCTATGGCTCTGAAATCTGGACAAGAATGAAGTCTTAGCAGGCTACAGACAGGAAACAAGAGATGAGGCATCCTGAAGGACAGAAAACATTAAACTTAAAAAGATTAAACTTAAAAATGAGTAGTGACACTAACAAAGAAAGGTTGCAATAGCTGCAGCATACCCTGACAGTGGAGGAGGTGAGAATGCTGAAGTTAGCCTATAAAGGGAAAGGAAGGAAACTTATAAGAAGACTGCCCGCTGTCTAGATGTGTGAACCAGGTGCAGAAAGAGGCCAGGGGAGTTGACTGGAGACAAATACTGGATGAAGAATCTAGAATAGACTAGAAGATAAATGGAAGAGAATGTGCCAGACAACCCACAGTAGTGGAAATATCAATTGTTGCGGATGATTATCATCATTTATGTATATCTATTAACTTTGTTTTAGATTTCCTGTACACCACCCTTGTAGAGATAAGTATGTTGCCTAGGCATCTATATTCCCTCCATTTCCCGTGGATATATAGATTATATAATCTTCAAGGCTTTGCTGTCGGATTGAGCTTTTGGCGATGAACACTGCCACCATCTTCCTGCCTGGTGTCAACCAGATCTGCACTGTCAGTAACTGACGCCAACGCAGCTTTTAAAGACTCTCCCCACAACCCTTCTCCGTAGTTCCCGCCAACTGTGGCTCCATATTGCTCCCATAATGCTGGGTAGCCAATCTTGACACTCTGTCTTGAAATGAGGTTGTCTTGACAAGACCAAGCTGACTTTCTGGCATCACTAAGCCACAGGCCCGATTCTCTGTTATAATGTCATTATTCAGCCATATTCAGTGGCTTCTCTTATGTCTGAATCTCAAAAGAGTGAACACTTTCACATTGCCAATATCCATGCAATGTGAAAGTTCTGGCAGAGTACCATTTTGTTTTGAAGTTTGAGTACCAGGGTCCTCGTTAGCAGCTTCTTTCATTTTGACCTTCAGATGCTTCCAGCTGTTATTAACATCATCTTTTTAATGTATTGCATTTTTATTTCCCTGCAAGTATTTTTGCTTCACAACTTGATTCCATATTAATTTTTTGTTCTTGTGTAATTAGTCTTATTGTCTTTCCTATCATTACTTTTATTTTGATTTTTGTGTGTAATAGTTTGTGGTCATTTACTACATGATGGAGGTTTAACATTTTTGTGTTCTTTTTTTGGTTTAGACAAGTATGTCTGTTGGTTGGTATGCAATAAATCATTGTTTTTTGGCCACCTTTTTGTCAAACATTAACCTACATTTGGCTTAATGATTGAAAATGTTTTTGTTTGTTGCTTGAACATAATTTTCCACTGCTATCTGTAACATCTTTGTCAAACATCTGTTTGACACATGGTATTATTTCTTTACAAATTGGACATCAAAGTCTTTGGTAATGAAATCTGTCCTTGTGGCAGTGACTCAATTGTATCTTTGAAATAGTGATGATACATTTGCACTTTTTTTTGTTTATTGCTGTCTGGAGAATATCCAAATGTTACATTTATCTTTTCAATCCCTACGCATATTGTAATGACTAAAATATATAGAGAATAGTTCATGTTTTCTAGGTTTGTGTTTATAGTTTACGGCTGTAGCTACTACTGCTTTGACTCAGTCTTATTTTTCTACTTCACTGCAAACCATCAAATAGTTAGTGTGCCCATTTTGGCTTTTATCTTGTTGTCTTATATAGTGCATATGTCATTGTGATCACCCATAGTTTTCTTGTTCTCAGTTATTGGATGCCTTAATGTTTTGATTTTTGAAGGGTAACACATCTGTTTTCTTCTATCCAATCTCCTGATTTGTTCATGTGTTATCATCCTTAAATCAGTCCAATTTCTGCAATTTTTCAATGTTTTTATTTTAGGCTTAGTGATAACCTGATGCAGGACCCCTCATCATTTGTATAGCTTATGAACTGGCAACATCTTGTCCAGTCCACCCAGAAGACTATGCCAGAAATGATATATACTCTGGAGAGATTACTAGATGCATCAAAAACAAAAGATTTCAGGGTGTGAATGAGATGAAATTTTTATTTATTTATTTTTATTTGGCATTTAACCTTTAGGTCTTAAAGCCATACATGTGCTATTAATTTCCTCTAAATTTTTAGGCTATTATTTTTCACAAAAGTATATATTAAATGGTATATATTGATACTTTCTGTGGCCAGTAAATATTGTAAGTTGAGAGGTAACTTGTTTCCCTCTTCTGAGAGTTCTTTCATAAAATTTGTGTTGCTGTCCCATTTTCTTGCATCCAAAGAACATATGGTTGACTTCGCATTCAACCTCATCTTCATAGTCACATCGGGGTGATTCAATTGCTTTGATTCTATATAGGTGGGCGGGAAAGAAGCCATGGTTAAACTTTAACCTGGCTATTGTAGTTACTAGTCCTCTTGATGGGGAGCCTTTTTGGTGCCACTGGGATGTTGGTACATGGGGGTGGATGCAGGCGTAGTGGTGACCTCTGAGTTGTGATGTTTCCGACCATTCTCTGTTCCGTTTTTCTTTGCAGTATTTCTTAAAGTGGTTTGTAATATCTAGCCCCAGTATCTTCATTTCTTCCTCACCCATCCTTATAGCACTCTTTGCTAGGCGGTCTGCCTCTTCATTACCTGGTATGCCAACATCTGCTTTTATCCATATCAATATGACTTCTTTGTTCAGGTCGGTGATTTGATTGAAGGTCTGTATGATTTTCATTGTCAAATAGCTACTTCGATTATCATTTTTGAAAGCCAAATTTTTTGCAGAGATGATTTGGAATCAGATAATATCACTATGGTCCTTTTGGACGGCCGTAATCCGTATTCCAGAGCTTTCAAGATGGCCAGCATTTCCACCGTATAATTGGAGGCTTCCTTTCGAAGCTTGTACATTTTTGAGACCTTTTCCTTTAGGATGATATAGACACAGCCAGCTGCTGCGCATGCCTTAGCACCATCCATGTAAATTTCGATAGCCTGAGGCCATTCTTCCAGATATCGCGCCACTAATTGTTTGTTAATTTCTGCATTTTCGCCAAATGGTGCATCAAATCGGACTGTAAGGTTCGTGGTAATTGTCTCATAGTTTACTTCAAAGTAAGGCAGTTTCCTAGTGGTATATACATATTTCTGATATTGTTGTATTTTCTGGAAAGTGTATATATATACACAGACGGAAAAAAAAATCCCAACACCAAGAAAAAATTATTGTAGAGTAATGAAATTTGGACAATGCATTTGTCAAGTTAACATGTTTAATTGATTAAATTTTCAAGATCACAGGTTAATTTAAGCTCAAGAAAATGCATTTCAAATGTGAAATACTGTTAAATTAATAGCCGGTGTAACCTCCAGAATTTTGAATGCAAGCCTGCAAACGTGAATGCATTGTGTCATACAGGTTTCGAATGTCACTTTGTGGTATGGAGTTCCATGCTTGTTGTACTTGTGCTGTCAATACTGGGACGGTCAGTGCTGGCTGTGGATGATGCTGGAGTTGTCGTCCAATGATATCCCATACGTGTTCAATTGGAGACAGATCTGGTGATCTCGCAGGCCAAGGTAACATGTCGACACTCTGTAGAGCACGTTGCGAGACAACAGCGGTATGAGGGCGAGCGTTATCCTGTTGAAAAACTCCCCCTTGAATGCTGTTCATGAATGGCAGCACTACAGGTTGAATTACCAGACTGACGTACAAATTTGCAGTCAGTGTGTTTGGTATAACCACAAGAGTGCTCCTGCTGTCATAGGAAATTGCTCCCCAGACCATGACTCCAGGTGTAGGTCCAGTGTGTCTAGGCCGCAGACAGTTTGGTTGCAGGCGTTCCCCTGGCCTCCTTCTGACCAACACTCGGCCATCACTGGCACCAAGGCAGAACCTGCTTTCATCAGAAAACACAACAGATCTCCACTCCGTCCTCCAATGAGCTCTGGCTTGACACCACTGGAGTCGCAAACGGCGATGGCTTGTAGTCAGTGGAATGCACGCTACAGGGCGCCTGGCTCGGAGCTGTCCTTGAAGTAACCGATTTCTAACAGTTCGTTGTGTCACTGTGGTACCAACTGCAGCTCGAATTTCTGCCGCAGACGCAGTACGATGCGCCACAGCTGTACGCCGAATATGGCGGTCTTCCCTCTCAGTAGTGCCACGTGGCCTCCCGGAACCCGGTCTTCTTGAGGCAGTACCATACCTTGACCACTGCACCCAACAATCATGCACAGTGGATACATTCCGGCCAAGTCTTTCTGCAATATCGCGAAAAGAAAATCCACCTTCTCGTATCCCTATTACACGACCTCGTTCAAACTCGGTGAGCTGTTGATAATGGCTTCTTCGTCTTCTTAAAGGCATTCTTGGCTAACATCAACTCACTATGTCAAATCTCAGCGGTAAATAACGTTCACAAACTTTACAGCGCGTATTTAAAGCAAACCTGATTTGCAAGCTCTGAGTAGCGCTACTAGCGCCACACTTATGCGCGAAGCGCGAAATTTGAATCGATGTCATCTTTCAGATGTATAAACACGCCTACCAAATTTCGTTTATCTAACACAAGTCTTTCTTGGTGTTGGGATTTTTTTTTCCGTCTGTGTATATGGGTGGCTTTGTATGTTTCCAGAATCGTTCGTGGGCACATGATTCACTAAGATCCTCGATCTTTTTGATAATTGTGCTATTCTCAATTTGCATGTTTTTTTTTATCAGGAATTTATATGCAAGAAATTCCCACCTGATGTGAAAAGGTGGTTCCATTGCCTCCACCTGAAGTGTGTTTGTTGGTGTTGATGCCATCGCCCCATAACAGAGTCGTAGTGCCTTATATTGGCATTTATCGATCATACGCAACAGCTGTTTCAATGCAGTTCCAAAGATTATGCAACCATAATCCATGTGTGAACGAATCAGTGCCTTATAGATAGTGAAAGCCATTTTGGGGTCCATCCCCCATGTTGTTCCTGATGTGACCCGCATGATGTTCAGTGCTGAATCACTCTTTCTAATTACCTGTTTTATTTACTTGTTCCACCGCATGTTACTATAAATCACTAGCCCAAGATATTTCACTTCTTTCTTGCATGGAAAACTGAGGCCCCCTACCGTGACAGATTCTTCGCAAAATTACCAGAAGCAAATTACTGACAGGGTAGAGAAATAAGAATAATGTTTAAAAGAAAGAATATTGAAAAGTAGGTACAAAGTAACAAATCTGAATAGAATAGGTGCATATTTGAAGCATTGTGGATGAATTACCATCAGGCGTGAGAAGTATGGGATACTATGGAAAATGATATAACAGATGATGAAGATAAGCTAGGGAATTATGAATAAACAATCAAATCAACGAATATAGGAAGCAGGTAGAATGACATTTATAAGGAAACAACAAAAAGGCATTGAAAAGATCTTTGGAAATGAAAAAGTTCTGTTTCTTCATTAATCTTCAGGATTACTATATATATCACCTTTTGAAATGGTGATGAGAATAAGCAGTTATATATTGGTCACCAGAACTCTATAGTACAGGCATTTTAGACAGATTTTAGGGGTAACCTAAAAAAAAAAATAATGTAGAGCTGAAATTTGTCACAGACATTCCTTAGTACCTTAGAAACAAGTACTAAAAAGTTCCCACCTCTAGGTTGTCCGCGTCATAGTGTTTTTTAGGTCAAAAGTGCCAAATCTGTATAAACTCGTTGTAAAATTTAAAATGTCAGACTCTGTAACGTTTTATTGCACCCTAGGTAATTAGGATAGACTAACCACTGCATAAAAGTGTAATATTGGCACTATTATTATCTAAAAGTAAAAGTATAGTCACAGTTTATCATGAAGACTGTACGAAACATAACTTTTTTTTTCAATTTCTTTGCATTGCGGAAAAACTGTCAAAGTTACCAGGTCGGGACCTCAGATAAAAGTTGTAGTACACACTTTCAGCATTAAAATGGTATATCATTCATCCCTCTGCGACATATGGTTGTCGAGATACACGTTGAAACAAGCACACGTGAATCAACGCTGGGCCGAGAGCTCCACGCGCCGCTCCCAGGCCATTATGGGTATTGTAAGCACTTTAGAATTTTGGTGAATTCTAGCTCCTTAGCTTAGGTATAAGGGAGGAAGTAGAGTCTTAGTCAACAGATAGTTTTCGTTGCATACATAGGTTAGGAGAGGGACGGTTTATGTAGCAAGCTCATACCATAACCTAACTGACAAAATAAACCCTTTCAGAAGCAGTAAAGACATTCAATAGTTAATAAAAGACCTAGATAAACTTTCTATAATAGTAAGAGAATGTTATTTTGAAAGCAAATAGGATAATTCCCATTAAATCAGTTTTCAAACAATAAATTTCTGCCACATGATAATTTCACTATTTCTAAACAGTTTTAAACGCAGAAAAAACTTTCAGTATTTAATAGAAACACTTAATAAACATTCATGTGAAATAGAATAATCAATAATAGTTCAAGTTGTAAACAATGGACTTCTGTTATATGAGCCTTTCATCATTTCTAAACCATTTTAAAAGCAATAAAGTCACTCAACATTTAATAAAAACACTAAACCAACTTTTTATAAGAGTATAGAAACCTCTTACTAACCTGAAGATGGGTAATCCATAATAATTCCAAATAGTAGATTTTTGTTACATAAACATTTCACTATTTCTGAACACTTTTAAACAAAGTAATCTTAAAGGAACAATAATTTAAAAGAAAGTTAAATTCACTAAAATTCCGTAGTTTCTGGACGTGTAAATAACTTAAATAAATCTCTAAACACTTCGTTGAATGCACTTCACTTTTAAGAATTTTTATCACAGAATCCTAGTAAGCTTTCGAATTAAAAAGTAGATTTCCTGAAAGAGCTAAAAATCTAGTATCACATATTTTAATTTCAGATCATTTCATGCAGTAGAACAGATTTTATAAAGATTCTAAAGATTATTTCGTCATAAAACCATGTGCTCGACTTAGGAATTTATTACAACCGATAGAAGTTAGTGCCAGAGATAAAACAACTTTCAAAATACGTACTTTAATTCAGAGAAAATTCTGGTAATTTTAATTTTTCAATAAAAACAATAGAAGAAAAGTTATTAACAAAAAACCATTTGGTAATTTACTTGTCCAAGCTATAATTTCATCATCTAGCCACCAATCTCGGTAAAATTCACACCACTAAACTCAGGAATTTTTGGAGAACACTTTGACACTGATTTTATTTAGGTAACTTGCAGTTAAGCAAAATTTTGAGAAAAATTGAGAAAATTCAAAACACTCAGGGATTTTCCCGATCGCGTTAAAGTGTGTTACTACGTGGAAATGGAATAAAGGTATATACACTCACTCTAAACTTCCATCTGAACTTCTAGCAGATAAGTCTAGACTTCTGTAAACTTTGAGCACTTTTTCATATCTCAATCAACTGCACATTTTTACAAATCGTAGGTAGAAAGTTGTGATATGGCTGTGATGTCATTGGTTTGGCCACTTCCTATATAAGCTCGGGCTTACATGTGACCGTGCTTTTTTCCGTGGAGTACTATGTTAAGTTAACCTGCGCAAGTCTTGTATCGGAGTGGGTAGGAAGCCGGTTGAAAGTTGGCGCTACCGAGTCGGCCATGTTGGTACTTTGGTGTGATAGCCTGCTGGAATAATGTCTGCTAGAACTTTGAATTTCTGAAAAGGGGTTTTGGTTGGTAATTTCTCTCCTCTATCTGCAATATTTTGGAAACGAGTGTTCGATTTGCCTACTCAACTGTTTAATGCAAATTTTAGTAAATGTGATTTTGAAAATAAAACTTTGAATTTTTCTGAAAGTGGACTGTTATAATTTAGTAGAAGAACCTTTTCTAGATTTGTCATTTAGAAACAGATCAAGTGGCGACCTTCAAGCATTTAAGTTGAGTTTCTAGTAGGCTACATGGTCAAATTCAAATTATTTTGTGAAAATTCCACAGAACTTTCCAGCCACGTGAACTTTTAGTTAAGGCACTAAGGCAATACTACAAACCCGGTATCAGCTTTGGGTGTTACAGTATTAACCTGAAAAAAATATAATGTAGACCTGAAAATTGGTACAGATATTACTTTGTACCTAAGAATCATGATTGAAAAGTCCCCATCTCTGAGGTGTCCTCTTCATAGTTTTATCAGGGCAAAAGATTTTAATTAGAGTTTAAATGTCATAATCAGTATAAATGTCTTGTAGGTCTTAATATATCAGCTTTTGTATCATTTAATTGCACTATAAGTAATTGGAAAAGCTAATTATTAAAAGACGCCATGGTTTTGGACATAATTATTGGACAGAAGTAAAAAAAATCTCACAATTAATAGTGAAACAGGTACGAAATATGACTAGTTTTGTAACAAAGTCAGATTTACTAAAAACTATCGAAGGCCTGTTATCAAATTTTCAGAACGCAGTTTTAGCATTGAAATGGTGTATTCATCATGTTTTTGTGACAAACTGTTGGTGAGATATCATCGAAACATTCGAAACAATGCGCAGAGCTAAGCATGAGCGCCGTTCCACTTACCATTCCTCTTCTGTCTGCATCATTCTAATCTCTTTGAACAGTGCACTGATATTTTGTGCCCTTGGCATTACATAGAAACTGCAGAAAGAAACCTTGAAAATGATTAATCATTTTCCTAAATTATACAAATTTTTATGAAAATCTTTGAATGAAAATTAATGTTCAACTTCATCATCGTACTCATTATCTGAACTATTATAGGTGACTTTTTCGCATGCAGATCTTCGGCAATGTCCACACATTAATGAACACTCCAGCCCACAACGCACACATTCAAATCTATTTCGCAGATGTTCTTACAATTGCAGGGCACCAAATTGAGGAGATGATCCGGAGCAGGTGCAAGTCAGTTAGTCACTAGCTCAAGAGCTCCATTCTGAATTTTCCAGCCCCAATCTTCAGGACCTAAAGAATTTCTTAGCCATTCTTGAATCTTTAAGTATATTCGTAGAGAATGGATGGCCAATGTACCATATATTCGTAGAGAATGTCGCTCACATGCTGCATTTCTTGGTGGAAGAGATGCAGTGACTGGTTGGGTTGCGAACTTACGCCTGTATTTTATTACCAGAAGTTCATGGATATTTTGACACTGAGATTAAAAATTGTCATAGTGGGCAACGGCAAACGATGGATCTGAACACATGACAACAGAAAGAGAGGAGCGTCGTCGATGTGCCGGGGGGAAAACATCTGTCAGTGTTTTCGCTCACCACAACACGGTTGTCACTTCACGCCAAGCTGAGCTTTTGAAAAAACTATTATAACATAAATTAACATAAATCAGCTAGTCGAATTACTTGTAAACAAATTCAAGACTGTGGGTCATCATGACATTCAGTGTAAAGGAGATGCAGATGCCAGCATTGCATTGTTTGCACTTAATTATTGCAGGGGTCAAGATGTATCGGTCATTTCCAACGATACGGATGTCCTCGTTTGTAGCAAGACTTAGTGAAAGCAGTCGTATAAATGTAGTTCACCCTGTCACAAGCAAAACTGTTAGTAAGGTCTTCAACATGGCAGAACTCTGCAAATCCATCACAAACGTGAAAAACTCCGCACTCTATTGTCATGGATTCACTGGGTGTGATACTGCCAGCGCTCTTTTCGGCAAAGGAAAAAAAAATGAGACTGGCAGTTATTGAAGGGTTCTGCAGTACTGTGTGACAAAGTGGAAATATTTGAACATCCCAACGCACAGAAAGAAGACATATTATCCGTAGGAAAGACTTTTGCCGTTTCCCTCTGTGACAATTTTATATCTCGTGTCAAAATATCCATGAACTTCTGGTAATAAAATACAGGCGTAAGTTCGCAACCCAACCAGTCACTGCATCTCTTCCACCAAGAAATGCAGCATGTGAGCGACATTCTCTACGAATATATGGTACATTGGCCATCCATTATCTACGAATATACTTAAAGATTCAAGAATGGCTAAGAAATTCTTTAGGTCCTGAAGATTGGGGCTGGAAAATTCAGAATGGAGCTCTTGAGCTAGTGACTAACTGACTTGCACCTGCTCCGGATCATCTCCTCAATTTGGTGCCCTGCAATTGTAAGAACATCTGCGAAATAGATTTGAATGTGTGCGTTGTGGGCTGGAGTGTTCATTAATGTGTGGACATTGCTGAAGATCTGCATGCGAAAAAGTCACCTATAATAGTTCAGATAATGAGTACGATGATGAAGTTGACATTAATTTTCATTCAAAGATTTTTATAAAAATTTGTATAATTTATAATTTTGGAAATTGTTTCATCATTTTCAAGGTTTCTTTCTGTCAGTTTCTATATAATGCCAAGGGCACAAAATCTCAGTGCACTGTTCGAAGAGATTAGAATGATGCAGACAGAAGAGGAATGGTAAGTGGAACGGCGCTTATGCTTAGCTCTGCGCATTGTTTCGAATGTTTCGATGATATCTCACCAACAGTTTGTCACAAAAACATGATGAATACACCATTTCAATGCTAAAACTACGTTCTGTAAATTTGATAACAGTCCTTCGATAGTTTTTAGTAAATCTGACTTTGTTACAAAACTAGTCATATTTCGTACATGTTTCACTATCAAATGTGAGATTTTTTTACTTCTGTCCAATAATTATGTCCAAAACTATGCCGTCTTTTAATAATTAGCTTTTCCAATTACTTATAGTGCAATTAAATGATACAAAAGCTGATATATTAAGACCAACAAGACGTTTATACTGATTATGACATTTAAACCCTAATTAAAATCTTTTGCCCTGATAAAACTATGAAGAGGACACCTCAGAGATGGGGACTTTTCAAGACATGATTCTTAGGTAGTAAGTAATATCTGTACCAATTTTCAGATCTACACTATATTTTTTTCAGTTAAATACCCATAATGGCCGGGGAGCAGCGCGCGGAGCTCTCGGCCCTGCGTTGACTCACGTGTTCTTGTTTCAACGTGTATCTCGACAACCATATGTCACAGAGGGATGAACCATATACCATTTTAATGCTGAAAGTGTGTACTACAACTTTTATCATATGTCCCGGCCTGGTAACTTTGACAGTTTTTCCACAATGCAGAGAAATTTTATTTAAAAAGTTATGTTTCGTACTTCCTTCATTATAAAATGTGACTATACTTTTACTTTTAGGTAATAATAGTGCCGATATTACACTTTTATGCAGTGGTTAGTCTATCCTAATTACCTAGGGTGCAATAAAACGTTACTGAGTCTGACATTTTAAATTTTACAATGAGTTTATACAGATTTGGCACTCAATCCATAATTTAAGCCCTTTTGACCTAAACAAACTATGACGCAGACACCCTAGAGATGGGGAATTTGTAGTAATTGTTTCTAAGGTACTAAGGAATGTATGTGACAAATTTCAGCTCCACATTATTTATTTTTATTTTTTTAGGTTAAAACCTAAATTGCCTGGGCTGTTAAAGCAGTGTGGTCCCTAGCAAAAACAGCCATCATTTTTCGTCCAACTTTCCCTCTGTAATTTGGGAGTACAGTGTTTTATATTTCATGTATTTTTATTTTTAACTAATATAACTGTATCACTTACCACAGAATGAAACTGGTATGAAGACAGCAGATAAAGTAGCTTTTGCGTGCATGTTCCTGTCTGATGTTCAGCTGGCAGATTATATAAGACATTTAACAACAAGCTTGACAGCAGATGGTGAATTGTCTGGTTTTCTTCTCACAGGTTTGTTATAATTACTTTAAAACTTATGAAGTAGAAATAAGAGAAATGAGCTAAAAATAAAAGAACTATATGTCCTTGATTTTCCAGTTTTGGGTTTTTATCTTCCTTGTTGTTATCCTGTTGGCATGCTGATTACAGACACACACAGCATTTTCATCAGTAAGGTACAATGACAGACTTGCCAAAAGAGAGAGCGACTAAAACTGCCCTTTGGGTTTATTAGATGCTTCCCCTCCCTATCCACACTTAGTGGAGAGGGGTGAGGCCTCATTATTCACATACTGTGTGAGATCATTTTATCACCTTGCAGTATTTTTGGCAGTTGGTAATGTGGCAAATTGTTAACTGCCATTCTGTTAATGTCTGTTGTGTCACTCTATCAGCACTATGTCAGGCTTACTCACTTCCACACTTACTGATTTACAGAATGTGTGATTTTTGAGCAGGTGTTGCACCTGGATCAATACATCTCCACCCTTTACTATGTCTGCAGTCCACTTAGATGTCATTCTCATTACAATCTTAGAGATCGGCTTCTGTACAATTTTCTCTTAAGGCTAATTTCAAAAGTTTCCTTATACTAGGTACATTTTGTGTTTGTTGACTTGGATTATGATGTTTGAAAGCAATTACAATGGTGGATTTATTAGTTTTTATTGCTATGGTAATGATTTTTGGTTATGGTAGTCATGCCATTCTGATAGCGTTCCAGCCATGGCAGTGAATTTTGTAACAACCATTGAGTACTGCTGCCTAAGACATAGGTAATTAAACTAAGGAAAAAGGAAACTGCTTTAGGCAATATAATTGTAAGGACAGGGAAAATGACTCATCACTCACCAAAGTTGACGGCAGCGACGAGAGGAGAACATATATAAACACACAAATAAACTCAATATTTCGGTTAAACCTTAATCATGATGTAGAAAATGAGTCGTGTGCACACCTCCCGAGCCTCATGACTCATTGTCTACATCATGATTAAGGTTTAACCGAAATATTGAGTTTATTTGTGTGTTTATATATGTTCTCCTCTCGTCGCTGCCGTCAACTTTGGTGAGTGATAAGTCATTTTCCCTGTCCTTACAATTAAGACATAGGTAAAAATGCCTGAGACAGCCTTTCATACGTCAGCAAGGTTCCGTGTTTTAGAGCTTACTCAGTTGTACCATTGTCTAAAACACTCATCAAATTGTAGTAGTGAATAATCCTCTATAATGCCAATAGTAATTTGACAGTTTGACCTTGATTGCTCTCCACTCATGCTGATTGCATTACAAGTAACTATAACACAGTTTTGTTCTTATGTACATTCACAGTGTCTTAATATGGTTAATACTGTTGAGTTAATGTTGATATTTCTTGATCTGCAATGATAAATTTAAAATAACAGAGGATATTTGACTGGTTTGTCGTATTGTCTATTACTTTCACACTTTAAACTTCTGGGCATAGAGTCACTTGTTTACCCTTCATACATCCACTTCCCATTTATTATACTGTTATTAATAATGGACAAATCTTTTTTTTTCTGGTCTTAACACTGAACTTGCAGGACTCGTCATTTGATTCTAATTTACAGATAGTGAATGGCATTCTCATGGTACGACTTTATTTGAATTAATATTACCACTTATTTTAATGCCAGGAATAATGCTTACAGTTACTTTACACAATTTTTCTTATCAGTTGACATAACATATTCTCTTAAATTGTTATGATTCTGTTTCTCCATAAGTATGATATCTTTTAATTATGAAATGGTGCTTAAAATAATCATTTACCATTGTTGAACCTGAATGTAGTATTAAACCAGTTTTATTTGATCACATCTTTAATAAATTTCAGCGGTTGATTTATTTTTTACTTTCGCAGTGATACATTCTCTATGATAGTGACAACTATTTTCTTTTTTCTCCTACTTCACGTGCTTTTACTCTTAATTCACTCTTTAATAACATTTTTAGTATCTTGCTGAGTGATCAAGGTTGACCTCCCCTATTTAAATATACGTATAATGACTAATTAATTATGAACCCTCTTTTATTTCCTTATTAATAATCTTTCTCATTGTTCTTCCCTCTTTGATCCTTTATTCTTTTCCTTGATACTGTCGATCTAATTCTAATAGTTTGACCATCAAAGTGTCATTATTTGCTTTCTAAACATTTGACGAGTGTCTCATATCACTTCTTAGCTTAATCTCAACATTATTTTCCATAGTGAAATGTATGACTATTTACATCTGCTTAACATCCCCTTATCTATTCATTCAGTATATCTCACTGCTATTCAGAACATTTCTTATGCTTTACAGAATAAATACCTGCGATGGTTGATTCATCCCTCTTGCACATATATTATTCCTACTTTCCAATAATTATCTTTGCAAATTACTCTGATGTTTCCTAGCAGCACATTTTTTTATGATTTCCTTAACAATATTCAGTTTGGTGAAAATCATAATTATTGCATTGTAGTGAACCAAGGTTTTATATGGAATTATAGGGATTTACAGAGAAATTATGGAGCCTGGTCAGTTGTGACAGTTGCTGTAAACAGTTGAACCAGAGGGTAAACTCGTGGAATGATGAACTGGATAGTGGGTCAAGTCAGTCTTCAGTTTCAAGTGAGAAATGACATTATGAGGACAAATGACCACATCAAGGTAGCATAGGAATGGACTGTCATCATCCCCTCCACCAAAAAAGTTAGTGGGGATTATGAACAAAATTCAGGTGTAGCGATGCAGCAGAGATTGAACTGGGTGGCTGCAGCTGCAAGGTGGATGGATGGTTGTCGAACAGGTCATGCTTGGGTCACCACAGTGAGCAGAGGTGCTGGTGGCACAACTCAGAGTGAGAGTGGCAGCAGAAATGGGGGACACAGCTTTTGACGAACTCCAGTAATCTTTGGTGTTCTAAGTGGGAAAGTAATATACAGTTGGCTTGATATACCCATGTGACAATGAGAGAAGTTATGATTGGCTGAAGGATGAAAGAAGCAAGTGCCCATGTTAGGAACGGACAGTAATTTTGAAAATGTCAGTCTGTGCAGAAGCACCTAGTGGTCAAGAGTGAAATTAGTGCTAGAGCCACATGGATTACTAGTCATCACATTGTCCGTCCTAAACTAGTTTGTGATATGTGAAACCAAACTGTGTGATGGTAGATCTTATTGTGTGTCGTTTAATGTAGACGTTTCCTAATTGTAAACCTGCAAGCTTTAGGAATGAGGTCCATTGCTCAGCACACTTAAATACGTGACTGGTACTGGACTGGGAATTTTGTGATTTTAAATAAACTATTGTGGAACTGTTTGCCACATCAAAAACCATTATTTGCAGGCTTCCTTTAGAGACAGACCCATCTTCAGAATTTCTATTGATGATTTCCCTTATGGGATGGCGATCAAAACTATGTTTTGAACCTGTGCATTATAACGTTTCCATCAGCGTAAAAGGCAGATATTTTATTAACAAGATCATCACATGGCAACAATAGAAAATATGCTATGGACATTCTCTGTCACTGACACAATGATTTTTCTTATGGTGACCACCCTTGCTCTCCATACTACTGCAGACACTAACAAATCTAATTTCTCTCATACACTGAAGAGCCAAATAAACTGGTATAGACATGCTTATGCAAACACTGAGATATGTAAACACTCGGAATACGGCGCTGCGGTCGGTAGTGCCTACATAAGACAACAAGTGTCTGGCGCTGGGGTTAGATTGGTTACTGCTGCTACAATGGCAGGTTAACATGAGTTAAGTGAGTTTGAATGTGGTGTTATAGTCAGTGCACAAGAGATGGGATGCAGCATCTTCGAGGTAGTGATGAGGTGGGGATTTTCCTGTATTACATTTCATGAGTGCACCTTGAATATCGAGAATCCAGTAAAGCATCAAATCTCCGACATTGCTGCGGCCGGATAAAGATCCTGCTAGAACGGGACAATGGCAACTGAAGAGAATCATTCAACATGACACAAGTGCAACCCTTCCGCAAATTGCTGCGGATTTCAATGCTAGGTCAAAAACAAGTGTCAGTGTGAGAATCATTCAGTGAAACATCATCAATATGGGCTTTCAGATCCAAAGACCCACTCGTGTACCCTTTCTGAGTGCACGACACAAAGCTTTACGCCCCACCTGGGGCCGTCAACACCGACATTGGACTGTTGATGATTGGAAACATGTTGCCTGGTCTGATGAGTCTCATTTCAATTGTTTTTAATTGCTTTACGTCTCTCAACAGCGAGGTCCTTAGAGACGGGATTTCAATTGTATCAAGTGGATGGACATGTGCGGGTATGGAGACAACCTCATGAATTCAAGGTCCCTGCATGTCAGCAGGGGACTGTTCAAGCGGTGGAGGCTCTGTAATGCTGCGGAGTGTGTGCAGTTGGAGTGATATGGGACCCCTAATACGTCTAGATATGACTCTGACATGTAACTCGTACGTACGCATCCTGGCTGATCACCTGCATCCATTGTGTATTCTGACGGACTTGGGCAATTCCAGTAGGACGATGCGACACCCCACACATCCCGTATTGCTACAGAGTGGCTTCAGGAACACTCTTCTGAGTTTAAACACCTCCGCTGGCTACCAAACTCCCCAGACATGAACATAATTAAGCATATCTGGGATGCCTTGCAATGTGCCATTCACTCATACCCCCCGCCCCCCCCCCCCCCCCCTCCCCATACTCTTACGGATTTATGAACAGTCCTGCAGGATGCATGGTGTCTATTCCCTCCAGCACTACTTCAGACTTTAGTTAGTCCATGCCATGTCATGTTGCATCACTTCTGCATGCTCGCGGGTGCCCTATACGATATTAGGCAGGTGTACCAGTTTCTTTGGCTTTTCACCCCACTTTGTTCACAACACCACATTTGAAAAAAAATGATGTCTGACTTTCGAATTTCCCCGTGTATTCTCAACTCATACCTCTTTTGGCAATTTTAATTCTAGTCCTTCAGGTTTAATTTCAACCCCTCTAAGCATCCTCATGTCTTTTGGTGGAACTTCTTTCATTCCCCTGACTTCCTTAATTACCACTTCATTTTTGTGAACTTCCCCTCTTTGAAAACTGCTGTGAACTTTATGCATAACTTCTAAAACCCTCAGTATAACAATTTTGATAATCTAGCTTACCTTTTCTTCATGAATTACAGTTGCGTGTACTATCTTCCATTGATTATCCATCAGTTGACCAAAATTTACTTTTCTAGTTTCCCTTTCAGATCTGCCATTTATTTTTGCAACTGCCCCATCGGGAAGTTTACTGTGGGTTCTCCAGTCTCATCAATTACATTTTCTTTTCAAACAAAAGGACTGAGAGTAAAGATTGGCCACCCAATGTTATGGGCGCAATATGGATCCGCGGTTGGCAGGGACTATGGAGCGCGGTGGTGGGGAAGGGAGGGGCACTAGCCTTTAAAAGGACACTTCAACACCAGAAACTAGTATTGCAGCTCTGGTCATCACAGTGTGAGCACCAGGCCGACAGATGATGGCAGGGTTCATTGCCAAAAGCTCGTCTTTCACCCACACACTCCGGCAGAGAACCCACGAAGAATATATTACATTTCCTTTGTTACATTCTGAATACCCTCTTTAGTCTTCCAAGTATCACAGAGATCACTTCTTGATCTATCCTCTTCTATCTAACATCATCTTAATACCACAAGCATTTTATCTATACAAACATTACTTTAAAAATAAGATAGTATAGGGAAAATCACCCATCACTTACAACAGATGAAGGAAGGAGAGCCGAAAATACACACAAAAAACAATCACAAGATTTTGGTTTTTAATTTTAATTATGTGAGAGACATATGGCAGAAGGGAGATGTGTACTGATTGGGATCTACCATATGATTCATATATGATGCCTGTAATTGGTACAGTTACCTTACTAGATCCACTTCCATAATATTGAGAGTATTTCCTCATCTTCCCATCTTAGTAGAGATACCTGTGTCCATCTTCCTGATTGTCTATGACAACCATCGCAGCACTGTGCCACTGACAGATGCCCATGGTGTCTTTGTTGGTAAGAGACTTTTCAAGAGAGAGATCTGCTGAGTGTGCCAAGAAGTTTTAGTAGATTTTTCCCCTCCCTGTCTCTGCTGGGTGGGTAGAGGTGACGTCCTACCATTTGCATATTGCCTCTGGTCATTTTATCTTTTTGCAGTATCCTTTTACTTGGCCCCGCAGGGGCCTGGTACGCAAGTGCCAGGTACGGGTTTGGCGAACCCGCGGTGCCCGAGCTGGAAACTTGTGAGCGCCGCAAGTTTCCCACACCGTAAACTCCTACCATGCTTCAACGACCACCGTAGGGCGTGGCGGTGGAACGTTGTGTGCCTAGGAGAACGGGGATCTTGGCTTCATCGCCCGGATCGCGAGGACGGTACAAACCTCTATAAAAAAACCCCTCAACCTCAAGGTCGGACACGTGCCGAGGAGGCGGATGAGTGGTGAGGCAAACCACCCGCTAACGTGCAACCTCGGGGGCACCTGCGCACCCCTGTTGTATAAGCATTCCTATATAACATGTTTTTGCTCGTGGGACCAAAATTCCTTCTCACAAACAAAAACAAAACCCCTGCGGCCCGGGTGTGTCGCAGGTAAATAAAAATACACCCAGTTCAAAAAAGCGGGCGAGGGTTGAAAGCCCTCCTCCTGAACAAAGTAACAGTAACGGCAAGGGTCTTCTTATAGATAACGCCTTCGTTATAATGACACGGGTGGAGGGATCTTTTGAGAAGGTCTCTCCATTTTATGTAAACAAAGGTTTAGAGGGTATTGCGGGTACCCTCAAATCGGTAAAAAAGCTGAGGAACGGGACTCTGCTTTTGGAAACATCCACCCAAAAGCAGGCTGTCCAACTCCTTAAGTGCGAGAAGCTCGGGGAGTTCGCAGTAAAGTGCGAACTCCATAAAACTCTAAACTCTAGTAAAGGTGTCATCACCTGTAGAGACCTCAGAGATTTAGAGACCGAGGAACTCCTTAAGGAGTGGTCTACAGAACATGTGGTCGAGGTTCGTCAGATTAAACGAAGGGTTAACGGCAGTCTTGAGAAGACAGCCACCTTCGTCCTGACGTTCGACACTCCGACGTTGCCGAAAAACATCAAGGCAGGATATTTGAATTTGAATATCCGCCCGTATGTGCCGGACCCAATGCGCTGCTTTAAGTGCCAGCGGTTCGGCCATACGACGGCGACCTGCAAGGGCAACCCCACCTGTGGGAAGTGCGGAAAGGCGGCTCATGAGCCAGGCACGAGCTGCACGCTCCCACAGGTGTGTGTCAACTGCTCCGGGGCACATCCAGCCTGGAGCAGGGAGTGTCGATTGTATCTGGAGGAAAAAAAGATACAGGAGTTGAAAACGAAAGAGCGGATTTCGTATGGCGAAGCCAAGAAGCAGTATAAGGCTCTGGCTCCACCAGTCTTCGCTACCAGCTTCGCGAAGACGTTATCAACTCCCGTCAGGAAAGAAAGTGTCACTACCCAGACGTCCGTTGCGGACATGGGCACAAGTCCAATGTGCTCATGTCAGTGCAGATGTGGTGCCACACCCATCAAGGTCATTACACCTAGGACCTCGGACGTGGGTAGCAACACTCTGACAAACTCGACCACATCGACAGCATGTTCAGTAAGTCCACCAGTAAAAGCACAGCCATCCGTTACAGTAGCTACAGTCGTGGGTGCCTCTGCAACAGCAGAAAAGGCACCCATTGCAGAAGCATTACCTGCAGCAGCAATAGCAACGGCAACGCCATCTGCCAGTAGCGGATGGCAAACTGTGCGGAAAGTGCGGGGTCCGAAGTTTAAACACACGGACCCCACTGTGTTCTTGAAGTCCCCTTCTACTTCTCCTCCAAGTTCCCCAACTGGCAGGGAGAAGAAGGGGAACAGGCCTCGGCGGAACAAAAATCCGCATGACTCCGAGGCCTTAGAACAAGTGTCGTCTTCGGACCCCGAAGATGACTTTATGCTGGTGGACGTAGACCCTGGTCCCGTTCCTCAGCAGACACCAGACCCTGACCCACCCGACCCGGGGCGGGTGGTTTTAAATAGGTAGGATGGCTCCCATACTTCAGTGGAACGTAAACGGCTTTCAGGCTCACAAAGAGGAAGTCCAACTCTTAGTACGGTCTGATCCTTTGTGTCTCTGTCTGCAAGAGACACATTTCAGACCACTACACCAGCCAGTGCTAAGAGGATATGACATATTCCGAAAGGACGATACCGAGGGTGATCGAGCTAAGGGAGGAGTGGCGGTGTTGGTCCGAAACACTGTCCACTCCGAACCCGTTGCTCTCACCTCCACATTACAAGCAGTAGTGGTGAAAATACACGGTCCAATCCAACTGACCGTGTGCTCTATCTATCTGCCACCCAGTGTGTCAGTCGGCTACGACGACCTGGTTGGCATTATGCGACAACTCACTCGGCCCTTTCTCCTTGTGGGAGATTTCAACGCCCACAGTGCGTTGTGGGGTTCAACCACCGATTGCCCCAGGGGCCGAGTGGTTGGTGGATTGATGGAGCGGGAGGAAATTTGTATCCTGAATACAGGGCAAATGACTCATTTCACCACTGCTGCCGGTACGTCTTCTGCCATTGACCTTACCTTGTGTTCTCCCTCAATCGCAGACTCCGTGCTATGGGAAGTGGATCGCGACCTACATGGAAGCAACCACTTCCCTATTTGGATGCACGTAGAGTGTGAACGTGGAGGAGGATATAACCGACGTAAATGGAACGTCAGTTGTGCAGATTGGCAGCTCTACTGCCATGCTGTACAACTGCAACCCTGTGGCAGTATACAGGAGAAGGTGAATCACTTGACCGAAGTGATTCACCGAGCAGCTGACGTTTCCATGCCGAAGAGCTCCGGAACGCTGCGAAGGACGCCCGTCCCCTGGTGGAACGATGAATGTCGTTCCGCCATCCAGGGTCGCCGACGGGCGTTGCGTCGTTTTAGGTTGTGCCCAACATCTGACAACCTAGCAGCGTTCCGTATTGCCAGAGCTAAGGCGCGTCGAGTTATTAAGGAGAGCAAGAAGAGGTCATGGCAGAACTTTGTGAGCACAATAAATCGTTCCACACCTTCATCGAAAGTATGGGAGTCCACTCGCCGTATATCTGGAAGGTACTCCTGCCCACCAGTATCTGGGTTACTGGATCACGGACGGATCATTACTGACGAACGAAGCATAGCGCAGCTGATGGTGGAGAACTTCGCCGCCATCACTTCGTCCGCCAACTTTGACCCTCGGTTTCAGCGACGTAGAGCCGCTGCCGAGAGGCGACCGCTGTGTTTCGATTCGTCGAATACAGAGGCCTACAACTGCCCATTTACATCTTGGGAGCTGGAGTCAGCGTTGAACAGCGCAAATGACACTGCTCCAGGGCCTGATTTGATCCAGTACCAGATGCTGAGGCATCTCAGTAAGGATGCTAAAAAGTACCTTCTAGATATTTTTAACGACATTTGGACTGGAGGACACTTCCCTGACTCGTGGAAAGAAGCAACACTTATCCCTATTTTAAAGCCTGGTAAGGACAAATTGTTGCCAGGTAGCTATCGTAGTATCGCCCTTACAAGCTGCGTGGGTAAGACACTGGAGAGGATGGTTAACCGCCGCCTCGTCTGGTGTCTGGAATCCCAAAACCTTCTGAGCCGCTTTCAGTGTGGATTCAGGAAATTCCGTTCCACCTTGGACAACCTGATCCTCCTGGAGGCGGCAATACAGGATGCATTCATCCGCAGCCAACACCTTGTGGGTGTTTTTTTCAACCTTGAAAAGGCCTACGATACTACCTGGCGGCATGTGATTTTAAAACAGTTACATGAATGGGGTTTTAGGGGAAACCTACCCCGTTTTTTAAAATCATTTTTATCTGGTCGTTGCTTCCGGTACCGAGTCAGTGGGTGTTTTTTTTCGACCTTGAAAAGGCCTACGATACTACCTGGCGGCATGTGATTTTAAAACAGTTACATGAATGGGGTTTTAGGGGAAACCTACCCCGTTTTTTAAAATCATTTTTATCTGGTCGTTGCTTCCGGTACCGAGTCGGTGGTGAAGTGTCTGATCTTTTTATTCAGGAAAACGGTGTCCCTCAGGGGTCAGTTTTAAGTGTTACTCTTTTTGCCATAGCTATTAATAGCATAGCAGCCATTATAAGGAGTCCCTTACGGTACTCCTTATATGTGGACGACTTTTTAATTTTTATTGTATCGTCCAGCCTGAGAAGCGCTGAGCGGCAGTTGCAACTCACGCTGAACAGGCTGGATGAATGGTCAGTGCACACCGGTTTTCGTTTCTCCGCTGAGAAAACCCGGTGTGTACTTTTTACTCGCAGCAGAAGTCTTTTACCAGAGCCTCACCTTACCCTGAGGAACGCCGTTTTAAGTTTTACTGAAACAGTTTGGTTTCTGGGCCTCATTTTAGATAACAGATTAACCTGGCTACCACATCTCAAAGATGTGAAAGCCAGAGCCTCAAAAGCTCTAAATGTTTTAAAATGTCTGTGTGGCAGGTCATGGGGCGCTGACCGCTCCTGCCTGTTACAATTTTACAGAGCCTTTGTACGGTCGCGGCTGGAATACGGTTGTATCGTGTATGGTTCGGCACGGGACAGCTATCTCCGTATACTAGATAGTGTCCACCATGCTGGAATTCGGCTCGCCACGGGTGCATATCGCACCAGCCCTATTGTCAGCATTTGTGCTGACTCGGGCGAGCCGCCGCTCACCATCCGCCGGCAACTCCTCATGGTGCGACACTACCTTCATGTTGCCATAACACCTGGCAGTCCCGTGTACGACATAGTTCTACACCCCAGCCACGAACGGCTCTATGCCAACCGGCATAGAGCCACTAAACCGTTCGGTTACCGTACAAGGGCTATTTTAGAACAATATGGATTAGAGCTTCCATCTTTTTATCACCAGGGTTGGAGTAAATCTCCTCCCTGGCTTTTAAAGAGGCCCAGAATAATTTTAGACCTGTGTCGGTACAACAAACTGTGTACCGCTGACAGTGTTTTTAATAATGTTTTTAGAGACGTTCTAAATGAGCATCACATTTTTACCCCGGTGTATACGGATGGGTCTAAGCAGGCTGATGGAGTTGGCTGCTCCGTCGTGTTCCCTCGAGCGACTTACACATACAAACTTGATGGCAGGTGCAGCGTTTATACTGCCGAGTGCTACGCCGTGCTAAAGTCGCTCCAGCATATGAAAGTAAATCGCGATAAGTGTTTCATCATATGCTGTGATTCCCTGAGCTGTATCCTGGCCATAGGAAATATGTATCCAGCAGATCGTCTAGTCCAGGACATCCAGGACGCCCTCCTTTCCCTCCAATCTCGTGGAAAGGAGGTATTATTCTGCTGGGTACCGGGCCATGTGGGAATCAGGGGGAACGAGGCAGCTGATGTAGCTGCCAAGTCAGCCTGCGACAAGGTCAGAACCGACTTTGAACCGGTCCCAAAGTCAGACCTTGCCTCGGCGGCGAAGAGATTTGTTTTTGATGTTTGGCAGACGCAGTGGCTGGAAGTTGAGCATAACAAGCTCCGGCTGGTCAAACCGACCGTTCAGCCGTGGAGCAGCTCCTTCCAGCGGGCGAGGAGGGATGAGGTTCTCCTTACTCGCCTCCATATAGGGCACTGTCCTCTAACTCATAGTTTCCTTCTCCGCCGAGAGGACCCTCCGGAATGTGATGCTTGTGGCGTACCTTTAACGGTACGCCACATTTTAACTGACTGTGTTTTATTTTGTGACTTAAGGGCAGACGTTGGCTTAGCCAACGATCTGCCACTTATTTTAAACAATGACGGTGACAACGTGGCTAAGATTTTAAAGTTTTGTTGCTTGGCCGGTCTTGTCCCAAAAATTTTGGGCAGATCGGCCTAGGGTTTAGATTGGATTGGTGGCCTTTTACAACCACCAATCCAAGTACTTTTTTAACTCGTGACACTGCTTATTTGGCTGGCCCTTTTACAGCCAGCCAGCTTACTTGTTTTATAAACTGGTTGGCCCTTTTACAGCCAACCAGTTAATGTATATAGTTTTATATTTTATTGCCTTGTCTCAGTTTTATATCTTATGTTGCCGTCTGTGTGGCCGATCTCTTTACAGTCGGCCACGCAGGCGGTATTTTAGTTGATATGTTAGTATTTTACTGTGCCGTCTCTGTGGACGAACCCTTTACAGTCGGCCACACAGACGGCAATTTTGCCACGTTGTCACTCCTGGTTGTTGCTAGGGCGCTAATGACCCCGTCGTCGACGCGCCCTAAAATCCCAATAACAACAACAACAACTTTTACTTGGTAACCTGACAAATTTATGATCAGCATTCTACATATCCTGGTTATGGCCCTCTGTCATTCCATAAGTAAGCCATGTTCACCTGCTGTGAATACTGACTTAAGGAATAGATAATTTTTCTGGTGGGTGATACATGTGAATCATCACATGTATTCCAATGGAGGTTTCATACATGGTGTGCTCTATGATGGGAAAGCTTTCTCCAGTGACAGGATTGGTAAGGTTTGTGGAAACATAGTGTATATTACACATCTTCAGGGTCATATATAGGCTCTGTGGACCCCTAGGCTATACATGTGGTGCAGGTCCTGTTGTCGGCAGCAGCCCTGGCTGCCTCTGGGTATCGATGCTTAAATTTCGAAATTCGGCTCAAAAAATTTATGGGCGACTTTTTTTTTTTTTTTAGTTCTACTACTGGCCCAGGTGGGGGATCCAGGGTTGTGGCCTATGTAGCCTATGCTTAAATACGACCCCACACATCTTGCAACATGGTCATTTACATGGGAAAGTGTCATGGTACTGACATTTGAGGTGAGGCTAACAGTGTTTGTGGATTAGAAGTTGGCTGATTGTGTAGGCAGACTGAAGCATGTCTGGGAGGGCAGGGAGAATTTTGGCAGGCTTGAAGGAAACCATAGCTATGTCAAAGGATTCAATTGTCAGACCTAAGGTCTTACTACCAGTATGTAACCAGGACTGGACTGCTTCGTTTTAGAGGATTTAGAGTGGTTGATGGGTTTTGCCAGTTGTGATGTGACCTAAGAATGTTAAATGTGAACTAAATCTGTTAAGGTATAACAGTGCTTGGTAGATGTTTTTGGAATTATGTGTGAGGACTATTGGTTAGAACATATATGATTGCCACAAATAATAAGGCTTTAAGGATGTTTAGTGTATCGTGGGAATTGAGATCGTTCGGAACGCTAAAAAGGTTGTTTTTCCCACGTGTCCAGATTATAAAAATATCATCCCAGAACCTGAGCTACACGATAGGGTTTCAGATGTTTTTGATCTAAAAATGGTCAATGAAATGGTTTGCATAAAAAGAAGTTATTCAAGTATCCATGGCAGTGCCACATATTTGGTATAGATATTGTATTCCAGGAAGTATCTCCATTTCGGTAGTCATCCTAAAAATTTTAGGACCACGTTTGTGATAGTTGCAAAATTCTCATGTAGCTGTTATCAGTTAGTGGTTTGTGAGAGTTGACCTGACTTGCTTCACTCATATGTACCTGCAACATTTAATTTGTAGAAGGATTTCCGATGCCGATAGATTGTTTAGGGAACTTGTAAAAACATTTATGAAGAATACAGTGGCTTTAAATTAATTTGATTCTGCAGTGAACTTTATTATTCATAACCTACCTTTTCTAATTGAGGTTATCCAACTAGATGGTGACCAGGTAAGTTAACTAGCAATCTATACACCTTAGGCAACATTGCGGTCACAGTTCAGACTAAGCTGTTAAGTGTTAAATCCCGAACAAACAGTTTGTTCCTGACACAGTGAGGAGTATTACCATACAAGGATAAAATACCAGTTGTTACCAGAATATAGTTGGTGGGAAGAGATAAATGTACAGTAGTGGAACAGAGGAGGAAATGATGTGTCTCTTTGACATTGAAGGGGAGCTAAGTGACTACAGGTTGTAGAAATTGGTCAACCAAGGCAGAGATGCATTCTGTGAGAGATTCATGTACAGTGTCTATGGTGCATCAAGGATTACCTAGCTTATGGATTTGGGGAAGCAGGAACGAGACAGGGAAGTGAGGCTGACTGCAGTGTGAGTACTTGGAGGGCCATTGAACTGTGAGAATTCTTTAGTCCTTTTGTTGACAGCAGGTGTGGGATTATAGGTGTTGGACATTAGATGCTCTATCTGCTAACTGGCACATATCATCAGCCATGTAGTAACTGTGATTCATAACCACTTTGGTGGAGCCTTTGCTAGAAGGATGACAAGATTTTGGTTGGACGACAGTTCTACCTTGGCAAGTGTTTTGGTCAGGCTAAAATTGTTGGTGTTGACCAAGAGTTTCAAAAAACTGGATGAAGCCAAACTGGTGGATAAAAAGTCCAGAAAATTTTGAAAAGATGGTACTTTGGAAGAGGTGATGGGTCAAGTATGTATTAAGACTGGAATTTTTGGAGACTGTATTTCAGGTCTTCTAGAGGAACAGCCGCATTGATACCAGAGGCAAAGTGTTTGGCAGAATGACAGAGAGCCATGGATTAGAGTGGCATTAGGGTAGTCAGAAAGGTGAGACATTTGTAGGTTCATCACTGACAATTTATTTTTGGGTGATTGGCTTGAGTTAAAAGAGTGAAGTGTGGGTTTTAAAGGGGAATGTTGAGGCATGCTGAGGAGTTGGGTAATGAATGGTTTTGAGGGAATATGGAGAGGCTGCAATTTCTGTTGTTGGGTGACCGAATGAAAATAATATTAATTCATCTGTTTCATTGATTCTGTTAAGGAAAGTGTTCTTATTGTAAAGGTGGTACTACTTAACTTCTTTCAGTGGTAATGTAATATGCCCTTGCAAACTGAACTTCTCTTCTAATTGAGTGCCAAAGAATTTTATAGTCTTTGATTTCAGAATTGCATAATTTATATAGTTTATATATAAAACCTACTGTGCATAATTTTTTGTTTTAAACCTAATATAATCTGTTTTAACAAAATTTAATTTTAATGAGTTTGGAGTTTATCTTAAACCAGTTATCTACTTTAATAAGTACATTTAAACCAGTTATCTACTTTACTAAGCACATAATTTGCATTAAATTCTAGATTACTGTTTTTTTTTTCTAACATGTTAGTGTTGTCTGCAAATAAAATGCTCTTCACTTTGCAGGGTAGGTTCCAGAAAGATCACTGATATATAATAAAAATAGGATTACTAGGACAGGCCTGTGGAATGCCATGTTGTATTTTCTCATAAAACATCGTTACTGATTTTAGAATAAAATAGGGAGATGTTTTGCATCTGGCTTTCCATTTTCCAGCAGTTTCATGCATACTATAGTATTCAATTTTTTCAAAATTAATTCATATTCATTACAGTTAAATGCTTTTTAAATATTTTTTTAAAAAATGCTACAAGGCACATTTTATTATTTAGTTTCTCAAACATGTTTCGTGGATGACCATTTTTGGAATCCGAAGTAGTGAGAATATTAAAGTTTGTAACATTCTCAGTAACAATGCAGCAGGAAGAGGTGCCATGGGGCAATATTTAATCAGAAGAGAAAGATAATTTATACCCAACACCTACCAAAGTTGAAGAGAGGAAGGCAGCAGCAACAAAAAATAATACACAACACAAAAACAAAATATTTCAGGCAACATGGAAATATGTGGTCATTCTTGCACAAATACCTGCATTCAACACAGCCACATACACAATGGAACTGACTATTGGAGGTGGTGGGGGAAGCAACAATAATGTTACTGGAGAAATTAATTGCAAGAAAGAGAACAACATAAGAAAAAGTGGATCTTTAAAAGAGGAGAAATAATAGTAACAAAAATTATATATATATATATATATATATATATATATATATATATATATAAGGTCTCTGTGTACACATCTGACTCCACCTGGTGTCTCACTTCTGCACGAATAAGGCTGTATGACAAAATATTGTGCTTCTCTTGTTTTTTTGTGTTCGTCGTCCCAGCCGCCTTCATCTGTGGTAAGTGTTGGGTCATATTTCCCTATCCTTCCTTAGTTTTATTGCCTTAAAGCATTTTCTTGCTCATTGTTTATATATATATATATAAGGATTTTGTAAGCAAGGTATATATCTACATAAAAAATTAATCATTCTGGCTAGTTTTTGATACAACAGGGTGAGGAAGGAAAGTATTATCTGACCCAACAATGTTTGTTAAATATTTGATGCCTTTTTCTTGCTTCATTGTACCCAGATTCATTTTGTTCTATTTTTACATCTTTTGATTGATTTACAAATTTTCCTATTTCATATTTTATTATAATCAATATCATTTTCAAAGATAACATCAAGGCTTCCATATCTATCCTCTCGCTGCTGTGACTGAGGACTGAAATCGCCACATTACACGGTTTGTTTTATATTTGTGACTGTGATAAAAGCACACTGAAGTTTCCAGAGGGAAGCCTGTGGATTGCTATGACTATGAGCTGTTTTCAGTCATATTCCAGTTTTGTAACTCAGCATTCAAAGAGTTGTTTTATACAATTCTTTCTTAGAGCTGCACTGCTATATTAAATATTGTTTCCCCCTTTCACCATTTTACATCTACGGTAATGAGAGCTATATACTTCATGATGGATAGTTGAGTTATTCCTGTTTAAGAGAAACACAAACCATATACATTGTAATTTCTGGAATTTTGAATCTTTTCTACGCCTAAGGTAATTATATTGATTTTACAAAATATTCGGGTGGGGTGGGACATTCTCCACCAGTGAAAATCTGTTACTGACCTGTTGTTGAAATTTGGATTAAATGCTTCCTTATTGTGTCCTCATCACGTTTAGCACTCTCCTTTTCCGGAAAAGTTGCCACAAATTAAATTAAAAATGCCAAAATGTGGGATGCTCCGCAACCGCAAAATGTTAGCAGCACTGTAAAAATGACACAAAAATTATCGGTACAGGGATCATATCAACCTAAATAGGTTCGTTTTGTCATAGTGATCATGGTTAGGTTGAAATTCGGCCTGGACCAAGAGTAAAAAGTTTATGGGAAATTCGTTCTGTGGCAGCCCATGTCGCAAACCAGAGACAAACTGCGCATTTGTTTACAACTGAAGCAATCGATTATCTCTGACTGCTTATATCAATTCCAAGATGGTGAGCCTTATAGTACTGCATTTCGGATAAAAATTGTGTATCTGTTAGTTTTATGCGACGTTTTGCAACGGAGTGAAGCTAAAACGGCAAGAAAATATTACAACAAAGAATTAAACCAACATTTCAAGAGATTATCATTGATTTCACAGTGCCGGCGGCAACTAATAGCAGCGATGCAGTGTCATATTTAGGCATTTTTAATTTAATTCATGGTGACTTTTCCAGAAAAGGAGAGTGTACAACGTGAAGAGGACGTTATAAGGAAGCAGTTAATCCAAATTTCAAAAGGTCAGTACCAGTATTTCGCGGGTGGAGAATGTTCCACTCAAATATTCCCCTTTTTGATGGAGAATAGTGGTCCAAAGACTTTGATTCAATGATTTGGAGTAGTTTACTTTATTAGTGTATGTCAGTTACAATTTCTAATTTTAATTAGCAGAGTTTAATTTTCTTTAGACAGCTTGATGTATCAGCCAGCAACTTTTCCACAAACACTGTTATCATTTTCCCATTAGTAAGTCCCATTGCTTCTTCCCGTGTAACAGACCAGAATACAAGATGTGTAACATACACCTTACTTCCACCACGTTCCCCGATCCCATCTCTCAGGAAAGCCTTCCCATCATAGGACACTAATATGTGAAAAAGTATATTATACAGACAATGTGGTGTATTGAACAATGTTGCTTGGAACTTGCCCTACATGTTCACCTGAGACAAAAGGACAAATCTGTGGTGGTAGAACATAGTCTGGAACTAGGACATGGTTTAAATTTTAAATCAACCAGTGTGCTGGCGCATCTGAGAAGCTTTTGGGGCAGCATTGATACAGAAATGGTTGAAATTCATCTTGTGTCTGATCGTGTAAACTGGGATTGTGGTTTTGAATTTAGTAATGTTTTTATACTTATTATTGAGGCTGCTCATCATCTCATCATCAATGTTTCATGCTTTGTGCACCAGGTGGTGCTAATGACATCTGAGACTGATGCTAGGCAACATAACAATGCCCACTGTTCCAATGTCAGTGTATCAACAACATGTTCTTTGCAAACTTTAAACTTCAGATTTATGGTTCTTTACCTGAAGATGATGATGCACAGTACAGTCATTTAAAAAATGTGTTTAAACAAAATTTTAACTTGGTTACTTTCTTATGAATTACATTTCAGTTTCCATATAAAATGTTCAATGTATCTCTCCATTGTATTTGGATCATTTTATGCTCTCCAAAGCTGAAATCTTGTGTGTCTTTAGATTTACCCTTATTTATCCTGATAATATGTTGGTAAAGTTGATCTCTCTCTCTTCCTTTTGTAGCATGCCTGTATTATTCATACTTATATCATTCCAATACAAGGTTTCCAGTTTAAAAATATGGAAACAGATGAAGACGCACAATTTTTTTTTTCAGGTTCAAGTAATGATGTAGTTGAACTTATGCAGCATTACCTAGACAACACAGGTGATATTCAGAGTGTCAGTGTTTTAGCTATACGAACATTTTCTTCTGAATTGCTGGAAGATGATACTGTGCAAGCATGGATTGAAAGGTATGGTCATTTCTCATTATCAATTTAACAATACAAATTAATAATAAACATTAAGCATTACTAGGTAAAATATTAAAAATTAACACTGCTCACTTATAACAAACCAGATATTGTAGTTGTGAGCAATTCATTTACTTTCAGCCCATTCAAGTTATTTTGGATCATAAAATCCATATTGGTTTAAGTAATAAAAATTTTAACTCAATAATTTGACTTCAGAGCTGCCAGGTTGATAGGTACAGTTATTGGCAAGGAGGAAAGGATAAGGATTAATGACGAGATGCACTTCAAACAAGAATGATAAGTTTGTTCTGATAGGCTATCTGGTTGACTTTTCAAATAGGTTTTTTTAGGTTAGCTACACTCCTGATAATAACCACCAACCAATTATAATAAATTGTTGTTATCAGAAGATTGATAGGTTCTTAATGTGAAATAAAGCTTCAGTGATCTTGTTTCACTCCACACTTTCACAAATAGGGACATAGTCTCCATTAACAGTTTTCACACACATCTTGAATGGATACACCAAAATAATCCTCTTTCAAACACCAAAAATTGATCTCAAACTTCTAGTAGTTGCTGTATGCACTGTCTTGTTAATTAGTGTTGTCCAGAACTGATACTCAACAATGTCCCAGGGTGACAAGTAGTTCACTTTTAAAACTTTTGCCAAATCCAAATGAAGACCGACTATTTCCTGCCTAGTCAAAAGTGGATGTACTCTCTTACATCCCCTTCCCATCCCCACCAGTGATTGAATATAAAGGTAATTGCTATAAAAAAAATCCAATTAAATCAAATCCTTGTTTAAACCCACCTCATTGTTTCATCCAATCACTTCTTTTTCCCACTATTTGTGTGTAGCTAACATGTACGTGGTACAATTCTGTCACTCTGCTAATTGTTTCTTTAAGGACTCTTTTGTATTCAATTTCCTTTCATACCTGTCTCCTGTGTATGCAATCACATGCTTCCTTAGTACCAGGGAACACCACCAACACACCCTTTCCATACTCTAAGACCTTCTCCAGCAACTGTTTGATTGCAAATATCAGGTCTACTGTTGATCTCCCTGTTCTGAACTCCTATTGCTCATTTCTTAGCTTTTATTCACATATTGCAAAGACCTGTCAAACACTTTGGCACAATGGCACATCAGTCGGATGTCTCTACTTCCTTTATTTATGATAGGTACAGTTATTCCAGTCTTCTGGGGTAGACCTCTCCCTCCATATTGTTATCATTGCATGACATAACCATTGCTTGCCTACTACTCCTACTGCTCTATCCATTTCCACTTTCACTTTATCAATGCTTCCACTTCTTTCTATGTGAGATCTTTTTCTCTCTTGTAAGCTACCTTACTCTTTATTTTCGATATTCAGTCAAAATCCGGCTAAGTGTGAGGTTAACATTCAGTACATGATACTATAGTTGAAACCGAAATAAACAACACATAGCAACCATAAATAAGAAGTTTCTAGTTAAATATAAACCATAAACTTACCTAAATGAGCGTAATCCATAATAATCCTGAAGTAAAGTAAACAGATCTGGTTATACAACCACAACACTAATATTCCGCTAAATTAAACACTGTAAAGCACTCTAACAATTATAATTTCACCATTTGATATTAAATTCACTAATAACTCACAGTTCCATACCAATTTAAAGTAGTAAATATGATTTTTAAAGCATCTCCACATGGAGTGAGCTTAAATATTTAATTTCAGCACATCTAAACAGTTTCAGAGCTTTAAAAGTAGAGGTAATCAAGTAAAATAACCGGCCAGTTAATATTCTTTAAGTTTCCGATAACCATCAACTAATAAACAGAAGATATAAATAAATAAAAGTCCACTCTTTGATGGCGTCATAGCAATGAACTTGTAAAATTGAATTACTCTCCGACTAACATATTTCACGAGCTAAAAACTTTTCTAAAGTACTTAAATTAAATAAAGGTTCGATTTAAATTTAGTTTCAGGCCACAACAGTCTTTAAACAAAAAGTGAATTATTTGGTTGCACCATCTACGAAACCAGGAAAATTTAGAAATTCTATAACTTCTGATAGCCTTAACCGATTTAAAAGATTTTTACACCACTGGACTCAGCAGGAGCCGGGGGACACTTTGAAAATAATATTAACTTGAGATTTTAAAGTTTTGCAAATCCATATTTCGCATGTGACGTATGATGACGTATCGCAATACTCGAAACAAATGTGCTTTTCAATTAACCAACTTTCAAAATTCATTTACACCGGTCTGGAAGCTCTAAAAACAAAACCAATCACATCACTACACTTGTCTCATTACGCTCTTCATCTTGTGATTTTCTGGTAGCACTCAGTTAATGAAAACCTTTTCTAGATACACTATTGTCTAGGTCAGTAGGCCATTTTGATAAAAGTTAGCCTCAGCAGTCTCTCGCGGCAGTTTAACAGAACGGCTTGAGGAGATCACACGCACCTCATGTGTTCTTAAGTTTGAGAAAGCCCGGGCTCGCGGTGGCTTATGGGTAGGCAGGACCAGAGCAGCATGGTTGACCGACGCCATTACTAAACAGGCATGGCGAACTCTAAAGTCTAAAACTTTCCGACATGTGTTCATCTTAACTTTCAATTTCATTCGGGGTGTTGCGGTCTGTTTTGTTTCATGACTTGTGATCTTCGGCAAATGATTTTCTCCGATTGCCATTGCTAACTGTGACTTTTTGTAAATTCTGTGAAAAATTTTAAGAATATATTCTACAGTGATCAGAACTTAGACTTTCATTTCTACTTTAGTACCTTTCTTACAGGAGGTTAATCTGTAAGTGGCGGCCGTCTTCATCATACAGTTAGCATTTTTCCCAGGTTTTTCATGGTTACAGAACTTTTTCCGAACTCTAAATAATATTTTTGGAGGTGTACAAGCCGATACCGACCCCGATATATGGATTTGTCCCTAACACTCTGTCCTTCGTAGTTGTTGTCTTCTCACTTCTGCTACTGTCACAACTTCATCACTAATAGCTAATAATCACTATCTGATGCCTCTGGTGGTAATACATTTACATCCACCAATTCTCCATTAAATATTGTGTAGAACACTCCAGACTTATCCTGCAAATCATTACAGGTTACATGATGGCTCTCTTGTTTTTTCTACAAGGACTTTCTATCATCAATCCATTTCCCTTGCAGGACTCTTGATTGCCATTCCCTTCCTTCATTCCTGATTTCTGTCACCAATATTTCCTCATACCTCTGCCTTTCTATGTCCACACAGGCATTTGGATCTCCAAAAATTATAAAATTTTGACCATTTAACAGTCTCTGCAGTTCTTCTTCTAATTCATCTTTACATCTGGATGTGCAGCCTACTTGTGGGGCTGATACTTGAAATATCTCCTGACTTCTACATTTAACTGTTACCTTAATAATCATCATTCTGTCACTTATCTCATTTATTCCGTATTAGTCCTTCTCTATATCAGAGCCATAGAAATTACTGCCATTTATCACCGTCCTGTTGGTTTCCTGTTGTCAGAAAAACTGTACTCATCTCCCTTAATCATAGTTTTTGCAGCCATGATTAAAATTTGAGTTGCCAGTCAATTGACCAACTCCAGGAAACTCTTCAAATAGTGTGGAATGTCTGTGTTTGTTTCTTGTAATTGATACTGAGTAGTTGGCTAGTTAAATAATTCCAAAAATTCAGTTGTAATGTGCTTCAGTTTAAGGTCCATTTATTAGAATGATGATGAATGAAAGTTGCAGTAATCTTGAAAAAAGTGCTGTCAACAGTCGACATCTGAAAACTCTGTATTTAGTGCTTTAATGTGTAGATGCAGTGCAGTCAACCTTATCATCAGAAAAGAAACCAAAATCACTAAATGAGAATCTTTTGTATTTAAAAAATTTTGAGTCATGCCAAAATGATTCAAAATAATTATAGTTATCATCTAAACTACTTACAACTAAATATTTACCTATATCTCACTGGTCCATATTGCTTATTGAATTACAATTTTATATCGCATATGCATGGTAATCCCTCCTTGAGAAATGGCTTGCTTACACTACCTACATAACACTATATTAGTATTGGGATACCCCTCCCCAGGACATCAATAAAGTACCCACATACTGTAACAAGATCAGGTTATAGGATTTCCTAAAAACCAAAAACTACTTCAGTCATTTTTTCCTGTTTCATTCTACTCTGGATACCATAAACTTTACTGGATTGTGACAACTAGCAAACTAATTGTTATCAATGCAACTTTGTCCTTTCTTACAGTCACTAGTTGATGGTTCACTTATTTTAGGATTACAGGGTTTAAAGTACTATTTGTAAACATCGGTAATTTGAGATGTTATGCTTTTGATACAATCCTCTACCGAGTTGTAATCTAAATGCATATCCCCACTTTTAAACTTCATCAGAAAAATGATTACCTTTCCCTGCAGCAGTCACTGCAATGTTGTCACCTGCACTAAACACAGAACCAAACATTATGTCAGCTAAGTCAACTTCAGGGCATTTTTCTATGTTAGAAACCAGTACATGGTTATTTTTACTCCCATCTGTTCCATATAATAAGAATTGTACTTTGTGGCTCTCATCTGCGTTTTCTATTTACACCACTGTATTAGCCATGACTCTACAGTATTTAATAACCTTATCCAGTTCAGCACTTTTATAAACATTTTCTCCACGTATAACTATGTACTTTTGCGATTGTGAAATCATTGACAGAACTAAGATCTCAGCATTGTTTCTAGTTATTAAATGTTGACATCCTGCAAAGTTTCAATACAGATTTCATTATTCACATGTGCTTGAGATTTTGCGTCGGCATCCTTCTCTAATCTAAATACATTTGCTGTTTGTTTTATGTCATGCATAGGTGTCTTCTTCAAATTGAATCATTACATTTAACTTCCTATCTTTCTTTTTAAAACTATTAATTACATTACCAATTTTCATATTAGTAATGTAGACTACATTATCTTGGTGTGCAACTGCACACTTCTCTTCAATTTTCATTTCAACATATTTCTCTCAGAATTTGAGCTACTGTTACACTACCAACCCCTCTAGACCTCCCTATCTTTCCCTCACTGTTGCCATCAATGTCTATATCATGATCACCAACACCATCTTCATTTATGTAAACAACTCTACTTTCAGATTTGTAGTCACTATCAATATCACTACTATCTATATCCTCCATTTCCAAATCATCAATTTTGTCATCAAAAATCATCTCACATTGACCTTCATTTTTACCCGTTAGTATAGCATTTAGTCTATCATTAAAAGTGTTACCCTGGAACCCCTCTACCACTGCTACATTGTTAACACATTCATAAGATAACTTACAAATTTGCAATCAGTCTCTTTCAGACACAGATTTAGTTAATAACAAGTATAGAAATTAGTGGGAACAGTGTCTTAGGACAGTAACAGTGTTCTAAATTTTTTCCACTGTTTAGTATATATTATAATTTTCTTCATAGAGCACATTGTGTTAATAGAGCAGTATATTCAAAATTTACAAAATGTATGTTACTTGCATATTCTAGATTGATGAAATACCAAACTGGTATCAGTTTAACATACATTTAATGGTTATTTCAAAACCACAAGAATTCATGCAAGTTTTCACATGGGAAATGCAAGCATTTATGTATTGGTTTCCTTTCAGTTATCGTGAATTGCTAGATGCCTGGCAGCTGTGGAATCAGAGAGCACAGTTTGACATAATGTTTCGGCTATGCTGTCCTAGTAAGCCACCTGCTCAGCAGGTTTTTGTGTCCTGTAATTTTTGTGGTAAAAGCATATCTGCACAGATGCAAGGGCACAACAAAAACAGGGGTCCTTTTGCCCGGCTTGGTGCAACTGCACAAAAACTTAAGGTAACAACTGTAAGATTTTCTAATTCACCATCTATAACATACTGGAATCACATTGAGCTGTAGCATGAATTTCATTTAACTTATTTTGAAACAGAGTTTTTATTCACTGAAAATTTTCCTATGTAGTATAATAGTAATAACTGCTGTGTCATTCTTTTGTGAACCACAAAAAAAACTTCTCTCTTATGCAAATATTTTCTGGAATTAACTATTGGGTTTCATTTTGTTATCTGGCTAACTACCCAATAATTGAAATAAGTTGCAAAAAAATGTTAATTTGTATCAGGAAATAGCTCATTACATAAATTATTCCTGAAAGGAAATGGTTTGAATAAAATCAAAATACCATACCTTAAGGCCACTGAAAATTGTTCCCATATATTAAGTTTTAACCAGATACGTCCTCTGTTTCAAGGGTTAAATTATGGTTCAGATGAAATTTTCCAAATGAAAGAAACACTCAGAAATTGCACCTGCTGATTATGATTTATAAACATGCTTGATTTTCAAATAATGGAAACTGTGAGATAGCTAATTCTGTCAGAAAATCATGTTACATATGAAGTTTCGATCACCCATTCAAACATCTGAAGTCCAGTTTGCCATGTTTCTCAAAATTACTCCAGTTTAAAGCTAGGAGAATTCATTCAATGCTGTCCCATCTTATTGCTTGACACAAATTTCGTGCCAATAATGAGTGTGATAATTTTATTATGGATAGACTACAGCCACACCTCTCACCGTTCAATCTAAATATGTCTTCCAATTTTGGTACTGGTTGGTATCTCAACATACCAAGTGACATGAAAACTTTCCAGGTTGAAATAACTGCTGCTGCAAGAGTACTAACTGGAAGACAATGGTGTGGAAAGTGTTCCCGAGAGAAAGAATGTTACATGTACATCTTCAACTCCTCCCCCTCCCTTTCATGCTTCCCCTTTTTATACTTCCCCCTTCCCACACAATAGAAGAAGGGGATTGGTCAGGTTATGAAATGGTGATTTAGTGCAAGCCGCGTGGTCTTAGAGACAATGTAAATAGTAAGAAAGTGCAATCAAAACCGGCAGGATGCAGATAGAATCAAAAGAATCCACTTGAAGAGAAGAGCAGCTCTGCTGATTGAACGAAAACATCAGGCAACACAACAAAGAAATGCATAGTGATGAGGTGTCAAAGAGCATCGAATCAACCTTAGAGAGCAGACCGTGCTCATCTGCCATGTGACTCGAGCCAAAATACACTATTATGGATTATTCAATTTTAAAAATTCATGACGAAAGGAAAAAACTAAATGAAGTGAATAGGAGAAAAAGATCACAGTTGCTTGAACTTGGTATCCTGAGGATTACCCAGTCTTTTATCTCAATTTGTAATTGTTAGCTGTTGGTAGTAATAAGTAGATTCATTAAATGAACACTTAGGAAATGTAGTGTAAACTGTGCAGTAGAACTAAAGCTGTGTCTGAGTGGTTGATCACTCTAATCAAGTACCATAGCCTAGGAAATTAGGCATGATGTTTTCAGTCAACTAACAACATTCATCTGTGTTTGTTACTTTTTTTATTTATCTGTGTACACTATTTTTTACAGTGGCCAACCATTTTAAATGAACTGAAATGGTGCCATGAATTCGTGTTAAGAATATTGTTCCAGTGGGGCAAGAGCTGTACATAATGAGTCCTAACTATTTTCAAAGACATCAATTGCCAAATTCAGAGAGGATTGCTGAGAGATTTCTGAACTTAAAACCACCCACACAGATTGACTCTGGGTACATTTGTGTGACACAACCCAGCAATAAGAATAAGAATAAGGAAAATAGCTTGATTTTATGTGGGGAATATTACAGCATGGTGGAAGCCACTATTGTTCCACACAAGTTTTTTGCCATCTGATATGCCATTGAGAGTAGTATTTATTGATTTACTGACTTATCAAACACTGCACAACATTAATTTCTTTAACTGCATTTTGTTGGGTCTCAATTTACAAAGGATGTCATGTTTAACTTTCACAAATCACGTAATTGACATTTGTAATGCAAAAACATCTATACCAATTCATCAAAACACATCTTAAGGCTAAAAAAAAAAAAAAAAAATCTCGGGCTTCAGTTGAATCGTCTGGTGATGTTGTGGAAGCTTGCACTGCTTGCACTGTCAAGTTCCATTTAACATCACTAAAGTATGCCACACGCTAGTCTTTTATTTAGGGCTACCAGCTGGGAGCAGAGGGAAATGCACGTGGAGGGGCAGTCTAGTTGAGCCCTGCTCACTTGGTGACATCATGATTGGGTCACTTCTGTACCCTAATATGGCTTGTTCCCATGTGGCTTGCAATAATCCAATTACTGGCTTCCACGTTTGGCTTAAATTGAGGCCCTGATCACAATTAATAACATTATTACCAAGCCTAATATCAATCGCCTCCTTCACAACACTGTCCCAGAAGTTATTTGCATAACAAAGGCGTGTCGTTTTGTTGAAGCATGGTTCGTGCCCATTGTCAGTAACCTGTTCGGTTATAGCAGATTTTTAATTTTTTCCCGAGTTTGAAATAGCTGATGTGTTCTTTGTGTCTTTCATTGATTGTCCTTAATGTTGTCCTATATAAGAAATGCTGCATTAATAAAGAATTTTGTAGACTTCAGTAGCCTGAAGATTAAGACCATACTTTGAAGTTCGTAATAGCTGTCAAATTTTTAATAGAGGCTAAAAAATCTAAAAGATGCCCTGTTTGTTGTGCAACTTAGCTATTTTTGATTTAACTGCTCCACAGAAAGGCGGGAAGGCACACAGCTTGTCCTGATCTCTGTCATCCGTTTTGGTTTTGTTTTTTCTTCTCATGGTTGCATGTCGGATTTCCTTAGTGCTATAACCTTTAGCACAAAAAACACATTCCAAGTGTTGCAGTCCAACACTACTTTTCCCTTTGGACAAGAGTATTCAATACTACCAGTTTCTGAGAAGGATGGTGGAAACTTAGATGATTAGGGTAGAGATCAGTGTGAGTAGGTTTTCTGTAAACGTTGTACCCTAATTGTCCATTTGGTATCTGACGAACTAGTACATCTAGAAATGGAAGTGTTCCATCCCTTCTGATTTTTACCATGAATCTGATATTGAGATGAATCCCATTAAGATGGTTCACAAATTCATTTAAGACCTGTACTCTATGAGACCACACAAGGAGTGTATCATTGACAAATCTGTGAAAACATGTAGGCTTTAAAGAAGCCATGTCAAGAGCTACATGTTCAAAATGTTCCGTATAGAAATTAGCTACAGTTGGATACAATGGGGACCCTATAGCCATGCCATCTGTTTGCTCATAATATTCACCTTGGTACACAAAGTACGTGTACTTGAGGATGTGTCTAAATAACTCCACAAGTTTTTCATCAAAATGGCCACACAGGAGTTCAACAGGCACCCACGTAAACAACAACTTAATGTCCAAGTTGATCATAATATCATCACATTCTAACCTCATTGCTTTAACCATCTCCACAAAGGCAGCAGAATTCTTGTCATGGTGTGTACATCGACCAACCAACGGATTTAACAAATGTTTGAGATGTTTTTCCAACCTATACTTCAGCGAATCTATACCACTGACTATCGGATACATTGGAACATGCTCTTTATGTATTTTCAGTAAGCCATATAATCTTGGTGGTCTTGGGGCTCGGACACTTGGATTCTTGTAATCTTGGTTATCTGGGTTGAACTGCGTCAATTTGTCAACCTGTACAACCAAGATTACATCGACAATGACCGCGAAAGTCTGCGCACCCACTTGGATTCTTCGCTGTTACTTCTGCCAACCAGTTTCCCATATTAGATTGAATGGCTATCCGTGCCATGGAATTGGGCTGAATCAAATGATATGCTGCATCATCTAAAACTTCACATATCTTTTGGTGATAGTCTGCATCGGTCAAGATCACAATCAAATTTCCTTCATTAGCTGGTAAAACTATGATTTCGGAATCTTCTCTATGGGAGAATCTGAGCCACAAGAAGGCCAAACTATTTAGTTCGCTGGCCTTCCTGTTACTATGTAGAGATACTGAAACAGTGCCACGGTTAGCCATTGTAAATCATCTGGTATACATTACTGCCATTAAAAATATTCTAGGCCACACTAGCCTGGCAATTGAGAGGGAGAGGAGTCACCAGACTCGCGGTGATCTCGATAAAAAAAAGTTATGGAACTGATGGAATGCCATTTGCGACTAGCAGCTGCCTACTTGCCGATGGATTGGGAACGGTTTGACAACTTCACCACGAAACAGCAAAATTCTACATTGAGGATGGTTACATGCAGGCAGTTCTGCAAATTCAACCTCCTGTCCCGTGTTCGGCATGGCACTCGCTTAACAGAAGTTAGATGAACTGTGATCAACTTGTTGGGGAAAGAAATTGACAAGGTGCTATCTCAGCCTTGAAGAAAGGATTGAACTCCACATCAGATCCATGTTCCATACCTATCATGAACATCATCAGTGAAGTGGAGCAAGTAGTGCATAATATTCCAACGGATGCAGCAGAAGAAGTTCGCAAGGAAACGATGTGCATCCTGACAAGGGCCAGACCTCCTAAGCCCAATATGACTAGAGCTGAATGAGCCAGCTTACATGGTATAAAATTTCACTAAAGAGATATTACATTTCAAAGACAAACTTTCCTGTTTTTGGAAATAGCAATAAATGGATAAATAGTTCCTGAGATCACAATTTTAAAGATAGGAAAATGGTTTATAGCTCCAAAAATACTTTGAGTTTTGTAGGACATTCTGTAAAAGTTTGAAACTGATAGGTGAAAGTACTGTTTTTATAGGAAAATGGTGGTTTGAAAGAAAATGTGGTTTTTACGCAATAGACCTCAGATAAATTCAGAGGGGGGAAGTATATTTAAATGAAAGTAGAATTTTTGCTGAGCAAATTGCAGTAGTTTATATGGAAATCCTTGCAATACTTCAGCTGCAATAAAAAAACAAATTATAAATCCACAGAAATCGCTCTCTTCCATTTACTAAATCACAGAAATCAGGTTAACGAGGCAAAGGACAAGAATTTGAAACTATATGAAGGAAATTAGTTAGCAATCATACAACTTCATATTATATATAAATTTGGATATAGGAACGTTTAAAACACATTTCAACTTTGGAGCTTTAATATTTTGGAGATATTGATTTTTGAAGTTTCATATTTTGTATTGTACTAAGTTAGAGAAATGAAACTAATATGGTTTATATACCAAAAGATAGGGAAAATTTAGCAAATGATTTTAAAACTAGTTTCAGCTCAGTAGCTTACATACTTTGAACGTGAGAGTAAATTTAAGATTTGCCACTTAAAGATTTTTTTACAGCTGAACTGATTAAGATAGGAAAATTTTCATTATTATCAATTTTGATGTTTAGAACTTGAGCTACCTCTTCACCAAAATTTTAAGGAAGAAAAATTGGGGGACAGTTGTTCGGCAGAGCTTGCGTTGAGTGGTCACATTTGGCTGAGAGCCAGTTGGGTGTGAGGTTAGGTAGATAAGCAACAAAAAACAGGAAGTTGATCTAGGCTTGCAACTAGCTAGTCGGCCATGTTTAGTCTGACTGTCCTATACAGTGCAGATGTAGACTCGCTCCCAGTGTAATTGACTTTTCATCAGTTAGGGTTTTGGGACTTGACTGTGACTTGAATCACTGTTTCGAACCTGCAATAATTTTTATTTGGATAAGAAGATCTGATTGCTGTAGATTGAACTACGAGTGATGTAAAATTTTGAAGAATACAGTGTTTTTTAATTTAATGATATTATGTATGGCCTGCTTGAACATTGAAATGTTGAATTCCTTTGTGAACTTTTTGGTGAGATACTTGTGGAGTTATGTAGCTCTAGACAGAGGCTCCTTTACAGCCTAAAACTGGGTGAACAGTTAACGTGCTGGCCTCGCATTCGGGAGGATGCTGGTTCGAATCCATGTCCGGGTATCCAGATTTGAGTTTTCCTTGGTTTCCCCAAATCACTCCAGGCGAAAGCCGGGATGCTCCCATCAAAAAGGCCATGGCTGAATACCTTCCCATTCCTTGCCCCCAATCCCATCCCGCTTCTAATGACCTCGACATTGACGAGGCGTAAAGCCATAAGTAAAAAAAAATTAAAAAACAATACAGCCTAAAGTTTTATAGGTTTGTCGACAATATGTCCCTCATGTGGTCTTGTGGAATACTGGCCTTAAATTAGTTTGTGAACTGTCTTAATGGGATTAATCACAATATCAAATTCACAGTAGATATCAAAAGAGATGGAACACTTCCATTTCTAGATGTACTAGTGCATCAGAAGCCAAATGGACAATTAGGGTACAATGTTTACAGATAACCTACTCACACCGATTGCTTCCCTAATGATCTAAGTTTCCATTATCCTTTTTAGAAATTGGGAGTACTTACAGGGTCAATACCAAAAGTAGTAATACTGATTTTTTTTTAAAAAAAAATATTGAAGATATGTTTACACTTCCTTAATATTCTTCGTAATAGCACCCTTGGGCAGCTACACGTATGAAAAGAAAGCTGAAGAGACAGTGGTTTGACTCGATTCAGGACGTTCATGCAGCATCGATGAGGGCTCTCAAAAGCATCTCCGAATCTGACTTCCAGAAGGTGTACGGCCAATGGCAGCAGCGTTATTCTAAGTGTGTAGCTGCCCAAGGGTGCTATTTCGAAGAGTATTAAGGAATTGTAATCATATCTTCAATAAAAAAAAGTTTAAAAAGTCCTACTACTTTTAGTTTTGACCTTGTAATACTCTTGTCCATAGGAAAAGTAGTGTCGGACAAAGAACATTTACAAGAGGAACTGCAACACCTGGAATGCGTGTTTTCTGCTAATGATTATGGCACTAAGGAAATCTGACATGCAACCATGGGAAGAAAAAACAAAATCAAAACAGATGACAGAGATTGTGACCTTCTTGCCTTCTTGCCTTTTTGTGGAGCAGTAATCTCAAAACTAGCTAGCCTGCTCAACCAACAGGTCATCCCTATGATTTTGAACACTTGTATAAATGTTAGAAAGAAGAAGAGCCAAGACATTTCCTTAAGGCAGACATTCTTTTTTTTTCCTTATCAATTTTGATGACCTAGAAAATTGGCACATAATTGTCAATTCTGTAACAGTGTCACAACAATTCTGGTGTGTGTGAAATCGTTTGTGAGATTGTAAAATTTGTGAGACATTTTTTAGTGTTTTAGAATATCAGAGCACTAGGAAACATTTTTTCCATTATGTTGCAGGATTAAAAATCCTTCTTCAGTGGGCCGGGTCAGATATAACGTTTGGGCAGTGCAGTTCTTAACTGGCCTAGTACCCATCTGTTGTAGATTTTAAGGAGGCTTGATAGGAGGCTCTCTTTGTTTGAGAAGTATCATTTTTAAGATCTTGTACAGATAACATTAACGTGATATCATTTGAAATTTTTTTGGATTCATAGGTTCCTTACCAGGTTTAAGAATGGCAACTATTCTGGTTTATGTAAGACTGGAGGTTTTATTGGCATTGAAGATGAAAAAAATCTTCTCAGGTAACTAGCCAAGTGAGTCCTTCGATAAACCACCACATTTCGGAAGTCATAAACTCTGCCACCTTTGTCAAGTGACTGCTTGGTTATAGAGCCGCTTATATACCACATGAAGTCTGTGCGGTGTCATCCTTTTCTGATTGGCCAGGCTAAACATTGGCTACTAGTGGGAAGCTTTTCTACTGGTGGAAGCTGTTAACTGTTGGCAGGTACCATCGATTGCTGGCATGCGAGAGAGATGCATACTATCCAGAAATCCTGCTGCAGTCTCATTTTTTGGATCAATGGGCACCAGGTTTTGTTTAATTGAAATTCAGTATCTTGGTTGACGAGATCATCCAAGTACGGATTTTGACAACTTGAGAGAAAATGCTATCCCATTAACATCTTTTGCACATGAGAATTCTTGTAGCCTTGAAATCCTGTGTTGATACTGTGTTCAGTGGTTGATACATCGAAATGTTTGTCCGATTGACACCTTTCCCCACTCACAAGGAATGTGATATATATCTAGTGTTTGCAATGCCTTATCATCCTTGGGCAACAGCAGTATGTTATTAATTTTGGCTGGTGGTCAGTAGATGGTTTTAGTGCCATATTTAAGTAAAATTCTTCCAATCTTAGCAGTTGTCATTCCCACATGCAGAAGGAAGACGAAACGGCACGGATCTTCCTGCTGTTATATTTTCCTCATCTGGAATCTGAATTTATTAATGCCTCATTGTAACCATTCTTGCAGAAAGTTTCCCATAGATGACACATTTGGACTGCACTATGTGCACCAAGGTTTGTTGTACTGATCTTCGCTGGGCCAGGGGGTGGTGACTTTGTGCATTGAGGTAGAGGTCTGCATGAGTCGGTTTTCTATATACATAGAGAGAGACCCACGGTGCCATCTACCTTCTTTTCTATCAAAATATCTAAAAATGTAAGACATCCATCCTTCTTAACCTCCATTGTAAATTTAATGTTTTCGTTAATCTCATTGAGATGTAGAAATTCTTGTAGACTGTCAATCCCATGCAGCCATACAACGAACATAGTATCGACATAACAATACAGGCTGCCAAGGATACATAAGGATGGTACTCTTTCACACCTAATCGTGAGGGCTATAGGCTCGACAACGTACCCATTAGCAAAATACCCGACACGTAGGCTGTCGCTATTGATGAGAGGAACTCTGCAGTGTTCATCAACATGTTGAAATGACTTCAACTGAGGACAAATGATATCATGGTCAGCTTTGATGTCTTGTCTCTTTTTACAAGAGTGTCACTAGCGTACTTTTGAAGTTGCTAGTGAAAAGCTTTGCTTCCAAGGAAGTAGAAATTTTCCGTCATGTGCTCCTGTGTACCTACTTACAGTTCGATGAGGAGTATTATGAACAGATTGAGGAGTAGCTATGGGCTCACCCCTGCCTCCAGCAATCGACAATTTTTGTATGGAACACTTCAAAGAGCAAGTGCTCAAAAACAGCCAACCTGGTTCTATCGTTGTGCGGACAATATGTTCATTGAATGGTCGCATGGGATCGATGGTCTACAGTCTCAATGGGATTAATGAAAATGTATATGGAGAAGTATGGTCGCCTTCCATTTTTAGATATTTTGATTGAAAAGAAGGCTGAATTCACCATAGGTCACTTTGCACATAAAAAACTGACTCATACAGACCTCTACCACAACACACGTAGCCACCACCACCCAGCCCAATGAAAATTGGTACTGAAAAACTTGGTACACAGAGAACAAGTTCTCTGTGATAGTGCAAATGTGTCATCGACAGGGAAACTTTCTGCAAGAACATTTAGACCGAGGTATTAATATACTCAGTTTGCAAACAACTGGAGGGAGGAAAAGACGCCAGCAGGAAGACCCAAGTTGCTTCACCTTCCTTCTGCCTGTGGGAACGTTTGCTGCTAAGATTGGCAGAATTTTACGTAAATGTGGCATTAAAATCATCTTCCGACCACTGGCCAAAATTAAGAACATACTGTGGCCGCCCAAGGACGTATAGCATTGCGATCTTTATGATATATCACATTCCTTGCGAATGCATAAATGCACACATCAGACAAACAGCACTAAGTATCAACCAAAGGTGGACTTAGGATGATGCAACATCTGCCTGGGCCAGATTAATAAGTCAGTGGTTGCTGAACACAGTATCAACTCAAAACATGGCTTCGGTTTCAAGCCTACAAGAATTCTCGTGCACACAAGAGGTTATTGAGATAGCATTTTCTCTGAAGCTGCCGAAATCCATATCTCGGATGATCTCGTCAACCAAGATAATTGATTTTAATGAAGTCAAGCCTGGAGCCCACTGATCCAAAAAAAAAAAAAAAAAAAAAAAGAGAGAGAGATTGCAGCAGGATTTCTGGATAATACGCACCTCTCTCGTATGCCTGCAATCAACGGTACCTGCCATTAGCAAATGCTTCCACCAATAGAAAAGCTTCCAACTACTATCCAACATTCTCCACCAATAGTTATTGGCCAATCAGATATAAGTATATAAGTTGCTCTATAACCTGCCGGAAGCAGTCACTTGACAATGGTGGCAGGGTTTATTACTGCTGAAAATTGTATTTTATCAATGGATTCATTCGGCTACTTACAAATGGAGAATTATTTTTATTCTGGTTTACCTCTAAATTATGGTAATGTGATGAGAAACAATGAAATTTAATGGTATCAAATGATGTCTATCTTGCGATTACTTAGTTGTGAAGTGCATTGTCTGAAAAACTGATCTTCTTTCATCTGCATAACATATAGAAGTATTACACCATTACTAATAAATTCTACTTTTGTGAAGTTCCATGCCAATAACGACTTAATGTTAAGGCTCCTTTACCTTTCAAGTGAAAAATGGAACCATTATGGATTCGCTCATTTGTGCTTCTGTATACCCATTTATTCCCTCTCTCTATTTTTTGGGGAAGACTTTGGTGAAAATGATTAAAAACTACCACTACCCCTCTCCCTTTATTTGCAAAATTAAAAATCTGAAAATTCCTTCAAAATTTTCAGTGATATGTAACCTGCTAAAGTTTACTGGAAAATTATTAAAAACTTACCGGAGTTTAATTTTTTTAAAAAAACTGAATTAATGATGTTGACAAATTTTATATTTTATCTGATAATTTTATCATCAAAAAGACACATGTATCATGTAATGCAGACTTTTGTGAACTGAATAACAAATATGTCATGAAAATATTTTTTGGGGAAGTTTTCAAGTTTGTTCTAAGAATGCCGGGATATATTGGGAAGGATATGGAAAATGATTTCAAAGCCGTGCATCAGTTAGAGATGGTGATGAGGTAGTATGCTTGTGAAAATATTAAGCTTTGTTCAGTTTCCTCTTTCTACCTCTGTCCCCAGTAAGGTGGATGTTGGTTCTGTACCTTTTTTCTTTAATGTTGAAATAATAGTTTCTTGAATTATTCTTTATTGGATTTCATAAACTGAGGCAGTTGGAAAAAGGATCTGGTAGGACTGCGGAGATTATGGAGATCTTCAGTATATCACATTTTTTGCCATTGTCTGGTGCAGGAGATGGTTCTTGCTATCTCAATCTAGTGGGACGATATGACTGATGTGATTTTTATTTTTTCTGTAATAAGTTAGCATTGTAATAACTACCACAGAACTGAAAAGATTAATTCTAAAGTATATTAATTAATTAACCAAACTTGTTTATCCTGAAATACTGCTTCAGCTTTTTTATAATTTTAGCTCTTTCTTTTGGGTCCTACAAGATTTTTATCCACTATTTAAAATTAAAGAGTTTTAAACAAAACTAATTACTTGAAATTACAAATTTTAAAAAATTACAGTAGCTATTCCTACTAGATATCATTATTTTTTTAGCTTCCAATGTAAGACATCTTTTCCTTCACACGCAGAAATATTAATTAGCAATTTCTTAACTCTGCACTGATTTTTAGTAAAATAAAATTATTTCTCCTTCAGATGTCAGCATGTCCACACTGCCGTAAACCTTTACCACGCTGTGCAATTTGCTTGATGCATATGGGGACAGTATCAGGCACTTGCTCTGGAGGAGGTAGTAAATTGACAGATTTTGCCTCCTGGTTTACATGGTGTCAGACGTGTCGACATGGAGGACATGCTGGCCACATGGCAGAATGGTTCAAGTAATGTTTTTTTCATTATCTTTCTTTTCCTCCACCTTTCCAAGGCATAATGAGCAAGCAGTATTTATAATATATTTTATTAGCAATTTCCTAATATAAAAACACTTATCAGTTCTAAAACCTGTTTACTGAAATCAGATTATTAATGAATTCAAGTTATATGCGAAGATAAAGCCTGTTAATTTATCTAGTTGATTAATTTTCTATATATCAATATGTAAGTTAACATGCAGGTAGTATACTGATCATTATTCTATGATAAAGTTTTAAATATGACTACAAATAGGTAAATATTCAATTTTATGGCTTCTTGATTAATATTATTATCTTTGTTTTTCTGAACACACTATCGTTTTTTATACATCATTAAACATAATAGCAAAGCATAGTTTTAAATTTCTTTAATCATTGTGATATCTTGTTGTTATTCCTGTTACCTGAAGTGCCCAAATTAATAGGATAGGAAGATGCAAATATCCAAATGGTGGTTACTCTGTGGAAGAAAAGTATAAATATACTGTGCATCAGTTAGGGCATTTGTAGTCTTGTGAGTCATGTGAAAGATTTTCAGACGTGATTATGGCTGCATGGCATGGATTAGCAGAATGGTAGTTGGTGCTAGATGATCAGTGGCGTAGCTAGGTCAACAAGGGCCCCGGTGCAAAAAATTTATTTTGGGCCCTCAGGCCAGACGGGCGACTTTTTTTGCTTTGTTTGCTGGTAGGGGCCCCCTCAACTGAGGATGGGGGCCCTTGAACTGTTCTTTAGGGGCCCCTGAGCAGTGGTTGGGGCCCCCCTGAGCAGCGAGGGCCCTTAGTGAGGGGCTCCTGTGTTCTCAGGGGCCCCTTAGACGACGGTCGGTAGAGCTAAAAAAAAACCCTTGAGGTATGCTTGGGGGGCCCCCTGAGCTTGAGGGCCCCGGTGCACTGCACCGCCTAGCCCCATAGTAGCTACGCCCCTGTAGATGATTGGACTTTCTGTTTCACAAGTCATTCATGAGATCAAGATTCATCTATCCACAGGGTGAAGAATATGCTGTGAATGTATAATTTCTGGCATTTCTAACCAATACTACTTAATAACCACTACTTACAACATCTGCGTCGTGGTGTCACTGTTGACAAACTGGCAACACAGTGTCGAAGAACAGCAAACATTTATGTGGGACATGCAACTGATGTGTCAGTATAGACTGCATGGAAGGCCAACACAAGTGCCTCTGCAAATAAAACACTATCAACTGCAGAGCCTCCCCGGGGCTCATGAAAATATTGGTTAGGCCATAGATGGTTGAATAAGGTTTCAATAGTCAGATGAATCAACATTCCACTTCATAAGAGCTGATGTTAGGGTTCAAGAGAGGCACAGATCTTATAAAGTCATGGATCCAAGTTGTCCGAAAGGCACAGTGCAAGTCGGTTGTGGCTCCATCCTTGTTTATACTGTGTTTACGTGTCATCGACTGGGATCTCTGGTCTAACTGTTGAACCAAAATTTTTATGTTCAGCTACATGGATACCATTTATAACAGTTTGTGGCCTTCATGTTCCAAAACGATTAGGAACTTTACCAGGATGATGATGCTTCATGTCACTGGACCATATCACTTACAATTGGTTTAAGGGTCATAATTGAATGAATGATCTGGCCACTGAGATTGCCAGACAGTGAATTAAGAACTAAATAAAATAATTGTTTAAAAAACATAAAAACCCTCTTAAAAAAAAACACTATAAATTTTAAAATAACTCTATACCTTGCTTAGGGGAAGGTAAACCTAAATGGACAATATTTTACATTACTGTCATTGAAATTTTTAGATTAATTAGTTATTTTTGGAGTCGGTGCCAGCTGTCACATAGCAAAGGTCGAATTACTGAACTTCTTTTGGTGTTAGAGGCGAAATGTGGAGTATGAACAAAAATTCCCAACATTTTATAGCATGTCGTGAGGCAGATAGTGTTATAGTGGGAGACAGCTGAGGAAAACAAATTAACAGTATTTTAATCTGTGGCTCGGCCTTATTGATCATCCAGGCATATCTCTGGCGCTACAGTGTCAGTTGGTAGGCTGCATCATGCAGTAAACGATTTACAGTTAGCATAATATCGGCGTTTTATCTGCATGTTTCAGTTTTGTTTAAACATGTTTCTAGCATTAATTGTAGGTAAGCAGTAAGATGACTTTTTATATATTATTGTTATTCATTATTGTTTTTATCATTATTTTCTTGCTTTCGCTGGCACCGACTCCAAAAATAACTAATTCATGTAAAAATTTCAATGACAGTAATGTGAAATATTGTCCATTTAGATTTACTTTCTCCTATGCAAAGTAAAAAGTTATTTTAAATATTTTTTTTGAAGGCGGTTTTTATGTTATTTAAACAATTATTTTATTTTTAGTGGTATTATAGTTTTTGTATTTTAAATATGCCACATTTCCCATTTTGTGAACTTTCTGGTAGCTCAGGGATTAAAGTGCTTGCTTTCAAAGAAGAATTCTGTCTTTATATACCACAACAATTTCCCGAAAGGGGTGAATTGGGTGTTGTGTTAAGGAATGTCAGTTTTCATTTTGGTCCCGGCTATGTTTCGATCGTATCATAACATCTGTTAAAGCTGCTGGTCGATAACCGAAACATGTAACATCTGGGCATTAATACATACCACATACAGAAATCTGTCTCTGGAATATATGTTTGTTCCGGCATCACACAGAAAATATATATTTTTAATTGGTTTTCACAACGTGAAAGCTTGGGATCCAAGTTGAAATCTGAAGTACATGTTGAGACATTACGACACATTTATATTATAAATATTCTGCCATGACTTAAAAATAGCTTAATTGATTTTGACGGGATTTAAAACTGTATTTTTGTAAAGAACATTGTAAATTAAAATGGGTGAGGGTAAAGGGGAAGAGGGATTGGGCTTTTGTATACCAATTGTAGACTGCCTTTTCTGATTTATTTAAAGTATACGTGTGTAAATTTCTATTGACATCAGATAAAACTGTAGGTATTTATAAAAAGCAATTAAGGGGTGTGGAGACGAAGAGTAGTTTGATTTTTGTAAAACTAGTGAGGGCACTATTTCTCTCTTTGTTTTAAAGTAAACATGTGCAAATTTCCATTGAAACCAGATAAAAATTGTAGCTTTGTGTAAAGAATGTTTGCAAAAATTAAATGGGGCAAGGGAGTGAGTGGTAGGGTTTTGTAAACAGAATGTAGACACAATGTTTCTCTTTGTTTTTAAGTATAAATGTGCAGTATTCCATGGAAATCTAAAAAAACTGTGGGTATCTATAAAGAACATTGGAATTACCTAATTTAAACACAATTGTTCTGTATGTTTTAAAGTATACGTGTGCAAATTTCCTTCAGAATCGGATAGAAACTGTAGATTTAAGGATGGAAAGGAAGGAGTGGGGTTTGTACTCTCGAAACCAAATGTAGACAGTATTTTTTCTGTTTGTTTTGTAGTATACATATGCATACTTCCTTCAAAATCAGACAGAAACGGTAGCTTTGTATAAAGAACATTGACAGTAATTAAAGGAGTAGAAAGGGGGATAGGGTATGCATTTTTGTGAAATTTATGTGTACAGTATTTTTCTTTTTCTAGTTGTTTTAAAGTATACGCATGCGAAGTTCCACCGAATCGGATCAAAATGTGTGTTTTATACAAATATTAAGGGAAGGGGAGCTCGGATAGGTTTTTTGATTTTTTGGTCAGAAATCTTCATAAAAAATTACATATATGTGCCAACTTTTATAAAGATCAGTCAAATAGTGTCGACTGTAGCTTTCTAAAAGAAATTGACAAAAATCAGGAGCGTGGAAATGGGGATATGGGTTCAGTTTTTGCAAACCAAGAGTTGTCATTATTTTTCTCTTTGTTTTATAGTAAAAATTTGCTAAGTTCTGTCTAAACCGGATAGAAACTGTGGTTGTATATAAAAATTAAGTGGCTTAATGGGGAGAGGGGGTGGTTTTTAGATCTTTTGGTCAGACATCTTCTTCATGAAAAAATACATATAAGCACCAACTTTCATGGTAATCAGTCAAATGATCGTGACTGTAGCTTTTTATAAAGAACATTAACAAAAGTTAAAGGGGTTGAAGGAGGGAAAGGGGTTGAGTTTTGGCAAACCAAATGTTGACCGGATTTTTCTCTTTGTTTTAAAGTATACATGGGCAAAGTTCAATAAAAATGAGATGAGATAAGAAAAGTAGATTTCTATAAAATTAAGGCGTGTAAAGGGGAGAGGGGTGGTTTTTTATTTTTATTTTTTTGGTCAGATACCTTCTCCATGAAAAACTACATGTAATTGCCAACTTTAATGGAGACCAGTTAAATGGTGTCGACTGTAGCTTTGTATAAAGAACATGGTAAAAATTTAGGGGGTGGATAGGGGGAGAGGGCTTCAGTTTTTTCAAACCAAAAGTTGACAGTATTTTTCTCTTTATTTTTGACTATGCATTTCCAAAGTTTCATCGCAATCAGATAAAAAATGTGGGTTTGTATAAAAATTAAGGTGTGTTAAGGGGAGAGGGGTGGTTTTTTATTTATTTATTTTTTGGTCAGATTCTCCATGAAAAATTACATGTATATGTCAACTTTGATGATAATCGGTCAAACGGTGTCGAGTGTAGCTTTTTATGAAGAACATATATATCTATAAAACAAAAACCGGACATATTGGTCGTATAAAAACTCGGAAACTACGGAGCAGATTTCGATGGAGTTTTCACCGTTTTAAAGCTTAGCATCTTAATTCACTTGTCTGGCATGTCTTATGTTTCAACGTTAAATAATGTAGGAGCATTAAATGAAATTCTGAACGTATGGTGAGAAATTCCACAGGAGGAATCTCTAGATGCCGCATACTACGCACTAAAATCACAACACAGTGTCTCTGAACATAGCCTTTAATTAAAGCAATAAGATAACTTATAGTAATAACTATTTTGCACACTAAACAAAACTTTAAGTATTCTTTCTTTTAATTCGATATATCCATTTTTAAAAGCCATAGCTTAAAGTATTCTTTCCTTTAATTCAGGATATTAATTTTTAAACAACATAGATAGCCATAAAAACAACAACGATTTTATTTAAGCACGATCTCTGGGCAATATCTCTGGCCTTGAGCATTAGTCTTCTGTTTACGATAATATTATTCTGGATTCACTTTTGATATTTTATCTGCAGAGTTAAAGGATCTAGCGTTTCGAGCCACAAGTATATCCATTCACTACGCAATTGAATCAAACGTGAGTTTTTAACATAATCTAGGGTTGTTCAGTAATGTAGTAACTAAATTTCTTAACCGAATTATCGAAGCTTGATATACATGAATCTTTTCGGACGAATGAAAATAGTATACGTGCAAATAAACTTCAGCCCACCATTTTCTTGGTAGGGGGCAGGTGAATGAAGTTTGCTTTAATTCAGAAAAAGTTGGCGCGTATTTTGCGGGAATAAAAATAGGATATGGTTAAATCTATGCCAACTATACCGGGCAACGCCGGGAACTCCACTAGTTGACAATAATCAAAGGGGTTGAAGGAGGGAGAGGGTTGAGCTTTGGCACACCAAATGTTGACAGGATTTTTCTCTTTGTTTTAAATTATACCTCGGCAAAGTTCAATAAAAATCACATAAGAAATGTAGGTTTCTATAAAATTAAGGGGTGTAAAGGGGAGAGGGGTGTTATTTTTTTTTTTTTTTTGGTCAGATACCTTCTCCATGAAAAACTACATTTAATTGCCAACTTTAATGGAGACCAGTTAAATGGTGTCGACTGTAGCTTTGAATAAAGAAAATTGGCAAAAATTAAGAGGTGGATAGGGGGAGAGGGATTCCGTTTTTTTTTTTTTTTTTTTTTTTTTTTTAACCAAAAGTTGACAGTATTTTTCTCTCTATTTTTGGCTATATATGTCCAAAGTTTCATCGATATCGAATAAAAAATGTGGATTTGTATAAAAATTAAGGGGTGGAAAGGGGTAGAAGGGGTGGTTTCTCAATGAAATTCATACGGGACAAAAAAAAACAGACGAATTGAGAATCTCCTCCTTTTTTTGAAGTCGGTTAATTACTGGTATTATGAAAAGTAATGAAATGCTAAGGCTTGCTTGGGGGAGGGGGAGGGAGACATGAGATTATATTCCCACAATATTCACTACTCACAACCATTGTTCATTTTAATCCTACTGTATAATATTATGTCATCTGCAAAAAACCTAAATTATAATAAATACATTTAATGAAATAATTATTATTTGAAACTTTGTTCACATGGGATATTAATTTTTATTTATTTATCAATCTTGTTTCATGGATCCCTCCTGAGGAAGGACCTCTGGGATGTGAAACATGTCATGGTTAATGCACATACATACAATATGAGTCATAATCATAGTAAAAACAATTATATGTTACAAATACAAATAAAGAGAATAAAAATAAACACTAATTTTTACAACTGAATTTTGCAAAAGTCATATTGAATACAATTAATTATTTTGTTCAAATTCTTGAGTTGAGTAGGAGTTGCCAATAAGATAATCTCTCAGTTTTTCTTTAAATATATCTTTATTATCTGCAAAGTGTTTTATACTCTTGGGAAGTTTATTAAACAGATGTATACCAGAATAATTAACTCCTCTTTATACTAATGACAGAGATGTTTCTGTTTTGTGCAAGTTATTTGTGTTTCTTGTGTTGAAATTATGTACTTGTAAATTAGAAGTAAACAGTTTAAAATGATCTATGTATGGATTGCTTTCTTAAATCAATGATTTGTGTAAGACTTTGTGCAAATCACAGAACTAAAAGCAAAAGTACAGTAATATCAATAGAGCTAACATACTTTGTAGTTGGAACTGAAAAAAAAATTGGAAACATTATTTGCAAAATTTCTTTGTTGCAGTGCTTGCAGCTTTATTTATTTATTTATTTTGTTCGGGTAACAAGAACACGATTTCCTCACAAATATTTCTGCTGTGGTTGGGTATCAAGCTCTCCACCAACTTGTCTTTTGTTTAAGTCAAACATATGGGTCTATAATTTTCAGGACAAAACTTCTTCCCTACTTTTTGAACAAATAATGTCATGCAACATTTCCATTCATCTGGTATGCAACAAGTGTACTGGATCAATGTAAATAATATTTATAAGTATGGTGCAGTATCAAGATATCCTCAGGATCAATTTTCCCTTTTTATGTTAAAAAGCTTCTGCTCCCTACTAATCCTATATGACAGATCCAAATAATCTCACCAAGTTTCTTAATATTTCTGCTTTTTGAAATCATCAGTAAATTCTTCCTCATCTTTGTAACTTAGTGACAGAATGCTCTTTCCTCTCCCAAGTTTGATAATATAAAGTTGCTACAATAAATGTTCCTCCTCCAGCCGCAATATTCTCCATGAATATATCTCTAGCTATCACCATTGTTGCTGCTGGTTTTTATATATATAGTAACAATGAAATCAAGACGCTAAGTAGCAGAAAGGAATCAAATTAGGATAGGGAAATGAGCCACCACTTACCTTTAGATGATGGATGTGGGGCGCGAACACACAGTAAAGACACAAACACAAATAATAAAGTAATTTTCAGGATAAACCCTTCGTCAACGGGAGAACATTATGAGAGGTGGGCGCAGCTCAATATAGTTTCATGTGGTTCATACAACCTCTTAGCTTTATTTCTAGCTTAAATATTCATTCATGTTTAACTCTGAGGAAGTTTTGACTCCTGCATTGTTAATTTTATTTTAATATATTGTGATAAAAATTTCAATCTTGATCCTAAGACATATTTTGGGACTGTTTTAGGGAGCATCTGGAGTGCCCTGTTACTGCATGCAGTTGTCGCTGCATGTCATTAGATGCTGCAAGTCAAACTGTCTCTTTACAATCATATAAAGTCTAGTATTTAATTAGAATTGTGACCTATTGTTGAAATATGAGATTATAGTCGTTTAGTACTATTTTATAGTCCTACATTTTCTATTTCTCTTTTATCATGGAATTTCTGATATATGTTTTTATATTTGATATAATCCAAATATTTTTTTTATTTACATCAGATGTAATATACTTTTTATGCATGTCTGTTTGTAATAAATGAAAGTTCTTGATACTTGTATATAACTCAGATCTGTTAAGTTGTGTATATGTGTTGTGACAGATTTCTATTTCTATTATTTATCACTTACAAACCGTATATTTTGTGATATTGTTTTCAAGAATTATGTTATGAAATTTGTATATATCAAGTATTTCTCTTTTGAACAAAGTGATTTAAATAAAAGAATAATCTGTATTGTCATTTAGCCTTAATTATAGCAAGAAGAAAAAGTTGAGGCTAATTGGGGATAATTGGACATATTGTGCTGAACATCATGTACAGCAGTGTTTTTCAACCTGTGGTTCACAGACCAATAGTGATCCACGAATATGGTTCAGGTGGTCCACAGGCAGAACAATATAAATTTAGATACTGTATTCATACTGTATATGGCTGTAAAATAGTATATTTATTTCTAGTTGGTATCAAAAGGAGCACCGTCTGTTTAAGGATTAAGTAAATGGCCATTTTCTGAGGGTCTTGTATGTATTAGGTATGAGAGACCGTGGTACATGGTAGGGTTTATAACATAATAATAGTGAAGTAAATTAAAATAAAAAGTGTAAATTCTAGTGCCTTATATTTTTATTTAGGTCAGTGGTTTAGTGTAGCATTCATTTGGTTACTAAATATTAAGAGTCTGGGTAGTATGTAATATTTTACTTCCAGATTCATAACTGTATGAATTCAAAACATGTTTTTAGATTCATTATGTTATAATGTTAATAATATACACATAGGTAAAAAATTGCACCTGTATAACTTAGTGGTCCACATCATTATTCTTGAGAGTTTACCAGTCCTTGGATTGAAAAGGGTCAAGAAACACTGATTTAGCCGAATGGAGGTAAGCTTCCCACTTTCCAACATAGAAACCTACATTTCGCTTTACCACAAAGCTTACATGATTTGCAGGTAAATAGCGATACGTCCTCCCTAGGGCAGATTTGCTTCAATCTGAGTCATGGTGAACATATAAAATCCAACAAGAAATAGTAATGAAAATAATGCTCCTTTGCTTCTGCTCCATGTAACTGCCATTCTTTTTGTGGATGGGTTCCTCTCACTGAAGCATAATTACCTTATTTGAAAAAACCAGATGTTCTGCTGTCACTGCTAATTAAACCACTCCTGAAATATTACTGGTTGACAATGTCTATCTGGTAACAATATTTGTCTATACGTTTATAAATCTGTTGCGGGCTGCATGTGTATATCCCTTTGTCCATGCATCATGCAAAAACTACAGAACCATTGGTCTTGCTTAAAATCTGTGCTGTAACTTATCTGTAACTATAAGTGACTTCAAAACGGAGCAAGAAATAATAATTTGATCATACCAAGAAAAGATAGGCAACATAGATCATACTGCATCACGAATGACCTTACATCTCAAATGAACTTACATTTATAAGATATCCACCAAAGATAATCCTGCAATATAAGTAGACACTACACCTTTTAGATTTTTCTAATATTGCTTTTTGACTGTGTGACTTGTTGCCTTATTTCTTAAGTTTTCTGAAGCATACTACTTTGGTTACATAAAAAAACTTCAAACAAACCACTACATCAAAGATTAACACTCCAGTAAACATAACGCAATTGTCGAATTTAATTTACGGTAAAGTTTGCAAACATATTGCATTGCAAATGTGTATGCTTAATTTTGGAAAAGGGGAGGGCAGAAAGAAATAGCAAACTCATTAATATGTGCACAATGGTTTGCTCAGGCAATACAGCAGGAAAATGTTAGCACTATTATGAATCTATAGGTGAGCAGCATCTGAGTCCCACTTTGTCCAGGAATCATGCAAAAACTATCAAACCAGTTTGGATGGAGTTTAATAGTCTGAAAGCTTATGGTCTATCTTAAAATCTGCAATATATCTCGTCACTGTATATGACCGGGGATCGGAGGAAGAAATAATAATTCATTTGTACCAGGAACAGATAGGTACCACAGATAATAGATGAACAGTTTCTTACAAGATACCCACCAAAGATCATGCTACAATACAGATATTGTTTAATTTAATTGCTATGGTGTGCATGCTCTAGTGGAAATTTACCTCAATTTCTAAACCCGCTTACTTTTTTCCTCAACAAATTTCAACTTCAGCATCTTTAGTAAATTATTCATCATTTCACCTACTACCTAACTTTTTGTATTTATTTCTACCATTTTCTAAAATATACTATGTTAGAATAGAAGAAAATTTTAATCAAACCACTACATAAAAGATTAACAGTCTAGTTGAAGTGGTCCTCTGTCTGGGAAGTTTTATCTTAATAATGAATCGTCACTAAGAAACTCACACATACAATTTTATATAGCCAAATCTGCTGGATGCTGCTCTGAGCAGCAAATTATCTTATGCCTTTGCGGCTTGGATTACAGGTGTGCATTGGACAAATGAGTAACAGCCTGCAATTGACAGTCAAGGATGGCTCAAAGCATGAGCTCGGATAGCTATACAAACTCCGATGCTCTGGGTGTGGGGAGGTGATATAATGTTTGTGTGGAAGATCGAATGAAAAAAACATTATTTATTTGTTATAAACTAAGACATATTGTTTGTATGCAGGTGATCAGTAGTAGTGAAATGTAGTTAGGGAGACATTGGAACAGGCAAAAGTGTAAAGTGACAAATTAAAGGTTGCGCACGACGAGTTAAGCTCCAGAATTAACATTGCGGAAATTGCACTTTAAAAATTGTAAAACAAAGCAGTGATTGGGCAATTGTCATTGTCGAAATAGATTGAGGGAGCGGACAAAGGTGCTAAACTAAGATTATTTCAGATGAAAAGAAGTTGGAAGAGATTGGGGCATTGGTAGAAGAGACATGTAAATGAAATTCTGAAATTCACGAAGCACATGATGCATTTCAAGTGAAATATAAAAGCAGTGAAAAGAAAATTGTGGTCTTGGAAAATTCTGACACTTTATGTTGATTCTATGCTTGGGAATATAGAAATACTATTGCCCAGTTTTGGCGTGAAAAATGGCGCAAACCCCCACGCTTTTCTCTAATATGTGAAGAATTATTTTTATGTAATGCGCATTCTGGATGAATTGAAATTAATGTTTGTCTGACAAATGCTATTCACGGAGCAGGAGGATTGTTTTTACCTTGAATGTTATCAAGATGCAACATATGATGGATTTAAGTGGCTGTTTTTACGAATGTACTGGTCTATGAACACACAGACCACATAGAGTGTTCCAGGAGATCCAGTGGTGAGTATGCGGTCAAACTCGTTACCTGGTACCGATGAGCGAGGTAGAGATAATTTATGGCCCCAGTACTCATGCAGTATCAGCTTAACCCAGTGAATGCACGAATAAGGCTGTACGCCTAATTATTGTGCTTTTCTTGTGTTTGTTTTTTGTATTCGTCGTTCCCAGCCGCATTCATCTGTGGTAAGTGTTGGGTCATATTTCCCTATCCTTCCTATTTATATACTGCGTTATGCAGATGGTCAACCACTTCAGCCCGCAGCAACCTTCAAAAAATCCTACAAATAACCCTCAATGATAAGGGGCACATAATGGCTGTAAATGGGAACATAATTGAGGAAATGGACAAAAGGGCCATAATTGGCGACCAAGATGGAGGGGGACGCTGGTGGAAACACAGCAAGGCATCACAGCATCCATCAACTGGATTGCGATTTCTTCAATTTCAAAAGCAAATGAATAAAAAGAGGGGTGGATTCCTGGGAATGAGAATTCATACAACAATGATTAGAAAAGGGTCGTATCGGAATGAGGGTACATATGGGATGCTGTTGCGGGAGAGGAGCGAAATGTGGGTGAGGAATTAAGATTCTGAAAAAGGAAATGACCCAGAGACGATTTCAGTCACTGAGAATATTGATGGAGGTGAATCGAATAATATGACAGCGAGATGTCCCCTGTTATATGTGAACACACATGGGGTAGATTATTTGGCATTGGTCAACACAGGTACCCAGGTCACAGTGAATTCAGAATCGCTGCCATGCAGATGATTGCAAGTGATGAAACGAAATTTTTATGTTATCTCCATGATGAGACTGTAGCTCACCCCAACTTTGGTGCTCGTGAGATATCGGTTAGCCAATAAACGCTGGTGCCATATCTGGTGAAATTATATATGTGCTTGCATTAATAATCAATGGACTGAAGGTAGTGTCATGTGTTAATTATGACAGATGACCTTTTGGATTCGTCTGGACTACCACCAGTTATCAGCACGATTAACTGTATGTGATGTAGTGTCGATAAATTAGGTTAAATACATATTTGATACTGGCAGTTAGTACAATAAGCTGTGGAAATATGTATACTCTTTTCTGTCAGTCTTTTGGCAGACATCTGAATAGACACGTAGCATAATTTATCTAGATTTATTCTTATAGCTTACTTCAGTGATCAGGCAGCTTGAAAGGAAACACACAGCATATAAAATAATTGGCTATTTATTATCTTGTGAAGGAAAGAGGTGGTACAAACACTTCAGATAAAGAAGTTATTTCGTAAAGATTGCAATATAGTTATGCCTGTACTATTGGTATTAGTTACGATTTGGTTGTGTAATAACAAATACTAGGCATGATATGGAATCGATCTCTAAATAACTTGGAGGCTGCAGTGACATGAGATAGTTCCTGATTTAATGCAATCATGAAATATTAGATAAGCTCAACATGGAATAAGGCTAGCAGCAGATTACCTCAGAATAATGATGTTGTGAGTCGAAGGTGTTGGTGCGACTGGCGAGCTAGTAGAGTCCTCCACGAGAGAGCACAGCAGTAGTTAGGTTGGAGATAAACTAAATCCTGACTCGCTAGTTAAGATTTTAGTACGAGCAAGTGTTTTAATTGATTACTGATGATATCAGTGCGATGCTAGAGTAGGGGTAAAGCTTTGCATAGCCACTTGTAAGCTGACGAATGGTTCCCATGTCCTTGAACCACTGGTTCAGCTCCCACGCATAACCATGCAGTGGCAAGGCAACAGTGTTGGGTACTACAAGAGTCATGGCTGATAAGACTGTAGAGCATCTGGTCATAATGTTATGGACTGGAAAACAGCTCTACGCTAGTCTTGACTGCTAGGAACGAAATTAAATAAAGATTTTAACACTATCCCTAAATCCCAGAAAAGCATCTTCCCCGTCGGCGAAGAGGTAGGTATGGCATGGAAAGGCACACCAAGGTCTCCTAAGTGTGGTAGTAATTAGGTTAGACTCTGATTAGTAATAGCAAATAAAGTTTTATGATTGCGTATGAAATTTCATTAACTAGTTTGATATTCCATTGATAAGCTTTGCGTTATTGTAAAATTTCAATAATTATTTTAAATTTGAAAAGATCTATTAAAACTTGGGCAAAATGATGTCACTCGATCCTTTACAATAGTGGATGCTAAAGAAAAAGCTTAACTTGGATTGACCAACTGGTTTACTGGTTGTCACTGGGACTGCAAATTTCTATGTTAAGTGTTCCAGAGTTACAATGTCTACACTCGTCTCATTCGCTAAATGATTTCAACTTCACAAAGACTATTAGAATCTGTAGGTAGAATTATTTGAAACTGGTTACTCGTTCAATTGCATTAAGGCTCAAAATATTAAATTTCTCATGAACATCTTAAATTATGGTAGATCGCAACTCAATTCCAAAATAAGTCAACAAATCATTAAGCAATAAATGTGTATGGGTAAATGTGTGGCATCATGGTGAATATACACAACACTGTGGCTGTTCATGTGTACATTCAAACATATAAAATCAAAATATATGAAAATCAAATATAAAAGTATTGGTTGACAAATTTACAACATATGGATGTGTAAAAATCAAAACATTGTGTAGTTGTACAAAATTAAATTCAATCAGATCAATATTTGGTTCAGGAAGTGAACGTTCTGTGACTGGAAGCTATTTGGTTGGCTTGGGCCAATCACTGCATGTGACCCCAGACATCTTCACTATCATTCGATCCAGCTGGGGACCAATGGAATCAGCAATTGATACATCTGGCTCGACCAACTCGATACTCGAACACGCCAGTGAGCTACAATTATTCATTTAGGCAATGGAGCACAGGCTCCGGTGGCAATTTCCCTACACACCCATCTTCCCCCTATCCTGCACCTACCTACATTTGCCCTCTACAAATTTTATCTTTAAATTCTTTCAAAGTTTTCGGTAAATTATTCATCATTTCTCTTGGTAACTCTTTCCAATCCCTGACACCCTTACCTAAAAAAGAGAATCTTCCTACACATTTAGGCAGCAGTATTGATTCTTTGACAAAATTAAAACTACAGTTAGGTTGACAAATTTTAGCTACTGAACAGAATTGGCAACAAAAACTTAACAATCATTATTAAATCGAAATTGAGTGTATATCATTTGGTAAAAATCAGAAAATTCATTTAAGTAACTTTAATCATACTGAAATTGGAAATTCTCAATCAATAAAATTAATCAATCAAGTGATCAGCTAGTTAATCAGTGATTTGTATCATTGGTTGAATCAATCAGTAATGGTAATCAATGGTTAAATGTGGATCTTCCCTTCACATTGTTTGGTAAAAGCAAGAAATAAATTGAAATCTATAAGTAAATATAGTGGATACATGCACAACTAAAGGGTCCGGCAATAAAACCTCCCTCATTTTAATGTGTTTTCACATAAAAACTAAATATGATAGAGAATAATTACTTTTATTTATGAAAAATATATACTTTGCCATTTTTAATTATTTGGTTTTAAAAATTATATCTGCCCTCCATTGTTGACACATTAACAAAGTCTATCCAGAAAGTTCTCCATACATTTTCGCGTCATTTCTCTTGGAATGGCTGCCAATTCTTGGGTAATGGCCTCTTTAAGTGCTTGCAATGTTGTGGGACGATGTTTGTACACTACAGGCTTTAAGTTTCCCCAAAGATTGGTGAATGTTGCATAGACACACTCACACGCGCAAAATTTTCCGGCGTTGTTGCAGTCCGAGGACGGCCTGTAGGTTTTTTTTTAGTGCTGAACCTGTCTTTCTAAAGTTTGACACCCACAGTTGAATAGTTTTTCTATCCGGGACACGATCATGTAGGCCAAGTTCGAATCGTCTCCGAAAATCTGACAACAACTGTTACGAATAAATTCGTCCACAACAAACGCACGATGCTCACCAAGCCATGACATGGTGCACACTGAAAATGGCAGGTACACCTCTTTAAAACAAAACACATTCCACATCAGTATCCTCACTACAACCCGCACGCCGGCTACGTGAAATGTGGGAGGTTTTATTGCCGGACCCTGTAGTATATTGTATAAATAATTTTAAAAAAATCTAGTTTAATTTAATTGCAATGGAGCACAGGCCATTTCCCTACACACCCATCTTCCCCCTATCCTGCACCTACCTACATTTGCCCTCTACAAATTTTATCTTTAAATTCTTTCAAAGTTTTCGGTAAATTATTCATCATTTCTCTTGGTAACTCTTTCCAATCCCTGACACCCTTACCGGTACCTAAAAAAGAGAATCTTCCTACACCCTTGTGCCTGAAATCAAGTGCCAGCTTGTAGTCATGGTCATCTTTTCCCTTCCATGCACTACTTTTCATACCTATTGCAATATCTTTCCATGCCTCATAGCCAGTATATGCCCTGTACACTCCCATAACCCTCCTCATTCTCCTCCTGTCTTGCAATGAATCCCATTCCAGCTCCTTTATCATATCCTACACTGATTGCATTCTGCGATAATTTCCAGAAACAAATCTAGCAGCCCTTTTTTGCACCCTCTCCAACTCCTGAATTTGATACGTAAAATGAGGGTCCCATACTACACTACCATATTCGAGCAATAGTCTGACCAAAGTTTTGTAACCCAATTCCTTGACTTCTCTCGTACATCCCCTCATCACTCTCTACAACAAGTGCAGAACTTTGAAACCTTTTCCTACCACCTGTCCTATGTGTCCTGCCCAGTTAAGTTTGTTATCAAAAGTAATTCCAAGATATTTACATTTTAAGTCTTCAGAAAGCAATTCTTACTCTTCTTTGCATTTATCTTCATTCCATGTTTACCAATCCAATTAGATATCCTGTCCAGATCACCCTGCAACTGTTTACAATCCTCTATCGTTTTTATTCTTTTATACAGCATTATGTCATCTGCAAACAATCTAATTTCAGATAGTAAACAATCAACACAATTATTCATTAAAACAATGAATAGCAATGGTCCCAATACGCTACCCTGTGGCACACCCATTTTTACTTCCACTTCTTTTGATACTACTTTCCCTACCCTAACTTTCTGTTTTCTACCTTTTAAAAATTCTTCTACCCAGCAAATTACTTTCTTATCCACTCCAATGGTTTTTACCTTATTTACTACCATTTTATTCAAGGGTTTCCCACAAAGGTCAAAGCAGGGTTTTTTCCTAATGCGAACCATAGTGAATCCAATACAACTCATTTGAAACAGTAGATATTGCTACAAACAGTAGCGGGGCTACAAAAACGCCGTTGAAGCAGTGATTAAAAAAAAAAAAAAAAAAAAAAAAACACGCTGCGTTCTTGTTACGAGCGTGATAATGAGCCCCTTTTGCAAACATGTTTTCTGTGCTATTCTTGTGCCAGCATTCAACCTTTTTCTCCTTCCAGAAATGGGAAAGGGAAAAGGTAAGAAGAAATCTGGTGCCGATAAGGCAATAGCAGTTCTCTTCACTCGTAACCTTCCAGCTTTTGAAGAACTAGAACCACGATATATGATTAAACCAGCAACACTCATGTCACCAAACCACAAGACCAAGTCGGTCGAAGACTTGTGATGCACTGATCACACGAACTTCTCGACGCTTATCTTGCATATCGAGGCACGCAATAATAAACTTCCTGCGGAGCACAAACCAACACGTACATCGACGACGTCAGAATCTACTACACCGGCTCCATATAGCGCATTTTATCGACCTATACAAGTCACATCAGCATCATCGGAATACCAAACCAGCTGAAATACTTACAACTCTTCTACTGGAACTCAGCTACCTGAAGCTCCGTCACAAAAAAACCGGCCTTTAACAACCAAAATAATATACAATATTATATTCCCCTGGGAACAGACAGGAAACGAAGTATCCAAATATTATATGGGAAAATCTTTGGGAAAATATCCACAACCCAGTTTTACAGACATCCATACATTCAATCTGGTACAAGGTAGTCAATGAGACAATAGCCACTAACACCAAACTAAATCGAATCCATCTCCTAGAAACAGATCGATGTTACCACTGTCAAATGGCAGACACTCTACCCCATAGGATTACCTGCCACCGTGTCAAACACATTTGGAACTGGACTAGCCGCACCGCAGCACACATATTACATAACACGACGAGAAGAATAAGTCCTGAACTTTTACTGAAACCAGATATGACATCCACTTCACAACATAATACTCTAATACGGCTAATGGGAAACACCATATATTATATATTCTCTCAAAATAATGTAAATATAGAGGACTACTGGCTCCAAATTGTGGTAGACTACCATAAATTCAAGAAGAGGAGAAAAAATAAGCAAACTCCTCTCTCGCAAACTATTTAGAGAAAATTATTCCGTTTAAATAAATAACAAATAAAAGAAGAATGACTACATAAATCGGAACTAGAGGACAGCACTGAAAGGATGTTCCTCGTGATTAAGTTGATGTAACTGTTTCAATATTGAAATAAATGTAAAAAGTCTAAAACAAGTCCGTCACGAAATATAAGAATAACATTTTAATTCAAATTCAGAGAACACTAAGAAGAAAAGAAAGTAAAATTTATTTCTTGGTATGGCCAAAAGTGAAACAAAGAAAGGAACTAAAAAAAATTAGTTGAAACCTCAGCGAAGGAAGATGGCGAAAACTAGACAATGCATCTGATGCTGACTCCTCTGCATCGGATGCGAAGCGACGCTGCCCGGAAACAAGAAAAGACATCACATAGAGATGTCTTTCGACCCACGCGACAGATGTTCCTCAGTCCTGAACCTAGTCACGATTTCATACAGTAGTGTGTTTAATTTTGTCTCTGCACTCCTCAAACGTTTGTGTAATGTTTTGATAAAACTAATGTGTGTAATAAAAAAAAATTAAAAAAAGGTATATTTGGTTGCTTTGTGTTGGACCTTTCCTGTGCAAGTATTTCTTCTGAAAATATGGTTATAGGCCTATAAAAGTTTCGTTCACTATGACTGTTGAGTAATTCATACAAAAAAAAAAAAGTTTGAGCTCACCAGATAAATATTCCATTAATGAAATTGTTTGAGAGCTCGCAAATAGATTCTGTTCTGAAATAAAAATTTGATTTTAATTGTGTGTAGACAAATAAAATTTTAAGTTTAAATTTGTGATTTTTCTGGCCACTATCCATTTGTTCAATACAATTTTCTAATTCGAGCTGATTTGTATCCATTACGTTCTCAGTAGCAACAGTGTTATTTATATAAATATACTGATGGGTTGTTTTTGCCCAACATCTAAAACTCGTTATATAAAATTTTCATTCACAATGACATTTGACTAATTTTTATCAAAACAAGTTTGAGCTTACCAGATAAATATTAATACATTCGGTTTTTAAATAAAACTCTGATCTTAATTTTGTATGTACAAATAAATTTTTTAGTAAGTTTAAATTTGCGATTTTTCTTACCCTTACGAATTTTTTCAATGGAATTTTTGAAATCGTTATCATTTGCACCTGCCATGTCCTTACTGTTGCTGGGAAACATGTCTAGAAACCACTGGTGTTTACTTGGCGATTACGAGGCGCGTCCAGAAAGTAAGTTCCGTTTCAATTTATCTCCGCTGCAGCGCTCCGATTGCAGTTCTGCACATGCGCTGTAGACGATGTGTATCAAGGGGAAGAACGTGCGCCATTTGGAGATCGCTGTCAGTTACGTACGCTTTGTTGTGCTTGTTTGAAATGTCGGCGTTGATTGAAAATCCCGCCGCCTGTGAAATCAGGTCTGTTATTCGGTTTCTGAATGCGAGGAAAGTGAAACCAAGTGAAATTTATCGGCAAATTTGCAATGTTTACGGACCAAATGCGATGAGTGATTCGATGGTGAGAAGATGGGTCTGACAGTTCAATGGCGGGCTTAGAGATGTGCACGATGAAGAACGAAGTGGGCGTCCACCTATGGTTACAGAAGGCTTTCACCTGTTCTTACATCTCAAGTCTTTCCTTGGCGGTCATCACTTCACCAATGACGACGAGCTGAAAGAAACTGTTTCCAACTGGTTGAAGACACAGGCGGCAGATTTCTATGAAGAAGGTATACAAAACCTGGTGCCATGCTATGACAAATGCCTGCAAAATTTCGGCAGTTATGTGGAAAAGTAGTTTAAGAGTTGTAGAATTTTGTGCAGTAAAAATTTCTTTTGTATCTGTGTACAATTTCATTTTATTACCAAACCGAACTTACTTTCTGGACGCGCCTCGTATTTTTGCTTATATACCCTAATGCATCATCTTTCAACACCTAATGACGTGTTTCGCCTGTCGAGCTAAACTTTCGGATATAATGATGCATGGTGTATACGGAAAAAAGAATCCTCGGACCATTTTATGTATGTGTTAGTGAGAATAATTCTGTACAGCGAAGTTTCAATCATTGATCTAAGAATTACAAAGAACTTTTTAAAACTCTATGTGTGGAGCACAGCACTTTGTGGAAGCGAAACGTGGAAAACCAGAGAGAAAGAAAATCGAGGCATTTTAAATATGATGCTACAGCAAAATGCTGAAAATTAAGTGGACAAAGTACGAAATGAATGAGTTTTGGAAATGGTGGGTGGGGAAAGAAGTTTGTGGAAGAAGCTTACAGAAAGAAGAGACAGGCAGGTAGGTCACATTTTCAGACATACTGGATTGGTTAATTTGTTAATGGATTGAAAAGTCGAGGGTAAGAACTGTAGAGGAAGACAGAGATTAAAATATATGAAGCAGATAATTCAGGACGCGGGTTGTAAGGGATATGTAGACATGAAGAGGTTAGCACAAGATAGGAAGGGATGGGGGATTTCATCAAACCAATCGAAAGACTATTGACAGCAATAAAAATTATTTTCATTAATGATATTGCTGTATCAGACACAAGTAACTATTTTCCACTGGGGTCAAATTTAGATCGTACAGTGAATATATATATATATAGATATAACATTAATTCTTAATTTAATTGTTTCCCTAATTCTAATATCATTAATTTAAGTGAAGTTTCAACTGTGTCGTGTGAAATGATTTAAGGATTGAATATATATGTGTGTATGTAAAAACCATTTTATGTATGTACTAGTGAGAGTAAAAAGACGATATTCTATATATACATTTTTTTTTTCTCCAGTTACATTCAGACAGACAATATTCTAGCTGTGGAAAGTTGTGATGACATGCTTCACTGTGAATGATAACTTTTACTTTTTCCAGTTAGAACTCAGTAGAGGCTCGGATGTCTTCGTGAGCACACAGATATGTAAGTTTGCTTGACATATCAAGTTCATTTATATGAATGGGTGTTATTTAATTAGTGAAGAAATGAAGTGTCGAAATACTGCGTAAATCACTTCGTTTTTGAAGGATTTGAATGATATTAGTATTATCTTTTACAGTTTACACGAAAAAATGATTTGTTGAAAAACATTGAAATAAAATCGTGTATTACGCTTAAATTAATATTTTAATTATTGGTTGATTTTTATAACTGATGTCACTGTATCGGAAACATGTGAAATATTTCCAGTGGGGTCAATTTTAGATCGCGATACAGTAATCACCCAAGATGTGTTAACAAATGCTTGTCAAAAAACAGAAAAAATTGTATCTTAGGACCTATTGCAGAATTCAAAATTATTTTCCTCGCTTAATATAATTTTTGAGTACATAAACATTTTTTCTGGCTCCCTAAAGAGATGGCATTCGTGGTATTAGGCAGCTAATTCTTCTACCAATGAAAAAAGAATTATTAGAATCTTTTGAGTGTTTTCTGTGTTATTTTTTGATGGAAAGAGAATTTTAATCAACAAATTTGTCGAATAATTTGATCGTATAAGAGAAACTTTGTTATCACCGGTTGTTGATGATGAAAGCGCAATTTGAGATATCTCGGCAACTTTGAGGAACCGGGAATTAATTTGACTTGTGCAATTGGCTAATTCAAATTGTGTGTACGAGGAAGTCTGGGGCGACCTTAGAATTACGTCATTGAAATTTTCTTTACTTTTTACACCCGTAGTTTCACGTGCTTGTGACGTCATTATAGGTCGTCGAATTAGCTATTTTTTCAACACTTGTTTTTGACATCATGGAAATTTCCAGTGAAGTAGTGTATGCGACACTTGATGATGTAGCGTTTGGGCAGTCGTCGAGTGCAGTAGCTTATTTTGTTGTTGTATTTTATCTGTAGAGGTGTGGGGATTTGATTAGTGTAATCTTTGAGTGTTTACATTTTGTAAACAGTGGTCATTAGTAGCCATAGTAGCTTTTGAACAGTCGCCGAGTGCAGTAGCGTATTTTGTTGTTATATTTTATCTGTAAAGGTGTGGGGATTTGATTAGTGTAATCTCTGAGTGTTTACATTTTGTAGACAGTACATGTTAGTTGCGTTTGAACAGTCGCCGAGTGCAGTAGCGTATTATGTTGTTGTATTTTATCTGTAAAGGTGTGGCGATTTGGTTAGTGTAATCTCTGAGTGTCTACATTTTGTAGACAGTGCTTGTTAGTAGCGTTTGAACAGTCGCCGAGTGCTTTAGCGTATTTTTTTTTTTATATATATTTTATCTGTACTGGGTGTAGATTAGGTTAGTGCAATCTCCGAGTGTATATATTTTGTAGGAAGTACAGGTTATTTCGAGTTTATGTTCCTTTTTTTCCTTTCTTTTTTGCGTTTTTTCTAAAGCAGTATGTCTAGGGATTGTGATTGCTGTGTGCAGACTAGAGCTGAGGTGGCTGATCTGCGCGCACAGCTTGCAGCTGTGTTATCGAAAGTTACACAGCTGGAAGCTGCCGTAAAATGCTGCAGCAGATGTGATGTTGGGGAACTTGATGTAGCCATGCCTATCACAGATTCTCCCATATCGACCGTCGTACCTGCAACCCAGGCTGAAGTGTTTGGATGCTGTACCGCGGTCGCCTGTCGGTGACTGGCGTATGGCTTCTAGACTTCGAAGCCGCACACGGGGGCAGTCGAACAGGCTTGAAGGCCAAGACGCTGAAATTGTTCGTCTGTCCAACCAGTTTGATGTATTGTCGGAGGCTGACTCAGTCCCACAATTGTTATCCTGCGAGTTGACGCCAGGTCTGAGCAAACGCAGAAGGGCATTCTGGTAGTTGGGAGCTCTAATGTTAAGCGGTTATTATAGCCCCTTAGGGAAATGGCGGATTACTCGGGGAAGAAATCCAACATCCATTCAGTGTGTATTCCGGGTGGCCTGATTCGAGATGTGGAACAGGCCATCCCGGATGCCATAGAAGAGACAGGGTGTAGCCAACTAAGGTTTGTGGCTCATGTCGGCACCAAAGATGCTTGTCACCTTGGGTCGGAGGTTATCCTCTCTTCCTTCCGGCGGCTGGCTTAAAGGGTGAATTCTGTGGCCAGTGACCGCAAGATATCGGCAGAACTAACCATCTGTAGCATCGTAGACAGAGTTGATTGTGGACCTCTGGTTCAGAGTCGTATTGAGGGGCTGACGTTTCTGTGATGACATTGGCTGCAGATTTCTCGATCTTCGCCATAGGGTCGAGGCTTGTAGGGTTCCCCTTAATAGGTCAGGTGTGCACTACACACGTGAGTCGGCTACACGGGTGGCAGGGGTCGTGTGGAATGCACTGGGGTTTTTTAGGCTGAAGGAGGAAGACCCGAAACAAGAAATTCAGTTACGGGCAACCCAATCAGATGCAACACCGGAATGTAGGTGCAACGTAAAAGAATCTCGACAGTTAAAAGTTCTCGTAATTAACTGTAGAAGCGTTTGTAACAAACAACCGGAACTTGAAAGCGTTATTTGTAGTACAGATGCAGATATCGTTATCGGTACAGAAAGTTGGTTGAAACCGGAAATAAGTTCCGCCGAAACTTTTAAAGATAGCATGAATATTTTTCGTAAAGACAGATTACATTCTCATGGAGGTGGGGTATTTATAACTGCGAGTAAATTTCTCCCATGTAATGAATAGACGTCGATACGATCTGTGAAATCATATGGATTAAACCCAACGTTGCTGGGTCAAAACTCATCATAGGCGCCTTCTACCGTCCACTCGATTCCGACATAGCTATCGTCGAGGAGTTAAGAAATAATGTAAATAGTAAAACTAGTTGTTTTAAGGATCATGCTATGATTCTAGGAGGCGACTTCAATCTGCCTTATATTGACTGGCGTAATTACGTTCACATCACAGGTAGCAGGGATAAGGCAGCTTCTGAAGTAATTCTCGAGTTGATGTCAGATAATCATCTCGAGCAGCTAGTTAATGAACCAACGTGGTGTCATAACGGTAGCGAAAATATTTTAGACTTGCTGGTTACCAACAGGCCAGAATTATTCATCGACATTTCAACGACCACAGAAATAAGCGATCACAAAGCGGCACATTGCGACTATCAAAGTAATGACCAAGCAAAAAAGGAGAAAAGGGCGGATTGTATACAGATTCAGTAAGGCCTCAAAGGAGTGTTTTAGAACCTACCTGAGGAATAATTACCATAACTTCAAGTCAACAAAGGACACCATTGAAGAGATGTGGCATCGTTTTATATATATAGTCAGGGAAGGAATGGAAATACATATACCAAAGCGGAGAATAAAGGGGGAGAATGATCCACCGTGGTACACATGCGAAGTCAAAAGATTACTCAAAACACAAAGGAAAATACACGCACGCTCAAGAAGGAAGGGGTGTCGCAGCGATTTACAAACCTTAGCTGATTTAAGAGGACGTATTAAGAATGTAATGCGCGAGGCCCTTAACGATTTTCACTCCAGAAAACCCAAAGAAATTTTGGTCGTATGTACGAAAAGTTAATTGTACCAACAGCAATATTCCAGCACTAATTCGTGAAGGTGCCGAGGTTAATGAATGCCGCGATAAAGCTAACGAACTAAATACTGTATTCAAAAATTAATTTACAAATGAACATAAGGATAGTATTCCCGTTTTCCCACACTCATTTGACTGCTTTTTCTAGCCTTCGAGCTGGTGTAGGCTCTTATGCTTCATACACATTTTTTACCGGATTTTAAGGCTTGTATCACACTGTTCTGACAATACAGTATTCGTTGTCTCAGGATCACTTGAGAGAAACGTCGCAATCTATGTCAAATGAGTCTATTTCGCATGGTTAATGCCCAGTGAGAACAATTTTTTGTGTTCTTCTAGTGCTGTTCCTGCTCCAAATGTCAGAACATGTTATCAACCGATCTGCTGTTCGGCTCTAGAAAATTTATAAAATTAAAGAACGTATCGTGTTCCAGAACTCGAAAAGCGGTTGTTTTTCCATACCTTTGTCTGTGAATGAATTCACATGAAAAGTGTCAAACAAAGAATTAGATAGAGCTGTGTTCTAATATTTCCCCACATAGTAACTTATATAACGAATGTGAATGCATTGGTGTATGATTATAATAAATATTCTATACCCATACTTGGTGGAATAATGCAAATTGCATGTGTATAAAATAAAAGAGTCTGGATAATTATCCCCTATTCACATTAATTCCAAGATACAGTTTTCGAGAGAAACAATATATCCAAGTTAACTCCAAAATTCTAGTATTTCCAGCATATCAATCTTTTTCTTGGAGTGATTTCAGGAAATCATGATAATCTGACGTACATTCGAACCCATGTCCTCCCGAAAGCTCTCCTACCACACTCGGTACTGACTACTGTTAGGATTGTTAATTAAAATACATACATACAGTAAAAAAAATAGGTTCAAATAACTTAGCAGTCAATAGAATTGTGTGATTACCATATGTATTCTTTTGCGATGAAAATAATATATGGCGCGTCGTAAATGAATGCCTGGTGCCTGTGACATCCTAAATGTTAACGAAGGTGTATTCTAATTAACGACCAATACGGAATAGCCCGATGATCCGTTGAGACCAATGCTTTGCAATGTACGGCTGTGACTTCACATGGGGTCCATAGGTTTTGGACTTGAAATGTAGTGCGCAAGGGAAGGCTGCTAGAGTGTAAATATGGTGATACCTTTCTTTCACTCGTCTGCCCACATGTAGGATGTGTAGTTCATTTCCACCACCTATGTGTGTGAGTGTCATGGAATTTCTTAACATGTAAGGCAATAAATGGGCCTTAAGTGAAGAATTAGGTAAAAGGGGGGGGGGCAATATGTGAAGGCAAGAAAGGCCTATGACGCACATGAAATAAAACTATAAGTACTGAATGATGTATTATTATCCAATAAAATGTATTTCAATAAATCTGTATGATTTACCAATAAATTATATTTTTTATTTAACTAAACCCCTACCTCGCAATTTTGTTTATTCCTTGAGTAAAATGGGATAGTTGTGTACCCTTATCACGAGTATGAAATACTAGAAATGGAGAGAGAACATAGTTTATAAGTGCCATATCAGAAGAGTCGCGTTGGGTATCATTGAAAGACATGAAGCAGATGAAATAGAGCTCTGTGAGTGTATAAGTAACACATTGGTAATGAGGATGTTGGGATGAAATAAATAGCCATTAAATAGCACCGAAAATTCCATTAAATGTGATGTTAAGAGCAATAAGACAATTGGAGTAGTAAAAAAATGGCTGTTAAATCCATAGAAAGAAATGACCTTACAAAATGTGTATGAGGTATAAAAAACAGATGAGTGGAGGGAGGGGGGATGGGTATTCTCAAGTAAGGACTTATTGGTGCCAAATAATAGTATTTGCAGAAGGAAACAATAAGTTTTGCCCAAAAACTATGAAAAAAAGTGGGAAATGAAAATAACAATAAGAAAGGATTTGTCAGAGTTAGGCCATTAAAGAACAATTCAATAAAAACATTAAATGATGAACTTCTCAATGAGGACTGGAGCACTGTTTATAAATTAAAAGGGGTAAATAATAAATTCAATTACTTTCACCAAAGGTTTTTGGAAATTTACGAAAGGTGTCCCCCACAAAACTAGCTCCAATTGGTCAAAAACGATTAAACAAAAATTGGGTTACAGTTGGTATCAAAACATCTTGCAGACATAAAAGGGAATTGTATGTAAAAGTTAGGAATACTGATAATATGCTTCTCAGACAACATTACAAAACTTACTGTAGAATTTTAACCAAAGTAGTAAAAGAAGCTAAACGTTTGGCCATAAACGATGAGATTAGTAGTTCAGATAATAAGATAAAAAGTGTTTGGAACATTATTAAAAGAGAAACAACTGTATCATCCCTTGAACATAAACCTATATCTATAAGCATTAATGATAAACTTGTAAATGACCCCTCGTATGTAGGAAGTGCTTTCAATAAATACTTCTTAACAGTTGCTGAAAAAATCAAAGGAAAATGTATTGGGAATATGGATGCTATAGCAATACTTAAATCCTTGTCACCAGAAGCAGCACCTATGTCTCTATTTCCCACCAGTAAAAATGAAATTGAAAAAATTATTAAATCCCTCAAAAATAAAAATTCATTGGGTTATGATGAGGTTTCAACCCATGTAATGAAACAATGTAACACCAGCATTAGTAGAGTTATTAGTCACATTTGTAATAGTTCTTTTAAAGAAAGTATCTTCCCTGACGCACCCAAGAAGTCAATAATCAAACTGCTTTATAAAAAGGGTGATACCTCAAAGATTGAGAATTACAGACCAATATCACTTCTACCAGCATTTTCAAAAATCTTTGAAAAAGCAATGTACAGAAGGGTGTATGCACATCTACAAAAGAATGACCTACTCAGTAAAGTACAGTTTGGTTTTAGACAAAGCAATTCAACAGATTCAGCAATTTTTGCTTTTGTAAACAACATACTGGAATCAATGCATAAAAAATTAAATTCCCTAGGTATATTCTGTGATCTTGCTAAGGCTTTTGACTGTGTTGATCATGATATTCTACTAGGTAAATTAGATCACTATGGAGTTAGTGGTAAGCCTGGAAAATAGAAAGCAATGTGTATCACTGAAAGATGCTAATACAGGAGATGTTATAAACTCAGAATGGGGTATAGTTAAATGTGGTGTGCCTCAGGGTTCAATTCTTGGCCCTCTGCTGTTCTTAATCTATATAAATGATCTTCCACATATACTAGGTGATAATGAACACATAGTGCTCTTTGCAGATGATACTAGCATATCGTTGAAAGATCCATCAGCACAAAACCTCGAAAACATAGCAAATGATGCCATAAAGAAAATTAATAGGTGGTTTAATGCCAACAAACTAATGCTTAATGTAGAAAAGACACAGTTACTTCAGTTTGTTACAAAAAATAAAACAAAGGACAGCTATAATGTGATATCAGAAGGGAAAACAATCAATGAAAGCAGTTTCACAAGATTCCTGGGTGTATATATAGATAACAAATTGAACTGGAAACAACATATTCAACAACTTCTTAAAAAACTGAATTCTGCAACATTCTCACTGAGGGTAATATCTAGAATAGCTAATATAGAAACCAGAAAGTTAGTATATTTTGCATATTTTCATTCCCTGCTCACTTATGGCATCTCATTTTGGGGAAACTCGTCACAAGCACAAAGGGTATTTAAATTACAAAAGCGTGCTATAAGAACTATTTGTGGAGCAAACCCATGGACGTCGTGCAGAAATCTGTTTAAAAGCCTGGGTGTTCTAACCATGCCAGCACAGTATGTATACTCTGTATTATCATTTGTAGTGGAAAATCCTGAACACTTCAATCTTAATGCTGACATACATAGCCATAATACTAGGAATAAATATAATATTCACAAGGATTACAAATCACTGTCAATTGTACAGAGAGGGTTAACATTTACTGGAGCTTCCTTATTCAATGTGTTACCAACAGAAATTAAATGTTACCTACAAAAAACCAACTACTTTAAGTCCAAACTGAAAGAGTTTCTGCTTCAGAACCCATTGTACTCTGTGAAAGAATTTTCTTCTTGGAATTTGGTAACTAAGAATGACTGATAAAATAGTATATATGGTGTATGGAAGGGGAAGGTGACAAAGTTGTCCACAATTACTTAAATGATATATGGTTTTTCTTTCTGTTGAAACTTTTGACAATTTAAGTAATTATTGTGGTTACAAAATTCCACTCATATATAGTAACTAACATGGGATAGCATGCATTCAAAAACTGCTGTGAAAAATTATCATACTAACAGGCTGTTAAGTAATTGACTGCTTATGAGTTGTTGGTAATATAATTGATATTGTTAATAAGTGTGTGTACTGTTCCACATAAATAGCAACTAACATGATATAATATGTAGTCGCAAATCACAGTGAAACTTATCATGGTTACTCGTTGTAAGAAAATAACTGATTATTAGATGCTGGTAACAAGTGTATACACTGTCCACATAATAAGTATTAATTAACTCGGGATTGTATTTGTAGATAACAGGAGATATTGGTTATACTAATGGGTTGTAGCTAACTTGTTGTCAATATATAATAACATTATCAATTATATAGTAATATTGACATTACAAATCTAGTGTATGTACTGTTCCACATCCCCGAGATTATTCTCACATGGGATCAAAGTGATCATATCTATCTATCTATCTATCTAAAAAAAATTAGAAGTTAATTTATGGTAATTTAACAATCAAAGAATTAAAATACTTCAATATATCAATAACACATGACAAAATACTAGGAAGAAATTTCATAACGAACGTTAACAGCAAGCAAGTGGATTTCCTAATGTTATTCTTGATAGCGGTGTCCTGTGACGTCGCTAATTGTGCGATGAAAATAAAATGGCGTGTGATACTTCCGCTGTTCACCCGGGGGGGCATTGTGTCAGAAATACTCAGATTGAGTGTCCTTGCTGTCGCGTCATAGGTTAGCGGTACATCCCAGATATAGTCGTGCAAATTGAGGTTAGCGGTGATGACAAGCCGTGCGGTTAGAATCATCTGTGACGCACGCTTTCCAATCTTAATGGCCTGTGGTGATGTAGCGTCAGAAAGGAGGTTCCTGCTTTCACGCTGGGAATAGCAACAACCGTTGTCGCCTGCGGGGGTGTGTGCCAGAATTGATGTCACTGCCCGGCCGAGCTCCGCTGAATACTCAGACAGACTGACGTTGCCGCTGTAAGGTGCTGCCATCTCGCGGCGCGTTGGTGAAATAAACACGCCATTCTCGCCGTGGTCTTCAACCCTCACCCCCTCCCCTGTGATGTCATCTGGCCCAGCACTCTCCTTAGAATTCTGCTAAGAGCCACTCGATTCGTGACCGCTTGCTACAGTCCTTATGAAAGCGTCACAGAACTGAGACTAAGTTGGGAGTCTCTGGTAGATAGACGACACACGTTTCGTTTAAACTTATTGCTAAACATGTGTAATCCCACTTTCACTTTTGAGTGTAGTGATATACTTCTTCCACCAACCTATTTAAGTCGGAAGGACAGGAAAGATAAAATTAGAGAAATTAGGTGCCGGACTGATTCTTATATGAATTCTTTTTTCCCTCGTACCATTAGGGATTGGAATGCACAGCAAAGAGATTAGCTTTGGTGCTGAGCACCCTCTGCCACCCACAATTTTGTGAATTGCAGAGTATATATGTAGATGTACATGTAGATGTCATTATTGGTACCCGAATTGGCTATTTTTCCTGGATACATGTTGATGACATCATGTGGTAAAAATCCGGGGTCATTAAGCGTCATTAGTAGTGCTTGACCTTGCGCTTAAACGAATGTGATCTTACTACTGAAAAAAACTGATCGACGCAGTAATATACAACAAGTTCTACATGTGCTACACACTATTTCCACACAAAGACTCACAGAAATGTACTTGGTCGGCTAGACGTCAATCATAGATTACGTGGTAACAAATGAAATACGACAAAACTGATACTTAACACAAGTGTTTAGAGCCTATGAGATTGAATCACACCACCACCTCCGGGTAGGTACAGCAATCCACTCCTGTGGTTTAACAGTAACGTTAAGAAAAAAAGAAACACAGCAGTCAAACCCAATGTTCTACATAGTGGAACACTTACAAGATCAAAACATCAAATGGTTGTATCAGAGAAGATTAAGTGAAATTGAAAAGAAATATAAAGTAGAGGAAAATATTGAATTAGAATGGGAAAACCAAAATTATGAAAGAAGCGCAAACGAGAGTATAGGAATGAAGAAACGTTGTAATAGAAAACAAGGATTAAGAGCCTGGGATGAACAAATCAAGAGAGTTATTGAAGATAAGAGAAATGCTTATAAGAGATATTTAGCAAAAAAGAAAGTAGAATATGTTACTGAATAGAAGCATGGAGGAAGGATCTTCCTTCCTCCATGATTATAAGAGGAAAAGAGCGATTGCTGAAAGAGAAACTCGGAAAAGGCACAGAGAACAATGGGACCGCTTCATCAACAACCTAGATAGAAATGTAACAAGACCATCACCTACAACATTCAAATTTATTAAAAAGTTAAACAGAGAAGTAAGATGTGACTCAGATTTTCATGTAATAAACAAAGAGACATGGCTGAAATATTTCCAAGAGCTGTGGACCCAAACTCAAGCAGACAACCGGAAGTAATATCCCTTCCAGAGACATTCTCTATAAGGAGTTAGAATCAGTGCTGAAAACCTGTAAAAGTAACAGACCTCCCGGCGAGGACGGCAGTCATATAGAACTTTTTAAATTCATCGAGGGGACATTCAAATAACGGCTGTTGAACTTATCAACAGGATCTGGAGAGGAGTATACCCACATCAAAGCTGGCAGAGGGCAATTGTCATCCCAATCCACAAAAAAGGCGAGGTCAAAGATTGCAAGAACTATAGAGGAATAAGCTTGCTCAACGCTGGCTATAAAATTTACTCCAGCATCATTAAATCTAAATTACAAAAAAAAAAAAAAAAAAAAAAAAAAAAAATTATGAACCACACCTAGGAGAAGAAAAAAGTGGGGTTCGGGAGGGTAGATCATGTACAGATGGTTATTTCACACTCAAGATACTAACTGAGAAAAGGTAAGAGTTTAATCTGGAAACACTCCTGGCATTTATTGATTTCAAAAAAGATTTCGATACAATCGACAGAAGAAAACTTTAGTTAATTCTGGCGGAAAGTAACACCCCATCACAGATTATAAAATCAATTCAAAACATCTAAAGCCACAAAATAATCGCAGTCAGACCGGACAACACATGGAGGAAGGAATTATATGGAGGAGAAGTGACGTTTAATCGGTGAAGCAAGCACTAAACTCTCCCGCATGGTGGCAGCACCGGCAGCGACCATATGGCGCTTCCCAACAATTAAGGTGTTCACATTGTGGTAGATGCAGTGATTATTTCATTTAGTATTGTGTATAAGTGTTTAAAAATGCCAGCTTGTGTTGCGTATGGTTGCACAAATAGGCCAGACAGGAAAGAACCTGGAATATCATTTCATAAGTAAGTTGAATTGTAATTATCGTTTTGAAGTGAGCGGTAGACACCGCAAACTTTGCAGCACGTCTATAAATATTTAGTCATAGCTCTCAATGGGATGACTTTGTTCTCAAATTTTTCTTGGTGTAGTGTAGAAAATCATCAAACTTGCTATTTTGCACATAATAGACTAGCATTATTTTTTAACGAGTGTTTAAAATGAGATTTAAAGGGGCGTGTTTTACTTCGCGATTCAGTGAATTTACTATTACGATTTCTTTCGTCACGATGCTGATTATACTGACAATGGATAATGAAATTAACTGTTATGTGAGAAGCTGTGAGTTTTATTAATTTTTTAAATAGCTATTTCAGGCCATTGACTTAAGTTACTTTTAAAGCTTCATATAAGACTTGTTTCTGTTTGTAAATATGTCTATACCTATTTTTACCGATTTTCAAATCTTCCTCATCTATTTATGTCGAAACAGGTTCATGCAGAAATAAAAATGGGCTTCATAAATAAAGAAGTTATTGGCCTTTGAACAAAATCAATTTGGGGAATCTGTTTCTAATTTAGTCTCTTTTTTTTTTTTTTTGTACAACATTCTCCCCCCCCCCCCCCCCGTATCTAAATCTAACTGAGAGATAATTTTTTTACAATTGTCCTAATAAGTAGGGCTGTGAAATTAGACAACACATATTGATCAAGAGAATGTTCATTAAGGTGACTGAATAAACATTTTATTTCTGGTACCAGCCTACAAAATGTCTGGGTTGCTCATCCCTAGAGTGGGTCCTCTTACTTTTTTTCTGGTCTAGGACACATTTCAGACTAACCACAAGTGGTAGTAATAAAACTGAAATATCCATTCTGCATGTCAACCATGTAATCATTGTGGCTTTGACAGAATTAATTTTTGGTCCAGCCTGCATCCAAACCTAAACCCCTCAATTTGGATGTTGTATATCCCCCAAACTAAGCAAGATATCTAAATCATTTATTCCTTATTATCGAGTTTTTTCGTCGTGTTACATAAGAATCCATCATTAAATTTGACTTTTGCGAAATTTTTCTTCTGCATTTCAACTCAAGACACCTCACTTTTGAGACAGTATATCTCGAGAACTAGGTGAAATATCGAAAAATTTTACTCTTTATTTTTTATTTGTCTCGTCTTTTTAAATAAAAATTCATCATAAAATTTGACTTTGAATAATTTTTTCTTCTGAATTTCAACCAAAACCATTTCACATTTGAGACAGAATATCTCGAAAACTAAGCAGGATATCAAAAAATTTTATTCTTCATTTTTTATTTGTCTCATCGAGTTACATAATAATCCATCACCAGATTGCGGCGTCACGTTTATCCTAGAGTCCCCTTGAGGTGTTTGTACATATTCCCCGTGTTTGTTGGGAAGCGGTCAAGCCCCCACCACTCCGGCCATGCCCCCCCACTCCTCCGCCGGCCTGCTTCACTCCCATGCGTGGCAAAGGTCTCTTGCGTCGTCTCCATATTATTCCTTCCTCCATGGGACAACAGCCGTCGGAATGGAGACCCATTAATCGAGGAGTGTTTACATTTTGTAGACAGTAGTCGTTAGTAGCGTTTGAACAGTCGCCGAGTGCAGTAGCGTATTTTGTTGTTATATTTTATCTCAAGTGGTGTGGGGATTTGATTAGTGTAATCTCTGAGTGTTTATATTTTGTAGACAGTGGTCGTTAGTAGCGTTTGAAAAGTTGCCCTGTGCAGTAGCGTATTTTGTTGTTATATTTTATCAGTAGTGGTGTGGGGATTTGATTAGTGTTTACATTTTGTAAACAGTGGTCGTTAGTAGCGTATGAACTGTTGCCCAGTGCAGTAGCGTATTTTATTGTTATATTTTATCTGTAGTGGTGTGGGGATTTGATTAGCGTAATCTTTGAGTGTTTACATTTTGTAGACATTGGTCGTTAGTAGCGTTTGAACAGTCGCCCAGCGCAGTAGCGTATTTTCTGGTTATACAGGGCGTTCGCCGGAAAACGCTACCCTCCCAGTCTGTTGCCGTCGGCAACTTGCTCGGTCAGTCGGGCCAGCAGTTTCCGCCACACGGCACCGTGAATCACCGCACTGTTTAACACCTCCGCTGCCCCAACAGTGCAGTGCAGTGACCCTTACATTGTTAAGAACGGTTTCTTTGCATTGTAGATAGTTTGTGACTTCAGTCTCTTATTAATCAGTGTTGTGAATAAACGTTTCTTTGCGGTTTGGCTGGTTTGGGGATTCATACTCTTATTAATCTGTACCGTGTTTGAGTGTGAGTAAAATTATGGTACGTTACAGTTTGCAAAAAAGAATATTTCTCTACGATACATATGTGAAGAAGAAGTCGTTTAAAAAGTGTCGCAGTAAATTTCGTCGCGAATATCCTGGCGCTTTACTGCCAGCTAAATCAACAATTCTGCGTTTGGTTAAAAAAGAGAAACGGGTTCATTTTTTAACAAAAAGAGACTGTCGGTCAACCGTATTCTCACAGAGGAGAAAATTGACGATATCGCTTTTCGGCTAGAACAGTCACCCAAAAAATCATTAAGTCAGTTAGGGCAGCGTGTGTCTCGAAATATGTTCAGAAGATGTGAAATGTGCATTACACAAGAGGGTCAACACTTCCAGCATCTTTTATAAGGTAATCTAATGAATTACGTCACATTTAAATGCTTAGCACACAAGTTTATGAAGCGTAATTATTATGAAATATTCCGCGGCCGACGCGGACGGTCGAACAATGCCGGAAACTGAGCGCTCGCTCGCCGGGAGCAGTTTCTTCCTTGTAGTGCTAACAGTGGGTTGCGTTAGTAACTGGCGACAAAAACCCCACGATAGAATAAAAATTGACAGACAAATCAACCTGAATACATTACTGTTTGCAGATGACCAAGTGCTTTTTGTTGAGTCAGAAGATGACCTGCAGAGATCGGTATGTAACCTGTATATGACAGTAAATGAATACAGCATGGAGATTTCCCTCAATAAAGCCAAGGATATGGCCGTCCGCGTTTTTAGATCGGTTCGTCAGATGTAATTTTTTTTTTGTCCGATTTTTGTAACTTGTATGTTACAATTTTTACAAATTAATTGCATTAAAGCAATTTTCACACAAGAGAATAGAAGTTTTTTCTTTGCAAAAATTAAGACTAAAAACGTATTGAAAAGTTAATAAATTTGTGAATTTGAATAAAGATAAAAAATATAAAATAAAATTTCTTGCCTACCCTCACTTTTTCATTTCATGCAAACATAATGGACGAGGGACCCGTCACCTTATTTATTAGTAACGGCTTTCAAAGAGTTGTATGACTTATAAATGCAAAATATAGACAACGATAAAAATAATATACATTTATAGGAATAAATAGCAAACTTGGTTAAACAACCAGCTATAATTTCGTAATTCAAATTTTTATTTGTTTTACAAGTTTACTATATAATTTTACATCACTTTCTTTGCATCCCTCCCACTTGTAATGAATGCTTGCATCTTACCAGTTAACCGAAAATTATTCCAAATCTTAATGGTGTCTTTTGTAGCATTACAGCCTGTGTAAGACAAATCTCAAAATGTTTCATTTCTCTGTGTCATTATCGTCCATGTCTTCTGCACCTTAGTGTTGATATCATTAGCCAAATGGTTATGAAAACAGCACGTGGCTGGCATTACTTTATCTTACTAGGCAACATCGACAGTCTCCTTTTTTAGTTTTATTCTGAGCCTGTAATTTAAAATTAGTTTCTCTTGATTTCAGTTTATCTGATTTCAAAGAAAAGGACTCCACTGCCTCGAAAGGGGGAACCTTTCACCCCTAACTGTTAGATACGGCATCTTTAAGTTAGATCCCTAGATGAGAGCCAGTGCATTACTAAACTTACTGTGGCTAAATGTATTACCATCCAGGACTTTGTGGCCACTGGGCTATACTTGTGGTGTGGGGCCCTTGTTGGCAGGTCGGCGGTCGCGTAACAATTTATGGGTGTCCTTTTTTAATCAATCTGCTTTTTTCTTCATCCCCCGATGACCACAGTAACAAAACGATATTCAGCAACTATAAAGGCTAGCAAAAAAACTAAGAAAACCTTGTTTTTGTAACAAAAATAAAGAGAACCACTATTCGGTAGAACTTTTTTTTCTAACATGCTTGCCATCAATTGAACCGAGGTAATATGGGAAATTGCATTTTAATTTTTCTTCATCTGCTCACCAGTTATTATTGTGGACAGCTGGTTACTGTACTTACATGTTGATTTAATGGTAACAAAAATGTTTTAGATCTTATGGTTCCAAATGGGGGCAGACGTATTCACAGATATTTCCTTGGCTAAGGGAACCATAAAGCCTTAAATTCAACCATAAAATATATAGGTGAGTATAAAAAGAAAAGATTGTTTTCAGATCTGAAAGAAGTTTTGAAAGTGTGTATTACAATGCATCTGAAGGCTAAGTACTAATCTTTTCAAGCAACACAAGACACCATTGAAGGCATGTGGTATTGTTTTACACTGATAATCAAGGAATGTATCAAAACACATATCCAAAAATGGAACATTTGTAGGAGGGAGCAAATCACCATTGTAGACAAATGAAGTGAAACAACTGCTCAGAAAGCAAAGGACATCATGCACACATCCCAGGAAGTATGGACCTTGAAAGCTTAATTGAGTTAAGAAGATGAATGAAGAATGTGATGCATGAGGCTTTTACCGATTTCTACTGAAATTCACTTTCTAAAAATCATGCAGAAAACCTAAAGTAATTCTGTTCAAATACGAGCTAAGTTGATTGCAATGCTGATAGTATTACAGTGTACTGATACACCAAATTTAAAACTTTGTGCACTAAAGGATATACAAATGTTATATCTTTTTCCTCTTAGTTCAGCACTTGAGAAGGATTTGATACAAATATAGTTTGCAAAACAATAAGGTATCGCAAGAAGAGTATTTTAGAAGTATGCTACTACACTAAAATCCATATATATATAATAAATTTTGAGCAAAAAGTTACTTGATTGGAATGGAAAAGTCATGCATTACTTAATGGTATTGCAGAAAGGAGACTGAAGTGACTTCGTTGTCTACTGACCCATCTCTCCAGCATATCAATTTATAGTAAAGTTTTGGAGCATGAAATATGTTCAAACATCGAGATTCTTAAAGGAAAATAAATTAATTATACTGAAACATCACCAATTTCAGAACATATCATGCAATCACAGCTATTCATGACAGGATTTATGAATTTATTTATTATTATTATTATTACTAGTGTAGGTAAGCAGTGGCGGATCCAGGGGGGGGGGCTAGGGGGTCTGAAGCCCCCCCCCAAAACCACCAAGGTCATCCCCGATGACACCGATTTTGGGGACCTTTCTTTTTTTTCTTTTTGCTCTACTGTTTTTATAAGGGCTGCATTCTGGAAAAATTTAAGATTTCTCTCCTCGCCCGAGTGAAGCCCCCCCCCCCCCCAAACCAAACAAGCCAAACCAAATCCTAGCCCCCCCCCCCACCCAAACCAAAATCCTGGATCCTCCAATGTAGGTAAGCATGTGACGGTTTTTTGCATATCGTCACGGGTGTAGAATAGTTCCAGTTTTTAGGATGAAAGATTATGACAGGTTGACCAGATTTGGCCAAGTATAAACTTGACCTGTGTATCAGGATGAATAAACTCTCTTGAGCTTGAAGTCAGAAGCATTAATGGAGGTATGTATTAAAGACGAACAGGTAGGATAGCGCAATCTTATAATTGCTTAAATACAAACTTTACTTGTATTTGACCCTTAAAGTTCACTCTCCAAAATTAAGAAAAGTTTCTGTTTGCTTCGAAAGCATCACGTTGTTTTTTTTTATTGAGACTGGGCAAACACTCATAATCAGAGACAATATAACTCATAATGTAATCAAGGTCATTATAATTGTAATGGCCAAAGAACTTAATAGACATTCCATATTATTAAACAGTTGAGCAACTCTGTAGAAATGGATTTCAAGAATATTTGATTCGGTAACATATTTGGTATGATGTCCACTTAAAATAACCTGATAACTAATGAACATCAAACATGAACAAAGACCATTCAAGAAAGTGGTCAGTAAAATACCTAAAAAGCAAATAAAGGGTAATGCATAAACTTTGGTCAAGCAACAATATTAGTGAAAGTTTTATTTAAATTGAAATTTATCCTAAGTTGGAATGACAATTGGCATTCATGATTACAGCAGAGACCATGAGTAAGTTAATTTTTTAAAAGTTGTTTTAAGTTGCTTTCATTAGCAAGATGTTACAGAAAAGCAGATCCACATTTTTTCAGATGTAAAGTTTATCAATATTTTTTTAACTATGAAATGATACAAAAAGCAAACATAATAATTTGGTAGCAGTTGTTTAGCTATGAAATTGTAGATAGAACCACGAATTTCTTCTAATGGTATCTCTGGGTGTTTTTTTTGCGAGCGAAGGCCGACACGTGACATGGTTCTCCAGCCATTAGCTATCGAGGTGAGTGTATGAGTGAGATCATGAAATTATATAGTAGATTATTCCTATGGATTTTCAGAAAGAACAACCACAAAATAATTGCCAGTGTAAAATGTTATGCAATACATTCATGGATGAGTATGCGATTTCCTGAATGGTCAACTGTAGTATGTCATTGTTGAAAGTGAAGGCTCTATTAATCTAGATATTACATTGGACATCCCTCAAGGTAATTGGACCACTTCTTTTCTTAATTTTTATAAAGGATTGCAGACATCATTAATACTTATATATGATCAAACAATCAACACTGAAGGTAAGAGTCCTGCTGATTGTATATAAATTCAGCAAGATCTCTACATTATTTTGTCACGGCAAGATGAATAACAACTTAAACAAAATTGTACAAAGTTCCAGGTAATGTGGGTACTTAAGGAACAGACTCCGATTGTGTGATGTAAGCTGTACATCTCTTTAAAGGACTAGTGCCATTGAGAAGTTGAGTGCAACATAAAGCAACAAGAAGTGTACCGAGTGGGCATGTTCAAATTCCCATCCAGCCATCCAGATTTTGGTTTTTCTTGGTTTTGCAAAATCACTTCAGGCAAATTCCAGGATGGTTTCTTTTAAGGTCATGGCTGAATTCCGTACCATTTCTCTCCAGGAGACACAACCTTTTTTAAAGCATCTTCACTGACGGGTGGAGAGTATTGTGTGCTTCAATGAAATTGAGGGCTATGCCAGCGGTAGTGTAGCTTCCATTATGGCTTCCCATGCCAGACAGGCCTTGATGGAGTTGCCAGATGAAGTGTTTTCCACAACATATCAGGGTAGATCAGACTCTGGAAATCTTAGGAAAGACAATCCATTTGGGAAAGAACACCCTGAAGAAAAATCCTGGTTCTCCAGGTTGGGGGTTCTGTGACAGGCTGGCCCCCTCTCCATGTAATATAAAATGCAGGCTAAGGGTCTCAGTTTTGAGCCTTGGAAGTAGGATGGATCTCTAGGAAAAAACATTTAGGCAACAGAACAAGATTATAAATAAGGTGACTTGGAACATTCTAGGTTTGGGTACAAAACGGCAAGAAGTTTTTGAAGAACTAGGAAGGATTAAGATTGAAGTTATTGTTTTAACAGAGACCAAAACAAGTAAAAGAGCTAATAAGGTGATCGTTCAGTAAGTTCTAAATTAGAGCAAAGAGGGATGTATCAATAATAATACATAAGAAATTAATAACATTTATAAAAGAATTGAAAGAAACATATGAGAGGATAATACCTCTATAACTGAAGAAAAATTGACATGAAATTGTAATAGTGGGAATGTATGCACCCACAGAAAATGTGGATAACAAACCAAGGGATGATTTATATCAAAATTTGACAAAGGTTCTGGAGGATGTTAACCCTCAGAAAGAAATATTATTAATGGGAGACTGTAAAGGTCATACAGGGACAACGCAAAATAAGGTGGTGGATAGATATGGGAAAGCAGTAGTAAATGATAATGGTAGAAGGTTAATTTATTCTATCGACAAGAAAGTAGGTCCCTATAACTGACTATATAATACAATAACAGAACTCACAAGATTTAAGAGTATGTAGAGGTGTGGAATGTGGTTCAGACCACTTCATGGTTCAAGCTAAAATTCTGGTTAAATATAAAGCAAACAATAAATCAAATCAAGAACAAAGTATTGTAGAAGGCAAAGGAAATATAGTGGAAACCAGGAAATATAACTTGGAGAGCTTGAAAGTAAAATTCCTATAGGAATTCAAGTTAGCGAATACTCGTGTAGATGAGGGAGAGAGAGCATGTAGAGAAAGCAGCAACAGAAGTTTTAGGATTACTGGAACCTGTACATGAGAAGAAACCAGATTGATGATCCCAAGATATAGAGCAAAGGTTAAAGAAAAGAAAAAAATTGCTTTCATATCAAGATCCAGAAGACAGGAAAAACTATACGAAAGTGAAAATGGAAGTCTAAAGAGAAGTCTCAACAGAAAAACAAGGAATGTGGGACATAAAATTTGGGATACTTAATAGATAGATGGAAGGTACAAAACTTACTGAAGCATGTAATATAATAAAGAACATTAGAAAAGATGTAAAGGAAAAGGCCAAAATCCCACTTAACATAAACTCATGGGTGGAAAATTTTGAGAATTTATTGACTGAAAATAGAAATAAATATAAACAATTCCATCAAGTAAGTAACCTAGAGAATAGAAATATAGAACCAATTTCCTTCAAGGAGGTGAAGCAAGGACTAAACCAAATCCGCAGGACCTGGAGATGTATGTACCCATTGAGCTTGTTAAATATGGACATAGCATCCCTTTGAAATTATTGACAAAGATCTTTAATAAGTTTTTATTGGAGTGAGAAAATTTACCCCAAGATTTTAGTGTTTCAATGATAAGTTGAATTTATATATATATAAAAAAGGAATAAGCGGGAACGTAATAATCACTGGGAAGGTTGTATAGTCAAATATTAAAAAAAAAAGATTGAGAAGGAAATAGTAATTACTGAAGAACACAGTGGATTTCAGGCAGGAAAATTCTGTATTGATAACATTTTTTCCTTGAAACAGTTAACAGAGAAAAGAAGGGAAAAAAAACTATATACACATTTAGCTTTCATTAACCCTGGAGAAAGCATACGGTAATGTGACATTGCATAAACTATTTGAAATTCTGGAAAACAGTAATATCCATAGTGCGTATATAAGAGCCATTCAGAATATCTTTAATGAAGTGAAAGGAGCTGTAAGGATCAGAAAAAAAGTCTTCCATACTTTTATAATTAATAAGGGGCTAAAGCAAGATTGTTACTTTTCCCCAACTATGTTCAAAATATACGTCCAAACTGCTCTAGAGAACTGGAGAAGAAGCTGCTTAAGAATGGGGATAGAAATAGATGGAACCTATTTATATAGCTTTTTTTTACCTATGGTTTTATGCCTCATCGACATCAAGGTCATTAGAGACAGGATGGGATTGGAACAAGGAACAGGAAGCAATTTGGCCATGGCCTTTTGAAGGAAGCATTCCGGCATTCACCTGGAGTGGTTTGGGGAAACCATGGAAAACCCAAATCTGGATTCCCGGATGGGTTTTGAACTGGTGACCTCCCGGATGCAAGTCCAGATCGGTAACTGCTCATCCACCACGCACGGTATATAGTTTTTTTATTTTTAGGTAGTGGTAGCAGGGGATGAAGAGGATCCAGTATGCATGCTAAGGAAATTATTACAGGAGTATGATAAATGGGGACTAGACATCAACACCACAAAGACAGAATACTTGGCTGTCAGACAAATGGCATCACCTCTCAAAGTATCAGATAATCTAATGGTTAATACATCGAAAGGTATAAATATTTGGGGAGCATAATTAGTAATAATGGAACATTTGAAGAGGATATTAGATATCAACAAAACCAAGGTAGGTCTGCCTTACAAATATTAAATCTCCTTCTATGGTCGACAAAGATTTGTCTGTAAACAAAACTCAATATGTATAGAGCTTTTGTGAAACCAATATTCACATATGATGCAGAATGTTAGTCAATTAAGGAGAGAAACTGCAAGAAGATAGCAGCAGTGGACATGAATTTTCTTCAAAGAGCTTCCCGATTGTCCAGAATAGAGCATGTGTGGAATTAGCAAATTAGGGAGCAGGCTGGCATCAAAGCTAGAATAGTCCAGAACACTGAAACGAAATTACTATTGTGGTTCGGGAAATTGATCAGAATGGATGAAGAATCAATACCAAAAGTAATATTTAATTACCAGCCTAAAAACATGAGAAGAAGAGGCAGACCACCGCTAAGATGGTTGCAGGGGATGGAGCGATCAATGAAACAACAAAATATAGAACCAGAGGAGGGCAACCAAAGACAGTTGTGGAGACTGAGATGCAGGAAGCGGCAGAGTCACAGCAACCGCAAAAAAAATATTATATTTCGTTGTCCCCAGTTCTTTCCTACCTCTAATAACCTCAATGTAAATGGGGCATAACGCCATAAGGGGGGGGGGGGGGGATGAAGTGGGGCAAGAATATAAATTATCCTGTAGTTAAAGCAAATTGTAGATTACAATTCATGGATCGAATTTTTAAGAGCTGTAACTTAACATACAAATGAAATAGCATATAAAACTCTCCATGTGTAAACTACCCCGAAATTTGATACATTCTGTGTGTCAGAATAATGCACCATTAGCGTTAAACTGCGGGAGGTAACTTACTGTCCTTGTGAAAGTGTGTTTATGAGTCAAATTGTAAAACATATTTAACAAAATACTGTCTACCCCAAGGTAGTGCTGATTTTAGAAATAATTAAACTACTCATAAGGGAATTATCTAAGCTAACATTAGGTTATGATGTGCAACGTTCTTGTCGCTGGGATGAAATTAAGTTTTAATTTATTATTATTGGTAGAGTTTCGTCGATTTTAGATTTTCTGTGGAGCGTAAGCAGAAACAATGAACTCACGACAAAAAAAGGATGGATTTGGGACGTGGAGGGGAGGCGGCAGGAATAATGGCAGTTACGTTGCTGGTCGATTATGAAGTAAATTTGTTACTGTTTTACTTTGATATATCGAAAACACTAAACACTCGTTGTAAATCACATTTTATCAATATAGGTTATAACCGAAGAATAACAGATTATTAAAGACATTTGTACCAATACATGGAAGGAAAATGATTGCGAACATTTAATAAAATAGAGATAGTACCAAAGCATGAGAGTTTATGATATTCACTAGCAAAATATATCGCAATAAATAACAATAAAATTAACATTCATGGCAAACATAACAGACACAAATTAATAAATCAGCTCAAATTATTTCGATGGTCTTTGGCATTGTTCTCAGTCTGAATACTGAAAATTCAGTTTGTGTTGTGTCAGTCGACGGAGGGCTGAAGTGAACGCATTTATCCATTCACTTGGCGTTGTGTTGTTGACGTCACGCAGTTGCCAACGTGGTATATCTTGACACCTGTAACAGAACAGTGACTAGTTAGCAGGTATTCGAGTTGCTCACGTCATTCTAGCAAGGGAATTCCTCCCGAAAGCTGACTCATGAACTAATCTGCAGGAAGCGAAGCTGTAATACACATTGCAATTCATATACGGGCACTACAAAAAGTATGCAGCAAGCCAGGCCAAAGATGTGTGTTGTGAAAAGAAAAAGATATCTATAGCTACCAAGTTTAAGTACGTAGCTGATTAGACATTCAATAATCTCAAAAATTAACTACAATTTTCGTTAACAATGTTCCTCGAATACTTAGTGATTGCATTTTAACAACTGTAGAAGTAACATTAAGAACACATTTAATATCCAAAACGAATTTTCCATAGAGGAGAATCCACATTTAGATAATACTCACAAATCATTATAAATATCTATAATAAAGATCGCGTTTTACCATAGAAAATTAATTTTTCCTTAGTCTTTTCGGGCTGAAGCTATTTAAAAAATAGGAGTAAAGATGTGTTCAACATAAAATTGTGGATGACATTAACAAGGGCAAAAAATAAAATGAAAGCAGTAAGATTTGATTGTAAGATTTCGTCATTCTATCGAAACTTTGATATTAACATTTTCACATTTGTAAAATGCAGGTTCTTTCATGGTTGTGTTTGCAGCATTTAATATACTATGGCAACCAATGTGAACGCACTTACCTCAAAGCAATAAACTCTAGGGGTCATATTTGCATATCCGGTACTTACCATCAACAATAAATGTTCCGTCTTTACTCTACCCAATTTGTTTCTATCCCGAAGAGATCAATGCAAGCTTAATTAGTAACTATCACAGTTCTCAGGGTACTTGGATTTTTTAATGTATTTTTATGCTTGTTGATATTAAGGTCATCAGACTGAGGAAAAGGCTGTATTCAAGGTACTGGAAGGAATCGACAATGGCCTATGTTGAGGAACCATGGCGGTATTCGTCTGGAGTGATTTATGGAAAACAGGAATCGGGGTGACCAGCTAGAGAATACAACATTCTCCTGAATGCCGGATTCAAATGTTACCGGTCCCCCACCAGAGAATGTAATTTTCAGATATGCTGTTATTTTCATTTTCTATTTGTACGGATGTTTATCACTGTAAGGTTGATTCATATTTTTAGCCACATGCGGAATAACCGCAAATTATTTCACGCACACGTAATTGTGCTTGAAATTAGAATAAAATTTTTAAAAATGACACAAGTAATCAGGAACTTTAACGAGCCTCTTAATTAACGATATTGAAATCATCAGTGAAAACTGCTAATTGGAATTTTTATAACACTACCTTTATCACGATTCAACTTTTGTTCTCATCAACATTTTTAACTGCTAAATGTTGAAGCAATCTCCTATAAGTACAACGCCTCCTTCATTAGGTAAGATATCACTTCCAGCAAACCATGTATTTTTTCTTTGCAGGAGGTATGTCCTAAGACATTCGTTTCAACTTCGTGATGCATTATTCACTTCTTTTGAGGGATGTCTTTATTGCTTGTTCGCTTCATTCGAGGATATTACCTTGTAGTTGATTATATGCCTGTGGCCACAATGGTCGCGTTTGATGATTTTTGGACTTCTCTCAGAACAGATGTGGTCGGTGTCTTCATCCAGAAGGATCGGGATGCCTGCTGCTTCATACATGGTTCTTAACGGGAACCACCGAAGCACGAGGAGTCATGCCGTAACACGCGGTTTTGATTTTTTTTTGTGGTCTAGCGATATACACAGACGGAAAAAAAAATCCCAACACCAAGAAAGACTTGTGTTAGATAAACGAAATTTGGTAGGCGTGTTTATACATCTGAAAGATGACATCGATTCAAATTTCGCGCTTCGCGCATAAGTGTGGCGCTAGTAGCGCTACTCAGAGCTTGCAAATCAGGTTTGCTTTAAATACGCGCTGTAAAGTTTGTGAACGTTATTTACCGCTGAGATTTGACATAGTGAGTTGATGTTAGCCAAGAATGCCTTTAAGAAGACGAAGAAGCCATTATCAACAGCTCACCGAGTTTGAACGAGGTCGTGTAATAGGGCTACGAGAAGGTGGATTTTCTTTTCGCGATATTGCAGAAAGACTTGGCCGGAATGTATCCACTGTGCATGATTGTTGGGTGCAGTGGTCAAGGGATGGTACTGCCTCAAGAAGACCGGGTTCCGGGAGGCCACGTGGCACTACTGAGAGGGAAGACCGCCGTATTCGGCGTACAGCTGTGGCGCATCGTACTGCGTCTGCGGCAGAAATTCGAGCTGCAGTTGGTACCACAGTGACACAACGAACTGTTAGAAATCGGTTACTTCAAGGACAGCTCCGAGCCAGGCGCCCTGTAGCGTGCATTCCACTGACTACAAGCCATCGCCGTTTGCGACTCCAGTGGTGTCAAGCCAGAGCTCATTGGAGGACGGAGTGGAGATCTGTTGTGTTTTCTGATGAAAGCAGGTTCTGCCTTGGTGCCAGTGATGGCCGAGTGTTGGTCAGAAGGAGGCCAGGGGAACGCCTGCAACCAAACTGTCTGCGGCCTAGACACACTGGACCTACACCTGGAGTCATGGTCTGGGGAGCAATTTCCTATGACAGCAGGAGCACTCTTGTGGTTATACCAAACACACTGACTGCAAATTTGTACGTCAGTCTGGTAATTCAACCTGTAGTGCTGCCATTCATGAACAGCATTCAAGGGGGAGTTTTTCAACAGGATAACGCTCGCCCTCATACCGCTGTTGTCTCGCAACGTGCTCTACAGAGTGTCGACATGTTACCTTGGCCTGCGAGATCACCAGATCTGTCTCCAATTGAACACGTATGGGATATCATTGGACGACAATTCCAGCATCATCCACAGCCAGCACTGACCGTCCCAGTATTGACAGCACAAGTACAACAAGCATGGAACTCCATACCACAAAGTGACATTCGAAACCTGTATGACACAATGCATTCACGTTTGCAGGCTTGCATTCAAAATTCTGGAGGTTACACCGGCTATTAATTTAACAGTATTTCACATTTGAAATGCATTTTCTTGAGCTTAAATTAACCTGTGATCTTGAAAATTTAATCAATTAAACATGTTAACTTGACAAATGCATTGTCCAAATTTCATTACTCTACAATAATTTTTTCTTGGTGTTGGGATTTTTTTTTCCGTCTGTGTATTTCATGTAATTTAATTGTGATTAAGCGAACGCTCTGGTGGTAATTTCCTTACCCAGTTTTCCCCTTTCTTGTGTGCGCTTACTTTTTCCCCTTCTACGAAGTTTAATTTTAAATTATTTCGGAGTTTCTGGTAAAATATTTAACACTACTCTTGTAATTCATTCCAATCCCTGACCCTCTTACGAAAGAAAATTTTCCCACATCCTTATGCCTGAAATTGAGTGCCAAGTTGTGCTCATGGTCATCTTTTCCCTTCCATGCATCAGTCTTAATTCTTCCACCAATATCTTTCCATTCATCGTCACCAATATACGCTTTGTACACTCCCTTCTTTCTATGACTCCAATTCCAGCTCCTTTATTATACCAGTTACTGATTGTGTTTTGCATTAATTTCCAGAAAAAAATCTAGCATCCTTATTTCGCAATCCCTCCAACTTCTGTAAATGTAGGGCCCATACTATACCATCATATTCAAACAAAGGTCTGACTTAATTTGGTAACCCAATACCCTCACATCTCGGCTACATCCCCTCATTACTCTCCATTAAATGAAGGCTTTTCGTGTCGCCTGATGTGTACTCTCCAGTTGAGGATTATTTTATATATATATATATATATATATATATATCAAATGTTACGCCAAGCTATTTACATCTTAAGACTTCAGCAAGCAATTCCTTCCCCACCCTAAAATCATAATCAACCTTTATTTTTTTGTCTTTGTAGCTATTAACGTGATTTCTTTGGGTTCATCTTTATCCCAAGTCGAGCTACTCAGTTGGATAGCCTGTGCAGCTCGCCATGCAGCTGTTCATTGTCTTCTCCCATTTTAATCTTATTATATCACATTATTCTATCAACAAACAACCTAACTTCTGATTGTAAACCATTAAAACAATAATTCATTAGAATAACAGCAACGGTCACAATACAGTACCCTGTGTCATTCCTATTTTCACTTCTTTCTTTGATACTATATTTCCTACCCTACCTTTTTGCTCTCTACCTTTTAAGAATTCTCCTATCCATCATCCATTCCAATGGTCTTTCCTCACGCACATTTCTGATGTGTTTGTATTTCAATTTGTTCTTTAATTTACCCACTACTGATACTGATCGACCAGTAATTTTCGACTCTATTTGTCATTCCTCCTTTAGACTGGTAGAATTATTGCACTGTTCTGTATACCCCAAATGTATGGCCCATACTATACCACCATATTCGAACAAAGGTCTGATTTAAGTTTGGTAACCCAATACCTCACATCTCGAATACATCCCCTCATTACTTTCTAGTAAATGAAGGGTTCTGAAACTTTTTGTATCATCTGCTTAATGTGCACTCTCCAGTTGAGGTTTCAGTCCTCTGGTAAGCAGCAATCTTAATGACATTCCAAGGTAATGTACAATGTCGTATGCTGTGATCATTAAGACGTCTTTAGTATGATTTAGTTGTTTTTCAGTATATGAAAACAATACATCTTGTGCTAAATTTCTAATCTGTAATAGTAGTAAGGATTCCTGAGTGACATTCCACTCTAGACCAAAAAGTGCAATTGAAAGCCCCGACCAATTGTCGGTTAAATCGATACCTCTTACAACTCAACCTTGTTCACGTTTCAAGAAACATTTTAAATGATATACCCGCGCAGGTAACCGGTTGTAATCGATACCCCATCGTTGGTGTTCGGGCATTAACTGGTTTTAAGCGATAATCCTATTTTTTAGTGACGTGCAATTATACCATGCGAGATTTTATTAATCCGTTTTATTATGCTCTAAAATGGAGATTAAAATATTTCAGTTCTATTATTAAACGCCGCAACTATTACCATAAAATAATAATTCACATTTGATTCTATTATTAATTCATTGAATTAAATTAATACATATAAGACTGGAGGTTTTCTCGGTGTTGAATATGAATAAAATCTTCTTGGCTAGTTACCCAAGATGATTTTATTTTAATTAATATAGTCTGTTCACACCTAAAGACATGGGAGGATATTATTTGCTGTCGTAAACATATTCCTTGATATTAGACAATTTTTTTAAACTCATTCGTGGTTTCTTGTATCCAAACTTCAATCAGTATTCTACAACCATTTGAGATTAGTGGATTCTGGTAGTAATAACACGGTAGTGGATCGTAAACACTCATATTACCATTATTTGAAACGAATAAAATAAGAAAGCGGTTCAAGACAAGAAACAGAAATGAAATAAAATATAGAAATGGGTGTCAAAAAGAAGTAGATAATTTAAACACAGTAAAGGGATTGAATGAACTGAAGCAGATACGGAAGGATTACATTGAAAGTCTGAATTTTGGACGGCCCGCAAAAGGAAAAACAAAAACCCGATATAGATGAAAATAGATAAAGAATGATGGAAGACTTTACACGATAAAATAATTGTTTAAAAAACATAAAAACCGCCTTCAAAAAAGGGCACTAAAATGTTAAAATAACTTTATACCTTGCTTAAAAGAATGTAAATCTAAATGGACAGTATTTTACATTACTGTTATTGAAATTTTTACATTAATTAATTATTTTTGGAGTCGGTGCCAGCTGTCAGATCGCGAAGATCGAATTACTGAACTTTATTTGGTGTTCGAGGCGAACCGAGAGTACGAACGAAAATTCCAAATATTTTACAGCATGTCGTGAGGAAGATAGTTTTACTGTGGGAGACAGCTTAGGGAAACAAATTAACGGTATGTTATCTGTGGCTCGGCCTCGTTGGTCATCCAGGCATATCTCTGACGCTATAGTGTCAGTTGGTAGGCTGCATCATCCAGTTAAAACTTTATAGTTAGTATAATATCGGTGTATCATCTATATATTTTAGTTTTGTTGAAAAATGTTTCTGAAATTAATTGTAGGTAAGCAGTAAAATGATTTTTTATCTTTTTGTTTTTCTTGTTTTTGCTGGCACCCACTCCAAAAATAATTCATTAAAGTAAAAATTTCAATAACAGTAATATAAAATACTATCCATTTAAATTTACTTTCTTCCAAGCAAGGTATAAAGTTATTTTAAAATTTTTATTTGAAGGCGGTTTTTATGTTTTTAAAACAATTATTTTAATTTTAAATTTGTTTGTTGTATTATAGTTAATTTGCATTTAAATATGCCGCATCAGTTCTCATTAAGCGAACTTCTTGGTAGCTCAGTGGTTAAAGCGAATGCTTTAAAAAAAATCTGTCTTTACAACAACTTTCAGAATGGGGTGAATTGGATGCTGTGTTAAGGAATGTCAGTTTACATTTTGGTCCAGGCTGTGTTTCGATCTAATCATAACATCTGTTAAAGCTACTGCTCGATAATCGAAACATGTAACATCTGGACATTAACACATACCACATACACAAATCTGTCTCTGGAATATATCTGTTCGTTCCGGCATCACACAGAAAATATAGATACTTAATTGGTTTTCACAACATAAAAGCTCGGGGTCCAAGTTGAAATCTTAAGTACATGTTGAGACATTAGGACACATACATTTTATAAATATTTTACAATGACTTAAAAATAGCTTAATTGATTTTGACGGTACTTAAAACTGTGGATTTTGTAAAGAACATTGGAAATTATAAATGATGGGGGTAAAGGAGAAGAGGGATTGGGCTATTGTATACCAAATGTAGAATGTCTTTTCTGATTGATTTAAAGTATACGTTTGTAAATTTCTATTGATATCATATAAAATTTTTAGGTGTGTATAAAAAAATAATTAAGGGGTGTGGAGGTGAAGAGTAGTTTGGTTTTTGCTAAGGTAGTGTGGACAGCATTTTTCTCTTTGTTTTAAAGTATACATGTGCAATGTTCCATCGAAACCAGATAAAAATTGTAGCTTTGTGTGAAAAACATTTACTAAAATTAAAAGGGGTAAGGGAGTGACCGGTTGAGTTTTGGAAACAGAATGTTTCTCTTTGTTCTTAAGTATACATTTGCAGTGTTCCATCGAAATCTGATAAAAACGGTAGGTATCTATAAAGAACATTGGAAATTAGGAGGGGTGGGGGTAGAAGTGAAGAGGGTTTGGGCTTCTGCGACCTAATTTAACCACAATTGTTATATATTTTTTAAAGTGCAAATTTTCTTCAGAAGCAGATAGAAACTGTGATTTGTGTAGATTAAAGGAGTGGAAAGGGGAAGAGAGGTTCGGCATCTCTAAACCAAATGCAGACAGTATTTGTCTGTTTGTTTTGAAGTATACATGTGCACACTTCCTTCAAAATCAGATAGAAACGGTTGCTTTATATATTGCACATTGACAGTAATTAAAAGGGTAGAAAGGGGAATAGGGTTTGTGTTTTTGTCAAAGTAATGTGAGTAGTATGTTTTTTTTTTATATTTGCTTTAAAGTATACACATGCGAAGTTCCACCGAAATCGGATTAAAATGTGGGTTTGTACAAACATTAAGGGAATTAAAAGAAGAGCTAGGGTAGTTTTTTTTAAATTTTTTGGTCAGAAATCTTCTCCATAAAAAAATACATACATGTGCCAACTTTCATAAAGATCGGTCAAATGGTGTCAACTGTAGCTTTTCAAAAAGAAAATTGACAAAAGTCAAGGGGCGGAAATGGGGAAAGGGGTTCAGTTTCTGCAAACCAAAAGCTGACATTAATTTTATCTTTGTTTTACAGTAAAAGTTTGCTAAGTTGTATCTAAACTGGATAAAAACTGTGGGTTTGTATAAAAATTAAACGGTTTAATGGGGAGTGGGGGTGGTTTTTTTATTTTTTGGTCTGAAACCTTCCTCGTGAAAAAATACATATAAGCGCCAACTTTCATGGTAATAGGTCACATGGTGGCGACTGTAGCTTTTTATATAAAAAAAAACATTGACAAACATTAAGGGGTTGGTAGGAGGGAGAGGGATTGAGCTTTGGCAGACCAAATGTTGACAAGATTTATCTGTTTGTTTGAAAGTATACATTGGCAAAGTTCAATCAAAATCAGATATGAAATATAGGTTTCTATAAAATTAAGTGGTGTAAAGGGGAAGATAGTTTTTTTTTTATTTTTTGGCCAGATAGATAGATAGATAGATATATAAGTTCACTTTGATCCCATGTGAGAATAATCTCGGGGATGTGGAACAGTACATACACTTATTAGTAATGTCCATATTACTATATAATTGATAATATTATTATACATTGACAACAAGTTAGCAACAACCCATTAGTATAACCAATATCTCCTGTAATCTACAAATATAATCCCGTGTTAATTAATACTTATTATGTGGAACAGTGTATACACTTGTTACCAGCATCTAATAACCAGTTATTTTCTTACCAACCAGTTACTATGATATGTTTCACTGTAATTTGTGACTACATATTATATTATGTTAGTTGTTATTTATGTGGAACAGTACACAAACCTATTAGCAATATCAATTATATTACCAACAACTCATAAGCAGTCAATTACTGTAAAACCTGTTAGTATGATAATTTTTCACAGCAGTTTTTGAGTGCATGCTATCCCATGTTAGTTCCTATATATGAGTGAAATTTTGTAAACAGTGTAATTACTTCATATATCATTTTAGTAATTGTGAATAATTTTGTCACCTTCCCCTTCCATACTACTATTTTGTCAGTCATTCTTAGTTACCAAATTCGAAGAAGAAAATTCTTTCACAGAGTAAAATGGGTTCTGAAGCAGAAACTCTTTCAGTTTGGACTTAAAGTAGTTGGGTTTTTGTAGATAACATTTAATTTCTGTTGGTAATACATTGAATAAGGAAGCTCCAGTAAATGTTAACCCTTTCTGTACAATTGACAGTGATTTGTAATCCTTGTGAATATTATATTTATTCCTAGTATTATGGCTATGTATGTCAGCATTAAGATTGAAGTGTTCAGGATGTTCCACTACAAATGATAGTACAGAGTATATATACTGTGCTGGCATTGTTAGTATACCCAGGTTTTTAAATAGATTTCTGCACGACGTCTGTGGGCTTGCTCCACAAATAGTTCTTATAGCACGCTTTTGCAATTTAAATACCCAATGTGCTTGTGACGAGTTTCCCCAGAATGAGATGCCATAAGTGAGCAGGGAATGAAAATATGCAAAATATACCAACTTTCTGGTTTCTATATTAGCTATTCTAGATATTACCCTCAGTGAAAATGTTGCAGAATTCAGTTTTTTAAGAAGTTGTTGAATATGCTGTTTCCAGTTCAATTCGTTATCTATATATACACCCAGGAATTTTGTGAAACTGCTTTCATTGATTGCTTTTCCTTCTGATATCACATTATAGCTGACCTTTGTTTTATTTTTTGTAACAAACTGAAGTAAACTGTGTCTTTTCTACATTAAGTATTAGTTTGTTGGCATTAAACCACCTGTTAATTTTCTTTATAACATCATTTGCTGTGTTTTCGAGGTTTTGTGCTGATGGGTCTTTCAAGGATATGCTAGTATCATCTGCAAAGAGCACTATGTGTTCATTATCACCTAGTATATGTGGGAGATCATTTATATAGATTAAGAACAGCAGAGGGCCAAGAATTGAACCCTGAGGCACACCACATTTAACTATACCCCATTCTGAGTTTATAACATCTCCTGTATTAGCATCTTTCAGTGATACACATTGCTTTCTATTTTTCAGGTACGATTTAAACCAATGTCCTGGCTTACCACTAAGTCCATAGTGGTCTAATTTACCTAGTAGAATCTCATGATCAACACAGTCAAAAGCCTTAGCAAGATCACAGAATATACCTAGGGAATTTAATTTTTTATGCATTGATTCCAGTACGTCGTTTACAAAAGCAAAAATTGCTGAATCTGTTGAAACGCCTTGTCTAAAACCAAACTGTGCTTTACTGGGTAGGTCATTCTTTTGTAGATGTGCATACACCCTTCTGTACATTGCTTTTTCAAAGATTTTTGAAAATGCTGGTAGAAGTGATATTGGTCTGTAATTTTCAATCTTTGAGGTTTCACCCTTTTTATAAAGCGGTTTGATTATTGACTTCTTGAGTGAGTCAGGAAAGATACCTTCTTCAAAAGAACTATTACATATATGACTAATAACTCTACTAATGCTGGTGTTACATTGTTTTACTACATGGGTTGAAACCTCATCATAACCAAATGACTTTTTATTTTTGAGGGATTTAATAATTTTTTCAATTTCATTTTGACTGGTGGGAAATATAGACATAGGTGCTGTTTTTGGTGACAAGGTTTTAAGTATTGCTATAGCATCCATATTCCCAATATATTTTCCTTTTATTTTTTCAGCAGCTGTTAAGAAGTAGTTATTGAAAGCACTTCCTACATAAGAGGGGTCAGTTACAAGCTTATCATTAATGCTTATAAATATAGGTTTATGTTCAAGGGATGATACAGTTGTTTCTCTTTTAATAATGTTCCAGATACTTTTTATCTTATTATCTGAACTACTAATCTCATTGTTTATGGCCAAACGTTTAGCTTCTTTTATTACTTTGGTTAAAATTCTACTGTAAGTTTTGTATTGTTGTCTGAGAAGCATATTATCAGTATTCCTAACTTTTACAGAAAACTTCTCCATGAAATATTACATGTATATGACAACTTTAATGGATATCAGTTAATTGATGTGGACTATAGTTTTGTATAAAGAACATTGGCAAAAATTAAGGGGTGGATAGGGTGAGAGGTGTTCAGTTATTTCAAACCAAATGTTGACGGCATTTTTCTCTTTATTTTTGACTATACATGTCCAAAGTTCCAATGAAATCAGATAAATGTGGGTTTATATAAAAATTAAGGGGTGTAAAGGGAGAGAGAGAGAGAGGGGTTTTCTTTATTTTTTTGGGTCAGAAACCTTTTCCATGAAAAATTACATGTATATGCCAACTTAAATGGAGATCAGTTAAATGGTGTCGACTTTAGCTTTGTATAAAGAATATTGGCAAAAATTAAGTGGAGGATAGGGGGGGAGGGGTTCCGATTTTTCAAACAAAAGTTTACGCTATTTTTCTGTTTATTTTTTACTATACGTTTCCAAAGTTTCATCAAAATCGGATAAAAAGTGTAGGTTTGTTTAAAAGTTAAGGGGTGTAAAGGGGTAGAAGGAGTGGTTTTCAATGCAATTCATATGGGACCACTTTGGAAGTATACTCTATCCACTATAAAAATTTCATTTAAATCGGTTCAAAATTGGCGAAGATATCGCTGAACATACATAAAAAAAATTAAAAAAATCATAAAAATTAGACGAATTGAGAACTTCCTACCTTTTTTTTAAAACGGTTAAAAAATAAAAGACTCATTGAAGATAACGGAGGGTGGAAAACACCTGGTGGCTAAGAAGTGTCATTTTAGAACTGCTGCTGTTGTAAAATACGATGGCTGTACAGTGTTGAAATTAATTTCGAGATAGAAAGATCACTGGTGACTGGCAGGAGGGTATTTCAGTGTGATATTCAGAAAGGGGGCTAATTTAAATTGCCAAGCCTAGAGAATAGACATCCTCTTGTTTCATCGTATTAATGTATTTGAGAAGATAAAGGACGAAACAGCATGTATAGCAGTGAATAGAGAGTGGACTATGAAATAAGCAAACGGCTTTAGACCGGGTATGTCAATAGTATACTCAATCGACAGCTAGGTAATGGCGAGAGGGACAATTAGTAGTATAGTATAGTTTATGGAGAAATTTTGGGAAACGTTTAAATGAAAAGGAGTAAGCAAATGAATAATAGAGAGGATTATGAGAATACATTAAGAACGTGAGTTTTGAAAAAGGGGGTTCGAAAAAAAAAAAAAAAACGTGTTTCAGATTAGACTTTAGGCTTAGACAAAAAAGTGCCGTCTTTAGACTGCTCTTCACTATGGATGATGGTATAAAGACAGTGGCCAGGAAGATTGGGGAGTAAAATATAAAAATTATGTTGTTTAGTGATTAAGTGATGGAATAGAAGAATTGTGAGAAAGAAATACAAGAAAGGCTGGATTCATAGAAGAAACTATTCACTTCTTAAGCATGCAATTCTCTTGGGAAAAAATTTGAAAATGTAAATGCAACTTAGTAGTGTATGGCATTTGTTGATGTTACATATGAGGTGAGAAACTGAACCCTGAAAAATCCAGGAATTTGGAAAGTGTGTAAGAAGAGAATGGGAGAAACAGGAAGGAAAATACAAAATATGACGAAGAGCACACCAATTCTAAGCTGCCATTTTACAGATATGGAACAGAAAGTTGCCACAAACGCACAAATCAGTTATTTACAGGACTTAATTTGTGCCAATTTTGAATTATACTTCTGAATAATGGTTGGTAAAAGAAAGGGATATTAAGAAATCCAGGAACAGGAGATGAAGTTTCATAGGAATAGGAGTAGAGAAACTAGACAAGCTTCAAAATGAGAATGATGAGTAACTTGTACAGGGCGATAATGAGAATGATGAGAACTTGTACAGGGCGATACAAAATGATCGAGATTCCGACGGTTCAGTCACATGAGGACGAACGAAAAAAATGTGAAGTGATAACTGCAATTTGAAATTGGAAGAAAAGACGCCACGAGAACAATCAAACAAAATATTGTTGAAGGAAGTACGAAAAATGTACCAAATTGAGTAGCTAATTGTACAGTAGTGGAGGAGGATGGATGGTGGGACAGAAGTCGCTGGAAGGAGTTGTATTCCAAGTAAACACGGCCACAGACTGGAAACGCCAGAGACGAAATGTAGCAAACGGTTCGTTATATTGAGCTGATTGTGAGCTATGCTATTATTTTCATACGAACGACTTCGATGGTTCAGTGTAATGTTCTCTACCATAGGTTCATCTATACATTATTCTAAGTAACACTGACAAACATGTTTCGTATTTTGTCAGTATTGTCGTGGTTTGAAACCGACATCACATTTATGCTATGTTATCAAAAAGTTGTAGAGGAAATTTAAAATTCCAGAATTGGCTATTAAAAAAAACGTAGAACTTCGACTAATTCTACGAAATTCTATACAAACCGGTTCATTATTTAAGTTTTAGTGTGAAAATATTACACGTGCAAACATTTCAAAACAGCAAAGATTAGTGTTCCCTAGGATTTTGGTATTCGTTACCATTTCTTGAATCTTCTAATCAATAAATTAATTTATTGTACAAGAAAAAAGCAAAGATGTTTACTGTACAATAAAAAAAATATTGCATGCATAATGTGTAGAAAGTAATTTAATGATTACCTCACGACTTTTTTTATATGGTATGATATGTTAAACCTGTGTAGGTTATTAAAGTGTTAGTCCCCAACCTCTCATTACCTATTGCACATTGAGTATTAAAAATGTTAAGGGGATATTATTATTATTAATTTTAATTGCGATGGAGCTAACGTTCCGGTGGCAATTCCCCTAGTCATCTAATTACCCATTTTCACACACACACACACACACACACACACACACACACACACACACACACACACACACACATATATATATATATATATATTCTTCCAGAACTCCTCAGATTTATACTACGTCTTTTGTTACCAGAATTAACCACAGGTTCAGTTGAAATTCACTTATTTACTAACGCTGACTTCAATAGTAGCTGTTTTAGTTTTATGCCGATGTCGTTATATTGCTAGCTTCAGTTATAACAGTAACATTTAAATTGGAGGATAATTTTTTATTAGTTCTGGTTACAAGATTTTGAATAGTTCTTCGGAAATTATAAATTGTCACCAAGACACCAAGATTTGTTGCATATTTACGTTCTCCCGGTCCACAATATGTAGCTTTAAATAATAAGATCGCGAAAAACAGTCCGTGGGTAAACACTGAAATTTCCTAGAGTATCATCGACACGTCAGAGTACACAATGTATAATAATTCTTTTAGTAGCCTCAGAATACTTTGCATCTCCCAGAGGAGAAACTTTTGAGATGAATGATTGTGAAGTCAGTGTGGAACATTTGTTGGGACAAAATCAAATCTCTGTAAACTACGAGCAAAGTTAGGTCGTCGGTTTAAGTGATTGTAACCATAACAGTGTTCTCTACTTCTCATCACCTGCCAGTGTGGCTCACACACTGTATCGGGGAGGCACAGTGGAGCCTTGCACTAGCCCAGCCCCGTGAACCGGCCATCCCGACTGCGATTTCTACCGGTTTTCTACAGCCATCAGGCGAAGACGGGACGGTCCCAAATCATAAACGCAGTTCAAAGAAAAAAAAAAAAAAGCCTATCACATACAGAACATTGTCATACGTTTTTGCAGACAGATGGCAGTAATTCACCTCCTCCATTAGTACTTCGTACGATCTGGCAATAAGTATAAAAAGCTTGGTGTCAGTAACGGCATTCGGCCGTAAAATCAAACCTTCAAATTGACTGTGGCACTGTTATGTCGGATGGCTATGGTGGGTATTCTGTACTTCGCCTAAACTCGTTTTCTTAATGTTTTCCTAACACTTGAGAAACTTTTCTTCTTTTCTTGTACTGTGGTTCTTCTTCTGCTAACTGACACCTAAACTTTGGCTGCATGGGATCGGAGAATAGTAAGGGTTTCTTATGCTCTAGACGAATGAAATACTGAAGCCGCTATAGTCCATGTTTATTGCAACATACTTAATGGTTCAGTTACAAGTAAAAATACATCTACGGACTCCACGCGACGTAATGTGAGCAAAGGCTAAGACAGATAGTCGAACGAGAATTGGCGGGTACTAGCGGTGATCAATCGGTAGACGATCCAAGGCAGGGCTTGCCGCTTCCATAGATCAGATACAAGGTGAACTTAAGCTGCGTGTGCAATTTCAACTTACGGCTGGCAGTTTCCGTTCGGAAGAACCACCATTTTATCGCACGTACGCCATCGAGGCTCAGACTTGATGAAGTTAAATAAATAAAAATCTAAAAGAATTAAAATTTGTCCTCTACATCATCAACTTACTTATTGCTACGCACGATTTTCTCCGATCAAGAGCAGTTCGTTCTAATATATTAGATATACACGGGTAGGTAATGTGCAGGTTTCTTTCTTGCAAAAACTAAATTTATTGAAAGTATGGTATACTCAGCAACATTTTCCAGATACATCTCGAGCTGAACTGCTACGTTACTAATCCGGTACTGCCTTTTGTTGTGGCTTTAGGGCGCGTCGACAACGAGGTCATTAGCGACTGCCTTTTGGTGACATAAAATACTCTACGTATTCACCTCGCTTCCGGGAAGCATTGAAAGAATGTCGGAAAAAGATGGTAAAGAAGTGTTCTCTGTTTTACTATCCTTTCTCGCTGTAGGCATTGAATCGTTACCTGTGTATTCGTGGGCAACCGTTGCTGTTGCAATATGGTGTACACGTTCCCTGTCTTCTTGACCGCCGTAGCAGCGCTTCCGAAGCCATGTTATAATTAAAGCTTCTCCTGGAGTAGTTGTGTCGTGAATCAAGAGAACATCATAAGCGCTTTCTCATGGTCTTGATTTATTTATATATTTTTTTTGCTTATGGCTTTACACCTCGTCGATGTCGAGGTCCTTAGAGGCGGGAAACTACGGGGCAAGGAACAGGAAGGAATTCGACCATGCCCTTTTGAAGGAAGCATCCCGGCATTCGCCTGGAGTAATTTGGGGAAACCATAGAAAACTCAAATCTGGATACCCAGACGGGTATTCGAGCCCGCGTCCTCCCGAATGTGAGGCCAGAACGTTAATCACTCACCCACCACGCTCAATATAGATTTCTAATATGCACTATATTGCTTTATGCTGTTTAGAATTAATATTTGCTATCCGGGTATAGTTTTCTGTAAAAAATCTGGTTAGTGAATCTTTGCGATAGTTTATATATTTCTGTATCTCATCGGCGTTTTGTCATGATTTTGTACGATTCGTAAATATACTATGTGTTTCTTGCAAATAGTTGATTTTTAAAGAAAATTATGACAGTTAAATTCTCCATTCCTTTTTTTTTTTTGTTCCAGAATCAAAATTATGTTCGATCTTTAGATTGGTTTCAGTCTCATACATCTCATTTGTAAACCCAAGGTCTAAAGATTTACTCATGGTTTGGGAAAAGTAAGTTGTATAGAATCGACTAGTATAAGCAATCTTTTACAACAAGAGAAAAGACATGAAATAAGACTTCTTTAATGGTTTGCAAAATGTTTAGTATTGATACCTGAACAGACAGCTGCAAGTGGTATCAATCACCTGTGGCCAGATTTAAAGTTACCAAATGCTTCATGCTTCAGTGGGGACTAGACACACATCAGATAAGGCCTAATTGTGAAGATGGCAAGGTTTTGAGATAGTGGAGGACCGTTGAAACAAAGCAATAAAGTTTATTTTGATAGCCATCACTCGAGTCGTAAAACGCTCAAAAGACGTATAGAGGAAACATGGGACAAGTTGGCACTTGGTTACTGAAATCCACAGTCTTCAAGAACATCTCCCTTACAAGAGAAGTGACTTAGACCATCGAGCCACTGTGGTACTTGTAATGTCTAGTTTAAGACATCCCTTGTCCTAGGAGACTCCTTTGGTATTTGGAATTCTCCGAATGAACAAAATAGTTGATTAACACGGTAGGTACCTGGCGAGTCGTTCTCACACAGAATTATTTTGCGCGGGGTGGTAAGAGTACAGATGGTGTTCAGGCAGTGAACTGACCGGCTGGTGGTCTCTCGTTCCGGCAGACTAAAAAGCTTTTCGTCAGTGCTGCATCAGTGATATAAATGCTGCAATCTGCTACCGTACTTAATGAATTGTAGCTTACTGTGTTCTGTAATACTACGATCAAGACATCACCACCAATCAACACAGAAGAACTACATGGAACAAGACGTCGGTGGTGGTACAGTGTTGTGCCCCACTGTTAAAATTCTCCCCGTCTACGCTATTTTGCCCAGTCATCTCTAAGAAACTTCATCGTCTAACCATAATAATCTCAAACAATTCCGTTAGTATCATGCAACAGTTCAGTTTATTAACCATTAATTACTGTACTTAATGATTTTCAATTTATCCTTTTTTCGAATAAAAACATTTTTCTCTTTCTAAATAAGTGATATCGAATCGATTATTAAACATTATTGTAAAATCATATATGAAATTAAAATCGTTGAACTATTTAGTTGATTTGCAGTTTACAGATGCTATTAGCCGTTTGCTGTTCTGCCAATTCAATTTTGCCATACCCTTTTTACTAGAAGGTGAGACATTACACACTTACGTTGCGTTGGCCTAAACAAAGTTTCGTTAATTTCACGTCTCCCAGTATAATAAGCAATCCTACTTGTAGTTCTAATTGACTAGAACCTGTCCTTCACGAAAATTCACAACGAGCTCAATCATTTTCTAACGAGTCGCCAAGAGAGTTGGTCAGTAGGTATTTAGGCATTGGTAAACCGAACTTTCTCGACATCATATATGGATCGATAATCTTCGGCCCAAAGTACCTCAAGAGGGTACTACGCCTCGCCACGTTTTTTGCTGTGCTGCAGAACGTCAATCTCCACGCGGCTGATGGCAGGTGTCTATAAGCAAGTGGAATGTACCGTGAAACTGTTCGCAAAAGAGTCCGAAGTCCCTATAATGGTTTCCAGTGAATGCTGTCAAATATCTCGCCTCTCTACCAACGTTACCGTTATTTTATAACAAATAAATTTTATTAAATGCAAACATCAGATGCATTCTTTTGAACTTTTGTAATAAAGCTGAACAATATGTTCCTCAATGTATTCCATTGTGTTCAGTCTGGAGATGTATTGCTTACTCAGCTACCGAGCGTCGTGGATGTGTGGTTAACGTTCTGGCCTCACATTTGGGAGGACGTGGGTTCGAATACCCGTCCGGGTATCCAGATTTGAGTTTTCTATGGTTTCCCCAAATTACTCCAGGCAAATGCCGGGTTGCTTTCTTTAAAAGGTCATGGCCGAATTCCTCCCAGTTCCTAGCCACCCAACCCCTCCCATCCTTTCCCGCCTCTAATGACCTCGACGTCGACGAGGCATAAAGCCATAAGCAAAAAAAAAAAAAAAAGTTTGTTAATGCTACTTGATCATACTTAAAGATGATACTCAATCTTCAATTAAACTAATTTAATTAGAAACACGTCAAATAGCAGGGGAAGGTGGGGCACAACGGAACACAAAAGTTATTTTTGCCCATAGCTCCAGACCTGACTTTATTTTTTCAACATTTTATTTTTTTCCTGTTACCTAACGATCTAAGCTATGAAAGAAATGCATCAACCTTCATTACAGAAATCATATGTGACCTTGAGTGGCCATTTTACAAAAACATGAATCTTGCTTCATTGTGTCCCATGCCTGGGGTACAACGAAAAAGCTGGAAAAAAACGCAAAATTCGCAAAATACTATTTTTTGAATTAATGAAAAAACAGAGGTATCTGCAATAGAAAACGAGTTCAGTTGATCCTATTAAGGCGCAACCAAGAAATCCTTTTACATTTAGCCAATGTTCAAATTGCCAAAATCAACCCGGAATGGGATGGAACCTTTTTGTCTTTTAGTGCCTTGAGACACAGAAGGTTTTTCCAACAGTATATTTAAGTCTTTGTCATAAACCGCATATATGTCATCCGCAAGAGACTCGATAAAGGTTAGGAATTTGACCTCGTATTCTCCCTCATCATCTTTCATCTTGCTGATTCGGCCAATGTAGAATTTGAAATGGTTTCTTGTCTTGAATTCAAGACGAAATCTCCTAAAACAGGAAGACGGTTTAATTCTACAAAACGGTCAGGCTCAACAGAAAAAAACTCTTCATCTAGGCCTATGTACATGTCGTCGTAAATATCAGCATATTCACTGTCTCCATCGTCTTCTTCGTCGTCCTCTGGTGAATGAACTGGAGCTTTTTCACCAGATATTTTTCTTATTTGGTTTCGGTTGATTTACACACACATATTCCTTTTGGCTGACTCTCTTCTGGAAATTGGAATCGGCTTTTTCTTCTCCGCAATGGCTGTAATTTCTGGACTGCCCGTAGCAATCATACGCTTGCCTTTCTCGCTCTGTTTTTAATCAGTTTTTCATTCTCCTGCTTTTGGATGGCCACGAAAATCTTCAGGAGATAGGAAAGCATGACTTGGAACAGCTCCTGGATCGAGGACGGTGATGACTGTTTGGTTTGAAGCTGCTCCTTCTATTTGAGGGAGGAAACCGTTGAGCGAATCACTTCGCACAGTATAACCATTTGTCTTAGGCGGTTGATCATACACAGTGGTAGGAGGCGGTCGATTATAATTGCATAAGAAGTCTGCTTCGGTAAAAACATCTCGATAAAATTGATTTTTCCCACTTTTTTTTAAAAAAAATCTGCAATTATGTTGGAAGGTGTCATGCTTTTCTGATGAACTGTGTTCACAAAGGATGCTGTATTATAAATTGAAGCAGGGTTCTGGTTGCATTTTGTTGGATGAGTGCGGAGGTGTTGTCAAAACTGAGATGCCATTCTCCTTGCACAGCTTTCAAGAACAAGTGACTTTATATATTGGAAAAATCATGACTGGCGGAATTGTGCTTCCAGATACAGAAATTATGGATACTGTGGTGACGTTAGTGCTTTTTTCTCCACTTGTAGCTTTGCACACTTGCATGGCGTCTTTTTCAGCCATTATTCATTGAGGGTTTGGTACAGTTGATGTGGCAGTTTCATCCAAATTGAACATCCTCGTCCCATCTTGAAAATTCTGGGTGCTGATTATACAGTATTTTCAAGTTATTAAAGAACACGTCTACATTCTGTTTGGTGAACGAAGTAGCACGAGACAAGCTGCAAGCCTCAGGGGCTCTTTGGCTGAGTTTGGGGTGCCTTTTCAAAAAACCGTAAAATCAGTTAATGCCTACCATTTTCTTTTCCCCTCATGATTTAAGGCATGGAATTTTGGGCATTACTGCCATTTCGTATACAACTCTTCTGCAATCTTCAACTTGTAGGCCATAGTACATTTTAAAATACATAATGAGGTAGTTTTTCAATTTCTCCTCATGCTCCAGTGTGAAGACCATCCTAAATGAGTAGTTAGGCCCATATTTCATATTTTCCTTCCCACCCTCAACAAGTTCTTTTATTTTCTTCATATATCTTGCTAGCGTGACATGACTCATGTTCTTCAATTCAACATAACGTCTTATACTTCATCTACTCATGACCATTTACACTGCTACCTTCATGTCACCTCCAAGAAGAGACCCTTGCTAGTTTTGCGCTATCGATTTTGCACCATTCCTGAAACAAAAAGAACACTCAAGGGGCTCCATGAAAGGTTTCATTGTGCCCCGAACTCCTCTGTTTCAAGTAACCGTAAACATTCCATTTCAGTTTCCCCTACTCTCTACGACGAACGCGTAGCAGTTGAAATGCGAAAGTTGGGCAAAACCTTAAGGGATACATGTACAATGAAATGCCATAAGAGCCCGATTAAATACAAAAATCACTCTTACCTGGAGACAAAAATCCATTGGAGGCAAAATTTTACTTTCAGGCGAAACACATCACCTCACCTCGTCAAATGTGGCACGCAAATGGGGAGGGGGGGGGGGGGGTGATTAGCTGCCGTTGTTGGGAATGGCCCGCAGCGCTTTCTGCCGGAATCGCGTTGCACTCTGACACTTCTGTGAGTCCGGTATACGAACTGTTCCACTATGCCCCGTGTTCCATTGTACCCCACAATCCTCTACCTGCATCAAGGTTTTTTTTGTTGACTTTACGCTTCATCATCGTCGAGTTCAATAGAGCAATGTGAAGGAATTCAGCCATGACCTTTTTGATGGAAATATAAACGTATTCATATGGAATGACCTGGGGAAACCATGGAAATCCAAAATCTGAATGACCGGATGGATATTGGAACCCACGTCCTCCTTAATACGAGGCAAGAGCGTTACCGCTCGCTCTCCACGGCAAGCAGCAATTCTTCATAACAAGACGTCGACCTGGAAAAGTTGTAGTTGCGGGATACCAAAAGATTACTCAATCCACTACAATAATTCAATTGATAAGAAGAGTACAGCCCACAGAACCAGCTCCACCATTAGACAATTTTTTTTCGTGTATTATACTAGGTCAATGACACCAGTATTCGCAACTTGTACCTCTAGAGACAATCAACTTCCTCATTATATTTACGGTATTTACAAATTTTCATCTAATCTATGTGTTATGTAAAATAAAATGTACTCACGTTTTCCGCAGGCCCTGGCGCATCGTAGCTTGCCTGGATTGCTGTAGTTGGTGCCGTCGGAACCGCATACTGGATTGAACTCGTTGGTGGAAGGGCAGTTGCAGGGCGGGCCGGAGGTGGTGGTGTTGGTAGTGCTGCTGGTGGAAGGCCTGTCAAACACGAACCACTCCTCACCGTCAGGGTCTCGCAGTGGAGGCGGCGGCGGCGGCGGAGGCCGAGTGATATATATTGGCCGGTCCCAACCGCCGGGGAAGCGCTGCCCTAACTGATTCGTGCGGTCTGATTCTCCCACGTAGAACCTGCGAGACACGAACGATGACTGTAGGAGGAAAACTGAGTCAGGTAGCCATTGCGATAGTTACTGTAAGACATAATTGGCCTCTTGGTTATTTCTCTTGGGTCAGAGTATCTTTCAAACCTGTACTCACAAGGTGTATGTTATTTTTGTTCTGTCTTTAGTCTAATTGCGGTATCTACTTAGAAAAATGACCAGAAATGAAAACTTCATCCTGAGGTCACCGAATGTCATGAGTCCGTCCAATACAAGGAGTCGAACTGATCACAGCAGCCTATTATCAAACTATATTGATCTTTTGTATTGACACATTCTTGTGCTAGTAGTAATGTGCTTAACGGAATGCAGATTTAAAGCTAGAGGTTTCTGAAATACTTGCCGTTGTTGAGGTTAGAATCGAGCACCTGCCTCTCCACATGTATCCAGAGAATCAAACATAGCAGAAATTAAATGAGGAATAGTCGATAAAGCTTATTTTTAAGTAATGACAGCATTGTTTTTAATTTATAATCAATGGCCTTGAGATCGTAAAATCAAAATTCCCTTTTTAGGTACTTAGTCAAGAAATACTGCTCAGAAGAAAAGATATTGTTCAAATATTTAAACAATTCTGACAGACAAGAAATGTCGTGCATTCGATGGCCGTGTGACAGAATTTTTAAGTTGTTGTCAATTATTTCTGTGTGATGGCTGGAACAACAAGTAAACATGGAATCCAACTACTTATAAGGCACTAAAAAAATTTGGATAGTATAAATGTCAAGTTTATAGCGTACCGAAATTCCAGTATCAAACTTTTGGATTTCAAGGCAAGCGTCTTGTACTGTGAGGGACTAAACAACTCTCTCTCTCTTTTTTTAAGGAAAAGCTATTTGAAAATTTTAATATACGACGATCAGATCGGTGCCAGCACATTACAGTATTTGAGATATTAATGAAAAAGTTTGAATACAATAGTTTGAGCATTTTTATTTCAATGAGAAACATTTATCATAACCACCAGAAGTAAGGTTTCCATTTGTTGTAACAAAGTTTAATATAAGAAAGAAGTGATAATAGCTATAGACTGAAATCCAAAAAACCTATCAGCTTAGCTGGCTTTTAATTTCAGTTTCTTTCAGCTATCCTTATTGAATGTTTTGTAGGTCACCGAACAAATCCTAGGATGGTCCAAAACTCTAAAGTATACGGTTCACAATTATGAAATATTTTAAAATCATTTACGGTTCACGGAAAAATTCCCTCATCCTCTATTGATCTTTATCGGGAATATATTAAGTCACTTTGACATAATAACATTTTTGTGAGTTTTATCAACCAAGAAAAGCAAAGAAGCACAGTTGTTTGATTAATACGCTCTGATAACGATAATTAGAAAATTTTAATGACAGTTAAATTAAGAAGTTATTAACTTGAAAATTCTAATCATCAGGAAATCATTTACACGTTTCGTCTATAATGTCAACTCTAGCGACATTACAGTAAGAGTTCAATAAAATTTGATTTAAGATGTTGAAGAAACAAATTCCCGAATAATTTCTCTCAATTTGCAATTGGAATAATTTGATGTTTGCTTTTTCTGTATTTTTAATGGAATGATTTTTAAAGAATCTGTGAGATTTCATTGTTTGGATTTCTACGAGTAGTGAGAAATCCATCATTTCAGTGTTTCAATGCTTCCAATGCATGAACACTAGATTTGTTAGTGAAGTGCTAACGTTCTTTCTGACGTGTTTCAAAGCGATTGTGGTAATCAAAACAGTATCTAAATGTTAACAAACCCAGCTGGTATCGATTCTCGAGGCTATCGAGCGTCGGCATTCAGTATCAATGCGTTTGTCGATGCTACTAAGTTGAGCTGTCGAATAAAATAACTTATATCTCACTTAGAAGAAAGTAAATCTAAATGGACAATATTTTACATTACTGCTATTGAAACTTTTACATTAATTAGTTATTTTTGGAGTCGGTGCCAGCTGTCACATCGCGAAGATCGAATTACTGAACTTTATTCGGTGTTCGAGGTGAAACGGGGAGTATCAACAAAAATTCTGAATATTTTACAGCATGTAGTGAGTCAGTTATTTTATTGTGAGAGACAGTTAATGGAAACAAATTAGCCTATTTTAATCTGTAGCTCGGCCCCTTTGGTCGTCCAGGCATATCTCTGCCGCTACAGTGTCAGTTGGTATGCTGCATCATGCAGTTAGTATAATATGGGCGTATCACCTATATGTTTCAGTTTTGTTGAAACAAGTTTCTAGCATTAATTGTAGGTAAGTAGCATCATTTTTTATGTATTATTGTTATTCATTATTGTTTTTATCTTTTTGTTTCTCTTGCTTTGGCTGGCACCGAAGCCAAAAATAACTAATTAATGTAAAAATTTCAATAACAGTAATGTAAAATATTGTACGTTTAGATTTACTTTCTTCTAAGCACAATATAAAGTTATTTTAAAAAAAAATTAGTGTGCTTTTTTTAAGTTTTTATTTTTCAAAAACAATTATTTTATTTTTAAATTTTTGGTGGTATTATAGTTTGTTTTGTTTTTTAAATATGCCGCAGCAGTTCTCATTATGCGAACTTCCTGGTAGCTCAGTGGTTAAAGCTCTTGCTATCAAAAAAATTCTGTCTTTATATACCCCAACAATTTCTAGAACTGCTGTGTTAAGGAATGTCAGTTTACATTTTGGCCCAGGTGGTGTTTCGACCTCATCATAACATTTGTAAAAGCTGCCACTCGATAATCGAAATATGTAATATCTGGGTATTAATACATACCACATACACAAATCTGCCTCTAGAATATATCTGTTTATTCCGGCATCACACAGAAAATATTGATTTTTAATTGGTTTTCACAACGTGAAAGTTTAAGGTCCAAGTTGAAATCTGAGCTAAATGTTGTGACATTAGGTCACATTTATTTTATGAATATTCTGCAATGACTAAAAAAGCTTAATTGATTTTAACTGGATTTTTGTAAAGAACATTGGAAATTAAAAGGGGTGGGGGTAGCGGGGAAGAGGGATTGGGCTTTTGTATACCAAATGTAGACTGATTTTTCTGATTGATTTAAAGTATACGGGTGTAAGTTTCTATTGATATCAGATAAAAACTATACGTATGTATAAAAAAGAATTAAGGGGTGTAGAGGTGAAGAGTAGTTTTGTTTTCGTAAAGCTAGTGTGGGCAGTATTTTTCTCTTTGTTTTAAAGTCTACATGTGCAAAGTTATATCGAAACCAGATAAAAACTGTAGCTTTGTGTAAAGAAAATTTACAAAAATTAAATGGGGTAAGGGAGTGAGCGGTTGGGATATGTAAACAGAATGTATACACCATGTTTCTCTTTGTTTTTAAGTATACATGTGCATGTTCCATCGAAATCTCATAAAAACTGTGGGTATCTATAAACAACATTGGAAATTAGGAGGTTTAGGGGAAGAAGTGAAGAGGAGTTGGACTTCTGCAACCAAGTTTAAACACAATTGTTCTGCTTATTTTATATTATACGTGTGCAAATTTCCTTCAGAAGATGGAAACTGTAGCTTTTTGTAGATTAAGGGGACGGAAAGGGAGCGAGGTGTTTGGCTTCTCTAAACCAAATGTAGACAGTATTTTTCTGTTTGTTTTGAAGTATACATGTGCATACTTTCTTCAAAATCAGATAGTAACCGTAGCTTTCTATAAATAACATTGACAGTAATTAAAGGGGTAGAAAGGTGGGTAGGGTATGCGTTTTTGTGAAAGTAATGTGGACAGTATTTTTCTTTTTCTCTTTGTTTTAAAGTATACACATTTGAAGTTCCACCGAAATCGGATTAAAATGTAGGTTTGTACAAAAAATTAAAGGTGTAAAAGGGGAGCTAGGGTAGTTTTTGGATTTTTTGGTTCGAAATCTTCTCCATAAAAAATACATATATGTGCTAACTTTCATAAAGATCGGTCAAATGGTGTCGACTGTAGCTTTTTAAAAAGAAATTTGAAAAAATATCAAGGGGTTATAAACGGGGAGAGGGTTTCAGTTTTTGCAACCAAAAGTTGACATTATCTTTCTCTTTGTTTTATAGTAAAAGTGTGCTAAGTTCTATCTAAACCTGATCAAAACTGTGGATTTATATAAAAACTAAACGGTTTAATGGAGAGAGGGGGTGGTTTTTTGATTTTTTGGTCAAAACCTTCTTCGTGAAAAAATACATAAGCGCCAACTTTCATGGTAATTGGTCAAATGGTATCGACTGTAGTGGTTTTTTATATATAACATTGACAAAAATTAAGGGGCTGGAAGGAGGGAGAAGGGTTGAGTTTTGGCAGACCAAATGTTGACAGGATTGTTCTCTTTATTTTAAGGTATACAAGTGAAAAGTTCAATCAAAATAATATAAGAATTGTAGGTTTGTATAAAATTAAAAGGTGTAAAGAGAGAGATGAGGTGTTTTTTTTATTTATTTTTTTGGTCCGAAACCTTCTCCTCGAATAAATTACATGTATATGCCAACTTTAATGGAGATCATTTGAATGGTATCGACTGCAGCTTTGTATAAAGAACATTGACAAAATTTAAGGGGGTGGATAGGGGGAGAGGGGATCAGTTTTTTCAAACCAAAAGTTGACAGTATTTTTCTCTTCTTTTTTTTACTGTACATGTCCAATGTTCCATCGAAATCGGATAAAAATTGTGGGTTTATATAAAAATTAAGGGGTGTAAAGGGGTAGAAGGTGTGGTTTCTCAATTAACTTCATATGGGACCACTTTGGAGGTATACCCTAGGCACTAAAAAAATTTAATTTAAATCGCTTCAAAACTGGCGAAGATATCGCTGACACACACACAAAAATACAGACAAATTAAGAAACTCCTCCTTTTTTCAAAGTCTGTTAAAAAGACTTAACTGTTGATTAATCGTGGAATTTGCTATACTTATAAAATATTATTGTGTTTTTTGTTATGTGACTGCATGTTATCTGAAACCAGCTGAAGGAATTATGGGAATTCAGAGCTACATTTTCTAGAGCACTTAAATATTTACATAAAATTTTAAAGAAATGGTTACAATAATGTATTTCATCAAATACGTTCCCTGTTTAAGTAAAACGAATCTGTTTACCTGCTAGCGAGTTGGTCGTCATTTCCACCTTGCCAGCCGATGAACTGCGGAAGAGGTGAGGAGGTAACCAAGCCCAGCAGCGTGGCGGCTGTAACATACAGCTCTGCGTTATTAGAATACTACAAATTATAACAATTATTCAGTTTTGGTTATCACAGATTGTGTTAGCGTCTTGACATTTGCGTGAGGTCAACAATCTGCTAACTAAAAAATCCCCGTGCGGGCTCAGCCTGTCGAGGCTCAAGCTATAGTGGCAGAAAATAGAGATGGTTGGGTACTGATACCAGGTCGGAGGAGAAATACGGATAGAGGATAAAGAAGCCAGACACTTCAGACTGTGTGGGGAAAAATAGGTTTCACCCGTTACCATAGGCAGCAGCGGAAGAGGATCATGTAGATGTAGGAATAGCTGAGGCCTTTAGGAACAGGGGCGAGCATTGAAAGAATAGGAAGAAAAGGATTCTGTTGCTAGGTAGTAGCCATTGGGGAGTTGAAAGCCTCCTTCTACAGGCTCAGTTAGGCAGAGGTAACCAGGTCACAAGCTTTTTTTCATTTTGTAGGAGTTTCGATAAGAACGATAGAGTAGTGATAGTGGGGGGTACGGGGAATAGTATTGATAGAAACATGAGGTATAGTATAGAGAGTGACCCGAGGAAGGTGGTGAAATAGGCGCAGCATACCAGGGTTGAGCTCATGCAGGTCCTAAGTCTCAATGACCGGCCACTTGAGCAACGCTGTGAGGCGGGTAAATGTGGAAACGGAGATACTAATTGGGAAAGGCATTATTTCTGTCCTGGGGGTTGTGCCTATGAACACCATAGGTAGGTGGGGTTTTACTTGCCATGACCTTCACCCATGAAGGGGGTGCTTTCTGAGTTGTTGGCTAAAGCTGTAAGGGAGCCCATTTCTAGTGATGATACGGTCAGGACTGTGACTTTTGGGTTAGGGGCTGCTGGTGTGGAAATGGAAATAGATCGTCAAAATAATACCGATTGTAGATCCACGATGGGAAAAATTACAAATGTTAAAGAAATCGATGAGGCTGCTGAAATAATAACTGACTACAGCAGAAATGGGACGGAGGAGGTTTATGCTGAAAATGTCACATGCCATAGTGTAATGCTGGTGAACTGTAGAAGTATAGTGAACAAAGTAATGAAATTTGCAAACTTAAAAGAGATACACGAACCATAAGTAATTATAGGTGTATAGTCTTGGTAAATGAGTCAATGAGGTTTTTCTGACGGTTACAGATTGTACCGCAGAATAGAGGGGTACTTGGTGGACGGGTTTTCATACTGGTTAGCAAAAGCTACCACAGTTCACTGGTATTCATAGACCATGACATGAGTTACTTGGGGTAGATTTCTGGGGTTTGTTGCCTACCGCAGTGAAATAATGAATTATGAAGACGAGACTCTTGGGGAGAAATTAAATTCATATTCAGATTTCAGAGGAAAGAATAGAATGGTCATTATTGGTGAGGATTTAAATTTACCGTGTGTAAACTGGGTAGGAACTCAGATTAATAACAGTAGGGAACAAGAGATTTTCAAATACTTAAAAATTAAAGAAGGGTTTAGACAAGTCGGTAGAGCAGAACACTAGGGGACATCTTCCTGATAACGACGGGTAATAAATTTGTGTAAGTAACTGAAGGAATAAGCGATTATCAAGCTTTTGTGATAGATGATAATGGATTCAGTAAACCAGTAGTCAAAATTGAAGGGGAAAATAGGTACAATTATAAAAAGGCACAGATTTTGAACTTGAAGAGAGGTTTCAGGGAAAGGTTTAGTAAATGGAACGAAGGCACAAGTACAGTAATGGTGGGAAGAGTTCAAGGAGATAAAAAGAAGAGGAGAAGAAATACCTGTATGTATTCTTAAACAAAAAATAAAGAGAATGTACTTACTATAGTAGCGAGGTGAGGAGGTTAAAGAGGTTGGTAAGAAGAGAACATAACAGAGTTAAGAGACAGCAGGGTTGTAGGGAATATTTAAAACAATTTAACAGGGAGTTAATAATAGCTAAGGAGGTGGATAAAAATTGGTTTATGAAGAATATTATCAATGTAGGAGGAACTACTGAATGATAAATCTAGAAATTTCTATGACTATTTTAGAAAAGTGAGTGAAAGGTAGGGTATTGAGACAATGATAGAAAAGATGGAGAAGTAGTTACTGAAGATTTAAAAAAGGAAAAGATTTTAAGTAATTGTTTTAGTGACACCATTAGGAATAATAAATCAGAAATGGGTGGATATAAATTAGAACGAACTGAAAATCAGAATTAGAAATGAGCAGAACAAACATGTTGAAATTCATCCTGATGATATCATGAAGGAATTAAGAAAGCTGACAAGATGTAAAAGTGCTGGTGTAGATAATATTACTACAGATGTCTTAAAGATAGCAGGATGTGACATTGTACGGTATCTTGAAATATTATTAAGTTGAGACTAGATACTTTCTGCTTACCACACGCCTGGAAAAGTGCGAGTACCGGTACATAAAAGGGGTGAGAATCAGTTTGACATCAGTGGTAGGTAAATTAATGGAGCGATTGATGTGTAACCACATCAGAAATATATGTGAGGAGCGTAAATGGTTTTCAAGTTGGCAACATGGCTTTAGGCAAGGATATTCATGTAAATCTCAGTACGAAGTGGACATTGGAGGCCAAATTGATGGTGTTGCACTAAAACTTTCAAAGCCCTTTGACAGAGTGAACCATAATATGACGGTAAATAGAGTAAAAACTATTGGAGTGGATGAGAAAGTGCTTTGCTGGGTAGAGGAATTTTTAAAAATGTAGAAAGGGAATGATTAGGGTAGGAAATGCAGTATCAAAAGAAGTGGAAATAAAAATGGGAGTGCCAAAGGGTAGTATATTAAAACCATTTCTATTCATTATTATAATGAATGATTGTGTTGATGGTTTACTGTCAGAAGTTAGATCGTTTGGAGATGACATAATGCTATAGAAAAGGATCAAAACGGTGGAGGAACGAACAACTGCAGGATGATCTGGACAGGATATCTAGCTGGGTTGGTAAATACGGGATGAACATCAGTGCAAAGAAGAGTCAACATTTTAGATACACAGATAAACAACTAAAGGTTAAATATTATAAGGTGGGTAAACTTGCTGAATACTTGAAACGTAAATATCATGTCATAACAAGCTTTACTGGGACACTTTGGACAGGCAGTAAGAAATTGTTTCAAAATACTTTTTGGAGAGAGAGAAGAGGGCATGTACGAGAGAATTAAAGGAGTTGGGTCACAAAACTTTGGTCAGACCATTGCTTGAATATGGTGGGACCCACATGTTTGGTATCAAATACAGGACTTGAACGGGGTACAAAGAAGCGCTACTAGATTTGTCTCCGGAAATTACCGCAGAACGCAGTCAGTAACTGAAATGATAATAGAGCTGGAATGGAATTCATTGGAAGACATGAGGAGGGTGAAGAGAGTCCTGGGAATGTATAGGGCGTATATTGCTGAAGAGCCGTGAAAAATATTGGGGTAAAAATTAAAAATAATCCATGGAATGGAAAATATGACTATAACAACAAGCTGGCACTCTATTTCAGGCACAAGGTGTGGGAAGATTTTCTTTCATAAGTCAGGGGGTCAGGGATTGTAAAAAGTTATCAAGAGAAATGATGAATACCAGAAACTTTGAAAGAATTTAAAGTTGAAATACGTAGAGGGCACCAGTAGGTGGGTACAGAGAAGGGGGACAGTTGGGTATGTAGGAAAATTACCATCGCAATTAAATTGAATTAAATGTACCCGAACTCGAAATCCTGGAGTTGTCAGTCGCAATGAGCGGTGAGCTGCCATGTCAAACGGAAAAAGAATAGCATTAAACCTATCTTTAACGTATATCGAATACAGTGTGCGCGAAATAAATTTCAATTTATGACTCTGATAAACTTTTCTCGTCTATTTTAAAGGAATTTCATTATTATTTTTCTGCAAGTAAACTGAAATTAGTGGTCAAAAATCGTTGCTAAACTCGTTTTATTAGCTTGGTCTTACAACTCGTAGTACTAACATGTGTAATAGTTTTTATTGATCAGCTGTAAGCTGCTTTCTCATAGAAATTAGTGGATATGTACATGATTTTCAATAATTACGTTACCATTTGTGTTATTTTTGCAATATAATCAAGGCATTGCGGGACAAAGGCTGGTACGGCCTCAAGGATATCAGCTTGTGTTAGACGGGCTGAGTCAATAAAACCTTAAGAAATACCTCTGCAATATATTTTATCAACTGTAAAACCCTCCTCCCACGTCCGCAAGGTGAAAGCTACACTCCTTTGTTGTAGTAGATGGAAGATGGAAGGCGAGCCTCCGGCGCCTTACACACTGATCAGCCAGAACATTATGACTACCTACCTTCCATCGATATAAACCCATCCAGGCGATAGTCACCTGACGAGGAATGACTGCTAGTCAGACACACGCACGGTGCATGTAGTATCAGTGAGCGTGCTATCCGTGTTTAGTTAGAATGGGAAAGGCGCGCGATCTATCGGGGATTGACCGAGGGCAGATTGTGATGGCCTGGAGGCTCGGCACGAGCATTTTGGACACTGCACCACTTGTCGGATGTTCGAGGAGTGCTGTGGTGAGTATTTTTCAACAAGTGGCGAAACGAAGGTGCTACCACGTCCAAACGTCGAGGGGTTGGGGGGCCACCACTCATTACAGATGTCGGACGTCGTAGGCTGGGCAGACAGATAAAGCAGGACAGGCGGCGAACTGTGGTAGAACTAATATCAGACTTTAGTGCTGGGCAGAGTACAAGTGTGCCTGAACACACAGTGCATCGAACACACCTGACGCCGGGCTTCCTCAACCAATGAGCCATTCATGTGCCAAGTTAACACCACGATATCGGCAACTTCGTCTGAAATTGGCACGTGACCATCGTCACTGGACGTTGGTGCAGTGGCAGAGCGTTGCATGGTCTGGTGAATCCCGATACCTTCTTCATCGTGCAGATGGGAGGGTGCGAATCCGTCGTTTTCCAGGGGAACAGCTTCTTGACACCTGTACTGCTGGACGGAGACAATGTTATCATGGATAACGTAATTAATATGGTCTTCTCGGGTGACTAGTCGAGTGAGCATGGTGTTTTTACACGATATTTCGGTGATCGGAATTCCTGTCGCCATTGTCTGGTGACAACGCCAAGAGAAACTTCGTAACTCCCTAAAATTCAAAACTGTTGTGTAGAACAGGAATTTGAATATAATGCCGTATAGTATAATTTTAGACAACATTACTATAGTAATCGAGATTAAGATTTTTTTTATCTGGTAAAATTATAGAAAGATTGGATTAGAGAACATATGTATCACATATTGCCCATCCATAAAAAACAAAAAGAACAACTATTGGAATGACAGATGCGTAATTGAACTGTATATACAGTATAACTGTAAATACATGAATGTGAAGTTCAAAAATAATGTGAGAAGTGACTTATGTTGCTTTAGTGTAAACTAAGGATAACATCAGACCACGAGTTTCTTCCCTTCGGTTGTGGCAGTTAACCACTTGGACTCAATTGTTATCTCTTTGTGCCTACTCCTTAGTGAAGGTTGGTGATAATCATAGTAAGCATTTCTCTCTTGGACTGTTCTAATGGGCTGTTGTAGATTCTGACCTATGCGCGTTAGCTATGAGATTACTCAATTGTAAATGAAGCGACAGGCAACTAAAAGGCGAAACAATAAGATTTATGATTTAAAAATTTAAATAAACTGTAACTAAGTTTTGAAGTACTTATTGATTCATAATGGACACTATGGTGAACACTTACGGAAAAATTTATGGTAAATGAACGCCACGGCTTTGGTGGCATATGAAAAATTTTGGGTAACGTTTTTGCATAAATGTTATGGTATTTTGTTGATACAGCGTTCATTTTTTCTTCTTTTTGTTTATGGCTTTACGCCTCGTTGACGTCGAGGTCATTAGAGGCTGGAAAGGACTGGTACCAGGAATGGGAAGGAATTCGGCCATGGCCTTTTGAAGGAAGTACCCCGGCATTCGCCTGGAGTGATTTGGGGAAACCGTGGAAAACCGAAATCTGGATGCCCGGACGGGGATTCGAACCGGCGTCCTCCCGAATGCGAGGCCAGAACGTTAACCGCTCACCCACTACGCTTGGTAGTACAGCGTTCAATTTCGGGCTTTAATGCCTGGGTGGTCACGGGCTTCTTGGCGTTAACCTGACACTTCACCAAAAACACGGAAAAATCTATAGGTAGTGGCGTCCAATTCTGGTCACCAGAAAGGAACACGACCAGGAAAAAACTCTTTCAAGACTGTCAATGTTGTACCTGCAAAAACTATAAGTCTTCAAGAGCAGTATCTACCAACCGAGCCACAAACACTAGATTATGTTACGATAATCTCCGCTGTTGACTTTTAATGCTTTACGTGTCCCGTTTTCAAAGAAATGTGGTGCAGTGATTCCTCCAGTGCGCAATACACACCAAACAGTGACACATTTGGGGATACATTTGACTGTCGTAAATCAATCGTGGGTTTTCAGAGTTCCAGATGTGCCAATTTCACAAATTAACGACGCCATTGATGTGGAAATGTGCTTCAGCGCTGCACAGAATCAACCCTCACTTCTTGAAATCGAGGCTTGACCTAAATAACTTTGAGAAAACTGCAAGAAGATATTTGATGGAAACTCCATATAATTTTAAAGCCAACTGATTTTTTTAAAAATGAACTGATTCAAATATAGTCAACCGCTGCTTTTCACTTAACTGAAGCGATGTAACTTATAACTGGCGATGAATACGTTAAGTCTCACAACTGGGTGATGTGCGTTAAGAGGAAATTTATTAACATATAATATTAAAATATTGCGTAATATTCTTCATTCGATTGCCATCTGACCACCAGTACCTTTGCTGCAGTTAAAGATTGGGAAACGCATTGCTTTTGGTGTTGTTTGGAATTTAACCCTACATTGAATCTTCCAGATACGAACTTTGTTCTCCTGTCAGCCTACGATGGACTTCAGATCGAAAAGAAGTCCAAAGTTTAGATTTCCAGTATCTCGTGCTCTGAATAAGAGGCCAGAAATTCTACCTCGACCGGCTAGACCTAAAAAGACGCAAAACGGTCACTATGCTCAAGATCACTTGATTTGATATTGCCGGAACATCATATAAGAAGCTATTATTTTATTGAAGATACAGGAATAGGACTCACAGAAGGCATATCTGGGCTGATTTTCCTATTGCAAAATACAACATTTATCTTTTCTAATTATAATAATCCGTACTGCGCTTTTCTTCCGTAATTTCTATTAAAGATTTTTGGATGAAGTAGCACTCGGCTACCTGAAAACCGGACGAACGAAGATAGAACAACAAACTCTAGAAGGTCAACTGAATGTTATGAGCCATTTCCTCAATTACAATCTCATCGATTTGTATGAATAATTAATATCACGCCAATTCAACTGAATCCACGTACGCGTTTCACTTCATTCTCAGAAGCATCTTTCAGCGATTCTATATGTTAAGTGAGTGTATACATACGTAATTACTTAATTTTATGCTACATTTTACACATCGAATTTATGTCATAAATATTTAGGAATTCAATACTACAATTTAGTTGTGTAAACTATAGCATAAAACAGTAATTATCTCAACAGATAGATACTTATGAGAATGAAGACAAACGCGATTCACTGTAAAATAAAAAATAAACAAATTTAGTTGCATTGGCATAATATTAATTCATATAATTCGATAGCAGGTCAACTTACGATTAATACAGTATGGGAGATTTGTCTCTTGACCTGTTTAACAACAAATGTGCTCCTTTGCAAACAGGAATTAGTCTTTTACGTCGGACCATGATGATAAACAGAGAGGAATAAAGTCTGATCACAACGAATTAAATAGTATGGGAAGAAAACAACTAACAAGGCAACAGTGGCTACACGTTAATTAAATCTCAAGCAGTATGTGTATAGCCAGGGCAGTACTTACCGACCGCGAGGCTGCTGAAGACGGCCACTGAGCAGAACGCAGCAGACATTGTGTTGGTGTGCAGCGCGCTCTCCCGGCCAGCAGGTTATATAGAGAGAGGCTAAGCGGGGGCGCCAAGGTCGACCAACAGTTACCGCGACTTCATGAGGAGACCGGCTACTCCCATGAGCCCATCATAACACAAACAATTACACACAATCTTACAGTTAAAAAAAAAGTCTAGTTTATATCTTGATTTGTGTTATTTGTATACTTTTTCCTAAGCTCACCGGCCTCGCTAGCGTAGGCGATGCGCCGGTTCGATTGTGTCCGAGGTGTTTAAATGTTGTGTGTGTTAATGACGTGTCAGTCATGTGGTTTCTATAATTACTTAGAAATAATATGTACTGGAGAAACCGAAAACACTGCATGATTCATAATCACCATTGAGTATTTGTATGGTCTTAGAAGCCGAAAGCCATTCATTAAAAATTAAAATTTTCTTCAATTGTGTACCATTACTATACATAGCTATAAAACCAAATCAAATAATGTTTTTAAATTAAACACTGTCTATTAACAACTGTTTCTATTAGTTCTTCCAGATGCGTTTCGCCCTTTTGCGTGGGGTATCGTCAGTGGCTGTAAATGTACATAGCATTATTTTTAAGTCTGTCTGTAAAAATTAATAAAGACACTTGTTAATAGGTAATGTTTAATTTAAAACATTTATGCAACAACTGTCGGACATGACCAGTAACAAAGTTATTATCAAATCATAGAATCTTCCATTTCATGTTTCCTCTTCTCTATTTCCTGAGTTACTACGACAGGTCTACGAAGGAGAACAATTTAACTGATTAATATAATTTTATCTCCCTCTGCCCATGTGAGAAGAGTACATGTGAATATTGTTTATATATAAAAATATAAAAAATATTTAATAGAAACATAGTATATTTTACAGCTCCATACCACACACAGATTTAATTGCTACAAACGAAGTGCCGGTGTAGTTAATGAATTATGTATTAAATTTCCAACACTTTTTAAACTATATGAGTAGTAACAATTGACTGTTCGTTATCTTTCTTCTTCTGTACCAAACAAAAGTTATTCAGTTATTTTTTAAGTATAAGATAAGATTCTTTTACGCAGTAAAATAGTTTTGAATCTAGAAGTACTACGAGTGTTAACCTGAAAGCGTTAGGGTTTTATAATGTAATTTATACTTCCCCGGTTTAACGTTTAACAAAGGAGCGAAGAAAATTCTATTAATGTAAATTCCTCCAAAAGCAGATTCCACTGACCTGACACGAACTCGGGGAGGCAGAGCTCTTTAGGGATGACCTCAAATAACCAGTGTCACGACCTACCCTAGACGTTCTCTCCTCGGTGCTCATTTGACAATTGAATGAGTGAATATGAGAGAGAGGGTAGCGTGCGGAGTCCCCAGACATACAACTCTGAGGAAAAATCTCTGGTTTATCGGAGACTGAACCTCAGTCCTCTAGTGGTTCTACCGGCTGGCCAACCATTAAAAGAGAAAATGAAAATATACAAATAATATCTTATTTATCTTTCCTTACCTGTTACTCCTACTCTAAAAGAAGAACAACTTAGTTTTAGGGAAGCAGCAGAAATCAATTACTTCACTGATTTTTTTATTGTTTTATCACAGAAAGAAGTTATTTCATTTATTATTTTCATCACACATAGGATATATAGCAATCTTAAATTTTATTCTTAATGATAAATTGAATTTAAATTAAGATTCAAATTACTGATACTGAAATAACAGTTTATTTTCGCCATGGCGCCATTTGACTTGCCTTCAGATTTCTTTTCTTGGATCTCCTAATAATAAAAATATATTTTATAGAGTGTTAAATCGTTTAAATAAATTAATAAAAGTAGGTTACTGCTATCTGAAATATAAATCACTCTATTTTCCATTCTTGTTTAATAACCTTACATGTATTTAAATGTTGTAGAGTACATTACGCATGGTATAGCAAAAGAAGTTACCAATCATTAACTTAATGTTGTTGTTGTGTATCGGAGTCAAAATTTTTAGTCATATAACAGTAAATTTTGTTTTTTGGTATTAAATTATTTTAATACACAGAACGCTCGAGTTGTAAAAGTTACTTTGCTTGAACGAAATTAAGCCCGTATATAAGTAAATTAATTATCTTCCTAGAAAAAGCTCTGGTGAATGCACGATTTAACAAATCAAACTTGACACAGATTTTATTACTGCCTATTATCAGACGCGAACGATTTCATTACTTTCCGCTAATCTCTGAAATTTCAGTCATTTTCTTTGACTTTCAGCAATATCACAAACAATTTTGCATTACTGCACACCATTCTGGTTTCCCAAGAGAAGAAGCAACCAGTCACTGAATTCATGAAGTTTGTTATTGTGAGAGTCTTTATTTAGTATGCTAATCTACAGTTGAGTTTGAAAATAGAGACATTATAGGCATACAAACACCCAACCAACAGTGTTACTCAACACGGGGCTAGAGAGATTCAAATGTTCCCGTTTACACAATTGTTCATACAATCCGTCAGTTGGATACTGAAATGGACGCCTTTTTTCCCATTCAACAAAATAATTAATAGAGTACTCAAAAAACGATGAAACATTTCATAGACCAATGTTCACTTATTTCTTTCAGATCAATATACCAATGTCTAAGGGAAACTTCATTAGGTGAAATAAGGAATTCATTTAAATTTCACGTTTAAACTATTAAAATTAACGCGAAAACTATTCAAATAATCAGTTATGAAACAAATTATATATTTTTCTTCTGTGGTTTGTACATTTATTTATTAAATTGGAAGTGGTTTATTGATGTGTGTGTGTGTTTTAAGGGTGCGTCGACAGCGAGGTCATTAGCGGGTTTATCCTCCAGAAAATATCTGTTTACGAACTTCATATTCTTAGCATCAGTATTAAAGAGAAATAAATCAAATGAGCCATAAATATAACAAACAGTTGGGATTCGACCGCGTTACAACGCTGGCATCGCGTTGTTAGGGTCGTCGGTTCCCATCCGACCTAGGACATGGGATGTTTCAAATGACTGTTGTGTATGCAAAAGCCGAAACAACAGACTACAAAAATTGAATCATATATGCAGCGAGATAATGACAACACTGTGTGACCTAGTATATATATTAAATAAAAAAATCAGTGATATTTTAGGGGGAATAAAAACGATTTGTAGTCTCTAAATGAAAAATGTTCCTATCAACAATTCAATTTGAAAACTTCAGTACTCATATGGGACCCATATTTTGGGTATCAGGTACAACATTTGGAGGGTGTGCAAAGAAGGGCTGCTAGATTAGTCTCTGGAAATTACTGCAGAACACAATCAGTATCCGATATGATAAAAGAGTTGGAATAGGATTCATTGGAAGACAGGAGGAGGATGAAGATAATCATGGGTGTGGAGAAGATGTATATTGGTGATGAGGCGTGAAAAGATATTGGTGTAAGAATTAAGATTAAGGCATGGAAGGTAAAAGATGTTCATAATCACAAGCTGGCACTCGATTTAAGATTGGGAGATTTTCTTTCGTAGGTAAGGGAGCGTCCATAAACCACGTAACTACATTTTGACCTCCTGTGAAACCCCTCCCCTTCCCCTCTTCAGGTAGCCCGACGTGGTTTTTGCCTCTACCCCCTCCCCCGCGTAGCACGTAGCTTTTTTCCTTTTTGATTCCAGAAGACATTTTGTACTGTTTCCTTTTGTCAGACTATCGTGAATTACATACGGAGATAATTAAATGACAGAGATAATTAAATGACGGAAATAAATATTCACTCGGTGTTGTGTATTCTGTACCGCATTTTAACTCTGGCAAATAATATGAGTGGAAAGCTACGTGGGCTGGCTCGGAACCCTACCCCCCCCCCTCCTGCCTCCCCCCCCTTCACGAAGCCCAGCGTGGCTTTCAAGCCAACCCCTCTTCCTCTCTAGACCGAGCCACGTATTTTATGGAAGGTCTCTATGGGGGTCAGGGATTGAAATAAGTTACCAAGAGAAAAGATGAATAATTAACAAAAACGTTGAAAGAATTTAAAGTTGAAATTTGTAGAGGGCAAAAGTAGGCGAGTACAGGAAAAGGGAAAATGGATGTGTAGGGAAATTGCCACCGGAGCAATTATCCCAATTAAATTAAATTCAATCAAATTAAATCACTCCGGCAATGTGATAGCACCATTTTATTCTTGTGTTTGTGTGTGTAGGAAAGACGAAACCAAGTATGATTAACGTAATGCGTTGGATGAATTATTGCATTAGCCTTCTAAGTCATCTCGCCGACGTCCTTGACCTGTATACTGCCTGTGCTAGTAAGAAGCTTCCGGAAAGGCGTGTCTGAGCAGAATTACATTATGTCATTGTGTGCAAAATAACATGCACTGGGAGTGACCTCTGTTGAACCATGCGTCAGCGATTAACTTCTAGTGGCTAATAGTTATCGACCTCGAGCTTTCGTTTCTTAGCCGCAACGGAAGCACCGTTGAACTCGGCCGACTCCGGTAAAGTCAGTATCCACAGATAAGGTAAGTCTTACGCTAGTAATACTTCCGAAGTCATATTTCAATTGACGTACCCTCACCATGTAGCTCTGAACTGCGTAACCAATACATACTTTCTCTAGGATATTATAAGACTAATGGTGACTTTTAATTCCTCTAGTTTCTAATGTTTGTTACAAAGAAACACGGGACAATGTGCCCAATACTTTTATATAAAACTGGAATTGTAACTTATCGCTTACTTCGAGTGCATGTTTCAGTTCTCGCCATTACAACTGTGATTGATTGTTCCGGAAGAATCGGCTGGTATATCCATGAATCATTTTCTCAAATTCAGTTCATTCATGTTCCTCGACGGTTGATTGATACATTCGTTATCAAGTTCAACTGAAATATGAAGAAGTATCTAAATTCAACCATCTTGAAATGGCTTACAATAAAATTCAAAGATGCAAGGAACGTTACAAGATAACAACGGAGTAAATGTAAAAAATAACTTAGTCCACAATCGGAAGGTTGGTTTGATCCTCCCGATGGAGGCTTGTTGAGCCATTGTGTCAGAGGTGGGGCGACCAGTTCCTTTGAGACCTACAGTTTTACACGTAATCAAAATCACTGAACGTCTTGGCGTAGCTCATATGATCAGACGCAACTCTTAAAAATTCCTAAGCGTACCAGTATTTGAATCCGTGACCGGACCACGATCGGATGAAAGAAAGCGTTTTAACCACTGAACTACCAGATGGCCTCGTTTTAAGTAATTCGCTTAGAAATGTTACTGAAGTGTCCGTAAGGCACTTTCAGTGCTAACGAAGCAGTAGCACCAATTTCTTTTGATTTAAAATAATTGATGTTCCTAGATGCAAGAGTAGCCAAACATATCTAGTTGACCTGAGAGGCCTTATCTACGTTCAAAGAATGGGCGCGTTCCACGTTGAGTCATCGACTGTACTTTGAATTCAACAAAATAGGGAGAGTTTTGACTGGACGAAGTAATCTTACTTTCTTTAGAAGGTCTGTAACGTAGTCATTGAGATAGTCCCTCTATAACATTGAACCACTTGGAATTTTCATTATAAAAGTTAACTATTTTCTTTGAAAATTGCAGCATCATTAAACAAATGTGTATATGCAGCTGAATATTACAAGATAGGCCCTTTTTAAAATTACCAACGCAAATAACTAGAAATATAAAAAGAATTTATGGACGTAATCGTGCTATCTTACCAGTCGGGTTGGGGCTTTAAACGAAGAACTGATTAGGAGCGGCCTAAATAGTGCCTAATGTCAAGCGAGTAGCGAAAATGCCTGCACTATTCAATAGGAGCAATTTCAAAAGTCAGAGTGTAAAATGTTTGACTGACCAAGCTGTGTGAATATTACAGCGACATTGCTGCTCATACGGTACACGACATGGATGCGCTTCCTAGAACAGTGAACCGAAGAGAATCTAGAGGATCAGGAAATCGGAAATGGACTACAAAATGCTACTATTCATTGGCATTTTGGTAATTTGCAGTTCAACATTACGAGATCTGTGCTCCACATTTTGACTTAGCAAAGAGGATTTTCTTGACCAAAAAACAAAGTCACCTCAAACTACAAGACTGACTACATAATGACCAGCCGATTGGCAGCGTAAAGCTTATGTGTTTTCGGAGAAATCCTACTTTAGCTTGGACTTCAATGATATCTACATATACTTAAAGATATCTTTGTGAACGCCTTTTTCAGCAATGATCGGACGGTAGTTTGATGCTACTGACTGAGAGTCAGTTCTGCCATCTTTTGTCATCACCGTTTCCTCAGTATTCCTGGACGAAGATACCAGATCACAGACTGTCTGCAGCAGTTAAACTTACTGACGTCAATCTTCCCCAATCGCAATGTTCATATAACCTGCTGCCTCATGATCATATTGGGAGGGTGTCACTTGAATACTATTGCGAACATCACCACGCAGTCAACAAGATTAAACTGTGGAATAGCACACAAGATGCCAAAACATAATTTAAAAGTTCTTTGATTTCATGTAACCAGCGCTAGTATACTTTACAAGAAATTGTATTTTTCGGACGGTAATTGTTCTATCTTTATAAATCATATTATTAATATTTTAAAGCCACATTATTAATATGTAGAATTAATTTAGTTGTAATCTCGTGTTTATTTCGTTATGCTGTAGGTATCATAAACAATTTATTTTACTATTAAAATTATTGTCAATCTGAAGCACCGGATTTCAATTATTCCCTATCACGAAAACAATAAACTTATATCCTTTTGAACTTTTAATTGTTTACGCTATTCGCGAGGACCTTGGAGATAACTATTTCGCCCAGCATATTTCAGATACGTTTGCAGTAGACCAGTCCAATCTTTGATCCATATTTATGGTCAGGGAACTAAGGAAATCAAAGACAATTTTGAATTTACACATTTTTAATACAGTTGTTTAACTATTGTAGCACATCATGTACGCTGAAACGTATCTCTTCACACAAAAAGATAATTATGTTCAAAACTCAACTTAAGCTTTTGTGATTATAGATTTCAAATTTTATAAATACTTGGAAATAAAATTTGTCTAAAACACATAAACATTGTATGAATAATAGTGTCTAGAGAAATTTTAAGATCCAGGCTAAGCAACTGTACCTTATTAAATTCATAACACTGGGGTGACCAAACGCTGAAGTTTTACATAAAAGACTGGAAAGCTGTATTAAAGGACAGGCCATCATTAAAGAATTTTTCAACAGAATTTTCATTAAAATAAACTCTTTACATTGACACTATGACAGACATTTGGTAAGTGCATATCTACTTTAAAATCAGTAGCTACTATGTAGGAATACACAAATGAAATATCAAATTTTAATTGATTTACTGCTTGCAACAGTTTAATGTTCTCTTATCAGTTTTTGTCGTTACAGACAATATACTCTAAAGGAAATAAATGCCATTTCTATTCCCTGTAATCACTGTTATCAGTTCATTAGGGACTAAAAATTTTCTCGTTGGTATTACTCGAATCCCTCGTTTGCACTTTAATGACTTTTCGCAGTATTTTCGTAATGTTATTTGCATAGTTACAGAAATATACTGCAGAACTTAACTACTGCGATTGTCATTGCAATTTTTTAAATGTAAACTTAAAAGCCATTAACTATGAAAGTGTTATTTATGAGTACACAGGTCTTTTATTTACAGTAAATTGATGCTTTCGTCGATATCTGTTGATCTAATAAAGGATGCATTAAGTTTCGCAGCTGGTGTTTTGACGTTTTTCCATCGGGAAATACGCGGACCTTCTGCTGCTGTAGAAGAAATATACCATTGTAACCTTGAGTTTTTCCGACACGGATGCAAGAGTTATTTGTGTGAGATCTTCATAATTGGTTATCAGCTTTACTTCGTGAATTGAGACTGAGTACTGTACTGAAAGTATTTTACGATCATGGAATTTAGCACCGAAATTATTTGTCTTCAATTTTCTTCAAATGTTTCAAGGAAATTATGTTTCTCATGATCTGATAATACATTTCTCCTTACATGCACCTCAGGGAGAAATACAGGTACGAACACTCAACAAAGAAAGTATATATGAACACTCATCAGTTTGTCTTATTTTGAAGTACGAGCAGAAAACAGAATACTATGTTATATAAATTTAGTGCAGTGGTTACTAGTTTTAAGAATAATCGAAGTTTATTTGCCGATCTCTGTAGTGAAGGGGTTAACGCGTTGGCATCAAGGTACAGGAGTCGCTGGTTCAATATCGCCCTCTCATATGGGCTGTTCTTCTTCCGTTGGAAAAATAATGCATATATGCTGAGATAACTCATATTTGTACTTGTTCAATTTATACATCGTTGATAAGCAATGAAATGCAGCTATATTCGATGAGATAAACCTGATAAAAGTAAACAAGTAAACAGATGAAGTTAACAGAATGATTCACCAGAAAAAAAGGTCATTAAATAGATAAACCGTGTAAATATGAGTCGTGCCTTTGCATTTGGGATTCCATACTGTAAAGACCTAAATACATATTTTGCATGTGGTAAGTCTCACGGCAGTTCCTAGTCACAAAAATCAATGCTTTGACGCGGTAGATCAGGTAGCGGACTTCCCTCCAAGGCTCTGCAACCCCGCGCGCGCTGATGACGCTATCGTCCAGCAAATATCACATTTAGTATAGGTATTTTCAAATTTAAATGATACTCGCCAGTGTGTCTCAGTGCGCTGGATCAAGGAGGTACAACGGTACCGGGCATGAGCCCAGGATCCCGCGTATCAGCCGTCCTGATTGCAGCTTTTAGGCGGTTTACCGCAGCCATCAAGGCAAACGCCAGTCTCCAACTCATAAACTAGAAATTATTAAAAAAATACACTTATAATACAGAGAACATAATTACACATTTCGCAGACAGATGTCAACATTTCACTTCCTCCATTAGTCAGTAGTACGATGTGGCAATAGGTATAAAATGCTTGACGTTAGCAACTAGCAAGGGCATGCGGCCATAAAACCATAGCTCCAAATTTAACCTAGCCAAAGATGAACAAAACTCAATAAAGGCAACCGACCTCTAATGTTAGGAAACTATGGAGGAGAAGAAGAAGAATTTACTATGTAATGAACATTAAATTTTGACCATATGAAATCAAATTATATTAATATATGTTAAAGTAACTTCAGAATAAAAACATTTACTTATTTTTCTCACTACTTACAAAGAATATTAGATGTATGCGTATTTAGTACTTGTCATTTAAATAAAGATTATTGTCGATATTGGGAATAAATTTGAAGTCAGTAATAGGTAATAACGTTTTTGATATAGACACGGTAACAAATAATATATTTTTTTTAATGTTCCATGTATTTATAACGGACTAAAAAGTATAAAATAATTTCTCTAATCCTTATGAAGGATAAAACCACATATAGATTTCTAACTTCTTCTAAATTGTCATGAAAATTTATACTTGGAAATTTTTGATAGATATTAAAATACTTATAAGATTGGTGACGAAGAACATTGAGCGGATAGAATTTACATAATTAAATTAAATGTAGAGAGTAGCGATCAATGAAAGACCTTAATTATCAGTTCACATTATTTGAGGTGTAATAAAATTTTTAGTAGAGCTATTAATGAATCAATTATCTGTTGCATTCTACCAATGATTTTCGTCTCCATTCTTACAAGTATTTTAATAGCTATCAAAAATTTCCAAGTGTAAATTTTCAGGGGAATTTAGAGGAAGTTAGAAATCTGTATGTGGTTTTATCCTTCATAAGGATTAGAGTATTTTATACTTTTTAGTCCCTTATAAAAACATGGTACATTAAAAGTTTTTATTTTATTTTCTGCTTTTTAGGGTTATGTGAGTGAAAATTTGTAATTGATTTTAATACTTTGATGACATAAATTCCAGGGTTTTTCTTAATAGAAAACATTTAATTGAGAAATAATGAACAAAACAAAAAAGCATTATGCATATACATCGTTTGAATCATAAGTTATGGTCTGGTTCCACCAGAATTGTTCAGGCAGCATCCCCAATTTTTCTTTCCCTAAATACATCATTCAGACTACTGCAAACATTAAAAAAAAAAAAAAGAAACTTAATCAGTCCCTAGAAAATGTACTTTCAGTTGTTACCGAATTTTCCTATTTTTCGGACACTTTTCCATTTTTCTTTCTCTGAAAACCTTATTCAGACTAATAAAGACATTTAAAAAATAGCTAAATTGTTACATAGAAAAAAGTACTTTCATGGTTTCCCGAATTTTCCAGCCGACTTTTCCAATTTTTCTTTCTTAAAAAACCTTATTCGGACTTTTACGAAAATTTAAGAACATTAGCCAGATCGGTCCATAGAAAAGAGCACTTTCAGTTTTTCCACAATTTTCAAATTTTCGGGTTAACTTTTCCCATTTTTTCACATTTTCATTCATTGTCATTCAGTTCTGAGCTATGGTCAAAATTTCAAGTCTCTAACTCATCGAGAAGTTAGTTTAAAATCAATTACAAAATTCCACCCGGACAGACAAAGCCCAAAGCGAGTTAGCTTTTCACGAATTTTCCAAGCAACTTTCCAGTTTTTCTTTCTTTAAAAAACTTATTCGGACTATTACGAAACATTTTTTTAAAAAAATAGCCAGATTGGTACATAGAAAAAAAAAGAATTTCAGTTTTCTCCGAATTTTCCAATTTTCCGGGCAACTTTTCCATTTTTTCATTAACTAAAATCCTTATTCAGACTATTACGAACATTTAAAAAAAATAGCCAAATCGGTACACAGAGAAAAAAAGACTTTCCATTTGCTCCGAATTTTCCGGGTAACTTTTCCAATTTTTCACTATTAAAAACCTTATTCGGACTATTACGAACACAAAAAATTAGCCAGATCGGTCCATAGCAAAGAGTATTTTCAATTTTTTCCGAATTTTCCGGACAACTTTTCCCATTTTTCCCATTTTCATGCATTTTCATCCAGTTCTGAGCTATGGTCAAAATTTCAAGTCTCTAGCTCATCGAGAAGTTAGTTTAAAATCAATTACTAAATTATACCCGGACAGACAAAGCCCAAAGCGAGTTAATAAAAACATTTTAAAATAAAATTGTCCAAAATCGACAATTTTTTTCCATTTTCTCGTAAAAAGTTTGATAATCTTCTCAGTTGTCCTCTTACCGAGCTCTAAGCAACTATACCTCATTATTATTATCATCATCATTACCCCGCGATTTACTAAAAGTGTGTGGCGGAGGGTGCATTACACCTATCCGAAAGGGTAATGGTTTGGAAGGGATATACGGGATATGGCAGGAGGCGCCCATGGGCTATTGTGAGGAACCATCCCAGCATTCGCCTGGAGTGATCCGGGAAAACCATGGAAAACCCAGATCAGGTTGGCAGAGGTAAGAAAAAAAACTTTTCTAACACCTTAATTTATACGATAACCTACTCAAATATAATTTTAAACTATTTTTAAAACTATTTTCGCTTTTGGGTGATCGAACAAATGCAAATTTTAAGTGTATAATTTATTTCTATTAAGTGCTAGAGGCCTGTGACAAAGGAACAGACAGCCGAGAGACAGCTCAGTTCCCTTTGGAAATCCTCAAAGATATTAAAGTCACGAGACCGCAAGAGAGCACTGATTATCATGGCGAAAATGGTGGGAGGATTTAAAAACAGTTAATTATTGATTGCAATGGAGCATATGCCACGATGGCAATTTCCCAACACTTCTCGGGTTTTTTTTTGTTTTTTTTTTTTTCAGCAGATTACTTGATGATTTATTCCAGTCCCATATGAAGAACAATACAATGCTTGCAACTGGTTGATTTCGATAAGCCTTTGAAACGAATTGTGGCTAATGAGAGTATAACTTGTGAAATTAATAAGTGCTATTGGCATAATTGATCTGGAAATTCCGAAGGCCATCTAAGCGACGAGATTATCACTTGCCACGAAATCCACTCCTGCCGTGGCTGTCCTATCCTAAACAGGTAATCCTACCGGAAAATGGGGCTTGTATGTTTGCGTGGAAAACGAATTACGAAGCATCTGAGCATTCTTCACTTTAAAAAAGATTAATACTTTGACGACGGCCTTTAAACATTGCGACCGGAACCGCGAGCCTATCGATCCCAAGTCAGGCAAACGTCTGAGCCACCAGTGTGAAAGAACGCAGTGCAGCAAACTCACTGTCCGCTTAATGGTTGACTTGTGTAATATTGCTGTCGGAATTTCGCTTTTGAAATTTGCTCATCTATTTGGTTATAACAGGATGCGTGATGATAACGTTCCTGTGGAGTGCGGTTAAAAATGCTACTTCTTCAGAACCGGATAACCACAATATTTCTTTTTACTTTAATGAATTTTCATACTCACAATTCATTGATCTCATGTTTAGCATTTTTCTTCGTTTCGCAATCTCGACGGGAGTAGAGTATTTCGTATTGAGAAGCCCTTGACCGTCTGTTTACCTCCGTTTAGCCACTGAACTCCGACGCCCGCTCGTGGGTTCAACATCAAGGTTGGGTGAAGTTAATATGGACTGCTAATGACTGGCTGAAGAGATGTTTCATTCACACTGAAGTTCCAACTTGTAACCATTTCGCGATAACATGCATTGCAAATGCCTTCTCGCTCCAAACTGAACTCAGCTGATTCATTCTACTTTGTGACTCACTTCATAAATCACATTGCCTACCGCATGGTTGGTTGCCTTGCCTTTACAGTCTTTCTGCTTCAAAACATTAAAAAATTTATTTTCCGAAGTATTCTCCATTCCCTCAGCGCCTACCCACAATCCGGTGAATGGTAATTCTCCAGTGGGGTTTCCCTGCAAATAGACAAAACATCTTCGTCTCACAGACTAATGTGACTCCCCTTAGACCTAGGCAACACTGGGAAACAAGTCAGACAGTGAAAAGCTGTTTAAACGTTGCAATATTGCGTCAAAGCATTATTAAATGGCTTTTCTAGTATATTATTAAATAGGAAGAATGGAAAAAATACGAATCTTTAGCGTCAAGATATGATTAATTTAGGTATGGATAAGATATCAGTAATATGAAAAAACCACCTTTGAGGTTTAATTTAATCGTTCATTTAGCTTTTTAATGTAACTTTTTTTTTTACTGAAACTGAAGTCAAAAGCGACTTTCAGGCAAATCCGAAGCGAAGATTGATGTAATAGATCACCCAAAAGCTCAAAAAATTGTCATGACTGATTAACAATTTAATGATTCATGAAGCTATACTTAGCACAGCAGAGGCGGTAGTATACTATACGATGGAATATCTTGGTGGGGCTTCCAGTCGCGCAATATTTGGCGTTAGAAAGTGTCTGCAGTTTTCCGTTGTCAGTAAGTCTCATAAGGATTTCAGTTTCTTTCATAGATTACCGAAATCACTTCAGTGGTACACTTTGATAGGTCCTTCATATTTCCTTACCGATCTTTGACAACAATCGTATTGCGGCCCCGTTGCCAATGAGCGATATAAGAAAATAATTAACTTTTTAATGTGAAAAATAGAATGTTTCTAACTCACCTGATTGATGGGGTTTCTGCGTACTATCCCTCTCGGTTGATGCAGCCAGGAACTTTATCGTTAGATATAGCAGAACATAGTTTGCAACGACATCAAAAGCTGATCCGCACAAGGAAGTTTTACTGTTCGACTAGTTCCCTAAATTATCAAAAAACGTATGACGCCTTTACATTATTTAAGGTAATTTACACTTCTAAAAACACATTTTCTGCTTAAATCTAATTTATAAATCAGCTGAATGTTTTCTCCAGATTACTCTATTAAATACTTGTTTGTTTACGTAGATTGGGTTGGAGCTCACGTTACAGTTACAATATAGAGTCAAAGATTTAACTCCTGGCTATTGACGTCGGATTTTTGCAAGTATTGGCACTTTTGAATGGGATGGCAGTTGAGGTATCGGCGTTTAGCTGACCAATGGTAAACATGTCGGATTGTGACGCTTGGTGATTATTTCGAAGGAGCTACATTTAGAGCTGCGAATCGGGCGACGTTCCGGGTCGGATGTTACGGCTATTAAGGCTGCAGTTTCTTGTCTGTCAAGTGTAAAAATGTAATTTGAGAGGGCTCTGTCAAAAGCCACAAATAGTCGCTTATGAGAGGAGTATTCCTCAGAAGCTGGCAAGCTTGAGATTTGACAGTTACAGGCTTAGATTTTCATAATGTTGACATAATTTTGATCCATGTCAGCCAATCTAAAAATGACGAGATTTTCCGAGGAATCCTCATAGGAGAAGACGGAAATGCCGCGGCATTGCAGGGCGGAACGGAGGTGAACTGGCCGAGGAGAAGAACTTGACTTCAGTGCATCGTGCTAGAAAAATTAGTTCAGCATGGCTGAACACTCTGCAGGCTGCTAGTCTTCTCTTCCTACCAGATCATGCTGAACACAGAGGCCAGAGACGAGAGGGGACCACATCGACTGTCGACTCGTCCCCAACCGCAGCACCAGTGCTGCCACCTCTAAAAAATATTTTATGCCAAATCTACGCTTAGGAAATGCCAAAAATATGCTATACTTTTCGCAAAATGCTGAAAAAATTGCAACAAAATTAAATGGCACATTAACATGCTTACCAGAAAAATCTCTATCCAAAATAAACTCTATCATTAACAGGTCTATCATAAACATTATTACGATTCAACACTTCTTACCAAAAAATTATGATACTAATAATCAGTTCTACCAAATGTTATTTCTACCTATTAACATCTCTACCATTTACAAACCGTACAGCGTGAAAACTCTATCATAAACATCTCTACCAAGGGAATCTCTACCAAACGCAAATTTATCATAAATGAGTCTACCAGTTTTACTCTCTAGCGACCATAAGCCTACCATTAACATGTCAACCAAAGCATAAACCTACATTCAAAGTATTGACCATTGCATTCTACACATTTCGCTCATCTTTTAGGAAAATTATGGATACCATCCCAAAAAAAACTTTTTCTCTTTCGAGGCAAACCATTGGACGAGCCATTTTTCGACTTCCTCAAAATTGGCGAAGCGCTGGTCTGCAAGTGAGTGTCCCATCAATGCGAAAAGGTGATAGTCGGACAGGGCAAGGTCTGGAGAGTACGGCGGGTGCGATAATATTATCCAATTAAGTGCTTTCAATGTGTCCTTCACCAGTTTAGCGGTATGAGATGGCGCGTTGTCATTTTGCAAGATAACTTTTCCATATCTTCGGGCCCATTCCGGCCGTTTTTTCGATAAACGCATGATTCAAGTTGATAATTTTTTGTCGGTAGCGATCCGTATTCACTGTTTCACCAGGTTTTAATAACTCGTAGTACCCCACACCACACTGGTCCCACCAAACACAGAGCTTTGTCTTATGGCCAAAGCGATTTGGCCTTGCAGGCGATGGGCCGGCCTCACCAGGTGAAAGCCATGATTTTCTTCACTTCGGGTTCTCAAAATAAATCCATTTTTCATCCCCCATGACAATTCGGTGCAGAAAATATTTCCTTTCGAGCCAATGAAGCAGCATTTCACAAACGGTTTTTCGATTTTCCATTTGTCTATCGTTCAGTTGGTGTGGCACCCATTTTCCATACTTCTGGATCTTTCCCATGGCTTTTAAGCGTTGGCAAATTGCTCCTTGAGTCACATTAGGAGTTTGTGCCAATTTTTGTTGCGATTGGGTTGGGTCTTCATCCAATAATGCCTGCAATTGCTCGTCTTTGAACTTTTTCACTGCACCAGGATGTCCATTGTCTGTCAAATCGAAACTTCCACTTTTAAATTGACAAAACCATGTCTCACATGTTTTAATCACTGGAGCATGTTCACCATAAGTTTCTACCAGTAACCGATGAGGTTCAGCTGCTTTTTTCTTTTGATGAAATAAAAAAAGCAACTAATGCCGCAAATGCGATTTACTTGGAACAAAACTCGACACTGAAGAAAACAACAATGACGCTATTATTGTCGCGGAATGTGACTTGTGTATTGTTGAACGTTAATGTCAATAGAAACAAAAGATATACATGCCAAATCATAGGAATGTATACATATTGCTAGCGATATCTATAAGTACAATCGGTAAACTGCAACTAATACCTCTGGTATGTTACAATGAAAAGAGCCGAAAACATTAATTTGTTTGCGTCAGTAAGACACATATAGTGATGTGTAATTTTCATCTTTAAAACTATCTGAAACAAAACTTAAGTACATATTTTAGTTAAAAATACATGTTTAATGTTTTATAATAACTGAATTATTTAAATTTAAAAAAAAAATCTTTGTGAATTCCCTTTATGGAGATGCTTGTTTTACATTGTAAAATGTATAAAACAAACAACTTAAAAATAACAAACATTAATGACAATTCTTTGAGACAGATTATTCTAGTAAATAAATGAACAATACTGAAATTATATCAAGAAATCGTCGACTTGTCAGGAAACAATGCTAAAAACTATGCAATACGCTAAATTGAATTTTTTCATGCTAATCACTTGTAAATACTGTAGCCATCAAAATTCTAAATTGGCAGCAGTGCCGTCTCTTGCTAAACTGGTTTGGCGAGGGAACGCAGCCACTGCCTGCCGCCACTAACACTATGTGGTTGGAGTAATATCAGATGATATTGAGTGTGCACAACAATTACTTTACAGCCTGGACAATTCCCGGCACAGGTATCTCTTGCTTTAATGATTAGCGAAAATGTTTGTGATTTTTGCAGGTTTCTCCTTTGTTGAAGTAAATAAGGGAGCGTCCATAAACTATGTGGATCGGTCTATGGGGTGGGGGAAGGGGTTGGGTAGATAGTTACGCTGGGCTACGTGGGAAGAGGGGGGTTTCCGAACAAGACACGTAGCTGTTCATTCATATGATTTGTCACAGTTAAATAAGGTACTGAACACATAACAGCATGTGGATATTTAATTATCTGCGTTTGTAATTTAGATATCCTTTACACTAACAGTGCTGCGCAAGCGTGTGGCTTTGAAGTTATACTATTGGCCAGCATATTAGAACTAACCGACACGCGACGGCTCATTACTCTCCTTAAAACGTTAGGTATGCGTTTCCTACACTCAAATTCGCTTACAGGTGTCACCCGGGATTTTCCGAGGCAGTTACAGTTAGTATGATTTAGGTGGTTTGTAATAATGCTGTTTTGATTAGGATTACCCGAGTATTAAATAATTGTTAAAATAATTCTAATTTTGTTAAAATAATTCCAATTTTGTTAAAATAATTCTAATTTTGTTTTCTCAAGTGAATTTCGGTGCAAATTTAATTATAGTGTTCGCTGAAGTGTTATTGCAAGTAATAAGAATAGTGTGAAGTGACTCCGTACATTGAGGCTAAGCGACCCTGTTATCATACGTGGGAGGAATAGTTTGTTCTATTTTATCAGTTAATGTATAATGATGATTAAGGTAATCAGATTGTTTTTAGCAACGCCTCAAGAAGAAAAGATCCTAACTGCATCTGAAGAGATTTCCTCCCAATAATTGATCATTTGCAGGAGTGGCTAGTGTCAACATTTCATTCAGAATATTTACAGTTATAGATAAGTACATAACGCAAATATCTATTGGGTTTGGGTTTATTGTATACGCAATTATTTTTACGAGTTTCTTAGAGGAAACATTATAAAATGTTTTCTGAAATTAATAGTAAAAAAGCTAAATCACTGCGTGACTCATGAAAAGGGGGAGGGGTAAAGGGTTCTCAAGGCAAAAGCCACGTCGTGCTATGTGGTTGGAGGGGGTGAGGGGGAGGTTCAAGAGAAGCCAAAATGAAGCGCCGTAGTTAATGGACGTTCCCTAAACAAATATTTTTTTCGTACTTTGAAGGATCAATAAATCTTATATATACATAGACGTGTGTGCCCCCATATTTCACCCTGCAGCCACCACTACCTAGCGCAGAACACTGATGTTTGGGTGTGGTAGTAGCATCGAGTCTCCCATCATGCACCTTGGTGATAGCATTTCGGTAGCGATGGAGATTTGGGAGATATGGTGGTCGAAAGTGCTCGACCTGGGATAGTTTCATATTTCGATCAACGACGTGTGTGGCTCTATATTTCACTGCCCAGCGCAGACCACTGGTGTTTGTGTGGTAGCATGGAGTCAGCGAACGAGCACAATGTTGGGCGAATATCAGTAGCTGTGGCGGTGTACGAGTTATGGTGGTTGAAAGTGGTCGATCAGGGACATTTTCGTATTTCGACCAAAGACATCTTTGTACACATGTTTCACTTTGCTGTCACAACTACATAGCGCAGACGACTAGTTTTTGTGTGTGGTTTGTGGCCTCGAGTCTCCCATCGAGTAATAAGGTGCGTGCATGTCGGCAGCTGTGGGGGTGTTGGAGAAATGATGGTTGAAATTATTCGACGGAGGGCATTTTCATATTACGACAAAAGACATGTGCCTATATTTCACTCTACAGTCAAAAGTACCTATCGTTGACCAATGGTGTTTGTGTGCAGTAATACCTCAAGTCATCCATCCTGCACCTTGGTTGAATGTTGGTAGCTGTGGGGACGTGGGAGATATGGTGGTTGAAAATGGGCGGCCGACGGTATTTGGTTATTTCGACCAAAGATATGTGTGTCCTTGGATTTCACATTGCAGCCATAAATACCCTGCACAGGTGGTATCAGCTTTGAGTCTCCCATCGTGCACCATAGTTGCATGTAGGTAGCTATCAATCAAAATTCTTTACAAACACAAACGAAGTTGTGGCCACCAGATAGTATTGTAAAATTTGGGATACACCTTTTTTGCTTGTCTTTAATATTTCATTCACTCCTAGTAAGTTTTCAAAGTAATCCTAATATTCAAAATATAACATAATCCAAAGATCAAAAAAGTAAAATAAATTAATTACGCTACTAAATGGAACATTACACAGAGTGTTCATAAAAGCCAGGACGTGGTATTTTGGAAAGGAACAGGGAAGTAAAACACTGCGGCCTATTTGGAGGATTAATCGTGATATTCTGTAGAGATCTTTTCATGAGTATGCCCTAGCTGGGAGATTTTTAGTCGACAATGCTTAGCGTCCCGGCTTCGTTGTATGTGAGATCGCGCATACGGGCTACCAATTTCTGGTTAAATTATTTGTGCTTCAGTAAATATCGAAATAATTTCACTTTGGGACACTATTAATGGCTGAAAGCGTCGCGAGTGCTTGACTCTAGAAAGTAGTGTTCAGTTTGTTATTTTCTCAATAAAACGTAACATTAGGTTGGTTGGATCCGAACCAGGAATATTCTGGGCTTCCTGACATGAACGAACCTTAAAATTTCTGGTCGTGGTGTGATGCGAACACAGCACTCTGAATTTTGAATATGAGCTACCAAACTACTCATTTTCTTAATATGGCTACAAAAATGAAGCAGTGCGACAATTTCTCTCTCTTTTTTTTTTTTTTTTTTTTTTAAAAATGGCACAACAGCCAGAAGTCGACTTTAAGGTCAGCGCAAGAAACGTCGAATTGAGGGTTTACCAAACTATGGAACTTGGAGCCTACAACTCACTAAAAGCAATTAACTAATGGACACGGAGTTGGTGTACCCTGTTGTTATTGAAACAAATAGAGCGGGTGTCATATGAAATCTAGATCTACATCTACATCTACATATATACTCTGTAAATCACAAAACTGTGGGTGGCAGAGGGTGCTCAGCACCAAACCTAATCTCTTTGTTGTGCATTCCAATCCCTAATGGTACGAGGAAAAAAGGAATTCATATAAGAATCAGTGCGGCACCTTATTTCTCTAATTTTATCTTTCCTGTCTTGCCGACCCAAATAGGTTGGTGGACGAAGTATTTCACTACACTCGTAAGTGAAAGTGGGGGTACGCATGTTTACCAATAAGTTTATACGAAACGTGCGTCGTCTATCTACCAGAGACTCCCAGCCTAGTTTACTAATCAGTTCCGTAACGCTTTCATAAGGACTGTAGCAAGCGGTCACTAATCGAGCGGCTCTTCTCTGTACTTTCTCTGTACTCTCAATCAGCCCCTTACGAAACGGATCCCAAATGGCACAACAATAGTCCAAATGTGGACGTACAAGAGATTTGTACGCTATCTCCTTTGTTTGTTCATTACAATTTTTCAAAATTCGACCTAGGAACCGCAGCCTAGAATTAGCTCTACCTACCAACGTATTAATATGTAAGTCCCATTTCATGTTCCTTTGTACTGTTACTCCCAAATATTTCATAGAATCGACCACATCAATAACTGAACTGTTTACCTCGTATTTCTGAACAATTGGATTCTTTTTGTTAGTTATGCTCATTGTCTTACACTTTTTACAATTTAGTGTGAGTTGCCACTCAGCGCACCATGCCAAAATAACATCCAGATCACGCTGAATTGCTAAACAATCGGCCAAATTCCTTACTTCCCTATAAATAACCGCATCATCAGCAAACAATCTAAAAAGGCTTTTCACTTTGTCTCCGAGATCGTTTATAAAAATTAAAAAAAGAAGTGGTCCTATTACACTTCCTTGAGGTACACCCGATGTAACATCTAGATTAGAAGAACTTTCTCCTTCAACAACGACATACTGCGATCGACCAGTTAGGAAATCCTTTATCCATTCGCAAAGCTGATCCGATATACCGTACGCTCGTAGTTTCGCTAAAAGGCGGTTGTGTGGCACAGAGTCAAAGGCTTTCTGAAAATCTAAAAAAATTGCATCTACTTGTGAACCTGCATCAATAACTTTCATTACATCGTGTGTAAATAGGGCCAGCTGTGTTTCACATGATCTTTTCTTCCGAAATCCGTGGTGATTTGTTGTAAGCAAATTATTTTCATCTAGGAAATTCATAATGTTCGAGCATATAATATGCTCCATAACTCTACTACAAACAGATGTTATAGATATGGGACGATAGTTTCCAGGATCGCTGCGATCACCTTTCTTGAAAATTGGAGTTACTTGCGCTATTTTCCAGTCTGAAGGTACTTTTCGCTCTTCTAGGGATTTACTGAATATATCAGACAGAAATGGCCCGATTTCCGCCGCATACTCTGAAAATACTCTTACTGGAATACCATCCGGGCCAGGTGCTTTTCCCCACTTTAGGAGCTCTAATTGCTTTATGATACCTGCAGTATCTATTCGTAATGATTCCATCTCCAACTCGACACGACGTGGGAAAACGGGAATGCTATCCTTATTTTCGTCAGTAAATGAATTTTTGAATACAGTATTTAGTACATTAGCTTTATCGCGGCTTTCAATAACCTCGGATCCTTCGCGAACTAGTGCTGGAATATTGCTGTTGGTACAACTGACTTTACGAACATACGACCAAAATTTCTTTGGGTTTTCTGCGAGACTCTTAGAGAGAGTGTTTGAATGAAAATCGTTGAAGGCCTCACGCATCACATTCTTCACACGTAGTCTTAACTCAGCCAAGGTTTCTAAATCGCTGCGAGACCTCTTCCTTCTGTAGCGTGCGTGTATCCTTCTTTGTTTTTTGAGTAATCTTTTGACTTCGCATGTGTACCACGGTGGATCATTCTCCCCATTTATTTTCCGCTTCGGTATATGTACTTCCATACCTTCCTTGATTATATGTATAAATCGATGCCACATCTCTTCAACGGTGTCCTTTGTTAACTTAAAGTTATGGTAATTATTCCTCAGGTAGGTTCTAAAACACTCCTTTGAGGCCTTACTGAATCTGTATACAATCCGTCCATTTCCCCTTTTTCGCTTGGTCATTAATTTGATAGTCGCAATTACCGCTTTGTGATCGCTTATTCCAGTGGTCGTTGAAATGTCGGTGAATAATTCTGGCCTGTTAGTAACTAGCAAATCTAAAATGTTTTCGCTACCGTTATGACACCGCGTAGGTTCATTCACTAGCTGCTCGAGATGATTATCGGAGAATAAATCGAGAATTACTTCAAAAGCTGCCTTATCCCTGCTACCAGTAATGTGAACATAATTTCGCCAGTCGATATAAGGCAGATTGAAGTCGCCTCCCAGAAATCGGTGCTATTGATAGAGGACGACTACATAACACACTGGTTCTCGAAATGATCGAATGCTACAGCATTAAGTCTACCCCATAGCTTCTCTAACGCTTGAACAATACCAGCGTGAAAATACTTATATCTGTTTACGATGGAGCTGAATATCCGAAAAGAAAGAAAGAAAAATAGGAACTCACGGGCATGCGGAAATGGATTGGAGCGAGTTCAGCACTCAAATAACTATTCCGGGATTATAAATTGCAAAATTTTTCAGTGTTTTAAAAATCTCCTAGACTCGTGACTTTGGTATCGGTATGAGATAAATTTACCTTGTGTTCTAAAGTTATGCATTTTTCGCTTATCCAAATACTGTGTTGATTTGGCTACATATACATATTTATGTAATTAATGTTGTATAAACTCTTTCGTCGCCGCGTGATAAAGCAATCGAGAAGACATCATTGGAGGTGGACGTCTGGTCAGCCGGTTTTTCCAAGGTTGCGGCCACGTTGGAAGGTCGTCAGTCTGCAGCCGGACATCCGTAACACACACGCATACCGGCGTAACTGGATCGCATCACACTGTGTTCCTCGTATATGAGGTCGGAAAGTCAGCGGAAATTTGCAACGCAACTTGTCATGACCATCCTCAGCGAATTCCTTAAGTGCGGCGCCTTTTAGAGAATACACGCCTTTTTTATGCCTTAACTTTCTTACTGACTGGTCTTGCTGCCAATCAGTCGTTCCACTGACTGAGCCACGAGACCGTTTACTCTTTATTCAGGTCTTCATTTATAGAATGGCAAATCCGAATTCGACTTTAAGGTCAGCGCAAGAAACTTTATATTGAGAATTTAGCAAACTATTGAAATTGCAACGCACAACTTACTAGAGCAAGTCCAAAGATGTTAATTAATCGAGAGCAAAGAGTTTTACAGAGCCTCACATTTAACAGTATTACCATTTCACTTAGGCATGTGGTCAGTTTAGCCGGACGTTAAATTGCTGCCATACTAGAAATGTAGGGCTCGCGTTCAAATCTCTGGCCTAACGTACCGGCAGTCTTGATTATAGTTCTCATGTAGTTCTTCCTAATGATACAGCTAAACACCGGGCCGGTCAACAGTTTCCGTAATTACATATTTCACACACAAAAATAACACATATGGTGGGGGGTTCAAGGAAATAACTACCGCACTTCATAGATAGAAACAATTGCGCCTTCCCTCCTGCCTTCTATAGCGCAGTAACAGCCTGGTTGTAATTGTATAAACCTCTCGGCGAAATTGGATCCTGCGATTGACAAAGACAGTGATACTGTTGTTTCAATACATTTGACTATCAATGAGTATGGTATCCTAAAAATTGTATGATGTCCGTAAAACGTCAATTAGACTATTAGAGGTGGCAGAAGAATAGAAAGGAAATCCGTTATTTGTCTGAACTGAATTCAGGAAACGATGGACAACAGTAATCTGTGTTGTTTGGAAGGGTCACAAGAGGCAACACGTTCAATAATGACTTGGAGCTTCATCAGCCCGTATGGAATTATTAATTTGTTTCAATTCGGTGTGGAGATAGCAATCTATTTTTTTTTTATTCTTTTTTTTTTTTTTTTTGTGCACTACAGGTATTCAAAAACCCTTGTTAAAATTTGTAACGGCTCTTTTACCGGCCAAAAAGTGTGGTTAAATCATGGAGTTGAAACTACGAACTCCACCTTTACTTGTCTCCGCCTTCTTTATCACGGAAAATCTTTTCCTTTTACTCAGCACGTAAAAGTAAGACGTGACATCATTTGTTTGGGAAAATACAGATTATAACAGGGAGGTTCCACAAGGGTCACAAGAAAGTGTGAAGTGTTATTTTGACTGCTTGTAATAATTTTCTTTCAGAGCACTATCCATCGCTAATATGATCTCACGGGTCAGTACAATTTCTTAATAATGCATGTCTTACTATACGGGTATACAAAACAATGACGTGACCATTCCAGTTGCTGCAGAATACAGAGTGCAGCAACTGGAGTACCAATGACTGGGACCATAGATATAGAAACTGGGAATTGCTTTTGCGATTTGACGCAATGATTTGTTGGAGGACGTTCAAGGTGAGTAATCTGGCACGCCAACACACGTAGCGGCAACGTGTGCGCAACCATGTCTCCTCGCTGTGTACCGATTAACTCTGTTATGGTTTGGGAGGAACACTTCGAAGTTCGTTATGTTACATCAGGTGATATCTGTTGATTCAGGGAAAACTTCGAGCAAGATTCTTAGTTAAAATACCGACCACGATCAATCACGTCTGCGTTTTACACATCAAAAAGGCGGCCATGACCGCAAGCTGGCGCTCGATTTCATGCATAACGGAGTGGGGATTTTTTTATTTTTTTTTGGTAAGGGTGTCAGGGATTGGAACAAATTACCAAGTGAAGTGACGAATAATTTACCAAAAACGCTTAAAGAATTTAAAATTTGTAAAGTAAATGGGAGAGGGATTTAACACTCCAATTATAAAATAAAAGTTTAAAAATAATGTAAAAGGAGTAATTAGATGACATGGGGAATTGCCACCGGAGCGTTAGCTCCATCTCAATTAAAATTAATTTGTTTAAAAAGTGCATTTCCCAGGCACAATAGCGTCGTTTTTCGCATGGGCAATGGAGGGACGTATACTTTCTTCCACAATATTTGTCTCCATATTTGAATAAATCGGTGGAAGCATTATATAAGAACAGCATAAACAGAAGTTCCGATATTTTGTTATCTTGAGGTACGTTCTCTGATTACCACATGACCGACGGTAAACAGTTGTGTTGAATATGTCACATTTCAGTGCATTATCCCTTTGGAAACGAAATGTAAGTAAGAAATTTCTTATAAATTAAGTAGAATGACCATTGAGCAACCAAAAAACAAGTGAATTTCAAAACGTGCTGTAATGTTTCTACAAATGCGACCTTTTTCTCACAAACAAATCCATCGAGACTGTGGCAGTACATTCCTCTCAGTACCTTTATCAATAGGAAAATCGTCAAAAAGAATAAAGCAAATTAAACATTATAGTTCTTTTTTTTTTCAGCACCTTCATTTCCAGGTCATCTACTTTATATATAATCATCAAGGAAACTTCCGTGATGTTTATTTTCAAGTATCGTCCATTGTGGCTGACTTCAGTATGATCAGTGAGAAGGATGAGGATCCGCAGGATGGTCGTGCCAGTTATCCAAGTGCGTCGCTACAACAGCAACATCCTCGGCTTCTCACGTGGACTCCACGTGCTGACGTACCTATTCCTATTCTGCAAAAAGTATTCATCGAACATCACCTACAGAAACCCTACCAAATGCTCATTCGAAAAGAAAACAAAAAGTAATATTTTATGGTTCCGTGTTGATTTGACTTGTCCTTGATCAATTGTCAAAGAGAGAGTGGTGGAAAATTCTTACTTAATATGCCGTAAGCTGCAGTCGTCCTCAGATCCTTGACCGCGGCCTTTCTATTCATATTTGTTCGTATAAAAATTTTGACCCGAGTTGAGCATTAAAACATACATTTGAGTTCCTCTCACCAATTCATTACATATTTATCCCTTTTTTTATTTTACACCTTGAATGAATTAAATTGTGTTAGAAAGAAAATATTCCAAAATGAATCAAGTGATCGTTTCATTGTTTCACGACTTTTGTCCAGAAATAGACATATCCGTTGAAATAATTTTTCTATCCAATAAAGAAAACTAAGGAATTTTTTGGAAAAGGAATCTTAAAGAGGAAAGTAATTAAAAATACAAATGAATTATTTCTTGAAACTACACCGAACTTGACGATAGTGTTCCTGCAGCAGAAAGCGCTCCTGTTTCCAACATTTAAATGATCTATGCCAACATCTAAAAGTCCGTGTACTGTAATGCTAAATTATTTGAAAACCTAGTTTCTGTATAAAAAAAAGGTATTAGTTGTTCATTGAGTACAGGATATTTATTTTTGTGGTCTCTTTACAAAACTAAAGAATTTTATTTCTAGTAATGTTATAATTTACGAAAATAGAGGTCTAAAAATAAAGATGTTGGATGTTCAAACTAAACGAAATGTGTCTGTGTGTGTAACTCCAATAGTTACAAATTCTTTCGAAAAAATTTACACCATTTTCAGTTAAAGATCGGAACTCTTTCTTTGAGCAGATGTGTCAAAAACCCTTTAATGTATAATAAAACTCTTGATTTTCAATACGATATCCTGTTGTAGAATTCCTTTTTTACTTCGGCTTTATCATTCCCAGCAATCAAACGTTCTTACATGACTATCGACAAGAAGACCTAGAAATAAAACATTTCTTATTATAGAGTAATTCCATCAGATGAATTAATGGATGCTTTCCCGGTGTATCTATTGTATAACATATTCTCGGGCTTCCCACCGGGAGAACCCATCAATATGAAGTGACTTTTAGAAGCTGGCTCCATCTTCCCGCGGAAGACGTTTACCTTCGGTCAATTTTATGGAGGTTTTACAAAGATTTTCTCTATTTGGAGCAGCTTGTATGAACAACACAAGTTGGTATATCCCTGCAGTCTCCTCAGGACGTGTTTTAGTTCGTGATTTCGCGTTGATAAGACAATGAATACCTTTTACTTACTGTTATGAAAATTAAGGCAGTAATAGAATTAAATCTAGAAGGACGGAAAAATTATACGTATTATTAACACTTCGAAGAAACTGACATACGGCCAAAGTATAGGAATAACATGGAAAAAATTTGGAATACTCATTTAAAAATAATATCTGAACTGTTAAAAAGGCATCACTGAAATATTTTGTAGTAATACCTATTATTATAATTAGTTCCAGCACACAAAATTTATTAGAGATTGGCAACTGCTACGAGGAGCTTAAGAACTGGTATGCGAAATCAAGATTTAGTGATTTGTCCTATACGGTTCTGTGCCCATGCAGTGGGTGTATTCCTTTCTGATTGGCAGATCATTTACCCTATTCTAATTGGCTGAGTTCTGCTTTCATTATTGTTTTACACTGAGCTTATGCAGACTGCTTTCACAGCCGCCTCCCAACACCATTCTTTTTTTAAAAATATGTGATTTGTTGCTATCAAGTATTGACACAAGGACACTACAACACGGACAAGACATTCACAGACACAACACTAAACACCCATGCCCTCGGCCGAACTCGAACCGGCGACCTTTGGTACGTGGAGCTAGCACTCTAGCCCCTACGCTACCGAGGCCGGCTAGTGGCAGAGTTTAAATTGCCTGCGTGGAGGAAAGAAAGTGTCCTCATTTATTTCCGACCAAGCGTGGTGGTTGAGCCGTAACGCTCTGGCCTCGCATTCGAGAGAACGTTGATTCGAATCCCCGTCCGGCCATGAGGGTTTCCGGGATGGTTCCTTCAAAAGGCAATGGACGAATACCTTCACATTCCTTGCTCCCAGTCCTTTACCGCCTATAATGACCTCGGTGTCGACGAGGCGTAAAGCCAGAAGCAGGAAAACAGCATCTTTATGATTGTGACGGGCGGTAAGTCAGACCCGGGATCTGAACCTGGACCCGTTGTATCCCCCCAGTCCAGTGTAGTAGCGCATCAAAGCGCACGGACGCAATGGTGGTTTTCGAACAGTGAAAATGAATTTAATAACACAACAATTCCCATGCTTTTTCTGTGAGTAGGATTGTCGTTGCATGTGCTATCTAATAAACAAGTGTACTGGCCACTGAGAGTATCCCTGGCTATGCTGCTAACTGGGAAATAACGATGCAATATTATTAGTTCAGGCTGTTAAATTATCCTTAATCTTCAGTAAAAGTCATTAGCTATCAAAAGAGAATTTTTAATGGCAATTTCGATGAAAAATACATCTTGTTCATGCTTTAGTTAATTCCTGTGTTTAAATACGTTATTGAGGAATATGAAATTAAGGAAAATCATTAAATCGCTATCTTGATAATCTTTTTTGATAGTGCGGATATTATCCATCAATGAAAAAGGTCTATTTCAGCACCAGTAAGAGAGAACGATACATGATTCTGCGAAGGCTGAATAAATAACTGAGAGCAGAAACCATTTTCGCAGGCTATCGAAAATTTCTGTCCTGTGTACCTGGGTATATAAATTTACTCCTTTTAATTTACAGAAATTGATTTATTCATTTTATATGGTATGTAAAAAATAGATGACATTGATGACAGTATTTGTTGTAACTAATTCTTCAGTCTTTGTGTCGTTTCCAACTAAGCCTACCAACTACCAAGAAGAATCAAGAAACAAGAATGAGTATTGTTATGAGTAAAACGGACTCAAGTTTCTTAATTTCAACCTGAGCAACATAAACCTGTTTTAATTTCCTCTACCAAATGTTTCAGTTCTATTGGAGCAATTCACTTGCCTTGCGGAGTAGCAAAGCATATAGATATAGTAAATTCGTTTTATTGCATAAAATATAATTCGTATTTGTTAAACGAATCTTGCATTTTTTAAAGAAATTAAATCCAATTTTCCTCTGTTTCAACAGTAGTATTTCATTTTGATTAAATGCTGATATATTAAATATTTGAAGTTTTCCATCTTTATACTCAGTTTATAATTTCTGTATTTAACTACCAAAACGTTTACGACATTAATACAAGATTTATTTTATTTTTAAGTGACTAAAATTTGAATACACTAGATGTCCTGCGCGAGAATTCCGCGAATAAAATACAATGAATAGAATGAATAGAATGAAAAGTAGAACCACTTCATTTATAGCAAATGTTTGTTTATTTAGAGTAATAGGTACGCACCAAAATATTTACGGCATATTGCGAAACGGTTAGGAAAATGAAAACATTCTGTGTGTATGACATACTGTCACTGACCATAACAGAATACAACCAACCTGAACAAAATACACACAGCATATCCATACATCTGTGATATGTGTTGCTGCGATCATAGCATGCGAGTAACTTTCACGAATCAAATATCCGAAAAGCTAATTATTGTACAAAAAACAGTTTATTGATATCTGTGCTGCTGCCATCTAGGGACGTGGCTCTAAACTGTCTCGCAAGCACGACCTTCATAGTTATTACTTTTGCCCTTTAAGCGTCAAATTCCGAAAATTTTCTTTCTTCATTTATGATTTTACCTAATTTGAGTCCTTATTCTTTAAAACGATACGACATTTATCGATTTCGGTTAGATATCGACGGATATAAATAGCTCGTAATAAAAAAGCACGTTGTAGAAATTAAATTGATATGTCTGCCCTTTAAGGGTAGATTTCCAAAAAAAATCCATTCATAAAATATGGTGTAAGCAAAGTGGACACCTTGGTCTTTAAAATGAACCTCATTTATCGATTTCGGTTAGGCATCAAGCGGAAAAAAAACCGACATTTTAGAAATTATGATATTTTTGCATTTTAGGGTCGATTTGGAAAAAAGTTCTTTCTTAAAATATGATGTGATCAAAACAGGGACTTTAACCTTTAAAGTTATATCTTATTTCTCGACTTCGATTAAGTATAAAGCTCGTGACAAAAAAAAGAAAGAAAACACTTTATGGTAACAATGACACTTGTGCTCTTTAAGAGCCCAGTCCGAAAAATTCCTTTCTTGAAATATAATGGCACCAAATCGGAGACTTTAAAATAATATGTCATTTTTTTATTTCGATTAGATATCAAGGGATATAAATGGTTCGTGACAGAAAAACGCATTATAGAAATATTAATACTTTTGCCCTTTAAGGATCGAATTCCGAAAAATTCCCTTCATAAAATATGATGTTACCAAAGTGGTGATCATAAGCTTTAAAATGAATTCTCATTCATAGATTTCGGTTTAGTATGATAATGGCTTGTGACAAAAAAAACACCTTATAGAATTAATACATTTGATTGAATGCACTGTGAGTTTAGATATTGTCTAGAGCAGGCATGTCAAGGAACGGCCCGCGGACCGCATCCGGCCCCCGGGCCCTATCAATACGGCCCGCGATCGCAATGTGACACAGAAAGAAGAATCATGTTCTTTAGAGCTTTTAGACTTCACTCGATTCCTCTCTTTTTATTTGAATCTGGCCCGCCAACACATTCTAAATTTAATATACGTCCCTCTGCAAAATTGAGTTTGACACCTATGGTCTAGACTCTAGAGCCTGAAAAAATCGAATTGGTACCATATAATCATTTTTACATTTGTACATACTAACCATAGCGCAGAAGAGATGGGGAATGCGCTAACTGATTGAATTCTGTAAGGCTTTGTCCATAAAATCGACGTCTGCTTGTGAAGACAACTGCCTGGCAACTATCAACATTATATCTAGAAATGACCGGGAAAAAAAGATAAGAGAAATCAGAGCTAGAACCAATTATTTTCTATGCTCACGAGCGATTGTGGAATGGAAATAGGAAGGATTTATCGAGCGACAGGAGTAGGTCTCGAGAAACCGCTTGGCCATCCTGATCTGGTTATCCACGGTTTTCCCAGATTGTTCCAGAATGCCGGGATGGTTCCTCAGAATCGCCAATTGGTGCCTTCTGCTATACCGCGTATGTCCCTTCCGAAACACAAACGATTGGATTTTGGTATAAATGCAGCCCATCTCTCGCCACCCAATTTTAGTGAATCGCGAAGTAATAATAATAACAGTAACAAAAATAATAATAATAACAGATTCATTAATGAGCACTAACTTCTGTTAGTTTGACTGGAGTCAGATACTAAATATATATGCCTCTTAGCTTAAGCGACGATACTTTTCCACTATCGTCTGAGATGAAGAAACTATGACACCTTCTTGGCGGACTGGTTTCATAGGTTACGAGATTAGGTTACTTCATCATATACAATGAGATTCTTAGAGAAATCAGCTGTCGATTTCAAATCGTTTTATCTGGCATAAGCTTTAACGAGACTAGTAAGCGGTCTGGTGGCTCAGTGGTCGCCGACCCTGGTTGCATAGCTTGCCTCGCGTTGCCAGGCTCGTCGGTTCGAGTCCGGCCGCAGGCAGGGGTGTTGTGTTCGTCCTGTGTTGTCGAAAGGTCCCCGGTTCGAATCCCTGTCTCGGCGGGGATTTTCATAGGCACTTAACCCGGCCTTCACCTCTAGCACCAGCTTGCTGTGTAATGTGAAGTATTCCAGAACGCTTCCGTGGTTCGGATTCCACGTTAAACTGTAGGTCCCCTGTACGCGGCAGAATTGCCGGGATAGGTTAAGACATGCGCGGAATGCGCAGCCACTAGAAATCCTGTCACCAGGTCATTACGACCACACGGAATTATTATTATAATTAGACAAGTGTGTTCTATGTCAATGCCTTTTAGCAAACTCTAAAAATATAACAGCAAACAATAACCACGCGACGATCAATTTTATTACGTATAGTAAAAACAATATCACTCGTGTCGAAGGGCATGGCGAAATCTATGTGAATTTTCAAAATGTTGTTTTCTCCTCGTTTAATTACCATACATCGTTTCTATGTTTTGTTTTGATTTGAAAAATCGCATGAGCTCTAGCATTTTTCAGTTAATGTATATTGTTGCGTTGTCTTTCATTAATTTAATGGGTGAGAGTAATCGTTCTATTTTAATTGTATCTATGCCGAATAATCATATTAGAAATACCTCAGCTTGGAAGGAACATCGGACCTGGTATTCGGGAGGATGCGGGTTCAAATCCCCGTCCAGCCATCCTGCTTTCGGTTTTCCAGCTTCTTCGATAAACACAACAGGCGAATGCTGCGATGTTCCTTAAAAAATATCCGTAATTGAATTGCTTCCAGTTCCATCTCCTAAATCCCCCTGTAATGACCTCAATGTTGACGAGACGTAAAGTCCGAAGCAAGAAAATAAATAAAAGTGGAAGGAACTGTCTAATCTTGCTTGTGAGCTGGTGAGAATTTCAGCATTTGGTGAGATATTGAGGTATCTAGGGTGGGACCCCCTCTCTCCCCCCCCCCCCCCCGTAATTCTGGAGACTTTTTTTTAGCTCTACTGTTTTTTAATATGATGACGTGAACTTTCTGTGAACTTCTCCCCCATTTTGGTGAGATTTCGTCGGATTCCCCCCCCCCCTCTCCTATTCGTGGTCTCGTAATTAAGGAACGCCCCCTGAGGAAGCTGACGGTCTCAAATGTACTGCATTCAGTGTAATAAATAAATGTATATAAAGCCATTTAATTTCGTCCGTTAAGATGTTCCTTTAATTATATTCGTACTTACTTGTTCGGCGAAATTAAGAAAGAAATAAGTAGCAAAGCAGCAGCACTGGAATATTTGTTTATAGATACTAAGATCTCTAAAGTTTCACTATTATTAATGGTTCATTGCAGACACGATGTATTTTTACATTGTATTCTTTCATTGGGACTGTGTGGAGAAACTCGTGATTGACATTTCTAACTTTATGCTTTAAAACAAAAAAAGAATAAAATGTAAGAGAAGTATTAGAATTTTTGTAAAATACATTTATATATTCTTCATCAATCAAAAAAATTCATTCTTATCTTATAAATATATAAAATAAACTAAAAGAAAATATACAAACAATTCGTTCTTAAAATATGATCTAAATTTATTTACTACTCATACATTTCTTACGTAAAATCCATTAGATAATGTTGTCTATCTTTATGAAAACATATTACTTCCCGCTTGCTGTTGATTTCTAAAGAATACTATACATACGCGTATGTACTCTGTAGAGGGTTCCGTATTAATTTTTTAACGTATGAGACTGAAATCAGTGGTCATGATAGTAAGTAATTAACCTTTAAATAAGGAATGCGGACTCTGCGCAATCGGTGCAAATGAAAGAGATAATTAAATTGTCCGAATTAATCAGAGAGAAAGATCGCTTGAACATATTAATTAAAATAACACTAATGTGAACGCGAAACACGTGACATTAACAACAGACATCTTAAGAACAATAAACTAAATGATTAAAGTTCAGTTTGTAGCAGTTAAGCAGTTTTATCACCATATGTATCACTGTTCTGTATGTATATTTAGTACAGAATAGCACATATATGTAACTAATGATACAGGTGAAGGGTGGCATACCAGCATATGATAGTTAAAAAAAAGTTTATGATTAACAGTGGGGTAAACTTAATGTTTTGCACTTTTGCAATTTCTGATTTACATTAGTATTAAAAAAACAGTTTAATATCAATACTGTCCTCTCTTCAAAGACAGGTCAAAATTTAACTTCTAGTAAACATTAAAACTATTAGTCATTTTAAATAGGTTATGCAGTTTTTATGAAAATTACGCCATAACAAAGTTTTCAAGTATACTTCGCTTTTTTTATAGCTAATTTATAAAATGTCTCGATTACACCAATATGTTTATAATATTTTTATGTGATTTTTTTTTACGTAAGATCACGGTATTTTTAAAAATGATTCTCTAGGTTTTCGATAGTAGAATAAATTTATTCTATAAATTTCTACAAATTTTATAAGAGTTTAAGAAACAAAGTTCTTTGGCAATTTATAAATAAGTGCCGTCATGTGAAACTGTTGTTACTATGATTCCTTCGAATGCTTCGAGAACAAAGAATGCGTATCGGGTGAAATTAATCTACTGTGACAGTCGAGTGATTTTGATGCACATTTCTTGAGGCTTATAGCCGCCCTTATGACGTACCTTGCTGTTAGCATGCCTGTAAACCTGTAACTTTCTTCTGACAGCCAACAAACAATGTTCAGTGCTAGTATAATATACTCTGATTATCAGACTTGGGCCATTCTCTACTGTAGAGGCGTCTTCTCTTCGTCGCCACTTTTCAGACCGTCGTTAACAGGCAGGGTGTCCGCCTCGTCAAAGTCTTGCGCTAGTCCGACGAAGATCTCCTGGAAGACGAAGCCGTCGAGGTTGTGCGCGAGGTAGTAGAGGAAGAGCCAGTCGGAGTAGTTGCAGCGCCTGGTGACGGTGATCATCTCGTACGGCTCGAGCTGCTGGGGGGTAGCCAGGCGGAAGGCCTTCCGGTTGAAGGCGTTGCTGCGGGAGTGGAAGACGAACGTGAAGACGCGCCACAACAACGCCAGCACTGTCACAACCGACAGTATGACGAACCAGAACCACAGGCACACGTAGATCTTCTCGTTGATGATGTTCAGTGCCATCACACACATCGCGTCGTGCTTCTGCAGGCTGCCCGACGGACCGTACTTGAAGAAGGTGCACTTAGTTACCTGCAGGCAAGTGAAGGTTAATTCTTATTACCATCTGCCCGAGAAAACATGATAGAAAAATTGAAGGAACGGATTGCAACCTCATTCCGATTTAATTAATACAGTCACAATCCGAAGAATCTTCCAGAAGAAAGTTTGAATTGTCAGAATTAAATGAATTAATGGCTATAACCGAACAGTCAAAGTATGAAATCGAGATCAGTGATTTTGCACAATATTATCTACAATTTTCGACCTTACTTGCTGAAAAAGTACAAGGAATGTATCCTTTAGCGGATTTCCGAATATCAGCTTCAAATAAAGGTCTATAAACATAATTTGGAGTATGTAATCACATCGTGCATAAAAATACACATATATTTTGATAGTACGCCTTGCTGTTCTACCTCATGGAAAATTAAGATGACCAAAATATAAACTGACTGTGACAGTGTTTTTTGTATTCGCTGTCCTCAGTCGTATGGTGGCAGATTCGTACCATTCATATATTTACTTCATTTATTTTCATTGGTTGGTATGCCATCTCTTACCGTGGTCTCTATAGACGCTTTTTTAACTCGCTAAGTAATAAACCTCATTTTTATTCTCAAAATTAGACTTGAGCAAAGTTAGTACGACATAAACTCAAACTATTAACGAAGACACTTCTTAAAATATATCAATTTTCAATTAAGAAAGCAAAATACTATTTTTTGTCAAAAAAATTTCTGCGCTGATATCTAGTTTATCCTTTGTTAACCAACTACGACGTGATTCCTGGTGCAGGGGTTCGAGTGGTTGTTGGGCATATTTGTGGACGTTGTGAGTGGTGTACCTTAATTGGAGTGACTAACCTTCGTGTTTTTAGGCATCTTCTAAGTCTTCCGATCTTGGGTGAAGTTCATCTTGCGGGCTACTAATAGTGGTAATTATTCAAGACATCTGACATCACTCCATTTTACGGTTGGAGAACCGAGGATAGAGAATGCAAGGACTGGTTTGGCACTAGCTGATATAAACTATCCTATGAAAATGATAAGACGGCTAACTGGTAGTGAGTCCCTTTAATGGTCACCGAAAACTATAAATGTACAGTCAATGACGTGACCTGCAAGGACTACTCCGAGTGCTAGCTTCTTGAAACTAAATTACTGCTTCAGATACTGATTAATTTATTGAATGAATATGAAGCGAGACACCGTATCTTTGTTGGAAAGCATTAGCGCTAGGAGAGGCTAAGACAGTCGGTGCGATCGATTAGCTGACCCATATTGACTGGTTCAAGTCTACTCGAAGAATGAGGTAGAGTAATGATACTTATGTTCTGAAGTTAACGTTCATATGCATCACAGCTCACCGGAACGAACCAGCCGAAGGTGACTTTGCTGTAAGCATTTTTATCGAACAACAAGCTATGCTGAATCGCGTCTGTCTTCACCGATCAGACACGTTGCAAGTTAGATTCACAAAATACAGCAACTATTCCGAAAAATACTAATTGCTCTTAATCAAATCCTAACGTGAAAAACGACCTTCACACTGGTTAAATGACTACTGGCGTTAATAGGATAAAATGGAAATGTATGATGGTGGGGTTTTTTTGATTAAGACGACAGAAACTTTAACCGGGAAATATAATTTAAAAGCCGAAAGATACTCACGTCCACTCGACATAATTATAAACAAATGAACCTAGGCATTAATGAAATATTTCTTATTAAAGTCATATTTATGAAAAAAGTTACGAGACTTTACACGATGCTATGAAGCTACTACTTATAGTGAGAATTTTTTAAAAAAAATTTACGGGTTTTTTGGTGCTTCGATTCACATGCATTTAGTATTCTGAAGTGTGTAAAGTACTTACCGTACACGAAACACTTAAAATTATTTATAAAAATATAAAGTAATTTTAAAACTATTATTTGGTTCTGTGTCTGTTAACAATAAATGTTGCAAGAAACTTCGAATTCGGCTTACACAAAAATAGCTACAATCAGTTACTAAATCTATCGTTTGTAAATACTGCAGCAGTGAGTAGGAGGATGTGCAGCTGACCTTGGGGAAGACGACGTCGAGTATATCGGGGTCGTCTGCGCCGGTGTCCGCCACCTTGGGCCCCAGACTCATGAACTGGCCGCCCAGGAAGGCGTCCGTGATGGCGAACTGCGCGGCCAGGTTGACGGCGTTCAGCACCTCACACACTATCATCCAGTGCGCCCACGGTCGGTTCAAGTGCAAGCGATCTCTGAACGCTTTCCGCACAGTAGCGATGTTCTCCTGGCGCGCCTGCCTTGATGGAATCTTCTTCTGCAAAGAGACAATCGGCCAATGTTACTAGTCTATTACGTACATACAGCTGAATTCATCTAGTGACGATAAAATGCTCGTAGTTTCTAACAAAAACCTAAAAACATCGTTAGCGACAAAAAATCTTCCTTCCAATAGCGAAATTTTACATATTACATCTAACTGCAAATTTAATATCAACAGCAATTGAAAATTTACTAGTCTTAGCCCCTCTTTGCAACAGAATGACACTTCTAGATGTAAACATTTTTTTTCTTCGTACTTGGAATGAAAAAATGACGATACGCAACTCACGATTGGAATGAATGGAAAAAGTGACTTGTTAGATGCAGGAATTCTTAAAAGGTGTAGAGCAAAGAGTTGGATTAGTAAATGCAGTATCGAAACAGGTGGGAGTGAAAAGAGGAGCGCCGCAGGACAGAACATTTGGACAACAGCAAATAACATAACGTTACATTCTGTACTAAGAATAAAACTGGAGGATTGTGAACAACTGCGGATTTTGAAAGGATATCTATTTGGTTGTTGATCTCAGGTTCAAATGAAAATAATACCAAGAAGAATCAGGTCATCAGCTCATTAAGTACAAATAATAATAAAAGTTTCCTTTGATTGCTTGTCGAATACGTTAAGTGTGAATATCCTGAAGTAACGTTTGACAGTAAACTCAATTAGGCAGGGCACATTGGCCATTTGGTAGGGAGAGGCTACAAAACCCTTCATTTACTGGAAACGGTGATGTGAAGATATACTAGAAGTTAGAAAGCTGGTTTTACAAAACTTTGGCTATGCTGTTGCTTGAATACAGTGGTGAAATATGGAACCCACGATTTTGGTATAAAATTGAGAAGCTGGATGGAGTGCAAAGGAGAGTAACTCTTGTACAAGGCACTTATTAACGATGGTGCTTAGATGGATTTTGGTTTCAGAATTAGGAATAGCACTTTATTTCAGATGTAATGAAATGAGGGAAAAATTATTTTGTATCTAAGGGAGTCAGGGACTGGAATAAATTACCAAAGGAAATGTGAGCATTTTACAAAAAAAACATTGAAAAAGTTAAAAATGAACATTCTGAAAGAGCAGTAATTAATAGGGAATGAAACTGTGCTGAAATAATGTAAGATTAAACGGAAAATTATGAAATTGTATGTGTAGGCAAATTGTCCCCTCGGCATATGCTCCATTGCAATTAAATCAAGTAATTAAAATTAATTACGGGATCTAATAATTGGAAACATATTTCCGAGTTCTGCGAAAACATTTGACGGAAAAAAAATAATCGCTTAAGCTGATTTGTTGTACAATTATCTTGGGAGAACTCTCGGCTGTTACAATGTCAAATAGAATATTTGTATTTTAGCTTCCATTGTAGCCGTGACAATGGAAGAGTCTGACAACTAGCAGTATTTTCAAACTTAAACAACTAATATCGAATAATTCTAATTTCGTTACAAGTGCTGTTGGTACAAGCCTATATTCCGCTGAACTACAATTAGTATATGTACCAGCCTTCTTGTTTCAGAAGATAGAATCATAAGGAATACGTTCCTGCTTTAATCTAAAGAAAAACCGATATTTTTTTTTTAACGTCTTTGCATTTTGGCATCGTTTCTTCATAATAATCATAGAGATGTTGATTTTTTGTATTTCGTATCCTTGACTACTTTTGCTAGAATAGTATTGATGCTGCCTCTGAATTTGAGCAGTTCAAATTCTGGATGCTTTATTTATTATTATTGCAGAGATTCTTGCAGTGAAAAGACCTCTGGGATCAAGAACACATTATATTTAATACATGGAGAATACCAGTCATAGTGAAAATGTACAAATTTCAAAACGTACAAATTTAAACATTAAAATTTACAACTGAATTTGGAAAAGTCATAAGGGGCATTATGCGTCTAGATTGTTTCATACCTTGTTTATTCTCCATGATCGATTAAATAACAAGACACTAACAAGAAACGGCTGCAACACATTCAATTACTCGAAAAAATCTATACGTTCTTGTTAGTCCATAGGTTTATGTTTCTATCATTTTTATGTATTTTTGCACATACTAATAAAATAGAATATAGTAAATTTCTAAACACTTGCAGAATAAATGGTGTTTTCAAACTGGACGAATCTGATGTTTATATGGCAGTTGTCGGGTATTAATGTATGGTAGGTACATTGACTATAAATAAAGAGTTGCTAGGAACAATAGGAAATCTTACTAACAGTTTAATCTGTTACTCTTTACAATTTTTAACGTTTCTTGTGTTATTGCAGACGTGAATTGACACGGTTGTGTAAGTGCTTTAGAGAATTCATCTTAATTGTTGGTAAAACTGGCCGTTTATCTGCCAGTTGACATATTTTGCAGGACAGAACAGCCAAAAAACTGGATCCCTTTTATTTGTATCATTTTTAAGAACATTGTTTTCGTTCTTGCTTACAGTTTAAGAAATCTGTATAATAAAGCATCTGAACTCGTTAGCTACTTATAATATTTGATTCACTGTTATTTGAGTGTTGGAATAGCAACTGAATTGATTTATGGCTATTATTTGTGGTTTAATAGTGCCTAAAAATGTCTAGTATGGTCTTTAAGACCTATTTTGGCCTATTATACGAATATTTCTTACAAATATTAACAAAAGTGTTTTATCTCAGAAAAAAGACAAATATTTTATTGAGTGTTTATTTCTAACAATTCCAGTGAATTGCTTGGTCCTGTTTGCTATTACTAACACAGAGGCTGCAGTGAGCCGTGTGTTCTCGTAAAGCACCAGTGTGCCATATGTATCGACCTCCAAATCGTCTTTAATTAGGTAGTGGATTAACGATTTTCCAAATATCTCAACGGATATGAAACATATATTGCGACAATTTCAGGGTGAGTAAACTGTAACAATGTGTTCCACAGTTCCCAACATTCCATTAACAATACTTACATCAGTCTATATACATAAAGATGAATGTATTTGTGTTTGTTCCTTATACGAATCCACAGTTTTCATCCGATCTCGTTGAAACTCTGCACAATAGGGAATATGCATGAAATTCATATTTACGTCTAGTATTTTTATTTTGAAACTTTATTAGTGTAGAATTACCGCTATAACATTTTTTTCCTATTTATTCGATTTTTATTTACTGATTTTAATTAATCAAAAGTGCTAAAAATACAAGGGAAATGTAACTTCGCAAAACGCAACGCTATTGGTCGAATCGAATCGTGACGACCAAGTACACGATATTATTGTGAACAAGGGCGTAGTTGCTGGGAGTTCTAATAGCTTTGCGATTGTGTTGAATTTTATATTAACATATCAGCCTAACTGGTGAGATATTGTATTCTTGCTACAATACACACACAAAATAATGACTGAAAGCGGTTTCCTGAAAGCACAGTCGGATAATCTTCCAAAAACTGATGCTTTCATGATGACAAGAAATTTTGCAACAATTCCAAATTTTACGGCCGCTCAGCTCAGAGCAGTGATTTTTCAGATATTTCAATATTCGCATGCAAATAAACAAAAAATTCTAGATGTCGGTTATATAGTAAATTATTACCAGATTTTATCAAATGGCAGCGTGGTCTATGCGGTAGGGTGTTACCTTCATAATTTTCTGACCCGCGTTCAAATCCCCGCAGAATTAAATTTTTTTATCTTCAGAAACTGTCAAGCTTCACCTTTTTATTTTGTTAAAACGTTATGTTGTTTACGTTCTTTTATTGAGTGAAATAATATTTAAAACAAATCATATTACCTACAATTCAGCGTCATTTTTTCCTGAAATTCTTTTTTTTTCGTAATGAATTCACGGGTCTACCGACGGATTGTCTTTTCACAACACAAATCGGCCGCACACCCTTGAAAACTTCATTGCAATCATTCGTCAAGAAAGTCTCCATTCTTACTTTATTTTTACTTTTTGTTAATAAGTTGTTTCGGTGCGTTTTCAATTGAAATAGTTGCTATCATGTTATTTATTTCATCTTCGTCGTTTCTTTACTTCAGGAGGCATTTTAAACGAAATACGTAGCATTGGGAAGATAGTTTTTTCTTTCTTTCTTCTACATTCGATTTGTTCCAAGAACGGTTGCGTGTAAATGGTTGAAAATAAACTAGTAGGCCTATCCGTGACGAAAAATGGAGCTCGACAAGGGAATGGAAGAACAAGTGACAAATGCTTCTAAACATTCTTGTATCAGATTCCAGTTTACTAGCAGATTCTCCTCGTGACTCAATTTCATTGGGTATGGAGCGAGTCATTATGGAAGCCATTGTTGATAAATGGGCCGAAATTATGTTTTTGTATTTGTTATAAGCAATGTGACTTGTTTTAAATTTTAATTCGTGCTATAAAAGTATGTAAATGAAGTTTTAACAAAATAAATAAGTGAAGCTTAACAATTTTTGAAGATAAAAATAAGTAAAAATATCTGATTCTGCGGGGATTTGAACTCGAGTCACGAAATTGTCAAGCCACCACCCTATCCCATAGACCAAAAAGTCAATTTATATGGTGAGACAATAATTTACTATATACCCAACTTCTAGAATTTTTTGTTTATTTGTATGCAAATATCTCAAACTAGAGGCATTTTGAAAAACGACTATAGCACGCACACATAAGCTGTGTACCCTTCAACATATGTGAAGGAGATCGCAATCCGTTCTATGGTCTACAAGTAAGATATTATTATAGAGTTTGAACAGGTAACGAAATTTTTATTTTACATTTCCTAAAATACATAAATACAGAAATAATACGTAGAAATGATCTTCACAATAAAATAAACAATAGTTGCAGTTCTCATAGCGGCATACCACTTTTTTCTTATATTCGCATCTCGCGGGACAAGAAAATATACTTTATAAAGTGTACTTCTTTTAGTATTTTTGCACACAGGTACAATACAGTACTTATAACACGGTTTTCGACCTCCTTCCATATCGACATTAGTTAGAAAACATGAAAGTTTTGAGATGAAACACTCCACGCTATATATTTCGCCAATGCGGTCGTGTACTTACACGTCACAGTGCAGCGCGCCAAAATGGCAGCGTTTAAATCGGCGGAACTGGATTTCAGTTTTAAAGTATTTATTTTGATGTTAAATCTTAATATTTACATCAATGTTGTATTTTTTACGGCTATGTACGAATGTAAATAATTGATTAAAAAATACAAAAATACATGCATATACCCTATTATACTTTGAAACAAGGAGAAAAATACTGTTCACATTTGGTTGAAAACTTTCCCGTCGAATCGAAGTTGTTCGGTAATCGGGCAATTAGGAGCCGAGAAATTCCTAATTAAAATGTCAGAAATTTTGCCGAAAAATTCGTAACTTAAATTGTGTCGATACTCCTCAGTATACCGCCACAATCGGCAATACTCCGTGCGCCCCAGCGAGCGCGTCTCTACTCCGGCCGAGCAGGGCTCAGCCCAAGTAGCCCTCTCGCCGCTTCGCCAAGCAGTTGGCGCTACCGCGCGCGGCTGTCAACCGTGCAGCTCGGGTTAGAATCTTCGCCCCAGTGGCTACAATTATTTAACTCACTTTTCTTCAACTTTCCAGTGTGTTCTAGACCATCTATATATTCTTCGGTAAAACAAGATTAATTTCGAATAGTCTAGCAGAGTATTCTGAGGTTTCCGTTCATACCCGCTTTCACCCCTTCCCTTGCGAGAGGGACTATATAAGCGGGTGCACTGATACTCGTATCAGTTAACAGTAACACACAGATCATATCACTGCAACGGAATCGGAGAAAGCACCAAAAATGCCACCGAAAAAAAATGAAATCAATAGGACAATTAAATCCGAAAGCTAAACAAGCAAAACGGACGCGGGCATCTGAAAGACCTGAACAGCACGATGCTCGCCTTGAACAAGTTCGGATCCGGGCTTCCACGTCCCGAGCTGCTAAAACACCAGAGCAAAGAGAAGTTCGCGTCGAATAAGAGCGAATTGTAGTTTACACAGCGAAGGCTGCGGAAACACCTGAGAAAATGGAAGCTCGCGTCGAACAATGTCGAGTGAGGATAAATCAGGCGAGAGAGAGTCTCCGACAGGGTAACCTGCTATTGGGGGCGTTTAATTATGATCCTGAGCGCTGATACCATACACATCTCAATGTTCTGGTTGGGAAGATGCATGTAGTATGCGGTTATTGTCAAGCAAATAAATTCCGAGGCGTACCTGGTTGAATGTGTTCCTCGAACGGCTGAGTCAATTTGACACCTCTTGAAGAGCCACCTGCTCCACTGAGTTCGTACATTTCTGGAAATACCCCTGAATCGAAGCATTTTTTGAAAAACATCTGGAAGTACAACTCTGGCTTCCACATGACATAGTTTGGAGCAAACGTGATCGTCGGGGATGGATTCATACCTACATTCAAGGTGCAGGGCCAAATTTACCATCGTGCAGACTCTGTCATTCCGCTTCCCAATACTTCTTGCAAATTTATTTCATGGGCGATGAAGAATCGCAAGCTGATTGACAGTGTGATATGATACCCGAAACTCGACGAGAGATTGTTTTAAATCTGCAAAGACTGTTGCATTCACGGAATTACTTAATTAGGTTGTTCAAGACAGCTTTGGAAATGATGCCAACGGATTAATACAAAGTGGTGATAAGAACTGACAAACGTCCGCGAGGAGCACAACAACGAGGGTTTAATGCGTCCACAATCAACGAAGTCGCCATTGTCATTTCCTGACAAGATTGTCATAGGCGAGATATCGTCTTACAGAGGAGGAGCGAAGGTTTACAGCGGATATCTGAAACGCACCGTTCATATGACGCTTTACAATACATGATAAAATTTTTGGAAGAATAGGATGGCTACCATTAAACGTCATGCAAACAGATCCCTGCACTGGACAAACCACTCAGAAGAAAGTATCGTCGATGGATTACTACGCTAATCGCTTCATGATACGCGACAATTGTTCCAACCACATACTCAATTGCCGAGATCTTTTTCATCAATTTGTGGTCGACTTGTACGCGAAAGTGGAAAGTGAACGCCATCAGGCTATATCAGAAACAGCTTCGAGCCGACGACTATATTCATCTGCAGGACACAATCGCCAGTCACAGGAAAATTCAACCCCACACACCTTCTAAAAAATGAAAACTTAAATAATATTTCATTCGCGTGACCAAAAGCGGGCGAAGCTAGCGGTTAAGCGCGCTAGTAATCCTATTATATAAAACGCTAACGTGGCGTCTGCATGCGTCGTCTATAGCTGCTACTCCTATTGGCTAGAGAACGGCCAATCATCAACCACCATATTACATTCGTACCACCATCTTGCTTTTCGTTTATTTACAGCTAGACGCAGAAATTCATATAAGGAGACGCAGATTCAATATTTACGCTATTTTATCTGTATCAGTTAGACGCAGAAATTCATGTAAGGAGAAGGGGATTCAATATTTACGCTATTTTATCTGTAACTGTTATGAGGACTAAGTTAAACCATAACCTAAGAATTTTTTTGGCAGAAGGTAAGAAGCAATGAAGTTTATTAAAATCTAGGAGAAACCTACATAATGCGAAATGTATTAGTCACATAAATAACAGTTATCCGTTATCGAAATTATAGTCCCCGTCATCTAAAGTGAAATGCATTTTTTTATTTTAAAATCCTAAAAAAATGCTCTGATAATCTAAGGAGAGTAACGTATTCATATAACTAAAGATATTATTAAGGATGACTTATTCGTTTCTCCTTATAAACTTTTCCATAATAAATTCCTACTACCATTATATATGATAGCCCTACCCTTAGTTTTTGATACATGTGTTCGCAATTAAATGAGATTTAAGATATCTTTTTTATCAGATTTAAATCATCAAGGATATGACTATTTACTGTATAAACGATGTGACACTCGCAATTCAACAACGATATTATTGCCGCAAAATAGCAGTGAGCAGTGATATTAGAAATACTGAGAGCAGGGGAAAAAAATAATGCCAGGTAATTATATGTCACAAAGTTACAATTAGTACGTTCGATTAAATTTACATATTGCTTTTTATTTATCTACGACAACCAGATGGAGAAATTAATGTAAGAAGAAGGGTTTTCATTATTTACGCTATTTTATCTGCCTCAGTTGTAAGCACCAGGTTAAAGCGTAAACTAAGAATTTTTTGGCACATGATAAGAAACAATGAAGCTTATTAAAAATTCAGAGAATCGTACATACGTAATCGCGACATGTATCAGTCAAATAAGTAACAGTTATTCGTTTTCGAAATTATAGTCTCCGTCATCTAACGTAAAATGCATTTATTTATGTCAGATCCTAACCAAGTGCTCTGATAATTTAACCAGAGTAACGTATTCATATAACGAAAGGTATAATTAAGAATGATTCTTTTTCCTACAAGCTTTTTCAGAATGAATTCCTACTGCCACCATAGGTGATACCCATCATGATTGATATGAGGGTAATAGAAGCTATGATTTTCGAACGCAATATTAGTGGAGGTTGTGGTTAAGTTTACCAGAATCACAACTGACACATTTCGTTACAGCATAATTCACTCTGAAATGAGTTTTACAAACCAATTAAACTGCTTTCATAAGCGCCATGTTACTAAAGATATTAATTAATGCGGGTGGAAGTAGTTTCATATTTAACGTGCTGAATTGTGCCTGGACCAGAAATAAAACTGATATTACATGGATAGCAAAAGTTTTTGGGATTCCTAACCTGATTTAATTTCATTGGTTCTTTACTTCCGGCGTCATTAATTCAGTAGAAGTTACTACTATATGGCTATGCAAACGGCAAATGAAATATGTAGAACATTGCAAAATCAAGTTCATTAGCATTATGTAATATCAGTTCCGTATAATTAACCAACTGCAAAAAAAAATGAACTGCCAGAATACTGCGTTCAAACCGTCATTTTTGACGGGCTCGTAGCTAGTATATACATAAACGTACATATAAAACTACGAATTTTTGTATCAGTAAGTAATATTTAACAGATGTGTATTCTAAATTTATTTCTCCATCAGTAGGAAATACGTGTCAAATGTTCATTCAGAGTTTTGTTGATTTTAAATAATCCCAGCAATATAAAACCAATTAAATTCAATACTGATCAGCTGAATTACTCTTCTCGAAGTTACATTTTAAATTAATGAATTTTATTGACATTATTTTATAAACATAACGGAAATTTTGATAACCTGTTTTGAGATTTTTAGAATCTATTTTGCATTGGAACAGAGCCTATTTTAGGCACCTAAAATAAGATTTTTAGAACCTAAAAATCCGCTGTCTACTTATAATCAGTCACCTTTGCCACGAGAGACGAACACTATATCGCCTTAATAGTAAATGGTGGTAAATAATATTCAAAGTAAGCAGAGAGCATCTGTGGTATACGTAATCAATTTATACTGAATTGTGTCAAAACTCGGCTAGATAATGGCGACAATGTCTGTCGTGCCTCTGTTATCATCGTCACAAAACTGATTATGGTGTCATGATACTGCTAATGTTTCGAATGTTGTCTCACTGTAGAAAAATTGTATCATCTAGTGTCTAGAGGAAGTGAACTTGTAGACATTGCCGAGAGTGGCGAAGAATAAGGTGACTTGAAGCAATGGCGAATGAGGTTATCTGCCGAAGGCTATCTTATCTATTTTAAGATATAGAACCTGCCGAGATACTGATAAACCAAACCGGCTGATGGCCACAAGTTAAGTCACAAGATAAAAATAAACACATAGAAACAAATACATGACACAACGGCCGAACTCACATACCCAACTACAAATATCAAACAAATTTGTGGTAGTATATTTTAACTTAAAAATTTTCAAATTAATCAGTTTTATGCACAAATGCTTTATAAAATCGCCATAATATTTTATTCTCATCTTTTTGCTTGTTGTTTCGTTTTCTTCGGTTTGTTCTGTAATATTGCATTTTCTGATTAGAGAGAAATAATTTTCATTTATTTACCCATTTTGACTGAAAAATAATTTAGTTTAACAGAATAAGAAATCACGCAGTTCCATCCTTCTGGAAACGAGAAAGAGTAAGGAAGTAAAAAAAGTGCAGCTCTTTGTCTTAAAGTACGAAAAGGATATAAAAAAATTAAAAATGTATGTACAGTATCTTTTTTACACAAATAATTCTATAGCGTGCTGTGATTCTGGATATCTCTGTTGCGACGTAGACCTACGCAACTAATCTTCATATGTTTTTCATAATTTAAAAGCTTAGGATCTTGCTTATATCTGCGGTGTTTCTTAAGAGAATACCGGAGCCAGAAATAATATGTTCTTAACATAACAAGGGAGGTGCCAAAAGTTCTTAATACAATTAAGAGTGTGTAAACAACATGAAAGATGAAACAGCGAAGGCTTTCCCTGTGTACAAATTGTATGAAAAGTTCTTGGGGCTCCTACCAGAGGAGCGCGCCAGTCTGATGCGATGTTCCGAAGCTGCTCTTCCATTTCATCTTCTTCTTCTAAACGTGGCATTAGATCGACGCGCTCCTCCAGTGGGAAACCAGAGAATTTTGTAGATGAAATATACCAAATATACCAATACTTCACGAATTAGCACTCCAAGAAGCGTAAGTTCTCCTTTAATCCATTGTGAGCAGGTTAGTGGCTGTGGAGTACATGAGGCTCTTTTTAAACCTAGTAACATTACTAAGATTGGTAGGGGGTACGCAACTTAGTCACGAACATATTTGACGGATACACACGAAATATATTGCTACAGTTCACACATAAATTCCATATATCGTTGTACCATCTCAGTGACTACGATGACCTTTTTCTGACATGGAAATTATATTACTTTTTTACTCCTCTTTAGTTGCGGATACCCCTACAAAAAAATTTTACAATTTATTAATCCATTTCAGTTTGAATTTAAAGCTATGAAGTATTTTCAATATAATTCATGATTTTGCGTAAGTGCAATGTGTATTTACAGCTGAAAATGACTTGTGCTCATTATAGCTGTTGTATTTGTTCCTAATATAATTGTTATTTCTACATACATTAATACCTAACTGTTTGGCATGTCTGCTCCGACAGATCATTTGAGAGTATGTGTATTGGCGGCATTCCTGAATAAACTATGAGAGAAATCGTGTTAATTTTTTTAAAAACTGGTATGTTTTATTAATTTGACTTATATGTTGTTAATTATTCTAATCCGTGAAAGAATTATATTACGCATGTATTTACTTATTTTACTTGTTTCTTCGAGGCCTTAAATCACATTATTTATTATAGTAAAATAAAAACACCGAACTTAAAACATTAAATATCCATCTGCAACAATATATAGTATGAGGAAGTTTTAATTCATGAATCAGTTCTGGTAATAAATAAACCAAAGTTGTAAATTTAAGGCAATTGTTTTAAAAGTACAAACTGTTTTCTCTTTTAAGAGTATGGAAATCTGTTTATTTGTTTTACTTTTTCACAATGGCTATCTTTTATGCAATCATGGTTAAGTACGGTACCTCTATTTCATTAGATATTAGTATGATAAGTCTACACATTTCCTTATTTTTATTTAAAGTTACATTACTTTTCTTTAATTAATGTGGTTATTATTTACATCACGTTGTTTACATGTATTATGTGCCACACGAAGGAAAGTCGTGGTATTAGCCAAGATGGAAGAGATGAATCTTTTGATTCTTCAATTTATAGCTCTCTCAAACGAGTGTTAATACAGGGACGTGATGAAGATGAACTCATAAAACAAATAATTGAACACATAAATTGTAAGAGTTAACTATTGACGAAAACTTAGGTAACAGACAAGAAGAGGTTGAAGAAACCATTCGGTTGAAAAAAACCATTCGGTTAAAAAAAAAAAAAAAAAACATTCGGAAAAAAGAGCAACGACTCCTTTAAAATGATTTTATTTTTATTCCTCCAGACTTTTCACCTTCATTTTCATACAGTCATGTACTGTGTACATAAAGAAAAACTCTTGAAGTTAATGACGCATGGTAAAAAGTTTATTTTTTATTGGCACTTTCTAAAACAATTGTCCATTGTCTACAAAAACCGCTTTTTGCCCTACTGAATGCAGCAAGGTGTTTCTAGTGACTTAATATTACGATTACTACAATAATTAATAGTTCCCAACTGGATGATTAGAACTTTGGTATCTCAGGAACTACTCTTTGAGTAGTATTCTGCGGACATTGCTATGTAGGATTGCTCTCGTTGTAGGACTCTGAATTGGAAATTGCTTAGAATCAGAATACATACATATACATGATATTTTGCGGAAAACAACTACAAGTTAACAGTTCGCCTTTGAATAAAGAAGAAAAACAAATGTAGAAACATAATTTGATTAACGTTTCCAGGGGTAAAACTGGCAATAAACAATATGTCCAACGTGCTAAGTGACAAGAAAGAAGAGGAAAATAACACCAAGAAAGAAAAACCTCTCACCTGAAGATAAAGCAATCGAAACATTCGCCAGAACACAGAAGCCTAAAGTGCCACTATTAATTATGTATGTCGCAAATGAGAACCTTGAATTCAAAAAACACTTAAGGAAATATTTCGAAGGTTATTTGAAAGTCGTTATCAAGAGCGACCATCTAAAATATTTTACAGGGAGAAAGTATGATTATTCATATTTGCTTGATCTACTATTGACAATCAAGAAGCCGATTACTAATCGGTTGCCAGCTAGTGTGCCACTCGAGGATCTTCAAGAAACTATACAACAAAAATGTTTCATAATAATAGGAGTCCACCAATTCAAAAAAGGGAACAAGAAACAAGAAAACGTATCCCCTTACTAATATGTGTGATATCTCTTGCACCTGGAAGCAAAAATTTAGACCTTAGGGACATACTGCACACGAAAATTCAAGTGGAGAGATACCGACAGAATAGAGGGTAACCTCCGTGCTCAAAATATCAAAGTCGTGATCATACACAAAACATTGCAACTTCTCGTCCGGAAGTGTGAAACGTGCTAAGTTGCACCCTACGAATCAGTGTACAATGCGGCAATCAGAAAAGGCAAAATATGTGTATTGTGAAGGGGACCAGTCAGTATCATGGAGGGGCTGCTCAGTAAATCAGTCGGTGCTGAAACCGCCAAAACATTTTGGTTACCCTGGAGTGAAATGCGCCTAAAGGACTAAACGAAAATAATAAGAACAAGAAACACCACGAAAATTCAGAACAGGAGCAAAGAAAAACCACTCACGCAGTCGAAGACGTACTCTGATGCCACACATGACGAAGATAGAATGAAGCATTTTTAACCGATTCAAAAAAGGAGGAGGTTCTCAATTCGTCTGATTTTTTTTTTTTTTGATGTATTTTCAGCGATATTTTCGCCAATTTTGAACCAATTTAAATGAAAATTTTATTGTGGATGGAGTATACCTCCAAAGTGGTCCCATATGAATTTAATTGAGAAACCACCCCTTCCACCCCTTTACACCCCTTAACTTTTAAACAAACCCACACTTTTTATCAGCTTTTGATGGAACTTTGTAAATGTATAGTAAAAAATAAACAGAAAAATACTGTCAACTTTTGGTTTGAAATAACTGAACCCCTCTCCCCCTATCCACCCCTTAATTTTTGCCAATTTTCTTTATACAAAGCTAAAGTCGACACCATTTAACTGATCTCCATTAAAGTTGGCATATACATGTAATTTTTCGTGGAAAAGGTTTCTGACCCAAAAAAATAAAAAAAACACCATTCTCTCCCTTTACATCCCTTATTTTTTATACAGACCCACATTTTTTATCCGATTTCAATGGAACTTTGGACATGTATAGTAAAAATAAAGAGAAAAATGCTGTCAACATTTGGTTTGAAAAACTGAACCCCTCTCACCCTATCCACCCCTTAATTTTTGCCAATGTTCTTTATACAAAACTATAGTCCACATCATTTAACTGATCTACATTAAAGTTGTCATATACATGTAATATTTCATGGAGAAGGTTTCTGACCAAAAAATAAAAAAAGGCACCCCATCTCCCCCTTTACACCCCTTAATTTTATAGAAACCTATATTTCATATCTGATTTTGATGTATACTTTCAAACAAACAGAAAAATCTTGTCAACATTTGGTCTGCCAAAGCTCAACCCCTCTCCTGCCTACCAACCCTTTAATTTTTGTCAAAGTTTTTTTTATATATCTATAAACCTACAGTAGCCACCATTTGAACTATTACCATTAAAGTTGGCACTTATATGTATTTTTTTGCGAGGAAGGTTTCACACCAAAAAATAAAAAAACCACCCCCACACCCCATTAAACCGTTTAATTTTTATACACACCCACAGTTTTTATCCAGTTTAGATAGAACTTAACAAGCTTTTACTGTAAAACAAGTGAAAAATAATGTTAGTTTTTGGTTTGCAAAAACTGAACCCCTTTCCCCATTTCCGCCCCTTGCTTTTGTCAATTTTCTTTTTGAAAAGCTACAGTTGACACTATTTTACCGATCTTTATGAAAGTTGGCACATATATGCACATACATATTTTTTATGGAGAAGATTTCTGACCAAAAAATAAAAAAAACTACCCTAGCTCCCCTTTTACATCCCTTAATCTTTGTACAAACCCACATTTTAATCTGGAACTTCGCATGTGTATACTTTAAAGCAAATAGAAAAAGAAGCGTACTACTCACATTACTTTGACAAAAACACAAACCCTATTCCCCTTTCTACCCTTTTAATTACTGTCAATGTGCAATATATAATGCAACCGTTTCTATCTGATTTTGAAGGAAGTATGCACATGTATACTTCAAAACAAACAGAAAAATACTGTCTGCATTTTGTTTAGAGAAGCCAAACCTCTCTTCCCCTTTCCACCCCTTTAATCTACACAAAGCACAGCTTCTATCTGATTCTGAAGAAAATTTGCAAACGTATACTTTAAAAAATACATAACAATTGTGTTTAAATTAGGTTGCAGAAGCCCAACCCCTCTTCACTTCTACCCCCACCCCACCTAATTTCCAATGTTCTTTATAGATACCTACCGTTTTTATCAGATTTCGATGGAACACTGCAAATGTATACTTAAGAACAAAAGAGAAACATTTTGTTTACAAAACCCAACCGCTCACTCCCTTACCCCAATTAAATTTTGTAAATGTTCTTTACACAAAGCTACAGTTTTTATCTGGTTTCGATGGAACTTTGCACTTGTATGCTTTAAAACAAAGAGAAAAATGTTGTCCACGCTACCTTAACAAAAACCAAACTACTTTTCACCTCCACACCCGTTAATTATTTTTTTTATACACACCCAAAAATTTTATACGATATCAATAGAAATTTACAAACATATACTTTAAATCAATCAGAAGAGACAGTCTACATTTGGTATACCAAAGCCCAATCCCTATTCTCCTTTACCCCCATCGTTTATAATTTCATGTTCTTTACAAAATACACAGTTTTAAGTCCCGTCAAAATCAATTAAGCTATTTTTAAGTCATTGTAAAATATTTATAAAATGTATGTGTCCTAATGTCTCAACATGTACTTCAGATTTTAACTTGGACCCCGGGCTTTTACGTTGTGAAAACCAATTAAATATCTATATTTTCTGTGTGATGCCGGAACGAACAAATATGTTCTAGAGACAGATTTGTGTATGTGGTATGTGTTAATGTCCAGATGTTACATGTTATATGTTTCGATTATCGAGCAGCAGCTTTTACAGATGTTATGATTAGATCGAAACACAGCCTGAACCGAAATGTACTGACATTCCTTAACACAGCATCCAATACACCCCATACTGAAAGTTGTTGTAAAGACAGATTTTTTTTTAAAAAAAACATTCGCTTTAACCACTGAGCTACCAGGAAGTTAGCAAAATGAGAACTGCTGCGGCAAATTTAAATACAAATTAACTTTAATACAACTAAAAATCTAAAAATAAAGTAATTGATTAAAATACATAAAAACCGCCTTCAAAAAAGTGCACTAAAATTTTTAAAATAACTTTATACCTTGCTTAGAAGAAAGTAAATCTAAATGGACATTATTTTACATTACTATTATTGAAATTTTTACATTAATTAGTTATTTTTGGAGTCGGTGCCAGCCAAAACAAGAAAAACTAAAAGATAAAAACAATAATACATAAAAATCATATTACTACTTACCTAAAATTAATACTAGAAACATTTTTCAACAAAACTGAAACATATAGATGATACACCGATGTTATACTAACTATAATGTATTTACTTCATGATGCAGCCTACCAACTGACACTATAGCACCAGAGATATGCCTGGATGTCCAACGAGGCCGAGACACAGATAACATACCGCTAATTTCTTTCCCTAAGCTATCTCCCGCAATAAATCTATTTTGCTCACGACATGCTTTAAAATATTTGGAATTTTTGTTCGTACTCTCGGTTCGCCTCGAACACCAAATAAAGTTCAGTAATTCGATCTGCGCGATCTGACAGATGGTACCGACTCCAAAAATAACTAATTAATGTAAAAATTTCAATAACAGTAACGTAAAATAATGTCCATTTAGATTTACTTTCGTCTAAGCAAGGTATAGGGTGTAAGGGTTTGGGAGAGGCTATACTAGCCTTTTCCAACCAAATGTCAACCTCTCCTTCACGTGGTGCACCCTGTTTGCACGGACGAGGCTCCCGGTACAAGGAGTCACCCACTGCTTGCCAACGGCCTCCGAAAGGGTGGAGGAAGAGTAGGGAGTGGTTCAGGGCACCCTCTTGCCCTTGGAGTTGAAAACGGCCCCTAAAGGCGGATGAATCAGAAATGATTAACGTCATATGGATGCAGAAGGCAACGGGAAACCTCTGCATTAAAGACCCAAAGTGTATCCTGAGGACATGTAATCCTCTCAAATTACATATATCATGATGGCTTCTTCCTGGGCAAAATATTCCGGAGGTAAAATAGTCCCCCAACTGGATCTCCGGGTGGGAACTGCTCAGGGAGGAGTCATCAGAATGGATAGAAACATTCTACGAGTCGGAGCGTGGAATGATAGAAGTCTGAATATGGCAGGTACATTAGAAAACTTTAAAACTGAGATGGAACAATTTAAGTTAGATGTTGTTGGGATTAGTGAGATTAAATGGAAGGACGCACAGGATTTCTGGTCTGAGGAACACAGGATAATTAGCACACAAGCTGTCAGTGGAGTCACTGGTGTAGGATTTGTAATGAACAAGAAAGTAGGGAAACGGGTTAGTTATTATGAACAGTTTAGTGACAGGATTATTTTGATGAGGTTAGAAACTAAGCCCGTCCCAACCACGTTAGTTCAAGTGTATATGCCAACATCACAGCAAGATGACGAGGAAATAGAAAAAATATACTCCGAAATTGAAGAATTAATCCAATATGTGAAGGGAGAGGAAAATCTAATAATCATGGCTGAATGGAATGCAATAGTGGGAGAAGGAAAAGAGGGGAATACTGTAGGAAGTTTTGGTCTAGGAGAAAGAAATGAGCGAGGAATCAGGTTGCTAGAATTTTGTGAAAGATATACGCTAGTAGTGACAAACACACTGTTTAAGAACCATGCAAGAATAATATACACCTGGAAACGTCCTGGGGATACAGGCAGATATCAGCTAGATTATATCATGGTCAAACAGCGATTCAGGAATCAAGTTCTAGACTGTAAAGCGTACCCAGGAGCAGACATAGACTCTGACCATAATTTAATAATAATGAAGTGCAGGCTGAAATTTAAGCGAATAAGGAAGCAGTATAAACAGAACAGACTGGAAGTGAATAAACTAAAACAATCTAGCACAAGTGAAAAATTTTCAGAAATGGTAGACTTAGGTCTAAGAAGTAACTTTGAAAGGAGTTCAACCGAGGACGAATGGAATGCATTAAATACCGAAATAATGAAAGCTGGTAAAGAAACATTAGGCTTTAGGGAACAAGCTGCCCGAAAACCTTGGATCACAGAAGAAATTTAGGAACTGATGGATCAGAGGAGAAGGCACAAAAATGCTCAGGATGAAACATGAAGAGAGCAGTACAGGCAATTTAGAAATCAAATAAATAGGAAATGCAAAATAGCAACAACAAAAAAAATGGCTACAAGAAAAATGTGAAGAAGTGGAAAAGGAAATGGTTGTAGGTATAGTAGATGTTGCATATAGAAAGATCAAACAGAATTTTGGAGAAATGAAGAAAAGAGGTATGAACATTAATGCTGCCGATGGGAAACCTCTTTTAAGCTCAGAAGATAGTGCTAACCGATGCAAAGAATAGATTGAGAAAGTGTATGTTGGGGACGACTTGAAAAATAGTGTAATGGAGAAGGAAGGCGATGTCGACATTGATGACTTAGGAGATCCTGTTTTGAGGACAGAATTTAATAAAGCTCTGAATGACTTGAAAGTAAATAAGGCAGTTGGAATTGATGAGATCCTTGCAGAACTTCTTAAATCCCTAGGAGAGGAAGGTATCGAAAGATTATTCAAGCTGATATCAAAAAGTTATGAAACAGGAGAAATTCCAACTGATTTTAATAAAAATATCATCTTCACACTTCCAAAGAATGCACAAGCTGACAAATGTGAGAATTATCGCACCATTAGTCTAACAACACATGCTTCAAAATTATTGACCAGAATAATAAGCAGAAGGATGGAAAGGGTAGTAGAAGAGATAGTAGGTGAAGATCAGTTTGGGTTTAGGAAAAATCGCTGTACAAGGGAAGCAATTCTGTCTTTAAGATTAATACTTGAAGGGAGGATCAAGAAAAACAAAGATACTTTTATGGCATTTGTTGATTTAGAAAAAGCTTTTAATAATGTTAGGTGGGACAAAATGTACAAAATTTTAAAGAACTCAGGTCTAAAGTATTGAGATAGAAGAATACTCTATAAACTATATAAGAATCAAGTGGCTATAATAAAAGTAGAGAATAACGAGAGACATGTATCAGTTAAAAATGGTGTGAGACAAGGTTGTAGTCTATCCCCCTTAATATTCAACTTGTATGTAGAAGAAGCAATGAAGAAAGTCAAGAAAATTTTCCATGTGGCATAAGTTTTCAGGGAGAAAAAATCAGTATGCTACGATTTGCTGATGACATTGTCTTTTTAGCAGACAGGGCTGAGGATATTGAGAAGTTACTGAATGGCATGAACAAAATACTGAATGAAGATTTTGGACTGAATATAAATCAAAGCAAGACTAAAGTGATGAAATGTAGCAGAAATGATACCAACACTAGTAGATCTATAATATAAAAATAAATCGCAAAATGTGTTGGTAAGCGCATAACTCAACAACACCTGGACCAATTCGGCTAATTCTTCTTTTTATATTTTCGTTAAGGCACAAGGAAGGTTCTTATGGAGAGAAAAAACGCAAAAACTGGAAGGAAAATAGTAAAAACAACACTTTTCTTTTGCCTCAATCAAAACAAAACAAAGGCGCGTTAGGATTATCTTTGGTATGACTTCAAGTTGATTAGGCTCTATGGATATTAATCTATGCCTGCGTGTGATCAGCGAAAATAATATCACTGACGTACGTGTTATCATTATTTCCTCCGTGCGTGGTATGTTCTTGGTTGCTTTTAAATTTTCGTTCTCTCGAAAACCATTTGTGTGTTTATTTGTTCAGTGTGTTTACATTTATACCCATGCCGCCTATCACGAATGTTTCGACTATGAAAATAGAATGCATCAGTTTAGAAGGATGCAATATTAAGAATACCTAAAAATCAAAATCGATTACTGGTATTTCAGTTGAGAAGCGATATGCATTATCGTCTGACGATCAAGCCACAATTATCCTATTATTTTAAGAATGCAATGTTCTGGTAAGGCTTGTGGTGATGGGTTCCATTCGTTTTAAACTATGTTCGGGTAGAATTCATGGTGATTGAATTGGTTGCGACTAATAATACTTTCTATCTTTTAAAATCTTCTATATAAATAAAAATGAATCGCCAAATGTGTTGCTAAGTGCAAAACTCGAGAACGGCTCGACCAATTCGGCAAATTATTTTTTCCTTCATATTTTCGTTAATCCACAAGGAAGGTTCTTATGGAGAGAAAAAACATAAAAATTGCGAGGAAAATATTAAAATCAACACCTTTCTTTTCCCATACAAACCAGCCAATCAAAATAAAACAAAACAAAGGCGTGTTAGGATTAGCTCTGGTATGCCTTCAAGTTGATTAGACTGTATGGATACTAATCTATGCCTGCCCAAAATAAAGTTCGAAGGGAAAAAAAGGTTTGCGTGTCATCAACGAAAATAATATTACTGCCAGTCAATCAAAACAAAACAAAGGCGCTTTATGATTATCTTTGGAATTGCAAAATGATTGATCGGAAGAAATGGTTTTAAAACAACTCATTGGCATTGGTAATGACAAAATCCCTGTAAACGTTTTGAGTGGCTGCATTACATTTCCTGTCAATTTTTTGGTTGAACGACCGAACTATATTACAGAGACAAAAACACTGACGTTAATTAAATAAATTTCGAAATTCAAAATGAAATTTCCGGTGAATTAAGGATATACAAATCAGTTGATTGCGCAACTAACCAAGATGATGTCGTCAACTATCCACCAGAATTTTTAACTCACTGGATTTGCCAGGATTGCTGCTTCATAACCTTATATATATATAAAAATAGACGTGTGTTTTCATATATTTCACTTTTCAACCACCACTACCAAACACAGATCACCGGTCTTTGTGGGTGGAAGTAATATGGAGTTTCCTGTCGTGCACAACGTTGGCCGAATGACGATAGCTGTGGGGATGTGGGAGATATTATGATTAAAGTTGGCCAATGCATGGCGTTTTCATATTTCGATCAAAAATTTGTGTCTTCTTATACTTCTCTTTCCTGCCACAACTGCATAGCATAGACCATTGGTGTTTGTGTGTGGTAGTAGAATCGTATCTCCTGTCGTGCACTATGGTTGTTAGATGTCGGTAGCTGTCAATACAAATTCTTTACAAACACGAACGAAGTCGTGGGTACCATCTAGTTAAATATAAAAATAGGATCGAATGCAATTGGAGAAGCAGGCGAATTGTTACTTGGGAAGTAAAATTACAACCGATGCCCGAAGCAGTAATGATGTTAAAAGCAGAATAGCGCTAGCAAAAAGAACCTTCATGAAAGAGAGGAATCTGTTAGTTTCAAATATTGATCTAGGAATTAGAAAGAACTTTTTAAAACTCTTTGTGTGGAGCACAGCACTTTATGGTAGCGAAACATGGACTTTAGGGATACCGGAAATAAAGAAAATTGAAGCATTTGAAATGTGGTTCTACAGAAGAATGCTGAAAATTAAGTGGACAGACAAAGTAAGAAATGAACTAGTTTTGGAAATGGTGGGTGAGAAAAGAAGTTTATGGAAGAAGCTTACAGAAAGAAGAGACAGGCTGGTAGGTCATATTTTGAGACATGCTGGATTGGTTGATTTGTTAGTGGAGGGAACAGTCGAAGGTAAGAACTGTAGAGGTAGGCAGAGATTAGAATATATGAAGCAGATAATTGAGGACGTGGGCTGTAAGGGGTGTGTAGAAATGAAGAGGTTAGCACAGGATAGGAAGGGATGGAGGATTGCATCAAACCAGTCGAAAGACTGACGACAGCAAAAAAAAAAGAAAGCAAGGTATAAAGTTATTTTAAAAATTTTAGTGCCCTTTTTTGAAGGCGGTTTTTATGTTTTTTAAACAATTATTTTATCATTAAAAGAGGAAAAAAAGAAAAATTAAAGTGACTATACCAGCTTCTTTTCCTCCTTGATCAACTCAGGACTTCCCCGTACTGCACATACTAAAAGTAACAATGAAAACAAACAATCAAAGAGCATTTTGCGAAAATTGTTCGCCCTAGAAGAAGAATTAATAAACGCACCTAAATAATGGCGCAAACCGTAAGAAACCAACAGGTCACACTAAAGTTAGTATGGAACGACAACAATGAATAACAAAGGACTGGAGTCGGAAGACTTTATACAGCGTTAGGGGGCGTCCATTCAAGACGTGAGGTGAAATAGGAAAGGGAGAGGGGATGAGGTCCGGCGAAATATCACTAAACCTCATGAAGGGGGAGGGGAGGTTGAACCGAAATCTCGCGTGAGGTTTTGAAATTCTTGTAGGACTGTAGAGCTAATAAAATTACGAGTTCGATTGGTAGAGGAGGGGGGGGGGGGGTGTCTCCGTCAAAATCTCACGTCATTTTTGAGGGGGAGGGGGGTCCCACTAAGTCTCACCAGACGGGGAGACATTAATGGACGCCCCCTTATAACATCGACGTTACACAGCCGACGGAAACTTTTTTAAAACATAATGACAAGTTGAAAATGGTGGTTCACAGGTCAGATATAATTGGGAGAAGAGCAGGCGGCACTGCAGTTACTAATCCTTACCACATCAACAAATTCAGTAACAAAGCTTCTTGCACTTAAAGCCTCAGCAATAATAATATACGCAAGAGAAGATTAGTTTACCTCTCACCTAACAAACAGCTGCTAGAAGCGGATATAGATAGTCTTCTGCCCCTAGGAGACAAAGTCATTTTTGCACGGGATCTCAACTGCAAACATTTTTCCTGGAATTCGAGAATCAGTAACTCTCATGGGGAAAAACTGCCCTCACTGGCGGACGAACGAAATATTGAAGTTGTGGAACCGACGACAGGAGCATACCTGCCAACGAATAAGTGTCCTAGCACAAAACGTAAATCAATTAGTGCACCTGGAAACCAAGACCGAGCTGTCATCTGTGGTGTCATTTCATAACCGTATTTATAGCAAAACAGAAGAAGAAACATTAAAACAATAGAATGGTCACTGTTCTTGCTATATCTATATAAATAAAAATTGTATCCTGTTGGTTGGTTAGCGCATCACTTGAGAATGGCTGGACCTATTTGGCTTTTTTTTTTTTTTGTAATAGTCCGAACAAGGATTTTAGGTAAAGAAAAAAATTGCAAAACTTGCTCAGAAAATTAGAGAATTCGTGAAAAACTGAGATTGTTATTTGTTCGTCTTCTATGCATCACTACGCCATTCATCAAGCAAACTAGGAACATAAGATACAGCATGGATCTCCAAGAAAGCACTCGGAATTCAACAACGGGTGTTCATCAAAGGGAAGCAGCTCCAAGAGATTCCTGCAACATGGATGAGGGAACACACCAAGATGACAATTCCTCCTCACGCCCAGCACCAGACAGGAGAGAGCCTGAGGCAACCAAGTCCTCCACCCCGGCCAGCAGCCAAGTCATTAAAAGGAGAATACTGAACTCCAACAAGAGGCTACAGAAGCGGAGACCGATTGCAACACTACATCAATGCTTCTGCTGCCAAGGCTTCGGGCATCAAGCTTCTGACTGTCTCAAGCAAGTGCGCTGCGTTCGCTGTGGAGGGAGTCATAGCAACCTGGTTTGCACACGTCCGCGTGACGCAACGCCGACGTGTGCAAACTGTGGCTTTGACCACGCCGCCAGTTATGGGGGATGCCCCATAAGAAGAAAGCTTCAAGCCGTCAACGCCAGCGCCAACCAAGTCACTCCCAACAAATCGGTAGACCGGAAGGACCTCAGAGATGGTCATCAAGCAACTTCAATAATCATTCGCCGACCAACTCAAATGACCAACACGGGCACCAATGCTGCAAACAAGAGCCAAGACGAGCAAATCAGCTGGGGAAAATTGTCGAGTTGTTAACACAACTGATTGCGGCAATGATCCCCAACTGACCACTTGAAACCAGTTAGCTATTAAACAATAAGAACATCAAAAGGGTTTCCACACAGGCCGTAATCACTACGGTCAAAGCCGGTTTTCCCCAAAGTGTAAAATTCGTGAAAACAAAATTCATCACCATCAATGAAACCACAGATAAAGCTACAAATCGTAGCGGGACTGTATAACGCCGTTGAGGCAGTGATTTAAAAAAAAAGGGGCATAGCTCCAAATGTGACCATGCCAACTTTGAGTTAAACTCGTTGAAGGCAGCTAACCCCAAAACGTTGGAAAAATGTGGTGAAAAAGAGGAAGGAGAAGTGTTGATGAGACAGACCGAAAAACAAAAATAGACCAAAATCGACGATTTTTACGAGCAGTCGTGGCTTTATTTTCCTGTGCCAGCTGTCGTGCATAGTCTGTTGCATGCAGGGATCCATGGTGGGCTTATATGTAGATTTTTTGGTAGTTAATGTCTCCTTAACAACAATAAGAGGATAGAATACAAGGTGAGTCAAAAAAGACTATACAACTTTGGAATGATACATAAATTAATTGAGATAACTTACAGAATAGGCAGATGTGTCATTTTGTAGCAAACAACCTCAAGTTTCACATAAAAGTGCCAAGTATCATTTTGGTTGGATGTAACTACCATTTGTCATGCGGCAAACATCCCGCCGGTAGTCAATTTCTTCCTCACTCACTGCAGAAAAACCGGCGTAATTTATGCAAAGGCAGTGTAGATTCGATTTTTCAGGTTGGCCAATTTTTTTGGTTGGGGAGGAACATACACACAATCTTTAATGAAACCCCAGATAAAGTCTGTCAAGTCTGGGGAGCGAGTTGGCCATATTGGCCATATTGGCCCTTTACGGCCAATCCACCGACCTGGGAAGCGATTATCGAGGAAACCTCGAACTTCCATGAGGAAATGAGGTGGTGGACCGTCTTGCTGGTAGTAATCCATCCCATCTCGGTCATCTTCATCGATCTGTGGAGTTAAAAAGTTTTCAAGGATATCCAGATACACAATACCAGTGACAGTTTTCTCCATAAAGAAGAAAGGGCCGTACACTCTCAACTTGCTAAGGGCTCATAACACATTAACTATTGAGCTGTCACGAACGGTCTTGTGCCAAGATTAAATTGTAGGTCTGCTTCGAGGTTCTTTAACATAGTCGGTGCGAACTTTACGCCGAACAATTGTTGCAGAGTTCGTTTCATGAAACCAAACCACACAGCGAGCACGCTCCGCACTAGTGAAAGTAGCCATTTTAACTGTGCACTACGCTGGCGCTCCTATTGGCAGAATGGTGTACTGATGCACTACGTACATCAAACTTGAGGTTGTTTGCTACAAAATTACACTTCTCCCGATTCTGTAAGTTATCTCAATAAATTTCTATATCATTCCAAAGTCTTTTTTGACTCACCCTGTGTATGAAGGATGTTTATCTGACGCTAGGGATGTCGGATGTGCAGTGAAGACAAACGTCTGACATAACAGTAAAAAATCTCACGGGGCATGTAAAAACAATATTTTCAGGAACTTTATGTTAGTGACCCTTATCCATATAATTAAGCATTAATCTTGTTGGAGGATAATATCACAGAGCCGTAATTTTCGAGAAATCTAAAATTTCTCATCAGGTCACTGAGGTACCTAAAAATTAAGAGAGTCGTTCCTCTTTCCTTTTCCCACTGTATTGTTACCATGTTAAATCCTAAGAAAAAGAATATTGCTGCATATTCTGGATTGAGTGAAAGTAACATGCGCCATATCATCTGACAAGGAAATTGTGTTTCTTGTTTGTGGGGGGAGGTGGGGAGGGGATGCTGGAGATAATCTTAGGCTGCTTTCACTCATGAAGAAGATAAAAATCGGCTCACAAAATTGTATCTGCTAGTGAATTAAATATATATTATTATTTTTATTTAACGCTTTAAACTTCAGATCTTATGATTTGTCACCATACACCTAAAGAACACGACAGAGAATACAATCGTTGAAATATTGTGTTTGAACAACAATTTAGCTCAGTTAGTTTCTTGAGAAGAATTAAAAATGAACAACGCCGAAAAAAACTTCGTTCATTTATACATTTATTATTTACTTACTGGATAACTGGTCGCAGATGCGTATCCTGTTGATACTATAAGTCATTTTCGGTGCAATGAAGAAACCTGAACTCAGTTTAATGAACTGAGCGATCAGTGATAAATAACCGCACCTGCGATCTAGACTATTTTTTTCATTAACCACTAGCTAGTTAATTAGCTTCTCCGTTTGACCAACTGTTAAGGTACCCAACAGCAAATAACTTTCATAAAAATTGATGTGATTTTATCTATTTTTCTTATAATTATTAGTATCTGGATGGAAAATAGAAAAAGCGTTAGGTGCAAATTAGAATTAATAATAGTTGAATATACATACCTTATGACCTTTCTTTTTGTATGCAGCTATCAACACAAGGTTAGCTGGTTCGAATCCGGATGCTGAAAGACTTTCTTCGCCAGCGGTATAGGAGAGGCGATAGCAATAGCGATTCATCATCACCAGATAGTGTTCCAAAGACTGGATTAAATTTTAAACCTCTTCGCAATATTTATGAAGGGAGGGTGCACGAGACTCATCAGTCAGACGAGAACTTAAAATCTTTCGGAGAAGCAATCCTGAAGGGTTGACAGTAGGTTTGACGCTGTCCCATCTTTCAATTCATATGCAACACAAACAACATATTACACTCAACACACAATGTTCACAGTCATTCTCACTTTTTGAACAGAAAACAGAAAGTGTTACTGGAACATTTTACATGCGGTTAACAGTTGTCTGTGTGGGAGTTCATAAGATGTGAATCATATCAGGATTCTATATTGGGTCCCCGATAGTTTTTGATATATGTAAATGATCTACCTTGCATTACAGTTGAAAATTTAAAATTCATCCTTTTTGTACATGACACAAGCATAGAAACTTAAAACAATCCAGATTTTCTCCGCAAATTATGTCTTTAATCGTATTAATAATTTGTTAACGGCTATAGGCTTGTCCTCAAACTTTAATAATAGATAGAGACTATTAAATTTCTATGTTTGCATATTGGTCATAATTCAAATTGGAAGGTACACGTCTCCGAATACTTAAAGCGATTGTATGCAACCTCATTTGGAATTCACACAATGTAACTTAAACCTACTTCATTTTATCGATTTTCATGAAAATTAACTAGTATGAATAGCTTTCTGGGGTACTGTATTGTAAAAATTTAACAGTTTTCAAAAAAAACAAAAAAATTTACCAGAAATATTTAGTAGAAAGCTTTTAAAGAAAGGTTTTTTTGAACGGAGGGAAAGTAGATATTCTCTTAACAATATCTATTCCAACTAAAATTCTGCAAGTATCGAGTAAGAATTATCGTTATTAAATAACTTATAACGTTCGTTCGAAATCAGTAATAAACGGAATTTTTTTATGGCTAGAAGCAATTCAAATTGCAAGGCCTTTGTGTAACACATAAAAACAAGAACCTTTATAATATTTCTTTTTATGTGTCTAGTAAGAGCCCTGTGCTCACATCGCATGGATTGAATTGTGCCGTTATGACGTTTATATTTTCAAAAGAGGAGAATGCTATTCGTGATCTTTGAGTCTTCCGTGTGCTTCTTACAATCAAGACATATATAAATTGTTTCTTCCTTGTTACAGTCACTTTGCTGTTTATTATTTCGTACGAAATCTTATCTGTTAGCCGTATTTCTCTGCTTCAACATGCATGCCTGCATATACCACACAAGAAAATTATAACACATTCTGGCATACTTTTAAAAATCTCTCGGTTTTATAAGCGCAAAGTTTTCATAATCAAGTGAATATAATTTCTATGAAGTTAAACACGGGCTTTTACTTCATACACAATTTCGGCCAGAGCTTGGTTTTTGCATTGAATAAAAATTTTAGAAAATTCATGTCAATTTGACGACAGTTCATGTCCTGCAGTTATAGCTGAAATTATTATTTTCATTATACCAATGAGTGTGAGGCCAGATTACAAATAGTCTCACATTTGATTCATAATATAGTTAAGATTCCCAGCACTTAAATTATGCGAGTCGCAAAACAAACAAAGAAACCGATATAGGTACATTTCTGTATCACAAACTTACACAAAAATAATCGTTACTATAAAGAGAACGATGTGATTTAGATCGAAAAAAGTATCAATGAGAACCTTTTAATGCCTAACTAGGTGACAGAAATTATCTTAAATATGACGTTATTAAAATACCAAAACAATTAATAGCAACTACTCAACTAATATCTTACGGGCTTTATTTTGCTACTTTAACTGACTAGTTTCTGCTTGTAAAACTAAAAATATTACGAGTGCAGTAGTAGATTAAAAACAAGGAAAAACCACGCCAGAAGCTCAATGCTCATAGAAATAATTGAGCGTACTTTTATCGAAATTACGAAAACGAAATAAAATGAGAATTAAAATAACTGAAAGACACTGAATGTTGCAACCTGGCACTATTGTTCCTAACATCCTGTTCTAGTTAAATATTGACCTCGGTTGAATATATTGGTGAACTGTCAACAATCTCCTTAAAACATTCAGAGTATTTGTTGGAATTAATAGCTTCCAATCGACTGAAAGGATTCATGTGAAACTTTTCTATGAATTACAAAAAAAAATTAATTGTAATTTATAAAAAAATATATATTTTTTTTTTATTTTCTCCTCAAATGTAAAAAGAAAATGTTCCGATGGCAAGGCTCAATCAGAAACGCCTTTGGCGCTTACATACGTCATTCACGGTGACTTCATCTTGAGAAGAGAGCGCGGCATACTCGAACATGTTGACGATCAGCTTGAGTCGTCCTCCCTCTTTCATGCGCCATATCCAGTGCGGCACGTAGAACGCCAGGGCCTGCAGGAACAACACGAACGGCACCCACTGGTAGTAGGCGTGGCGTATGATGGGCTCCCCTTCCAGCTCCGGACCCACTCCAGGCATCTTGGATCCACTCAGAACAGAGTCTGGGTCCAGGTGCCTCACCACTGTGTACGTGCTCGTGAAGAAGCAGTACGTCTCCAGAACCCTCGTCTCCACGCCCTTGTCGTTGATACAGCGAATGTGCTCTCCGATGTACTGACGGCTCGTCACCAGAATAGTACAGACAAGAAGCAGCAGGAAGGTGATACGATAGTGCAGCTTGAACGCAAAGTTGTCGATATCTACCAACTTTGGCTTGAAGTTGACATTACTGGCTAAGGCCTGGAATGTGCCCAACATGTTGAGAGAGAGCGGCCGGGGTAGTGTGTGTTAGTTGATCTCTCGAGATGCTGTCGGAGACTGATAACGCAGATAGCGCGCAGAGTACGTTGCCTTATTGTGTGACGTTGCAGCCGACACGGCATGGCAGTACGAGCAGCTGACAGAGTGCACGAGGGATTAGCGCGTAATTCCCTCAGTGTCGTCACCTGCCCCCTCAGTGAGCTGAATTAATATTCCAGCCACTTCTTCGCTTTCTATGGAAAAAGTTATTGTTTGCAACCTAGCTTACCATTTTCGTTATGGTGTTATCAACAATGGTGTCATACTTGTTAGTTTATGTTCTGTGAGGTAACGACTTTAGCGACACACATATATGTTCAAGACACTGCTACAGTCTTTCGTTGAATCATCTAATATCAACACATTCTAATCAAACAATTATCTTTGAATTACATGAATTCCTTAATGATCTGGTGACTTATATACCGATATTAGTTTCGTGGGTTTGTGGTACCAGAACTACTTCTCAATGAAATCTCCGTTCACAAATAATGAACAATAACCTCTGAAAGATGCTCATAATCATGTCTCGCACAAAATTTTAATCACTGTCACTGATGGATAATCATGACTCAACCTTCACCGTTGGTAGTAGCAATGTTATTAAACATATATGATCCAAATAATATTTTAAAGATATTTATGTAAGTTTGTACCACATGATTTCTTTTGATCATTATTGTATAGTTACGAATTACAAAATGTTTCGTTGTTCGTTATTCAACATAATGAACAATCCTGATGTATCAAACTCCATTAATACGTTTAAAAACTCCACTTTTGACAAATAAAATTATAATTTTGTCTTGAATAATCTCTACAGTAGTGTCTATGAAGAAAGTCTTACACATTTCGAAAAGTTAGAAGAAATAAGATATGACCGCACTAATATTTTTGAAAAAAAGGATGAAACAGTTTACATTATTTTTATTCGACCTATGTATACGCCAAAAAATATATAAAAAGTAACAAACCACGAGAAACTTTCAAAAGTTTTGTATAATTGAATATAATCCTTATAGGCCTATATATTGAAAACTTCCCTTCATCATATTAAGTTTTTAAGTTACTAAAATTGTTACTAAACTCTACCAAGGTACCTCATTTATGAATCACGTTTTAGAGCAGTGGAAATATAAGCTTTCTGATAACGGTAAAATTACGCGACCTACAATCTTTCAAACCTTATTCCTAAGACAAAGTGAGAAAACAGTATGTAAAATGATTTCACATTTCTGGAGAATGGAGTTATCACTGGTTGTACAAATTCTCCAAAAGGAAGGGCACACCTACTTGCGTGAATCAGCACTGTGAAGAAGTTGATACACCTCATACAATGAGGCGGTTTGGTCGTAAAATGTAAATGAAATTGTCAACAGTATTTATATATACATCTCGACCAAACACGTCATTAATTCACCATAATTTCACATTTACATAATTTTTTTGCGATAAGCGTGACAATTGGTGCCCTACATCTAAATTCACACTTTTATTGAAGCAATCAGAACAAATGATAACACAGAAATATTTTAAATAAATCTGCTTTCTGGACGCTTCAGATAGTTAAGATCCTACTGACATTATTAGATCCGCATGAATTAATTTGAGTGCTCTACTTAAGAATAAAAAATAATAATAATTAACGATATATGACGAGTAGCAGGCACTAACTGGAAGAGAGTTGCTCAAGATCAATCAGCCTGGAAGGAAATAGAATAAAATTATGTAGTATTAAATTGTAAAGTATAGCTCATCTAGCTTAGAGGCTGCAGCCTGAAACAAGGATTGATAAAGCTGTAAAAAAAAAAAAAAAAGTAATGGATGGCGTTTGGGAAACCGCTAAACGTAGCTAAGCCACTAGTGCAGTGGCAAATAAGTTCATTTATTTTCGGTCGAAGACTGGATGAAGCAGCCACAAATAAATAAATGCTTTGTAATAACTGAATTACTAATAAAGAGTTGTTTAACAGAGCTGATGAATCATGGATCCTTGGTGACGCATACAGATGACAAGAGAACGCCTCGTCCTCCATATAGTGCATCATAACGAATTCTTGACAGCGATAGTGAAAAGTGTCATCGAATGCCGAAACAGACGAGGAAGTACACGCCTGGCATATTTGATTCAGATTATGTCAGATTGAGATGCGCTTCCAACAGCAAATTGAAAAGGAAGGCGGAAGGTAAAGGAAAATGGAAATAATATGAATACCAACTTTCGGCACAACAACTGAAGAAGGCAGCAAATATATTTCAAACATCCAGGCGCTTAAAACTTTCCATCCGCACTCCAGGATTAACATGATGAAACGTCAGTAGCACAACTGCGTCCTAAGTTATTTACGAATTTCACAGCAAACTTTACTTCTAGTTCGATCCTTTATTTCTGTTTCCTGAAAACTATGTTTCCACTTATGTTATTGTTGTATTGGTGAAAATATTATTCAGTGACACTGACACATACTCTTGTTGCACATTATACACTACTGCTTATGAAATTGCAGCACCAACGAGTTGACAAGCGATTGAAGTAAAATGTATTCCACCGATTAGGGACATGACGACATGCAAATGATTACAATTACAGAACTGTACAAGCACTTTGACCGTGAGAATTCAGTACGGCGTAAAGCTACCACGTACTATAGTCATAGCCTCTAGACGTTGTGGTATAGAATCAACACACTGCCACGCGGTTTGTAGGCGCGTCTACAAGTCATGACAGTGGTTTCAGGAGGGTCAGTGCTACCAGTATGCCGACCTACCATATACTTGACACGTTCGATGGGTGATATGTCACTCGAACTTGCAGGCCAGGGAAGTAATGGTATCCTTCATTCTTCGAAGAAGTTTGCACATTCTTCTCCACATGTAGCGGCGCGTTGCGCTACTGAAATATGGAATGTGGAGTAGAGATGGGCAGGTCCGAGATTTTAAAGGAGTCGGGTCCGGATGTACATCCAGCGCTGCGGACCTGCATCCAGGTTCCGTGTCCGGACCTGTATGGGTCCGGTTCTACAATCGGGCGGGCGGAGTGTATGGCGGAACTGGATCTGTTCGGACCTACATCCAGTTACGTGTCCGGCGGAGCTGTATGGGTCCGGTTCTACAATCGGGCGGGCGGAGTGTATGGCGGAACTGGATGTGTACGGACCTACATCCAGTAATACATGTCCGGCGGAGCTGTATGGGTCCGAACCTACAATCGAGCGTATGGTGGATACAAATCCTTCCAAGGAGAACTGCAGTATGAGTTACATCGTGTTCATCCATTAGTTAATGAAATGAAAGAATATTAACTCCGATAATTTTGTTTTATTTTTGTCTGAAACTCACAATTGCACATAATATTATAAAATCACAGCATAATCAGACTTGATAATGATAAAAGTAAAATTTCTGTGGGCTTCTATAAGAACAAAATGAAATCATTTCTTAATAATGTTTTAGTACTACTAAATTTTTTTAAAAAAAAATCGAAAGTCTTTGATAACTTTTTTTTAAAAAAAATTAAAAATGAAATTATTCAAGACTCAACATTTTGAGATAATTATTGCCTTTCCACAATATACCAGCTTAAGAAACAGTTTATTATAAATGAACAAAAAACAAAAATTCAAGTATAACTTATTTTAAATCATGAGCGAGAAATTACGTGAGATTTGTTCTTATATTATGTATAGTGTTTTGCTCTGTATACTATGTGAAACTGTTTTGATTGAGTGAATAAAACGTTGTCGTGAGTGCTAAATCGAGTGCGTTACAATGCATTTTAATCAAACAGTAATATTTATGTTTTGCCAGCTACCATAACGTGTTTTTGGTGCTTTCAAAATCTTTATTTTATTTTGTGCAATTTCAGAAACTCTTAATTTCTTCTTAATTTTATTTAATATTATTTCCAATTTAGTTGAAAGTATTTTTAAGCAAGATTTAATTCTTAGTAATAATAACCGATTGTTTGAGCCATTGTTAGACGTTCTAGAAACGACTGGATGTGACTTTTTTTTTCAATGTTGGATTATAAAATATTTCAGTAAAAGCTGCCAGCAGAGTCGCTTGCAATAATGCCACATAATCATATTTATATATATTACTAGCTGTTACCAGCGACTTCGCACGCGTGGATTTAGAATTTGATTGCTAGAATTGGATATACAAAGCTGAAAATTATCTAAGATGTCCCAAACAACACTGAGTCGGCATAATATGACGGGATCGCCATTGATATACCATTCTCTCTTCGAACCTGTCTCATAACTAAAACTGTTATTCATATCGGAAAAAAGTATCCTATTTCGTTCCTAAATATACAAAGCATTTCCTTGTCATCGGTATACACATATATTCGTCAAAACGTAAAAAAAAAGATGGAGACTCACGTTCGCATATACAATATTATTAGTTTAGATCACACAAAAACTACTTGTGGAACCAGTATACCGTGAATAATGTTAACGCTTTCTACTGCCAAAGATTTGCCAGAACATGGTATCCTTACTATAAAATCCTACTCGTGACTCAAACTTTGAAAAAATTCACCCAATGGGTTCCGAACCCGGAGCAACGCTGGAGGAACCTCGTTACCACTACACTACCCTAACATTGCTGGAAGTAATCGCGCATTACAAATATAGATAGATATTATGCGTTTGTCTTTCACAGTTGAGATAGTTTCCGTAATTTAATGACAATATGTTCTTATCTATACATAATATAGCATCCCATCTCGATCCTAATGTCAAACAGCATCTTCCTGTCAAATTTCATCACGATCGAAGTATCAGTTTAGCCCAAGGAACGTAACAAACAGCCATAAAGACAGACAGAGTTACTTTCGCATTTATAATATTAGTATAGATATGTATAATGTTCCTTGGAAACTCTACGAACCGTGTTTCTGCAATAAAGAGATGTTAAATGTATTGTTTTATTTGTCCTTAAGCCATCAGAATTGAGAAAGTTAAAAATTCTAGAGACTTTGTGATCAATCAAACTGAACGTTAAAAGTTTAATAATACTACAACGCATTAAAATTAAAAGTTAAATTATAAGTCCATGCTTATTTAGCACGTAAAACACTCCTCACCTTAGAAGCACGAACCCGACCAATAAAAATGTACTACCCGGTTTTAGCTACCCATTGACATTTAATAGTTATTGTAATTATCTACTAGTAGTCACACATTAAGAAATAGTTTTTCATTTATAATCTCATCTTTAAATAGAACTGTAATCCAATCGTACAGTAAATGACATTAAACTCTTCAGAACACAGATTTCAAATCGGAACTGTAATGAAAAATTGCGTTCCAGCTCCGCGTTGCAGGTCCGGCCGTGGTTCAACCTCCGGCCACGCGAGAACTGTGGCGCTGTTACAGGTCCGGCTGGAAGCAGATCCGACAAGTGCTCGGATGTACATCCATCCCTCGCGCAAGTGATACGGGTCCGCGGAACTGCATCCATCCAGACCTACCCATCTCTAATGTGGAGCGCCTGCGGGAGGGCTTTAAAACCTACCAGTGTAGCGGTTACTGCTCAGATTGCCATCAAGGGATCGCTTGTTACAAGTTACAACCAATGGCGCCCCAAACCACACTTGGCGTTTGTCTGCTATGCTGCTCAACAATGCAGTTTGCACCACGGTAGCGTCCTAACATGTATGCGGCCATCGCGGTAGGACAAGTCGAAACACTACATTTTGCTACTCAGCAGGCAAGTGAAGGCGTTCACGTGCCCATTGCAGTTTGAGACGTTGGTGGTTTATGGTCACTGGAAACCGACGCAATGGCATGCGTGCCACCAGTCCAGACGGCGCCGAACCAGCCGCGCAGACATATTCACATTCGTTGCAGTGCTCCAAAGACGATCAAACTATGTGAACGATGCTGTTTTATCGGTTACGGCCATGCGAACAAGATGCCAGTCATCCAGCGGTGTTGTCACATAGTGTGGTCCAGTACCTACTCTTCACTGTGTACGACCCTCTTCTATCCACTGGTTCCACATACGCATCACTGTCGTAGCAGCGTGCCCTGTACCAACCGCAATATCACGGTACTACAAACCCGTTTCCCGAAGACCAGTCATCGTGGCACTTTCAAACTTATTGACATACTGACATTGCTCATACGGGCAGTTATTTTCACGATTCCACTTCGACTGATGGCACCAACTGTGCGAGGCGCAACACTGACCTGTCCTGTCACACAAAATAGAACGGTGTTGTGCCTACGTGCACGTTATCTCTCTGCAACCTTAGTCACTTATTATGGTTCCACTCCTTTACACATTCACTGATTTTGGAATTATTCAGACCATTCTTTCTTGGTGTTGCAATTTTCAAAAACAGTATTGTAGTTAATTGCTCGGTGAGGAGCTTGAACAGCCTGAGCTTGCTTTTTTAACAGATACAGATCTCTCATTTATACTCACAAAACATATACAGAAACTAGAGAAGCAGCGGCGGTAATCCGACGGCAGTTTAGTCTACAATTCGAATAGTTCACGCAATATATTTTGAAACCAGTGCATAATTAGCACTGAAAAGCCGAACGGGGCTAATATCGTCCGTTTGTAACACTCAGTTGCGTATTTTGAGAGTTACAGTTTGTAACTGTTCTGATTTGTATATTTTTAATGTTTATGGCAAAATTTAGAAACGATTTGAGACGGCCTATGTGATATTATTAATTTATTAAGCTATGCCAGTCAGTAAATGTCATAAACAATGCTACGAAGCAAACAAACCTATCTAACCATCAATCTAGTGTCATAATAAGCTTCTATAACTAATAAAGGCATTCCATTCATTACTAGTATCTCACACCGTGGTGATAACGAGCTGAAAAGTAGCCAGTTACCAGTTACATACCTTGTGATTCTCATATAAGGAACGAGATTTAATGCTAAGTTGAGAGACGTTAATTAAATAGTTCAAAACTGTGAAACATGCGTAGTGCAATAAATCAAACTAGATGTATTACAGTAGTATATGCTGGATTTGTGAATACACCTTTTTGTTTCTAATGTCTGTATCTTCCTCTGCACGCTAGTAGCTACCAGTGCCACGATATTTTTAGAAGTTGAATATACTTGGAGAACACACAAAAACGAAGAATCAATATCACCTGTTGAAGTGTCACGCTGATTGCGACAGCAGAAATAGAATTAATTTTGTTCATGATAAATTCATCAATTAATATTTAGTATGGGGGATATGAATTGATAATCAAGGCACCATTTAAAACCACTATTTATTAGATCATGCATATGGATTGCATTAATTAATTTGAAATCATTAAGAGATAAGATTTGGATAGCCTGAACTGTCAGGCATACATTATTGTTTCTCAGGGTCGTTTGCTGGGCTAATAGACGCCAGTGATGAACACACTTAACACATACAATACTGTGTTGTTGGCTTCTGCGACGGCAGCTGCGGGCAGGTCCGTGGTGGCACTTCTTGCGACACGACTGCGGGACTGCGCGAAGCGGTCCGATCAGCTAACGGTTGGCATTGTGTTGGTCGCACGATCGACGCTGTACAGACGTAAAGTGGCCCCTCAAGGAGCTAGGACGGGAGGAGGTCGACACAGTGTGGCGACGAACCTGTTCCTTGGAGATTCGGACTCGGAAGCTCTTCCAGCGGGAGCACGAACTCACGCTCACACTCGCTAATTATCTACCCAATGTCTGTGCGTGCAGCCACGAGGTGCACACCTTCGTGACCTCCAACCGAGTCCCGCACCCGTCCGCCTAGCGGATCAGCGGATTAGAGAGGTCGAGGGGTAGCCGCGTTCCTGGGATAACAATTACTTGTCTTGCAGCCGGCTACAGGCCTTCAAATCCGTTCACACAGTTCGCAACCTTACGTGGTACGACTAACTGTAACTGCACACGGCTATAATGTGTGTCATTACAATGTGAAACTCATTGCTGAAGAAATTTCGAGAATAAGAAAGTCACATAAATCGGATTATATACTTAATAAGTAAAGAGCTACAAAAATTAATGTTTTGTTTCCTTTTTATGTAAAAGACCTTTCCCTTTAATTGACAAGAAAAAAGAGAATTATAAGTAAGTAATATTCCAGTCAGAAAATTAAATATACGATACTTGAATTGCAAAACTTGCAACATTTATATTTCGGAAAATACACAAAAAATGATTTAGACGATTCCGTAATTTTCCTGCTTTAAATAAACAAACATATATAATACTTCTATCATTTTACTTTTCTATGCTTATAAGATATAAAAAGTTAAAATAACTGCGCATTTACGATCATAGTAATCCCGTCAGGGTAGATAAAAAAAGTGAGATTTCTACAACCTTTGGCCCATGGTTCTCTTATATTATCGATTCTATTGTGGATTCTGTCATGATGTCGCTAAAAGCTAAAAATAAGGTGGGAGCAGAGGGGTGCATGAAACAAAACTATCTGGTAGGTGGATATCTCAGATTCAGATCTACATACATACAATTCATATCCGGATACAACCGTGTCTGACGACGGAATTAATCTGAAAGATGCCCGTATGATGGGTCATATATTTTCTATACTTATAAAAGAGGTAATCTTTTTGTTTGTTCGTTATAGGAAACCAAAGGATGAATGAATACATTTCAAATTTCGTACAAAGGTCCGGTGGTGAAAGAAGGATTTAATGTCGCATATGTCACACCTTATGCTTTCATAGATAAGGAGAAATTAATATTTAAATCATCAAAAAGAAAAGAAAAAGACCAGACATCTTTGTCCACGCGTGCAGAGCCGCGGGCAACAGTTAGTAATGAATAAATGCTACGCGAAGGAGTTGATAGTAAAACTGGGTTGTTGCACATTTGTACATTTTGTACGTTGGAAGAAATTTGGATTCTCACATTCGCTAACTGTTAAAGACTTTTCTTCGCATTGAATCGACTGAAAGTTCTACTGCTGACTGTTTCCAAATGAGAATAATGTCTATTGAATGTGCCGACCATCACCCTCTGAGAGCAATTTGTGTCCAGCTACAAACAAATCCATCTCCCTTCTTTTGCTAAATGGAAACAATCCTTGCTGCCACTTCACATGTAGCTGTTACCACTTGTCTCTGATTTCACAGTGAATAAACAATCCGAGCTTATGCCCTGCAGCACCACTAATCTAGTAGCCTGTGGTGGGGTTTTTTCGCGATGGAATAGTACGCATATTGTTCTAAATGTCATTAATTTGCGCCTGCTTCGCATTAGGCCATACACCACTGAGCAGTTACGCTCCCTGCCTGCAGGTACTAGTAGCCTGGACAGTATACTTTGCTCTCTGTCCTTATCGCCTCAGTGAATACCATCTAGCACCTTCCAGAACAAATATATACTTGCAACTCAACAAACTTCTTTCATTGCGGAGATACAATAGGCTATTCGACAGTATTCAAAATATATTACAAATTGTAGTCATTCGCGTAGATTAATGCTTAAGGAAGCTATTTTTGTTAAATTTGAAAAGAAATATGGATTGTTTTTAATTAAAAAAGCGAAATAAAAAAAAATTCTTGCCTCTTGTCACGTGACCGAAAACGCTCTGGGATTGGAGATCGCTTTAGTGACTTCACATGCCGGTAGGCGCTACGGCTGCGTATGGAGTTTTTCCCGCTATCCAAATTTTCAACTATTTGTTGCTGATTATCTCTTGTTAATAATGAGATTTTGCGTCGGATATAAAATGAAGAACAATTTGTAGTAGCGTACAGCGGAAAAACACCGTAAATTATTTGTCGGACTAGCTATAGAAACAACCACTGACTTTTATTCTACGGAGCTTGAGAACGTAATAACTTAAATTCGAGAATCATTTATATTTAGACTGGAAGTTAGAGATTAACAGAAATCCTTCATAAGAATGACTAAAATTTTAAATTAAATTAGTTGTTTTAGCAGATATTTACAAGAAAAATACAAGTGCAGTATAAGGTAAGCACAACAGTTAAATAACTGGATGTTATGGACAATATTTCTTAACTGCGGATAAATAATTATAGATAAATAATTTTTTTTCCAACGAAACTGAATTTATTCTTTATTTATTTACCGACCGCGTTCACTTCAACGCACGTGGAAACTGTGATGTTTAAGTGTACACTATTAACAAGAAGAAAAGACGATGCCATGGTAGCTGCAGGGTTAAAGAATGCTATAGGAATTTTAAGATCCTTTATTCGAACCTTGATTAAGATAATATTATTTTCGTGTGTATATTTCTTTTTTTTCTGTTTGCCTTTATTGCTTTACAGAATCTTGTTTTTGTTATAAGAAGTATAAAACGTCATGCAACCGTTTGAAACACATATTGCTGTCATACAAGAAAACATTTATAAAAAGATAACCTCCTGCTTTTAATTTTGAAACATACCAGAGATACATCATCATTGCAACAAAACCCAAGTACTCGGCGGTGAATTTATTTTAACAATAACATTGCACACTAATCTCGCAACAATTCTGGAACGCTTTGAATACTTTTTGGTGGAATTTTCACTTGACGATACAACTGTATGTTGCCTTTATGACATAAATGCATTTATTTAAGCGGTATTTACTTTTAATGCGCAAGTAATTTTAATTTTTTTTATAGTATCTTTTTATCGGTGTGCAAGTAACGTTCAGTTTCAATTTTTAAGTCTTTTTTGGTTATGTCTCAAACGTTTATAATACTCTTGCTATCCAAAAATTTGTGAAACATTCCGAAAAAAAATTAATGTATTGGTGGATTTTAGAAAAAGAATATGCGGTGCTACCAACAGCAACTAGTAACTAAAGCAAACGCTCACAAATAACAAAACATATTCCATATTTTAAAATGTTGTCCTTTCAGGTGTGGTGAAAATTTCAAAATGAGTTTGTTCGTATTAGCCTGCATATTAAGGCTCCTTGAACTATTCTGTGAATAGGCAGGATTTACTTTTGCTGGTTCCTTCCTGTTCCAAAGTCATTTTGATCATCACCAAGTTATTCGAGCAATAATCTGACCATCACCATATTTTGTTTGATAAAATACTAATACTCTTGCCAAATTAAATTTTCTGCAAAACTTTAGCTCGCCAAGTGTCTAATAACGAATATATATTCATTCCACGTTTTTGTTACCAATTAAAATGCGGTTTTCCCGTTTTATATTAAATACGACTGTACATTTAATTCGCACATATATATTTTGCGGTCAACACCAGCATGCTGTCATCGCATTTACTGCAGCTCCCATACTATCGACTATCATTAATATAGTTGTTGCTTTGTTTTAGGAGTGCATTAACAAAGGAGAACATTATGGTGACACGAAATTAATTACTAAACAAAACCTACAATCATTTTAAATACGGAGATAAAAGACAAAATCTAGTAATACTGAAGTTAGTATGTTACTGCTCAAAATGACATCATGACAGTCAGTTCATCTACCGATAGCTACCTATCGAAACTTAAGTATACCTTCTGAATCGTATTCTGTTACTGGAGCTTGCGAGGTTCACATGAAAACCTAACTCCGTCCCAAAATCGAAGGCTGGATGGACCCACGAGATTGGCGCTAAGTGAGAGGTTCAATAAAAGCATAAAAATGAATAAAAAGCGCTGCCACCAAAAATTATAAAACCTAAAGTTTCAAGAAACGTACTTCTCATAACACAGCAAGCTTTGCCTAATCTGGACCATAGGTTAGAGGCCTGTAAAAAATACGGGAGGAATGGATATTCCAAGCTTGAGGTTTTATAATTTTTGGTCGCAGCGCTTTTTATTCACTTTGATGCTTTAATTGAAGTTCCTTTGTATAATTATACATAAAAAACGTTCAAACTTCTTTCAAAAATATTGAAATGGTATCAATATCCAAAGGACCTTACTTTATGTATTTGCAGTCGTTGTAGATCGCTAAAGAAAATCTTCACGATGTGATCACGTGTGTGATTAATTCACGGATATGACATTCAGGATCTGCGTTCGATCCTCGGTCTGGCCATTCTAATTTCGTTTTTTTATGGTTCCGAGAAACCACTCCAGGCGAATTGCGGCTTTCTTCAAAATTCAACTGAAAATTCTTTCCAGTTCCTTGATCCCAATCTCCTCGCGGCTCTAAACACCTACGGTTCAAAAATATCAGCATATTAACATAATGAAATGATCTGCAAGCAATCGTTGTATCGTGATTTAAATTATTTCACGCGTTATATTCACGGGTTATTATTGTCCTATGGGATCAGATGTTCATTGGGGGTACATTCTTGTTTTTATCGTAGTATGACAGGAAAATAGTTTAGAATTAAAACAACTATCTACAAGAATAAACAAGATTTTAGTTACTCAGTTATGAGTATGTATATGATAATATTAAGATAAGACAGTGAGACCACGATGTCGTAAGAAAATACTTGAAAACAAAACCATCACAGTATATTTCGCTTTGAGAGGCAAACTTTTACATATATTGTCCTTTTTTTAAACCAGTTCAAGGTACTCCGTAAAGTTCCAGTGACCGTTGTCTGGTGATATAAAATACACTTCTTTCAGCTTTCATTAAAGACACAGGTGGAATAATTACAAAAGTAATAATATAGAACGTCTGTTTTTACGAACTGCTCTCAAAAGACTGCGTCACAGCCAAAAGTTGCTCAAGAGGAAGTAAATACTGTCGCTACCGACAACAAACTGAAATACAGCAATGATGCCAATTTTCACTGTTCCGAGGGACAGCCTTGAAAACGTTCATTTGCTTGCATTGTGTTTAAATTTAACGCAAGTGATGAACAACATCCTTCACACATGTTAACGGAACAAATATTAATTTGATAGATGTAAAATACAGCCAACCAGTAGCATCAGTCAGGCTATTAGTCCTGACCGATTTCGACCGTATTCAGATGGTCTTCTTCAAAAGTACATGTCAATATACTAGTGGGTGGAGATGACCATGTGCTTGCACCAAGCACATCGTCATCTCCACCCACTAGTATATTGATATGTACTTCTGAAGAAGACCATCTTAAGAAGGTCGAACTAGAGTTGACGAAGCGTGCTTGGTGCAAGCACATCGTCATCTCCACCCACTAGTATATTGATATGTACTTCTGAAGAAGACCAGCTTAAGAAGGTCGAATCAGAGTTGACGAAGCCTGCTTGGTGCAAGCACATCTTCATCTCCACAAACTAGTATATTGACATGTACTTCTGAAGAAGACCATCTTAAGAAGGTCGAAAACTAGTCAAGACTAATGGCCTGACTGATGCAACTGGTTGGTTGTATTTTACATCTATCAACTATTTACCGTTGCTGAGAGCAGTATGTTTAAAATCATAAATATTAATTTAGTAAGCAGAACATAAGCCACGTTAACGCAAAAGAAATGGTGAATGTTTTAAATATTCGTAATGGAAATTCGTAGCCCTTAAGCTGAACACGGTGTGGCATCAAGAATTATGAAAACGTGTGAAACCAATTTTATTGCAACATGTAAATGATAAAATCAGCGAAGTTGTACATACTCCATTAACCATGATGTCTTCATCTTGAGAAGGGAGCGCGGCGTACTCGAACATATTGACGATCAGCTTGAGTCGTCCTCCCTCCTTCATGCGCCATATCCAGTGCGGCACGTAGAACGCTAGGGCCTGCAGGAACAACACGAACGGCACCCACTGGTAGTAGGCGTGGCGTATGATGGGCTCCCCTTCCAGCTCAGGACCCACTCCAGGCATCTTGGATCCACTCAGAACAGAGTCTGGGTCCAGGTGCCTCACCACTGTGTACGTGCTCGTGAAGAAGCAGTACGTCTCCAGAACCCTCGTCTCCACGCCCTTGTCATTAATGCAGCGTATGTGCTCTCCGATGTACTGGCGGCTGGTCACCAGTATGGTGAACACAAGAAGCAACAGGAAAGTCACACGGTAGTGCAGCTGGAATACCACGTTGTCGATTCTGACATCTTTAGGCTTGAAATTCACATTTTTGGTGATTCCTTCAAATGCCTTCAGCATAGTGGAACAGCTTCTCTCTTCGACCGTGTGAAAGAGCGATTGTTTCAAACTGCTGTCTTGATGGAATAGTTCAATCAGATAAATCTGTGCCCTAACTGATTACATGTAACTATCTCGACTGATAACGCAAGTGCTGACAAAAACACACATCTTCAGAAGATCTGTGTTTAGGAGATATGACTTTCGGAGCTATGGCAATGTGACACCCTCCCTCCCGCCCTCTCCACGCGGTTTTTGTCAGAGCCTATTCGAATGTTATTGGTCTTATCAGAGGCAAAGAGTATTTACTTTCTGTTTAATAACTTTCCCAATGTATACAATAAAGTGCTGTGTGTAAGTTCCTGTGCATTAGAGCAAATTATTTCAGTGGCATAAACTATTGAAAATTACTGTATACTAACCTAATGCCAAATACGACTCAGTTTTATGCAGTTTACCATAAACGAATACTCGGCTGAACACACCAAGTTATTATATGCTTCCAAATCGCACAACATTTTTGTGACTGTTGTCTGGGCCACTTAAAATTATACAGTCATAAGAGTAACATGCAGTTTCCAATAATCGCTAGACAATCGAAGGAACTCGTTATTGTTTGCGTTGAGACATAAATGAATATATGCCACCTTTTTTAAATTTCATGGTGTAACATTACGATTAAATACATTAGTGGTGTTAACGCTCTGCTAGATTATATTTTTCAAATTGGAGGGCGATATTGAATTTTTCAGAACGTGTTATATGAATACAGTTTTTGTGAAACTGTCAGCAGTGTCACCCGTTTGGATGTGACACCCACATTTCGAAAATAGTAATCGAAATTAGTGTGACACAAAAAAAAAAAAACTTATTTTATCCTTTGGTGTCGAAACACGTCTACTTTTATTGTTATGAATATTTATTTTTAGGCTGATCTAGCGCTTTTTCAAATGCGATCCAGGCGGCTGTGCTCATTCGTTATAGTAGAATATAATTGTTGGCAATACCGTGCGCTTAAATAAAGAGAGCATCGCTCTGTAGCTCCAACAATCACAAGAAATCGTTCATTGTTGTGCTTGCCGTCCGTCACTGTTTGGTTTGTTAGAAGCGGCGGTGGATATAATGTAAGTTTTCTTGTATAAAAAGAGGAAGTTTTAAAATTAAAGTTTATATATAATTGCTAAAATCATAGTAATTAGACAGTTAAATTGTAAATCCTCGAAAATATTTAGAAAAAATTTGGAAATGAAAACCAAGCGTATGTCGGAATACGCGTAGTCTAAGTTTTAAAATTGTTTTACTTATTTAGAATTCCATTAGCTTTCAAACTAAGATTTACAAGTGCTTTGAAGTTTATCTAGTAATTTTTGAATTTATTATCTAACAGATTCGTGATGTACAAACTGAGTACATTTCGCGCTATCCGATTTACACTCTGCGTACTTGCCTATTATCGACAGTGCGCCTATATTCGACATGAAATCGTATCATGTTCGAAATTATGCTAGTAAAAACTGTGCATTAAACTAGCAATACTGTCAGGTTTCAAATCAATCTGAACGGGTCCAAGTGTTCGTTGATGGTATCGTCCGTCGTTGGTAATCAGTTTTTGTAAAGCTTGTGTTTAAAACAGTCGGAACCGTAACTTTTGTGTGGAGAACTGTAATGTAAATTATATATATTTAAAACTGTAAAGGAAATGAAATGTAAATTGTTAAACTATGTAAATAGAATTGTAAAGTAATGAAATGTGAATTGTCATAAAACGCAAAGAACTTGGCTGTGTGGCTGATAAATAAATAAAAAAAGTCGGAACCACGTATCTTGCTAGCGAAATCGTAACATTAGTAAGCACTTAAATTCTAGGTTCATGTAAGTTTGCTATGCTTTCTTCTGATCGAGAATATGCAAATATGATCGCGATGAAATAAATAAGCGTATGATTCTCTATGAATTTTCCATAATAAATTTAGAGAAGAAGAAAATTTGTATTATGGGTAACCCCTCAGTCGAATACAGGTGTATTCCTTAAATCGACAGGGATGTCGAACTTTTGTTCCTGATCAAACTGAGCGAACATTCAAGCCGTTTACAACATTTTTATTTATATGCTACATAGCGGCGCTAGAAATGTATAACATGAAGACGGTCTTCAGTACATACAATGTCATATTTAGAAGTCTTAGTAAAATACTTCACTTGTGAAGTACTTCATGTAAAGACGGCAGATATCGCAAAGGCATGTTCTTATATTACCTAAGCGGTTTTTTTTTTTAAATCGTTGTTTTTATATTGCATTTATTGTTCTATTTTTATGAAGGAACTTAATGTAAAGTTGCTTCTCTGACTATACAGTCTCTCCCAGGGTCTCACGACTTGTGGGACCCGGATTCTGGGTTTGCACCGATGGAACCCCATCTGGGTCTGGAATTGCTTCTACTTGGATCAAGCCACTTCTGTTAACTTTCCTTTCGATATCCCTTGCGAAGTCATTTAAATACAACCTATTTTAACGTTTCAACAACAAATGATTGGGTAGTTTTCGATTTTTTAAAAATTTATAGCGAAATATTATGGTCGCGCTATAGTTACACAGGAAAAAATTAGAATCTCACCATGCATACAGGAATGGTAGAATTTTAGGAAACTTTGAAGAAATATCCAGGGCCTTACCCAGAAGAAATGATAGCAAATGGAAATGGACCAGGATAAGTTATTACCTTTAGATACAGTTTTCAGTAAGAAATGCGTCCAACTTGAGCACCAATATATTCGTGGATTCTTGCCGACATTGAATCAACAAGTGTTTCGAATGTCTTCTTGGGGTATTTCTCTTTACGCCTGCATGTCTTTTGCAGTCAGTTATTGCGCAGTTTGTGCTACTCCTGATATCCCAGACAAGCTCTATTGGGGACAAATATGGGGACTGTGCTGTTCAAATTGTGATCGAAACTCCTTGCAAGGCTTGTGTAACGATGTCCGCAATATGAGGACGGGCATTATCTTGTTGTAAGATGCGATTTGAATGGTGAACATGAAGGGTATCACAATAAGATGCAGTGCCCTGTCCACATAGTGGTGGGCTGTCATTGTGCCTTCAACAACAGCCGACTCAGTCATGCTGTCGAAACTGATTGCCGCCAAAAATGACACCGGTGACTGCATTTGTGTGATGTTCTGAAATCACAGCAGGTAAGCCGTTTTCCAATACGCCTCCGAACATCTCGTGAATGATCACTTTGCCACAGACAGAATCGAGACTCGTCTGTAAACACAAATGTACGCCATTCACATGTCCTTTTATGTTTTGCATTACGCCAGGTTAGATGATGCTGGCAATCAAATCAGATTAATGGGACACATTGCATAGTGTTTAGAGAGCGTACTCCAGCTTCAAGCAATTGGTTTTCAATCGTCCGGGGAGGGGAGTGACTCTCTCTGTAACCACTCTTTGGATCTGGCCTGCAGTCAACCATTTGCCAGCAGCAGCCACCCACACAATTTGGCGGTCTTCACGTGCTGTTATCCATCAGTATAGACCTGGAGTATTAGAGCTTTCTTTCATCACTGTGTAACAAGTCTGTATACTGACAATGCACTACGGCCAATCCTTTGGGAGATTTCACGATATGATGCACTTTTTTAAAACACGTCAATTCTCCGACCTCTGTCACAGTTTGACATTTGAGTGTATAGAGTTGTCACTCTTCGCCTAGGCATACTTAGCCAACAAGAACTCGTGGACAACAAAGTGTCATGTTATACCACACTGTACGCCACTAGTACATTAAAAGAATATAAAAAAATAGCAATTTACATAATAGATAGCACCGTAATTCTCATTTTATTACGTGTAAAACTTTCAATTTTAAATCATTTAATACTCTTCATGTGGGCCTACTTGGGGCCAAATTTCATTCATTTATCACAACATCGTATGGGTGTTGGGATTTTAATTTGCGCCAGTGTGTGTATCAGTTGCTACGTGTAAAGGTCGAGCTCTATTTTGCCAATACTGGTCTGTACCGTCACCGCAACGACAGTCGGCCGAGTGGCAGCTCGCCCCCTCGCGTCCACAATTTTCCATAGCTCGCCCATGTTCCTACCCGGTCTTTAGTCACCTTTAACGTTTTCAAGTGATTGTTACAGGGAATCAGTGTTGGGGATGACAGGTAGGTTTGATACCTTTACTTTATTTTGCACAGTTTTGGTACGAAAGTACATTAAAATGCTTTTTTATCTGACTCATGTAATCACCTATCTGGTTGATCTTTTATGTACAAAAATAGTATCCCAGCGCAGCAGTACCAGATTAACCACGTAGCAGGAGGTAACAAATGCCACGGGCCTCGTGCCTTCTAGAGGGCCTCGAGCCTCCTTGGGGGGCCCCGCACCTAGGCTAGATGGGCGACCATTTTTGTTTTTAGCTCCACAATTTTCCCCAGGGCGGCAAAAATCAAGGGCCTCTTCTTCACATTTGCTACGGGCCCCGCGCTGTCTTAATCCGGCCCTGCAGCGCAGTATTAACAAATCATTACCACAATGTAGATTCTCGCATATTTCAACGCAATCGCAATGAAATGTCAATCACTTCGCACTTGACGTGTTTGTTTTGCTTGAGGTTCTTTTCGATTCATTCAGTTTTTTTTTTTTTTAGCAAAGAATGAGGTTATAACATATTTTAATTTAAATTTAGGTAGTAGAGATTTTGTATAATAAATATGATAATTTCATGTTATGTCAACAAAGTTCTAGTCAGAGTTTCTTATTAGGAAACTCGCAGTGCACCTATATCGTAGTCACTTAACTTCGAAAGGAGACCTACCGATTAAGGTGAAATTCGAACACGGAACGTCCTAGAATCCTCGTATTAGCAGATAAAAGCATTGCCAGAGGTAAATGTCAATTTTTAGGCCCGCAAAAATTACAGTCGAGTCCGGGATTTGTACCGGGACCTTCAGTATCCAAACCGCACGCAGTCATTTGAGTCACCAGTCCGAATGTAAGTGTAATGAAAAATAAGTTTGCAAACATGATACAATGAATATATATTTTTTCTATACCATCTATTTTTGCTATCAAAAACCCAAATCAACTTTTATGTGTTTGAATACATATTTTTCAGTACTTCTAGATTAGTCTGGCGTATGGTTACGGCGTGCGATTCGGGTGTGGAAGGTCTCCGTTACAAATGCAGATCACGGCTGCAATTTTTGTGGGTCTTAAAATTGATCTTCAACTCTTGCAGTGTTTTGATTTATTAATGCGAAGATGCTAGAACAATTCTTACATGTTAAGAACATCTTATGAACAAAGATTAAAAAAAGACACTTGTTTTAAGACCAACAATAACATGAAAACAACATTTGATCGTAAGGGAAGGGAAATTTCCGAACTCTCTCTATTCGTACTCCACATCCAGCAGACCGACACTGGTCCACACCGTCAAAACATAAACCAAAGAATGATGGCCACGTGTCGGCCGAGTGTCGGACGACATGCCGTGTCCTTTGGACAAACTTCGACCGAGTGAGCGCCAATAGTAAGAAACTTGTCGGTGCGGTGACGGTGCGGAACAGTATCAGGCAAGTGAGGCCCGATCTTCAGAGGAGTCAAAATTGATCTAAAACCACTTTCGATCACCAGTGATCAACACGTTGCCATATTGATTATTGAACATGAAGTAAATCAAATTTTTAATTTCAAAAAATGTGATTTACGAGTTTGCAGTTGTTAAAGCTAGAAAGAGGGGATAGTGAAAGCAATTGTTTTTATTTTATTTGTATATCTTTTAAATGTTGTTAATCTTACAATTTTATTATCTATTATTTTTAAATAACAATAAATTTTTATTTAATTATGTTTTATTAATATCATATTTTATACCTAAAAGATGATATAATATACTCAGTTTTGGATTTAAGTTTTCAAGGGGTGACACCATCGATATCCGCCCCGGGTGTCACCCACGCTAGCTACGCCACTGACTGTCAGATCATTAACATGGAACCATATTCGACGATATTTGAAAATTAAACACTCAACACCACTTCTGATTCTCATAGATATCCATTTGCTTTCCAAAAAATTGTTTTGAGTTTTTTTTTGCAGACTTCTTAAATTATAAATCCACAGCTCTTCGTAACATCGTATTTCTCAGTAATATATTGACAATACGAAGAAGGAGGGCCGGAATTTTCATAACATTTGCCCATACATTCTAGATATACACATTTTCGCTAAATTTACTGACATCACTGATTGATGGTTTTAAAAATATGCCTAACCAGATTGCCAAACAAAGATCAACGTTGTGCGTGAGTCCGTTGCGGAAGTTAACACTGCTGTCATCGTAGGTGTTAACAAACTGCCAATATTAAACGGGTTGAATAGTGCACTGAAAACCTTTTCAGGGCGGAGTCACTTACCATATCTACTTTTGTCTCTAACGATAATAAGTGGAATGTGACCTGAACGGCGTCAATGGCATCCTGCTTGAAGATTAAAAAATTAATATACGCGCCTTACAATTACGCCACTTAATCTTAAAGAAGACGAATACATAGCAAAGCGACATATCAACACATTTCCCCTCTACTAAGTTCACGTACATATTGTAAAATCCCTTCTGAAGTAACTCCGATTTTCTAGAAAGGTGATCGAAGTGATCCTGGAAAACTATCGTCCAATATTTATAACATCTGTTTGTAGTAGAGTTATAGAGCATATTATATGCTCGAACATTATGAAATTTCTAGACGATAATAATTTGCTTACAACAAATCAACACGGATTTCGGAAGAAAAGATCATGTGAAACACAGCTGGCCCTATTTACACACGACGTAATGAAAGTTATTGATGCAGGTTCACAAGTACATGCCATTTTTTTAGATTTGCAGAAAGCCTTTGACTCTGTGCCACACAACCGCCTTTTAGCGAAGCTACGAGAGTACGGTATATCGGATCAGCTTTGTGAATGGATAAAGGATTTTCTAACTGGTCGGTCGCAGTATGTCGTCGTTGAAGGAGAAAGTTCTTCTAGTCTAGATGTTACATCGGGGTTCCTCAAGGAAGTGTAATAGGACCACTTCTTTTTTTTAATTTATATAAACGATCTCGGAGACAAAGTGAAAAGCCTTTTTAGATTGTTTGCTTATGATGCGGTTTATTATAGGGATGTAAGGAATTTGGCCGATTGCTTAGAAATTCAGCATGATCTGTATATTATTTTGGCATGATGCGCTGAGTGACA